>CM069070.1:4097500-4745000 GCA_035220775.1 Malus fusca | reverse complement strand
TTCATTTGGTTTGCTATAAATACCCAAGTCCCCAAGCCTTGTAATTCATCCAAAAGAAAAACAAAGCTAAGTGCTAAATAAGAGAAGCTTTGCTAATTAGTGTTCTTGTGAGCTTTCTTTAGAGTGTGCTTTATTTTCTTCTTCTTGGATCATTAGAGTTATCTTGTATACTCTTTTTGTTCAACAATACATAGCTCCGAAAATGGCAAGCTTTTCAAATCCAAGATGCGGGCTGAACATATTGAGATTTTGCAATCACCTTGGCTTATAGAATTGGGTGCATTTTATTTGAATCTTGATGTATTGGATGGTGACGAGCTTAATGAGGTTTCTGGTCGCTTTTCCTGTGATCTCTCTGCGACACCACCTACAATGACATTGATGCTTCCTGACTCCTTAAAGATGGAATATGATCTAACTTGTGCTGTATGCTTGGTAAGGTCCTTTCACTTGCATTCTGAAGGAGAAATTGGCTTTTGTACATAAATGTTCTGATGTGTGTTTGATGATTCGCAGGAAACTGTTTTCAATCCCTATGCTCTGAGCTGCGGCCACCTGTTCTGCAAGTCTTGTGCGTGCGCAGCTGCTTCTGTGTTTATCTTCCAAGGCCCTAAATCTGCAGCCCCGGATGCAAAGTGCCCAATATGCAGAGAGGTAGATACCTAGTTTTTGAAGAAAATGGTTATAATCATTTGTAATCCAAGAACCTTTAACTTGTTAATTTTCCGAACCATACAATACAACTTAAAAGTGCTGTTGGGCGAAAAGTATGAATCATATTCAGAAATGTGATCACAATGCCGGCAAGATCTAGTGGCCCTAGTCCTTGAATAGTGTTCATCTTGATCATCAAATTCTTTTCTGATGTTGTAGTCTCCACTTAGTAGTACATCTTTAGTAAAGGGTGCTTTTAAAAACATGGTTTATAACATAATGCTAAAACTATTGAAGTTCTATCAAATTATATTTTCCAACTTGGCATTTGGGAGGGAACTCTGTCCTTCGGATTCTCATCTTTCACTCGCAGAATCCACTCCAGCCCTAGGGATTATATGTGTGTGAACTTTTGAATAAGTATCAGATGACTTATATTGCATTGGACGGGATTCTCACTTAATTTTGATGTTTGGCTTTTCTTCAACTGTAGTTCTGCTTATTTAAAATTTGAAAGAAAAGATTGACATTTCGTATCATATATTGTTTGATCTTTAAGTTCGTATCCTCCTCGAATGCAGGCTGGAGTGTATGCTAAAGCGGTGCACATGTTGGAGCTAGACCTGCTCCTGAAAACAAGGTGAGAAAATTGAAAACCTTCAATAGTTCTTAACTTTTGATGAAAGAGCTACCCTTTTCTGACTCCTAAAACCCTACAAGGTGCAACAACCATTGGAAAAAGAGGTATAATGCAGAACGCGCAGAGATACTGAAGCAAACTAAGGAGTTCTGGGATACGCAAGCAAAATATGCAGGGTTTTGATTGATCAATTGAGGGGGCACAGGGTCCCATATCTATAATCACGTGATGAGAAATACAGGGAGACGGTGATATATCCCCGGGGACAGCCAAGAACCTCCTGCGATCTAGCCAATAAAGCGTTTAATGCTGCAAATCCATCGCGTTGGAAAGATCATTGTTTGAAGCTGGTATATTTATATGTATTTGTGTTTGTATACCGGCATTTTTCGTTACTTTATCCATTGACATGTTAGGCAAATTAGGTATTAATTATCGTACATAAACATTGTTTTTCCAATTAAAATTGTATGGCTCGTGAGCCTTTTTTTTTGGTAAATTTTACATTCTTGATTTCTGCAGAACTTGTTTTTTGGGTAAAGTTTAAAGAGTAAATGTAAAAGAAAGCGAAAAAAAGGTTACATTCTGTTTGATGAGTTAACATTAGTTTGGTGATGTATGGGACTATTTGGTGTCTCACACAAGAAATTCCACTAAAATAAAATAACAATAATATTAAGCAAAGAAAATAAAAATAAAAGAACTAATTTGACATATAAAATACTTTTTTTTATTACAAATTATATTCAAATTTGATGTGTAAAAACCACATTTACATATCATTTTTATTAGCACATTATAATTATTAATAAAAATGTAAGTAATTCTTGAAAAACAGTTGAAGTGCTTCCTCAAAGAAGTACACAATTAGAGCTTCTTACAACCTATAAGCACTTCTAATTGGAGCTTCCTCAATATTTGGTATTGAATTTTTATTATAGGGAGAGAAAGGAAAAAAAAAGTGAGAGAGGAGGGGATTTGGATATGAGAGCGTACTCTTTACTTTCTACCTGAGATAAATTTCAAAAATTTCTTAAAAATGAAGAATGCATAAGTGATAAGCGCAAATTATTCTACCTATTTTACCCCGAGAATGACATTTTCCTATGATATGTTTGATTTAAATGAAAGGAATTGCATGTTCTTTATGTTTTGATGGCCAAATTAAGGAGATGAAAAAGATCCTATTATTTTCCTTTTTTGTTTGTCACACACGTTTGCTGGCATATTGTCCATGTTGTGATATGTTTTTATCATAATAATGTAGTATGACCAATTAAGAGAGAAGTAGAGCATTTGTCTTACATATGATTCTTCCTTATTCTTTTCATCAGCACGTGACTAGCACAAGTAAGGGCTGGCCTACTTTTCATTCAAACCGACAGAAGAGAGGCAAATCAATCTTTAATCCAATTTTTCTGGAGCTCCAGCCGCCGACACTCTAGCAGCAGAGGAAGAGATTTCAATCGAGCAAAGATCAAAGAAAGATGGAGAATCAATCTCTTAATTCCATCTTCAAGTTAGGGGTCTTCACCAAGAGTATAAATATGAGAATTTGGATGCTGAGTTGGTTAAGTTGGTGTGGGGATTTGATCACTTTCAGAATTAGAGGATGTCCATTTGGGAAAAATACGATTATCGTTTCGAACCAACCAGGGAAACGAAGAGGGCAATATGAAGGTTTGTGAGGGTTTTTTTTTAACATGATCTACTTCAAATATTTGTGTCACATCTCAGTCTCGACTCTACCGTAGTACGATATTCTCCGTTCTAGGCTTACCATTCCCTCACGAATTTGTTTCTGGGAACTCACACGAGAACTTCCCACTGGGTCACCCATCATGGGAATGCTCTCACCCGAACTCGCTTAACTTCGGAGTTCCGATGGAATCAGAAGCCAGTGAGTTCCCAAAATGTCTCGTGCTATATGGAGGCGGGCATATACATATAAGGCACATCATCCCCTCTTCGTTGGTTGATGTGAGATGTTACAATTTGACTGTCCTTTTGTCAATTCACACATATAAGTACATTTCAAACGTGTAAGTTGCGTGTAGCACACCGTGATTCATAAAATGCACAAAAATGTCCCCAAAACAAAAAATTTCAAAAGCAGCTCAAAATAATGCAAGGCTATTTTCATCATTTTAACAATGTTTTTTAATAATGAATTCTTTTTGTATATATTTTTTTTTAAATTATTACCTCACAATAAGCTAGCAATAATGTGATTCAATCAGTTGTTCATTAAATATTATTTTTTCTATTTTTAAATACGTTCAAAACATCTTAAGAGGCGTATAATGCTGGTTATAAAATAGATTTTTGCACGAGCATAATAATGTAATTAAATTAGTTGTCAAATGATTTTTTTAAAACAAATGATATTATCTACACTAAGGGAAAGGGAGTGAGCTTAGCCTAATAATAAGTTAGCAATAATGTGATTCAATCCGTTGTTTATTAAATACTATTTTCTCTATTTTTAATGTAAATTCAATAGAATGTAGATGAAAATTGAAAGATTGATTTTATTATGTGAATTCAGCTGCTTTGATTGGTTTGTGAATGATTTTTTCTAGCATGATCTAAGATTATTCATTTATTTATTTATATATAAACCCAACAACCCCTTTTGGGGTCACAAGCTTCACCAAAAAGTTTTGGACAAAAATGCCCTAAAACAAAAAAATTTCAAAAGCAGCCCAAAATAATGCACCAAATAATGCAACGGTATTTTCATCATTTTAACAGTGTTTTTTAAATAATATGATTCAATTAGTTGTTCATTAAATATTATTTTGTCTATTTTTAAACACGTTCAAAATATCTTAAGAGACGTGTAATACCGGTTATAAAAAAGGTTTTTTGCACACACATAATAATGTGATTAAATTAGTTGTCAAATGATTGTTTTTTTTTTAATAGACAATATTATTTACACTAAAGGGGAGGGAGATGTTACATCTCACATCGCCCAGGGGAGTGGATCTTGTAAGCCTTATATGAATATTCCCATCTCCATATAGCACGATGCCTTTTGGGAGCTCACTGGCTTCGAGTTTCATCGGAATTCCGAAGTTAAGCGAGTTCGCGCGAGAGCAATCCCATGATGGGTGATCCACTGGGAAGTTCTCGTGTGAGTTCTCAGAAACAAAATAGTGAGGGCGTGGTCGGGGCCCAAAGCGGAAGATATCGTGCTACGGTGGAGTTGAGCCCGGGATGTGGTGGGGGCCTGGGCCGGGATGTGACAATTTGGTATCAGAGCCAATCCCTGGCCGGATGTGTGTCGACGAGGACGTCGGGCCCCTAATGAGGGTGGATTGTTACATCCCACATCGCCCAGGAGAGTGGATCATGTAAGCCTTATATGTGTATTCCCATCTCTACCTAGCACGAGACCTTTTGGGAGCTCACTGGCTTTGGGTTCCATCGGAACTCTGAAGTTAAGCGAGTTCGCGCGAGAGCAATCCCATGATGGATGACCCACTGGGAAGTTCTCGTGTGAGTTCCCAGAAACAAAACTGTGAGGGCGCAGTTGGGGCCCAAAGAGGACAATATCGTGCTATGGTGGAGTCGAACTCGGGATGTGGTGGAGGCCCGGGCCGGGATGTGACAGGGGATGGGGTGGGCTTAGACTCACAATGGGCTGATAATAATGTGATTCAATCAGTTGTTTATTAAATATTATTTTCTCTATTCTTAATGTAAATTCAATAGAATGTACATGGAAATTGAAAGATCAAATTTATTATGTGAATTCAACTGCTTTGATTGGTTTGTGATGAGTTTTTTCTAGCATGATCTAAGATTATTCATTTACTTCAAATATTTGACTTTCCTTTTATCAATTCACGCATATAAATACATTTAAAATGTGTAAGTCGCGCGTAGCACGCCGTAATTCAATAAATGTCCAAAAATGC
The DNA here is from genome assembly GCA_035220775.1 of Malus fusca. Taxonomy (NCBI): domain Eukaryota; kingdom Viridiplantae; phylum Streptophyta; class Magnoliopsida; order Rosales; family Rosaceae; genus Malus; species Malus fusca. Next base: position 4,739,780 of record CM069070.1, on the reverse strand, counting down.
ACCCAAAACAAAAAAAATATCAAAAGCAGTTCAAAATAATGCAAGGGTATTTTCGTCATTTTAATAGTATTTTTTTAATAATTATTTCTTTTTGTACATTTTTTTAATTAGTACCTCACAATAGGTGTAACATCTCACATCGTCCAGGGGAGTGGATCCAGTAAGCCTTATATGTATATTCTCATCTCTACCTAGCACGAGGCATTTTGGGAACTCATTGGCTTCGGGTTCCATCGGAACTTCGAAGTTAAGCGAGTTTGCGCGAGAGCATTCCCAGGATGGGTGACCCACTGAGAAGTTCTCGTGTGAATTTCCAGAAACAAAGCCGTGAGGGCGTGGTCGGGGCCCAAAGAGGACAATATCGTGCTACGGTGGAGTAGAGCCTGGGATGTGGTGGGGGCCCGGGCTAGGATGTGACAATTTGGTATTAGTGCCAATCCCTGACCGGAGGTGTGCCGACGAGGATGTCAGGCTCCTAAGGGGGGTGGATTGTAACATCCCACATCGCCCAAGGTAGTAGATTATGTAAGCCTTATATGTATATTCTCATCTCTACCTAGCACGATGCCTTTTGGGAACTCATTGGCTTCGAGTTCTATTGGAACTTCGAAGTTAAGCGAGTTCACGAGAGAGCATTCCCAGGATGGGTGATCATTGGGAAGTTCTTGTGTGAGTTATCAGAAACAAAACCGTGAGGGCGTGGTCGGGCCCAAAGAGGACAATATCGTGCTACAGTGGAGTCGAGCCCGGGATGCGGTGGGAGCTAGGGCCGGGATGTGACAATAGGTTAGCAATAATGTGATTCAATCAGTTACTAATTAAATATTATTTTCTCTATTTTTAAACACGTTTAAAACATCTTAAAAGGCGTATAATGCCGATTATAAAAAATGGTCTTTCGCTAACGCATAATAATGTGATTAAATTATTTGTCAAATGATTGTTTTTTTTTAACAAACGATATTATCTACACGAAGGAAGATAGGGGTGAGCTTAAGCTAACAATGAGCTAGTAATAATGTGATTCAATCAATTGATTATTAAATATTATTTTCTCTATTCTTAATGTAAATTCAATAGAACATAGATGGAAATTGAATGACTGATTTTATTATGTAAATTCAGCTGTTTTGATTGGTTTATGAGATGTTTTTTCTGGCATGATCCAAGATTATTTATTTACTTCAAATATTTGACTTTTCTTTTATCAATTCATGCATATAAATACATTTAAAACGTTTAAGTCGCATGTAGCAAAGTCTGATTTCACAAAAAGAGTAGTCATAGAATTTAACGGCTAGCAAAAAGTTAAAAGACAAATTTTCAGACCACGAAATAAAAAGTTGACATTTTGATTTGAGCTCAGTGGTCCGATAAAACTAGAATCACCAAGCATATGATCAAATCAAACACCCAAATTTCGTCCATTCCTGCATTTCATCAACAAAATCTCTGTACCTCCTAGACCGCCATGGCCATGGCGTCGTGGTTCTCTCGCCTCCGCCGTTCCTCACAGCGCTTCTTCTTCACCTCCTCCGCCCTCCGAACCTCCATGTCCACCAAGCTGGCGAGAACCCAAAATACAACGAACTCCGAGAGCGCGAAAACCCCATTTCTCTTCTGGTCGAGCTCGCTGCTTCCGGTCGCACTCGCAGTCTCAGCCGGATCGCTTGCCCTCCGCCCCCAATCGGACCCATCACTCTGTGAAGCCCCCAGTGCAAATTCTCGGTAAATTTCATTCATTTCAATCAAATTTGAAAGCTTTTTCTTGTTTCTTGTTGGTATTGATTGGTTATAGGCTCTCTCTCTCTCTGATCGCACACAGCAACGAGTTTGTTGTTAAAGGGCTGCGCAAGGAAGTCCCACAAGAGCTTGTTGATGAATTGAAGGATGTTTGTCAAGTATTGCATTCACCCAATTTGGCAATCTGTTCAATTCATTGTTCTCTTTCTTTGATTTGAAAATTCCTGTTAGTTTTTCAACTGGGTTTATGTTGATAGTGGTATTTGGTGATTTTTATAGGATAACATGACAATGGATTATGAGGAGAGGTATAACCATGGAAAACCGCAGAACAGCTTTCACAAAGCGGTTAATATTCCCGACATCGTTGTGTTTCCGAGGTGAGAAGCTTGCTTCATTTGCTTCAATGCCAGCTGCTTATTGCGTTTTCCTTTATGCTTCACGACTGCCAACTTTAGATTGAAAACTCTTCAACATGTGATGATAGTTTCCGTACAAAGATATGCCCTTCAAGTAATATTATGTACTTAATTCTGATTTTCTTCACAAAATGTGTTTGGATTAATGATTTCAGGTCTGAAGAGCAAGTTTCTAAGATAGTCAAGGCATGCGACAAGCATAAGGTCTGAATTTATTTTTCCTTCTATAAAGGATTAAAGGGTTTTTTTTCTACATTTTCTGTTAGTTTGTGCTAAAGTTCATGCTTTTCTATGTTTACAACTTCATATTTCCGTTGGATTGTTCTTTATTTGAAGTTTATAATTTTGGATTGTGATCCCAATAATATAGTGAATATAATTTCTCACATGAACTTCCAGATTGAGAACAACACATGATTAAGCCCACATCTTATCTTGTGTATATTATTTCTTAGATTCACAGGTTTCGGGATGATTAAATTCCCCTTTCAAGGTAACAAACTGGTTTCACTTTTGTTTGTAAAACAGGTTCCAATTGTACCATATGGCGGAGCTACATCCATTGAGGGTCACACCTTGTCTCCCAATGGAGGTGTTTGCATTGACATGTCATTAATGAATGTATGTATATGCACGCAGTGCTGTTTAGTATCAGAATATTATTGAAATTTCTTTTTCTGTTTCAAGATATCACTTTGTTCTTCTGCTGATTGGTCTAGTGTCAGTCCTTAGTTTTTGTAATAAGTAAACCTCAAAATAGTAATCACATTTATGCAACTAACAAAGGTTATAGAATGATTACTAGTAAATTTCTTAGTAAAGCTCCAAATTGTCTTCAGTTGTGAACATATATACCTGGAGCAGATACTTTCTGTTTAACCTATATCACCTATTCCCTCGGACAAATTCACAACAGAAAAGAAAAGTTTCTAGGCTAGATTATACTATGAGTGTGTCTAATTCTTATCCCTCTGTGTACATTTTCCTTGTGTACTGTCCTCCTGATATTCCCCCCATTTTTTTTCAAATTTTAGCATATTAAAGCATTACATATTGAGGACATGGATGTTGTTGTTGAGCCTGGGATTGGATGGATGGAGCTTAATGAATACCTGGCTCCTTATGGTCTATTTTTTCCCCTGGATCCAGGTAAATTTCTTTTATGTTTTCTTTTTGCGCATATGTTATCAGACAATGTAATATATCCTTGGATGTAGAAGTTGTTTTCAGTTTTATTTGCTATACTTTTTGAATAATTTTTCAAATAATTTGTAGCAGTGGTGCATTGTGAATGAAAAACTCTATCTGTAGCTGTATATAGGCAATGCATGTTTTAAAGAATTCTTACATATTCAAGATTTTTGAATAGGAGATTGGAATCTTTATGTGCCTTAATCTCTCTACCTATTATTTCTGTTAGAAGTGATACTTAATACATTGTCAAGTTGGAGTTTTGCATTTGTGAAAATCTTGTCTAATATCGATCCAATTGAGCTCTAGTCTTTTCTGTCACATGCTGGTATGGAATTGTAGATCAGTTCAATACATAGGTAGAGAGATTGCACATAAAGATTTTCTTCAGATGCAATGTTCGTATGGAAGAGACCATTTCTTCTAACGCTCAGATTCCCAAAGAAGATTATAGGTTTGTGTTTTCCGGGTGGAGTTTTATATCAGTCCTCATGATATGTGTTTATCACCAGTTTACTGTTTAATGTGCATTTTCTATGATCTTTAAATTTTTTGTTTGTAAGTGCTATCCTTTGGTGTTGCCATGTAGCCTTGAGTACGTGGATAATAAATTGATAATTGAAGGCATGCTTCTTAAGTTAATGTAATTGTTCGTTTTTATCTTTTGTCGTATTAGTTTCACTTAATACGCCGAGAGTAACAACATACTTGTTTTGATGTGTTTCTTTCCACCACAATTTGTCCTCGTTCTCTCCTAAGTCAAAGTTTTATGTATTTCCTATTTGTACACATGCAGGGCCTGGTGCAACTATTGGAGGAATGTGCGCGACACGTTGCTCTGGTTCCTTAGCTGTTAGGTAGTTGCTCTGCTCTTTTAACTTTTAAATATTTTATGGATACAATGACGTATACACATTACATTTGATTACCTACTGGTGTACCTGCAAATTTAACTGAATAATGGAGTTTTGGCTTTCTAAGTAGTGCTAATTAACCTTGTTTACTAGGCTTTAAACCGTAGTTACTTTTAACGAAAGAAAATCTTTAATCACCTACTCAAGCGTGTCTTGTTGAAATTATTGGTCTAAACACATATGATGGTGTCACCCTAGTTTTACCCATTTGTTAATATGTGTCGTGTGATATCCTGAATCTTGGGATGTCCAAAATAAACAAATAGGAGATTTAATATATATACACAATATGTAAGATATATCCCAGAATATTAATCAATAGACCTGGAAAGTTGCAATGATGAAAGAAAGATTTTTTCACATGAGTCTTCCAGACTTTCTTGATCCTGCTGTCCACTTAGTTTTGATCACGTTAAGATCTCTCTCTCTCTCCCCCTATGTCTCTCACTCCCTCTCTTGTCACCAAATAGTAGCCCCATCGATCTTCGTCATAACCAAACTTCATATCTCGAACCAAGCCTGAGGAGACTGCTTGAGACCATATATCGCCCTTTTTCACCTGAAAACTTTCCTTTCCTTCCCCTGAGCTTGAAAACCTGGTGGAGGACTCCACGAAAGATATGTTAGTTGCAACTGACAGAATGAATCGTATGGAATTGAGTTTAGATTGTCCACAAGGGCAAACGTCTCGAGATAATCGATACTATTGGAATTGAATGATTCCCTCTTTGTATTAAGCATTGACAGATACTATTGAGTAACAGATGCCTTTGATTTTAAACTTATATACAATTAATAGTGTGATTATCTTATCATTTTGCACTATTGTTTTTTTAGTCTATCAATGATTCCATGTAAAATTTTATCATTTTGCACTATTGTTTTTTTAGTCTATCAATGATTCCATGTAAAATTTAGTTTCATAGGTCTAGTTTAATATTGATTTTAATGATTTTGTTTTTAGCATGTAGGTATGGAACCATGCGTGATAATGTCATCAGTCTCAAGGTTTGTCAATTATCTTGACTGATGCTTGACTCTAATTTGTAATGTTTGTATTTCTTATGTTGTTTATCTTCCAGGTAGTTCTTGCAAATGGAGATATTGTTAAGACTGCATCTCGTGCTAGAAAGAGTGCTGCAGGGTTTGTTTTCTATTCTATTTTATTTTATAACTATGTGGTTGATCCTTGAGTAGTTCTCCCCAACTCAGGCATGTTGTGAACATTAAAATTTTTGCACATCATAGGTATGATTTGACCCGCCTGGTGATTGGAAGTGAAGGAACACTTGGTGTAATAACGGAAGTCACTCTACGCGTTCAGAAAATTCCGCAATACTCGGTGGTAAGTTGATAGGTCTGTTACTATAACTGATAAGCTTAATTTATTTGAACATCATGACCTCGTTGGACTGTTGTATGATTTTTGTCTTTCAGTTGATTACTTCTAGCCGTTTACATTATCTCGAATTACAGTTACATTTGCAGGGTATACTTCTGTAATTTCATTCTGTTATTAATATAAATTTAAATTGTAGGTTGCTATGTGTAACTTCCCTTCAATTAAGGATGCAGCAGATGTTGCTATTGCTACTATGCTGTCGGGCATTCAGGTAGAGTTTTAGGCGCATATTACATATCTGAATTCATAGTTCAGTTTCTTGACAGAGTTCTTCTTCATAACCATTAGGTTTCACGGGTTGAACTACTGGATGAGGTTCAAGTGAGGGCAATCAACATTGCGAATGGGAAGAATTTTCTTGAAACTCCAACTTTAATGTTCGAATTTATAGGCACAGGTAAAATGAGGTCTCTTATTTTTCATCTTGACTGTCATTTATTTTTTATTTTTTATTTTTTATTTTTGTTTTGGCTAAATACATTTCCAGAAAGGAGAACATGTTAATCATTGAGATAACTGCACTGCATATAAAAAGCATATCTTTGTTTAAATCTTATCTATTGATGGTTTGACACAACAAGGAAAATCAGGAGCAATCTGGTAGTTCATGATCGTTTATGAGTCCTGACTGAAGTAATTAAATTGTTTAGGTGTAGGATCACAGCTTATTTATGATAAGTACAAAATGGTGGTTTACTGGTTTGTCTTCTAAAGGTTTGTGTTTGCCTCATATTTTGGCAACTGCGGGTTTAGTGATTGGACAGGGCTATACCAGTGCCTAGTCATCATTATTGCTGAAATAAATGGGGGTAAGAAGAAAAGAAAAAAGAGGGAAACAAGAGAATATGTCCAAGAGGATACCAAATTCCTGTGATTGATTGCCTTCTTCCATATTAATAATTGGAAATGGGCTAGATATTTCATATACTGTTTAGTAGAATGCTTTTATTTTTTTTTAAAATTTTTATGCTCTTTAGATTTTCCAAGCGTTGTGAAAGGAAACTATTTATGGATAATTTTCTCAAAGGTCTTGCCAGATTTTTCTTATCAGTCCTAGTTGAATATGCTGAGCAGGGAATAATTAGTTTTCAATGCAAAGAACTAGTATTTTCCATGGGACAAAAGGCTTTAGTTTGTTGACACCCAGCCATTTAGTGCCCACTGCCTTCTTTCTACCTGTTGTAATTTGTGATTCATTTTCTTTCTGTTTTTTAGAGGCATATTCCCGTGAGCAAACCCATATAGTTCAACAGATTGTTTCTGAACACAATGGCTCAGACTTTGTTTTTGCGGAAGACCCTGAAGCTAAAAAGGAACTCTGGAAGGTGGTATACTTAATTGGTGTATGATAAATAAATGGAAAAGATGTATGATAAATAAATGGAAGCCCTTTCTTGTATTAGTTTGTAAATTATCTCCTGCTGTCCTCTATAGGCACTTACAATTTTCTTTTCTTTTAACTTATACTTAATACTAAGTCGTACCATTTGCAATTAGTACTTGTATCATAAATATGTGGCTGCTAGTCACTTCCATTAATGGAACTCTGTTCCTAGCTGCAGTTATTGTCCACTCTTACAGCTTAAATTGCTACTCGATTTCAAATTGTTGTAATACCTTACTTCCAACAAAGATGGTTGAGTTCTTTGATAGATTGAAGCCAGAGGCTTGAACCAACTCATCCTTGTTTTCATTTTCTCTATTTAATTCTCTCTTTTACATGTAGATAAGGAAGGAGGCACTCTGGGCATGCTTTGCAATGGAGCCTAATTTTGAGGCAATGATTTCGGTAAGTTGATATCAATGGATCTGAAAAAATTTCTAGACTTTTAGCAGTTGTTCACACAGTTGCATAATATTTTTTAATAGTTAAAAACTTGTTGAACATGCTTGTTTGCTCCTACAACAATCACTTGTAGGAATCCTACATTCTAAAACATCGTCAAGTTTTTCATTCAAGATCCTGATAGTTTCAACCATTTTCTTGCCTACTAATTCTCATCATTTGTAAGAATGGAAGTATTATAAATTCAAAGAATGTTAATGGGTTACTAGAATGACATTTTTCTGGCTGTTTTGTTAAGTTCAAATGGTTCTTTTTAATTTTTACTTTTCATATATGCAGGATGTATGTGTTCCTTTATCATGTCTTGCAGAATTGATATCAAGGTCCAAAGAACAGCTGGATGCATCAGAGCTTGTTTGGTAATGTCTGATCAAATGACTGTACCCCTATTACTCAGTAGAGAGGCGATGATGAAATATGTTGTGGTTCGCAAATAGCATGGAGGATTAAATGGGCTGACTATCGTTGTGCTTTTTTTAATTTTTCCTAACAACAGCACAGTTATTGCTCATGCTGGTGACGGGAACTTCCATACAGTGATTCTCTTTGACCCTAACAATGAAGAACATCGACGAGAAGCAGAGAGACTGAACCATTTTATGGTCCATACTGCCTTGTCAATGGAAGGTATGGACTATCCTGGAATTCTTTAGAATTTCTCTACTCTCCAAGTCAATGCATTGTTGAAAGTAATATGCAATGTGGCTGTTATTGGTTATCCTTTTTGGATTCTTTTTATATTGTGGTTTATTAATTCCATTAAGTTTGTTAATCTAGTATCTTTGCATGTAATAAACAACAGTTGATCTTATCTCAAGTTAGTTAATTCTTTTTATATTTCGCTAGCCATGTATTATTATAACACAATGGTCGACTAGTTAGGGTGCTAAAAGTTGGTATTTGAAAACTGAGCAGGAACATGTACGGGTGAACATGGCGTTGGTACAGGAAAAATGAAGGTACTTAATTTTGTATTGACTTGCTAGCCGTTTAAGGTAAAATAGGCATGCCGCTTTGGAATCTGGAATCTATACATAAGTATATTAGCCAAATGAATATTATGCTTGGTAACTGCAGTTTTTGGCCAATGTTATGGAAGGCATATGTCGGCACGGATAGTTAAATCAGAAGCGTAAATACTATATAGTGAAAGTTATAAATAAACTAGATGGACTTTGCGCGTTACGAGTAAGAAGAGACGGGGTCTATCATTCATTATGTCATTAAATATAGCTTGAAGATCGAGTATTCTTTATTCTAAATGGATTCTGGTTTTTGGTTTCAGTATCTTGAGCAAGAACTGGGAATGGAGGCTTTGAAGACAATGAAAAGAATAAAAGAAGCATTAGATCCCAACAACACTATGAATCCAGGAAAGCTAATTCCTGCTCATGTTTGTTTTTAAGAGCTTTACTCCCTATGCCTACCATCTTCCTTCCCGTCGCTGTTGGAATTGAGAAATCAAGCTGAAATCATTTCGTATGATTCTCTTACGTTCTTATAATCTTAAATGGTACCCCATGCATAAAAGGATTGAGGTGAAAACCTGTCTGCTAATCTTTGTTAATATTAAATATTTCTCTTAGTTTTGCTTGTTTGCCTTGGGAGCATTGATGTGGGAGGCAGGCCTTCGAGAAAACGATTTGAAAACCAATGACATGCATTGGAATATTAAGTGCTGTGTGTTTTAATGACATCGGAATTTGTTAAGTCAATTTAGATTATGATGAGAGTCTTTTAGGAAATTGTAACATTTATGCTTTCTTTATCTTTACTTGAGAGATTTTTTCAATGTGCTCGGAATATAGGATGGTACCGTATATGTCATATGTTATTATACAAGTGGAGATAAGTTTTTTTGTTTTCAAGTGTCTCTCCACTTATATAATAACATATGATGTAGTGCCCATGTTTTGAGCACACTGAAAAATCTCTCTTTACTTCCTTTAAATTATGATGTAATACAAGCATTGGGCAAACTTGATTGAATTGAAAATATATTTGTCTTGTGCAATTAAAGCGAGTGTTTCTCCTAAAATCAACCGTTTGGGTTGTTGTGAAGCCACGATTAGCAACGTGAGTGATTATGTTGTCCTTGGTTGAGTGATTCTGTAATCCTTGGTTGAGCGATTCCCAGATATTTATCCCCGTTCTTTCCTTGTACCCTTGGTTTGTCCTGCGTCAAGCATTGACGTGAGTTAGAGTGCAAAAACCTCTAGTAACTGGTATCTAGTTCAAAGAGAAATGTAAACGATATTTGTTTGAGTCGAATGTAAACGAGCCCCCCTCTTATGAGTGCTGGTAGTAAAGAAAATCTGGATGGAATGTGAAGTCCAAACTTTATGTTGTTTCCTTAAATTTCATTCTTCTATTTCCATTTCTTCCTTTCTCTAATGTCTTCCCATTAAATTATTTATCCCATGTTTTAACTTTTGCTTTTCTTATGCGATCGATATTTGGGGGAGAGGAACTTGAACACAAAATCTCGGACGCAAGGACAAACAATCTTAACTGCTTTTGTTACAAGCAAGGTTCTAAAAGACGCTAGGCGCTAATCGGGCAGCGAGCTGAGGCCTAGCGCCTAGGCGGCTAGGCGGACTAGGCAGATTTAAGTAAATCTATTGTATTTCGTGTAAATAAGTGTCTGTTTATACTTAAAATATATATAATTTCATCATAAACTAAAAAATAGAATGACATATATATATTATGAAGTATTGAAACATAATGAAAACATGGGGAGCAAATATATAATGTGTGTTTATTTAAGTGTTTAATAAGTCTCTTACAATTTATTGGAAACAATAAAATGCAAAGGGAAAGTTATCTATTTTCTATCTAAGTGAGTTGCAACCTAGGCAGGTGTCTAGACGGATCTGGGTGGGTTAGGCGGTCTAGGCGGGCATCTCAGCAGGTATAGGCGCCATTTCTTAACTTTCAAACGCCTATGCATTAATTGGGACGGTGGCCAGCCGCCTAGTGCCTAGGTAGGGATTTTCAGAACATTGAACACAAAGTACAGCTGTGCCAAGAAAATTAACTTAGTCATGGATAAATCAATGGCTGTCGTTCACCATGATTCCCCAACCTGTTACTCCCGTTGACACACCCCGACCGAGATCAAGGCATGCTGGCCATCACGTGAGAGTGACGTAGCCATGTGCACAGTGCGAAAGCAATAGAGATAAGAAATATACGAATAATTAAAAACCGAATTACTAGAGTGCACTACTAAACAGGAAGTGATAGGAGTTAATTACAAAAGTAAATACTCATAATCAGAGCATAATAAGTCTAGGTGCAGTCCAGTAGGACAAGTACTAGTTATACAGTATCAGGAATGTCCTACTATTATTTAGATAGGTCAGAACTGCCGACGTCCTCAAGCCACTAACAGCAAGCTTACTTAAAACCTGGAGGGGCGCAAAACAGAAAACGTGAGTGGGCAAAAACAAATGTTTTACAAAATCATTTCATTTATCAACATATCTAACCCCTCGCTGTAAAACATGTATAATTTTTCCCAGAATCAAGATATATGCTTCACATAATCATAATCATATGTATGCCATGCCAATATATAACAGAGTAAGCAATTCAGGTAAGAATAATTTCATAGAAATATAACATGTGAGTCGGAACCCCTATGGTAGTCTGTACGACTGAATTCATAGCTCAAAATTCACTTTAGCCGGAGTCACTACTATGACCTATACGGCAAGAGTTGGAACCAAACAAAAAGGTCTATACGACAATAATGAGTGTAATACAATCATGCTCAATACTACTCTCACATAATAGCTGGGCGATAAATTGCTAGTCAACTACGAGTCGAAACCATAAATAAGGTCTGTACGACAAGACTGTGCACCTAAATTGGATCCAATATGAGCATATGGTGCGGGAGGTGACATAATAAACAGGCATGTGCCATATCTATGCCTAAATCACAATCACCCTAAGTGCAGTTTTATGAGCTCAACATTATTCAATCACATATCGCATCATCAATGATTCACATAACCAAACACAACCTACCTGAGCTTACCTGAGCGTCCACAACACCACATATATATATATATATATATATATATATAAAGCATCACATACCAAATCATGTATGAATTATATGTTGGAGATATGCCCTGAAAGTCAATCTTTGGAAGAAACCTTTCAGGACAATGAATGTGTGTATAGATGACTCTTATACATCAAAAGGTAAAGATACTAATTATGACTATCTCAATAAACGATATATGTCCTAAATAGTGAATCCATGGACGATGGATCGATGGAAGAAGTAATCTAATGGTGTTAGAATACAGAGACCTTCTTCACATAACCATCATGTCCAAAAGGTTCCTGGTCATAGGATTGTCAGAGGGATACTGACAATGCATAAACCAGTACATACTATGTCCCCTTCAATTGGAAGGATGGAAAGTCTCATCCCATTCGTGTAGTGACACTAAGACAGGTATGTAGGTGCTCATTAAGGGAATGAGTTCACTGAACACAATCGAACGAGAGTACTTGCATGGAGGTCTACTCACATGTCAAGCAAGTAACTCTAATGATTGGAATAGTGTAAGTAGTCCTTTGACTTGAGGCATCATAGTTGTCTTGTGGTTAGGTCCTTGATCTTTGATTATGTTAAAGTCACTCAATCCGCGGGTTTCCACGGCATAGTTGGGGTTAAGCTACTCAGCCATGGAGGCAAGTGAATGCGCAACAAGGGATCTCTAATCCTCGTTATGAGAGGTTGAATACTCTAAGATATGATTCGGGAATCTTCGGCCGAAGTATCGAGCGTAATAAAGGAAAGCGTTCCTATACGACTCAATTGAATCATATAACATGGAATAATCACATTAGGGGTTTGACATAATATATCCATACCCTAATAGTGTGATTGAGAGTATTGTTTTAGAGAAGGATCGAATTACATTGTAATTCCAACTGAATAGGTTCTCCGAACAAATTCTACATTAGCTTGGGTAGCCATGATATATGGTTAGATGTCACTCATGGCTTGTGAGTGCTTCTAGATGATTAAATAAGTAGTCATCAAAGAAGAAGGAGAATTAAAAATAAGTTTTAATTCACTAAGTGATTGGATTAAATATAATCAATTGGATTGGTGCCAATCACCTCACTGCCTTGCTAATTAGAACCTAAAATGATTGTACACCGATACACTCTTGTAGTGAGACAACTAATGGATGATGGAAATAATTAATTGGATTAATCAAGTGTTGTGATTAATTAGAAAGTCTAAAGAAATCATAAAAGTGATAAAAGATCGTTTTGGGCTTAAAGAAAAGTTCGGGTTTATTTGGGCCCATTGAGCCTAAACCCATTGGGCTTTTATTCAAGCATAGGATGACTTGAAAAGATAAAACCCCAAAGCCCAAAATAAAACACAAAGGGCCGGCCAAAGAGAAGGAGAGAGAAAGTCAAGTTGTTGACTTGTTTCTTTGTGTTATAAAAGGAACTTTATAGTGAAAAGTTTCATTAGGGTTTTTTTGTGTGTTGATTTAACAAAAGGAGAAAACATATCTCTCTCTCTCAAACACAATAGGCCGGCCACCAAAGGGGATACTTATCTAATCATCTTATCTCCCTTTGGTTATTCCTTCATCCATCTCACTACACTAGTGGGTGTGGATCTTTAGAGGTCTTCAATCTTGGAGACTAAAGGAGAACCAAGGAGCACTCATTCTAGCAAAGTGGAGGAAGCAAGGAGGGAGGCTAGGCTCAAGGAGTTCCAACAACAAAGGGCTTGGAGGTGGTCTATCCTTGGTCTCAAGTCTAGATCAAGAGGTATAAATCTACTCCTACACTTTGTTCTTCAATAAAATGTTTTGATGCATCTTATATAAACCTATGCTTCTTGAAGGGGATTTGCATGACTATAGCTTTGATATTATGTGATAACATGCTTCCGTTGCGTATGTATATGAATTTAGAATTGTATATGTATGCTAGTCACTAGAAATCCCACATAAATCTCATTATTTCCCTTCATTATAAACTTATATGCATGACATTTATGGCATACTATCATTTAAACACATATTTCTGGGAAAATATCAAGTATATTAATATATACTGAAAACCAAAAGCTCACTCACTAGTATGTCGAAGGGTCGTAGCCCCCGAGTCGCCCTTGGATATGCTCGTCCTCGGGATAAGTCTCACCTATATGCGAATTAACTATAAAAACGTTATTTTAAAGCACATAGGCAAAACTAGCTAATAACTTCTCATACATAGCTCAAAATGGGTATATGAATATACCACAGTGACCTACACAACCTCAGGATCATCCCCAAATTTTCCGATAAATTTTTAGAAGCTTCACGCGCCCCCACGCGCCGACAATGGCACGGCCAGACGCGCCCCCTGCTCGTGACCATGTGCCAGGCACATTGACGGTGTCAATTAACGCCGTCAGGAATATTTCGAGAATATTTCGTCAATTTCTTAACCCTCCTTAACGCCGTCAGCATATTCCGTCAGTTTTGACGGAATATGCCACTGTCTTCTCCGACGAGTCGCCGATCGCCGGTGACTTCGCCGATTTTCTGGAAAAACTTCCAAACCTTATAACTTTCTCATTTCTTCACCATTTTTCATAAAATTGGTACCAAAATGAAGCTAATAATATGTAGAATCACGTTATACTATTTTTAAGCCTTGAAATCCACTAGAATTTACCTGAGGAAGCTTGATAATCCGGTCAACTTTGAAAAACTTCGATCTCGGCCCTCCGACGTCCAAACTCTTCCAACGAACTACCCCGAGCTTCCTTAAGACCTCCTAAAGCTCCCTGTGAGCTTGAAATCCTCTGAAACACAAGGTTTTACGTCCATATGAATAGTGCATGAAAAATGAGTTTCGGGTTCTCGAGATTTCGAAGGAATCCTTACCTGAAATGGGTACCAACCAACTCGAAATGGCAAGAGGAATGCAATGGTGCCTTTAGAATCTTCGATTTGTGACTGGGAAGCTCACCTCGAGCTTGGTCCGTACGAGGAAGAAGAGAGAGAAAGAGTCCGAGAGAGATGAGAGGGTACGGGAGAGAAGAGAGAGGGAGTGAGTGTGGTGTGTGTGATATCCACGTGGTCACCAATCCAAAAACCACACAATAACCTCTAAGTCTCAATATGTCACACATACACACTACAATTTTCCCGTCCAAGGATAAAACTGTCATTTTACATCACTGATAACTGAATTTTGGGACGGGCTGTGACACCTGTTATATAGATGAAATTACCAAAATGTATATAAATATTGAAGAAACATTAAACATCGAATTTTTTGCCATATTTCTTCAGGGAAAAGTTCATTAAAGAAGAATTGAGTTAAAAATATGGAGAAATTAGATTCTCATCCTTATTTTTACTACTTCATTGATTAAAATCCTATTCATTTTCAATTTTTGATCAAGGTCCTTGGTATTGATAAATCATTAATTATTTCAATAATAAAATATTTTTTTATTTCTAAATATATTCATTTAATGTTAAAAATGTTACAATTAGTATATTTATATTTATGACTAAATTTTTTATCATAAATTTTTAGTTTTAGTTTGTACCCATTTTTAATTTGTATTTTTTTTTTAATTTGGATCAATTTTCTTTTCAATTTTAATTTGTACCCATATATTAATTTCTTTTTGTGCCCATATTTTTTTAAAGTTTATTTGTATTTGTACCCATATTTTTTTTATTTATACTTTTTATTTTGCTAAATGTACCCATGCTAATTATATGTACCCATTCATGTAAAACTTTTTAATCTTAAAATGTACTCATTCTTAAATATACCAATTTGTTATATGTAAAATGTACCATTTTTTTATATAAAATCTATTCAATTTTTTTTCTAATCCATTTTTAAACTTATATGGGTACATTCTTTTTTCTTTGATTTTAAAATGTATCCATTTCAAGTTTAATCAAAAAAATTTACTAATGTTATTAAGCCTAATATCTTTTTTTTTTTTTTTTTTTGTGATTTTGAAGAATGTACCCATGTTTTGATACAATAATTTTTTTGGTTAATTTTGATGAATGTACCAATGTTTATACACACACACACACACACACACACAATAGTATATTTATATTTTAATATTTTTAATCCCACAAATTATGGTTTTTTTATTTAAAATCTCATTTATATAAACTGTCACATCCCGGCCCGGGGCGGATCACTTCCCGGGCCCGCTCCATCACCGTAGCACGATATTGTCCTTTTTGGGCCCTGGCCATGCCCTCAGGGTTTTGTTTCTGGGAACTCACGAGCAACTTCTCAGTGGGTCACCCATCCTGGGAGTGCTCTGGCCCCCTTCTCGCTTAACTTCGGAGTTCCTACGGAACCCGAAGCCAGTGAGCTCCCAAAAGGTCTCGTGCTAGGTAGGGATGAGAATATACATTTAAGGATCACTCTCCTGGGCGATGTGGGATGTCACATAAACAACTAAAATTTCTAATTTTTTATTTAAAACAAAATAGTAACGTACATAGAAATAAATTATCACATTAATTTCAGGGACCTCGATCAAAAATTAAAAACTAACAAGGTTTCAATCAAAGAATATTCATGGCTAAGGATTGCATCCAAAGTCTCCCTAAAAATATATACTCGATGAATTTGTCTCTTTTACACTGACAACTAAAGACCTCAAAAGCCATACGAGTGCAAATAGGCGAAAACTAAAAACGTTTTAAGCGAACAATGGTGGTCGAGTTAAACGTTTTGGCAGCTCGCACAATTTTGTTGATTTGGGACTAGTTAAATGTTTGAGAGGGCAGTTAGATACAAGTCACATTTTTAATGTGAAAATTGCAGATGGTGGTCGAGTTGCTACAAAGGGGACTTTGGCTTAAACAACTGTCAAGATTCAAGATTATAGTTGTACAACAGACCTCTATGTGATTCCATTGGGTGGTTGTGAAGTTGTACTAGGAGTCAAATGGCTGAGAACTCTTGGTCCAATGCTGTGGGATTTCGACAAGCTATACATGTAATTCTCGAAAGGCTCTCACACCTTTTGTATTACTAGCCCCGCCGGGTCTACATTGAACCAAATAGAGGATATTACAGCTATGCAAATGCAGAAGCTTCAACAAGAAAGCACAGTGGGAGCAATGTTATATCAGATAGAGCCAGAGCTTGTTCAAGTGCAATTTCGAGACCATTATGTCAGTGACAATTAGTTCCAACATCTCACTGTGCAACTGTAGACATCGAAATTTTAGTGAAATAAATGTTGATCAATAATTAAAATTTCAACGTTCACGTGGCACATAAATTTTACACTTAGCATGTGATTCAACGAAAAATCGAAAATCATCAAACAGGACACGTGTCAACACCTGGCAGAAATGATTTATTTCATCTGATTATTTAAATCCAAAAAATCAAGTTTTGGAATTCTATAAATAGGAAGCCAAGGCATTCATTTTGGGGTACCAATTCACATCACACCAAAATCTTAAAGCTTTGAAACTCTAAAGCTCCCAAGAAAATCTCGAAGGATCAAGAAAGCTCTTTTCGTTCTTCGTCAAATCCTCCTTCAAGATCAAGCCCCAACGGCCCTTGAAAAACTTCCACCAATTCAAGATCCAGCCCCAACGGCCCTTGAAGAAAGTGTTCATCATTCATCACCCATTCATCCTAAGATCAAGCCCCAACGACCCTTTGGATCAACAACATCAATAAATTCATCCACTGTTCTTCAAGATCAAGCCCAAAAGTCCTCGAAGATCCGTTCATCCGTTCGTCAAGATCAAGCCCAACGACCCTTTGAAGAAACCATCCGTACACCACTGTTCATCCTAAAGATCAAGCCCCGACGACCCTTTGGATCAGCAGCCCATCCACAAATCAACACCTTACGAAGATTGAATCAGAGGCTAAATTTGTAGAAGAGATTGTAATCCCAAAATCATTAATACAAATATTATTTTGTACACATGTTCTTGTCTCATTCATCGCAGGAATTTCCGTGTTTACAAATTTGGCACGCCCGGTGGGATCATCTCTACCTCTCATCTTTATCTTCAAATCCGCAAAAAGCACAAATGGCATCAAGGAAGGTTCAAGTTGTTCTTACAACCAATGCGAAGAACAAGAACATCCTCGCTGCAAGTGGTGACATTTTGGGCATCACAACCTGAAGTAAGGCAATAGCTCTCTCTGCCGCCGCTTCCACCCCTGCATTAACTCTCCCAAAGGAACAAGAGCACCCGAGGCACGAGCCCGTGATCACCATGGCCTCACTAAGGGTGCCAAGAAAGGAAAGCCCGAAAAGTACTCAGAGTCCTTACTTTCTGATGCCGACTCAAGCAGCAGCTCAGCCATGCAAGTCATGACCACATGAGTGACTTCAATCGAGGAGCAGTTGGCTCAAATGAATGAAGCAATCGCAAAACTCACCAAGGAGTGAAAGACTTGCAAATTGCCTTACTCGCCAAGGAGTGAAAGTTGACCTAAAAGGTTGATCCACTAAAGAAATGAGCTGACGAAGAAAATGAGCGTCAAGTGGAAAAAGTCAAAGAAAAGCTGGAGCCAGACCAAACATCGGCGCTCATGGGATCTCTCTCTATCCAGCAGCTGCATGATATGATCGCCAGCACTATTAAGGCACAGTACAAATGAAGCTCACATACCTCCATGTTGTACTTGAAGCCATACTCCAAGAAGATTGACACCCTGAAGATGCCAAGGGGTTATCAACCACCAAAGTTCATGCAGTTTGATGGAAAGGGAAACCCAAAACAGCACGTCGCCTATTTCTTTGAAACTTGCAACAACGCGGGGACGGAATAAGACTACCTCGCAAAGCAGTTTGTCTGCTCTCTGAAGGAGAATGCATTCGATTGGTACACGTACCTAGGGCCTGAATCCATCAACAACTGGGAGCATTTGGAGCGAGAATTCCTCAACCGTTTCTACAGCACCCGCCGCATTGTAAACATGCTGGAGCTGACAAGCACGAAGCAATGGAAGGACGAGCTAGTTGTGGACTACATCAACTGATGGTGCACTTTAAGCCTCGATTGCAAAGACAGGCTCTCAGAGATCTACTCGATCGAGATGTGTGTCCAAGGCATGCAATAGGGGTTACACTACATCCTTCAAGGCATCAAACCACAGACCTTGGAAGAGTTAGCCACCGGCGCCCACGACATGGAGTTAAGTGTCGCCCATCATGGAAAAAATGAGCCAATCTCCGATTTCAAGAAGGATAAGGTATTTGCTCCGAAGGTGGAGAATCATGGGAAGAAGCCCGCCAACGAAGCTTTTATTATCAACACTACCCCTATTAAAACCTCACCTGTCCCCATCAAGATCTCATCTAAGAACAAAGCGAAAGAGATAAAGAGAGATAAGCCTTCTCGCACCCAAGACAGGTATAAAAACACCTTGAGGGAGCTAGAGCAAAATAAGTACCCTTTTCCTGACTCAGATATGGCTGCAATGTTAGATGACTTGCTGGAAAAGAAAGTGATCGTGCTACCTGAATGCAAGCATCCTGAAGAGGTGAATCGCGTAAACGATCCTAAGTACTGCAAGTACCATTGTATCGTGAGCCATCCTGTTGGCAAGTGCTTCGTCCTCAAATAACTCATCATGAAGCTAGCACAACAAGGGAAAATCGAGCTCGACCTTGAAGACACGACCGCAACACATACTACTACAATTGCGTTTGGATCATTCGATCCCGTGCCTCACCAAGTGACACCTAACCATTCCCGTCAATGCTCAAGCTGCACGACACATTGTGCACAACCATCACTGAGGGAAAGCGACCAAGATGCATATACCGATGATGAAGAATGATGGATATTGGTGACCTACAAAAAGACAAGGAAGCCAAAACCATGAGTCACACAGCCAAAGGTGGAACAATGAGGAAATCACCACCGCCATAACAATAGGAAGCCTAAAAGAAACATAAGAATTGATAAGCCAACATATGCTGGGGAACCTATGGAGCAAGAGCCACGCATTCCTGTCTCCTTGCACGAGTATTTCCCGAATGACTTTTTCCAACGGTGCACTACCGTCACCTGTCACATGGTTGAAGTAGAGATGGAAGAGCCTTCAAAAGGCAAAGTTATCGCCACTGAGGAAGAAAAGACCATCACGCCCAAAGAAGGTCGGCCAACAAACTTTAGCATCAAGGAAGCGCTACGATTGCCAAAGAAGATGCGAAGAGCACTAGCAGTGGTCTTGTCAAGTCCTGGCCGCCACGAAGTGCAAGAAAGCAAGGACGAAGGCTTGAAGCTTCGGCTACATGAATGTGCCGCCCATGACGTAATCAATTTCATTGACGAAGACTTACTGCTGGGATTAAAGCCTCATAACCGTCATCTCTTTGTCTCGGGGTACGTAAGGGAGCACAAAGTCAACCGCATGCTTGTAGATGGTGGGTCGGCCATAAACATCATGCCAAAGTCAACAATGACCACAATCGGCATCAAGGTGGATGAACTGTCCCTAAGCCATCTGTTGATTCAGGGTTTTAACCAAGGAAGACGAATGGCGATGGGCATGATCCGAGTGGAGATGACCATTGTTGAACTCAAATCAAGCACGATATTCCACTTGATTGATGCAAGAACCTTCTACATCTTGCTCCTATGAAGGCCTTGGATCCACGGGAATAGAGTAGTGTCATCCACCCTCCACCAATGCTTAAAATTTTACCATGAAGGAGTAAAGGTGATCCAAGGTGATACCAAGCCATTCACCGAAACAGAATCACACTTCGCAGACGCCAAGTTTTACATGGATGAAGACATAGTGCCCGAAGCTTTTCCAGAAGAGATCAAATCCATGGGCAAAGCAGGAATGACAAGCCATGCCCAAGAAACAAGAAGGGCAAGCCGTGCGATCTTCAAGCAAAAACGATGACGAGCCTGCTAAACCTGCAACAACCAAAGGGAGTAGGACGCCTTTAAAAGGACCGAACACACCCATATTTCGATACATCCCGATGTCAAGAAGAAAGAATGGTTAATCCCCGTTCGAAACTGGAGTAAGCAAAGTGGACACATAATGGCATAAGGATAATGTGAAGTTGCTCAAGACGAATGCATTTTTTATCTAAACGCGTACAAACTCATGTTAAAGGCTAGGTACGACTTCGCTTCCTCTTCGAATCCTGGAAATAAGGTTTCAAACACCATCAACGACAAAGAACGTAACCTCACCAAGACTCAAAAGAAGTTGAAGGAGCATAGTTACGGAGTTGACAAAAACAAAGTTGGACTCGGCTTTACACCAAATACACTCGTGAAGATTTCAAGCAAAGCGAAAAATGCTAGCACTCAACACATTAGCGTGAGCGTTGAACAAGATAAAGAGGAGCCTAAGTCCGTCCCTCGGACGTCAGTCTTCGATAGGATGAATCGTTGATCGCATTAGTGGCAAGACCAAACCTGCGTTTTCGAAGTGTTGTTAAAACCTAAGAAACAAAGCAACACGGCTAGCTTTCCTCCGCGATGGTCAGCTTTGGAAAGACTTGAAGACAACAAGAAACCTTTTAGAAAGAGGGAGACAACGCCGAAGGAAGAAAAACTTGACGGTCTGGCAGGAAAAGATGATATTCGAAGCTCTATTCCTTCAAGGATAAAGTGACAAACAATCTTTGAGGTTGACACAATTGGATCACTGAAAGTGAGAAGGCGCACCATTATCCACACTGGCCAATCTTCACGCCAACAAGCCTGAAAAGACGGCACTGAAGAGAAGGTCCAAGGTGTCTTCCACATCACGATCCAAGAAGGCAAAGAAGACAAAATCCCCGAGGAAGACGTCACTGTCGCACCACCACAACTTGAGAATGGGGGGGGCAGCCACGATTGATGATCTGAAGGAGCTCAACTTAGGCACAAAAGAGGAGTCGAATCCTATTTTTATAAGTGCAGACGAGATAGAAGAGTATTACCAACTGCTATTAGAGTACAAAGACGTCTTTTCTTGGACTTACAAGGAAATGCCCGGCCTTAACCCTGTCATCGTTGTGCATCATCTTGCAGTCAAGCCTGGAATGCGACGGATAAAGCAAACTCAAAAGCGCTATCGATCGAAGCTCATCCCACAAATTGAGGCCGAGATTGACAAGCTAATCGAAGCAGGCTTCATTCGAGAGGTGCAATACCCTAAGTGGATCTCCAACATCATCATTGTCCTTAAGAAATCTGGACAAATACGTGTTTGCGTAGACTTCCGAGACCTCAACGATGCTTGCCCGAAGGACGACTTCCCCTTGCCAATCATCGAAATCATGATGGACTCAACCACTGGCCATGAGGCACTGTCATTCATGGACGGCTCTTCTGTATACAACCAAATTCGCATAACTCTCGAAGATGAGGAACTAACAGCCTTCCGCCCTCCAAAAGGTATCTACTGCTACAAAGTGATGCCCATTTGGTCTGAATAACGCTGGAGCCACATATCAACGCGCAATGCAGAAAATCTTCAATGACATGCTACATAAAAAACGTAGAATGTTACATAGATGATGTGGTGGTCAAGACAAAGAAAAGATCAGATCACTTGAAGGATTTAAGAATAGTGTTCGAAAGGTTGCGAAAATACAACCTCAAAATTAGGGTTGGAAAAAAATCCCAAAAATCCCAAACCAAACCGAAAAAATCCCAATCCTAAACCAAAATTCCAGAAATTTTCAGGATATAATCCCAAACCAAACCGAAAGTTTCGGTATGGGATTCGGTTTTGCATTTCATTTTTTCGGTATTCCCATACCGAACCGAAAAAATATATATATATTATTTTTTAATTATAAAAAAATTATTTGAACCGTTCATTGTTTTAGATTTAATCTGTGTCGTTGATTTGTTTTAGGTCAGATCCCATTTCACAGTTCCGTTCCATTTCCATCCATCTAACTCCAAGCCCAGCCCAGCGTCCAAGCCTAGCCCAGCCCCTGTGTGTCCCTCACCGAGCCCTCATCTCTCATCTGTCTGTGTCGAATTCCGGCCAACCACCGGCCAACCACCGGCCCACCACCACACCGCACAACATTCCTTCACCACACAGCCACCGCTCTCTCTCACAATCTCTCTCGGGTGATTTTCTCTCGCGATCTCTCTCACCACCACACCGAGTTCGAGTTTCTCTCTCACCCCAAATTAGGTAATTAATTTAGTGTTTTGAAATCTAATTTCTGTTGGTAGATTCTGCTTTGAAGTTTTCAAATGGTTTTAAGATTTAATTTTTGGTTTTGTTATTCCGTAACCTGACTATTGTTGTTTTCTTGTTTGATTTTATTAGAAGGTTATCTTAATTCTGGCTCTAAATCTTTCGTTGGTGCTTTGATCTCTTTATTGCTCATATCTTCCTTCATGTTGCAGCTTTATTATTACTCATATCTTATTTCATGTTTGAGGGTTCCTTTGCATATGGACTGGGATATTAGTTTTGCTACAAGGTCCTCTATTCTTTGTTGATCGCTATTGAAACGTACACACATAAAAAGGATGGGCGAACCGAGATCACTCAGTTTCAATTCTTTTTGGTTAACATCGTAACATTTTAGACAAAAGTGAATAGAATTTTTTTGCATGAAAGGATTAGTTGAGCGAGCAGCATCCTTGAAATTGACGAATATGTGAGAGTCCCATTGAGTTACCGCCAGTGACCAAATGTAGATGTTATGCAAATGGATGAGAATAGCATTTACAGTAAAACGTTTAGATCCTCGTCCTTGTTTAAACGTTAAGCTTAATGATAATGATTTGTAGATTTACTTGTTTATCACATAATTTGTGAGCATAAAAATGAAAGTTCAAACTAGATAGAATTTCAGTGGGTCGTTATAAAATTTAAATGATGATATTCTGTCTGAGTTCTTGTAACTGCTTAGTGAAAGAAGATGGACACTAGTTATCCTAGTACTCTTATGTAAGATTTGAGGTTTGGACGTACATTAGTTTCTAATTCCATGAGATGACTTTCGTAGTTAGGCAAAAGTTTGAACTGTGTATCCTATTACATCCGTCATACTTACCACCCATAGTTTTCGTATGCTACCTTCTTTCTGTCTCTGTTGTAATCTGGGTGGTGGATAGAAGTTTTTTTATGAGTGCAAGCTTCTTTCATGAGATAAGGAAGAAATTACAGTTGTTGAATAGAGGTACATCAATGCCATGATATTTCAGAGTTCCATCTTGCCTTCCTCGTATGATTTATTAGAACCAAATGTTTCCTTCACTGCTGTTACCATGAACTGTAAGTTGGAATGAACAATTCTAGCTAGTATTCTAACAAATGTATCTTTCCTTCATTGATAATTTCTGGATGGTAGCTCATTCATGTTATCTGAACTGTTAAATGCTGTTGAGCTTTGTTTATTATTGGTTAATTTCTGGATGGTAGCTCATTCATGTATGTTTTTTGAAATTGAGAAGATTTGTTCAAGGAATCTCCAGATTTCGTTTAGGATTCTTCTAATTGTTATGAGAAGAAAGTACGCTACAATGGTATGTCAAAGACCAAGCCTCAAACATTTTGGTTTTCTCTAACCACAATAAGCCAGAAGAGAGTAATTTATTTATTTTAAAACCTTGGCTTGTAACTATTATTTTTGCTTTTGGATTTGGTACTTAATTTATTTTTATTGCATGCATGTGTAGTAGAAATTGAATAGGCAAATGCTATTGTGCACAGATGGGCAGTGGGCAGTGGGCGGATTGGTTATATATTATGAAACTATGAAACTATGTCAAATTGGGATTATTGTGGCAGTGGGCAGATTGGTTATATATTAGCAGCATGCATGCATATGAAACCATTTCGGGATTCAAATGGGTATTATTGTGGCTGTGGGCAGATTGTTACTTTGGTTATATATTAGCAACATGCATGCATATGAAACTATGTCAAATTGGGTCCAAAAGCCCGAAACCATTTCGGGATTCCCAATTTGTCCCGAAATCCCGAAATTATTTCGGGATTCCTGAAAATTTGGTGGGATCGGTATTGAAATTGGGATTCCCGAAAATTTTGGTTTGGGAATCGGGACAAAGGTTTCGGTATGGGATCCCATACCGAACCACCCTTACTCAAAATGAACCCGTTAAAGTGCGCATTTGGCGTCACCTCTGGAAAGTTCCTCGACTTCATTGTCAAGCACCGTGGCATTGAAGTGGACCAATCAACGATCAAGGCCATTCAAAGCATGCCTGAGCCAAGAAACCTGCACGGCTGAAAAGTCTACAAGGACGACTAGCCTTCATCAGACGCTTCATCTCCAACTTTGCAGGGCGTTGTCAACCGTTCAGTTGACTTATGAAAAATTATGTTCCATTTGTATGGGATGAAGCATGCCACAATGTTTTTGAAAGCATAAAAAAATATTTATCAAGTCCACCTATCCTGGGGGCGCCTGTGCCCAGGAAACCGCTCATATTGTACATCGCCGCTCAGGAAAGTTCAGTTGGAGCACTCTTGGCATAAGAGAATGGATCCCAGAAAGAATGAGCGCATTACTACCTTAGTCGAACTCTCACCGGCGTTAAGTAGAACTACTCCCCAATAGAAAAGATGTGCCTTGCCTTGGTGTTCACCATCCAGAAGCTTAGGCATTACATGCATGCTTACACCATCCACCTAGTTGCTAAAGCTGACCCGGTCAAATACGTCATGTCCAAACCAGACCAGTATTGATAGGCGACTCGTTAAATGTGCTTTGCTTCTTAATCAATATGAGATCATCTACGTCCCAGCTAAAGCTGTCAAGGGACAAGCGTTAGAAGATTTCCTTGCGATCACCCAATCCCAGTTGAGTGGAAAATCTCAGACGACTTGCCTGACGAAGAGGTGTTCTACATCGACATTTTCCCGACATGGACAATGCTCTTCGACGAATCCGCACGAGCAGACAGAGTGAGGGCATGAGTAGTATTCATGTCGCCACAAAGGCAAATACTACCTTATTCCTTCTAACTAAGCAAATTATGCTCCAACAATGTCGCTAAGTACCAAGCACTGATCATCGGGCTCCAAATGGCGATTAACATGGAAATCATAGCCCTTGAGGTATATGGCGACTCCAAGCTCATAATCAATCAACTCTTGACTGAATATGAGTTGAGGAAAGATGATCTTGTCCCATACTTCCTGTTGGCAACTTAACTGCTACAAAAGTTTATGGCCGTAACATTAGAACATGTGCTAAGAAAAGAAAATCAAATGGCAGACGCTCTCGTCAACCTAGCCTCGAGTATGACATTAGGAGAAAATGAAGCTACAGACGTGCCAGTTTGCCAAAGATGGGTGATCCTGCTTGTCACTGAAATGCTATTGGACTATACAAACTTTATCTTAGTATTTCTGATTGCCGCTGAAGAGTGGAGACGCCTGTTGATCGACTACTTGGAGCATGGAAAGCTTCCAGATGATCGTACACATTGCTCTGAAATATGTCGACGAGCGCCTCGCTTCCTCTATTACAAAGGAACACTCTACTGACGCTCTTTTGAAAGAGTACTTCTGAGATGCCTAGTTGAGGAAGAAGCCAATTAAGCCATGGGAGAAGCACACTCAGGTGTATAGGGGGCGCATCAGTCCGGACCGAAGCTACATTTCCAGCTCAAAAGAATGGGTTACTACTGGCCAAACATGGTGAATAACTGCCTGGAACATGCCAAAAGGTGCCAAGCCTGCCAATTCCACGCCAACTTCATACATCAACCGCCTGAACCATTACTCCCTACAGCTGCTTCATGGCCATTTGATGCATATGGATTGGACGTTGTAGGACCAATTACGCCAAAGTCATATACAGGAGAAACTTACATCCTAGCTGCAACATATTACTTCTCCAAGTGGGCTGAAGCCATACCCCTAAAGGAAGTCAAAAAGGAAACTGTCGTCCGTTTCATCAAGGGGCATATCATCCACTGATATGGTGTGCCTCGCTACATTATCACTGACAACGGAAAACAGTTCTCCAACCGACTCGTGGATGAGCTCTGCGAGAAATACAAGTTCAAGCAGCACAAGTCTTCCATGTATCATACTCCGACTAACGGTCTTGCAGAAGTATTTAACAAAACATTGTGCAACCTTCTAAAGAAGGTGATCGGCCGAACAAAGAGAGACTGGCACGAAAGAATAAACGAAGCACTTTGGGCATATAGGATGACACATAGGACTCCTACCCAAGCTACGCCTTATTCTTTCGTATATGGCGTGGAAGCTATTCTACCGCTCAAAAGTCAAATCCCCTCACTAAGGATGGCTATACAAGAAGGATTGACTGATGAAGAGAATGCAAAGTTGCGATTTCAAGAGCTGGAAGCGTTGGATGAGAGAAGGCTCGAAGCTCAGCAGCACTTGGAGTGTTATCAAACACTACTCTCAAAGGCTTTCAACAGGAAAGTTCACCCTCGTTATTTTCAAATAAGAGATCTCGTCCTTGCATTCCGTAGGCCTATCACCACAACTCACAAAACAAAAAGTCTACACCAATGCGCCTACTTAATACAAGAAGTCTACACCAATGCGCCTACTTAATCATGGCAGAAGACGGCTTGAAGATCGGCCCCATCAATGGAAGATTCTTGAAGCGCTACTACCCCTAAAACAAACGCACCACGCTCCTGTCCCATAAGAGTATAAACTGCGTACGACACAAAAAAAAAAGCATTTGAACTATGTTATGACTTGATCCCCCCTCAACTGAGGGTACATAGGCAACTTGAAACTTTGAAACTTCAAGTACAGTTACACCATCAACAACAAAAAAAAAAAAAAAAGGGAAGAAAAAAAAAGAGGTAACACATCTTAGTGAGATATATGTTTTATTTGTATTTAGCACAATGCACTGAATAAAATAAAGCTCGTCTATTGATATCTCTAGAAATTAAAAATATGTACCAAAAAAAAAAAAGGGAAGCCTTCACAAATGTTGCTCACGTGACGCCACAGTACTTGGCGGAATTCCAGGAGGAAGAGGCACCAGAGGTTGATTATTCGGAGCCTCAATACTTGGTCAAACTCCAGATCACGAAGGCAGAAAATGCCTCTGGAGTACAACCAAAAACCTCTGATGGTCACTTTGAATCTGACCTTCAGAGTCCTGCAGCTGATCAAGCTTCCTCTTTATACTCGTTGAATAATTATTTGCAAGCATGTGCAAATCTCTATTCTCGCGCTTGAGCTGTCTGATCTCTTGTCTAAGATTTGCCACCTCGGCCGTCAATGATTCAACTTGGCAAGTTCGAGCGAGTAGCCGTTGGCCTATATTGGACACAAAGCCCGCATACTGAACATTGAGAGCCAGGGAGTCTTGGACAGCCAACTCATCGGACCGTCTTAAAAGTAGCCTATTATCTCTAGGAGTGAGGAGGTTCCTAGAAGATAAGAGTGAGCGAGTAGCTGTTATTGCATCCCTCATCACGGAGTCTTCAACTGTAAGAGAGCCATTAGAAGATAAGAAGGACGGGCGCCGTATATTACCCTGACGCGGCGCACCTGTATCACTTCTGAGACTCAAATCTAAGAAAATGTTAGACGGGTAGGCCATTTTCAAAAATGGTAAAAGAAAAGGGTTGGATGGAGTAAAATCTCAGAAATACACCAGAGACAATTTTCACGAGTGGGCAATCTTCAAAATGTGCATGTTGGATGTGATCGATACCTCTATAAAAGGAGAGGCAACACAGCCACCAATTCAAAAAATCGAAGAGATACCACTTTTCGAATTTCAAAAGCCGAATTTTCCTGCATAAAGTCCGTTAACACTTTTCAGACGCGACCTCAGCTTGTCGGATATCATGTGTAACTTTGTCAAAGATCTCTGACAGAGTTGAAAACGCGTGAAGTTCACTGTTCCAACTACCACACTTTTACCGACAAGCATGGATGACAAGGCCATATCCGCACCAGTACTAGCTATTAGGAAATCCCTATATAGGTTGACCTTCATCCTCCGTGGCAAGGCACGCACCCAAAATGCTTGACTCTTCTTCCTTGCCAAGAATACATCTGCAACCAAACATACTTAGTTTTCTTCCTTCCTAAAAATACCTCTTCAACCAAGTCACACCAGAGCAAACGTATCTCATAACATCAGAGAAGCAAGGGTATCTCATAGCATACTTTCTCCCTGTCATTTTCTTTGTTTTTTGTCTTCCCTGCAGGATAAGGAGAAAGAGAGTAATTAGTTGGCACTTGGAATCAAGCTTCTAGTCAGGAACCGACTGCTTGGAACCCCTTCCCTGATTGCTTACCTAACATCGTTCTCGAGTACTCATCTTCAATTGCTGACGCACTTCTAGAGAAGATACCAGATGCTTGGAGAACAAATAAAGCAAGCGAAAATGACACATCGAAACATGTGGAGACAAGCGCAACAAATACATGTGTTGGTTCATCTGCTACTTCTTCAAAAGCCAAGGTATCTCATATCATCAGGGTCGAAAGCAAAGGTATCTTATATCATGCTTCTTCCCTGTCTTTTCCTTTGCCCTTGCTCTTACCTGCAAGACAAGGAGAAAGAAAGCAATCAGTCAAAACCTGAAATCAAAATTCCAATCTGGAAATGATTGCCCAGAACCTTTGCCTGGTTGCTCACCTAGCATTGCTCTCGAGTGATCGTCTTCAACTGTTAATAGGTCTCAAATTTCCTCAGCGAATACTTTAGGACAGTTGATATGATATTGGCTATTTACACTGAAGCTGCCAAGCATGGATGAATCGCTGAGAGATGATGCTCTGAATGACCATTTAAAGGCAAAAAGTTGTGCACCACTTCTGCTATGCAAAAGAAACAAGCAGAGAAGAATGCAGCACGATGAACTGGAATAAATCATTGTAGCACGACGCCTTTCTCTGCAAAACGGCATAATCCAGACAAATGAGTCTAAGTTAAATCCAAGCCCAACATCGTTGCTCTAATAGAATAGCCCGAGAAGCTTCAACAACCTTTCGCTGGTACCGTCTCCAAAGAGCAAAGCCTCGTTGTGCAATGCCGTCAAATCACCCCTGCTTGTTCAAAAGCAAAAGTATCTCATATCATGCTTTCTCCCTGTCATTTTCTTTGTCCTTGTTCTTACCTGCTGGACAATGAGAAGGAGAGCAATCAGTCAGCACTTGGAATCAAGCTTCCAGTCAGGAACCGACTGCCTGGAACCCATTCCCTGATTGCTTACCTAGCATCGCTCTCGAGTACTCATCCACATCTGCTTAGAGAACAGATAAGATGAGTAACAATGAAACATCAAGTTTGTGGATAATCAACAAACGCAACAACTGCACGTGTTGATTCATCCCCAACAAAGCCGAATCTCACTTGCCAGGTGAAACCCCTCATGGTCCCATTTAAATTCAAGATCAAGCCTCGATGGCATTTGAAGAAATCACGAGTCCGATTCAAGATCAAGTGCCCACCACCCTTGAATCAAATTCAGCTCGAAGATAAAAGGAGTAAGTTCATACCTTTGGATGAAGCCAGAAAACCCTCCAGCCCAGTTCAAGATTAAGCCTGTGGAAAATCAACAATTGGAGGAAACTATAAAATCTTCCAACCAAATTCAAGATCAAGCCCCGACGGCCTCTAAAGAAATTTCCAGCCTAATTCAAGATCAAGTCTCTACGGCCCTTGGATCGACGTCTACATTAAGAGACTTCAAAACGCATCTTCTACACGTGACAAACACATGTATACGACGCCCCTTGAAGTGACGGCATTTGTAGACATCGAAATTTAGGTGAAATAAATGTTGATCAATAATTAAAATTTCAACGTTCACGTGGCACATAAATTTTACACGTAGCATGTGACTCAATGACAAATCGAAAATCATCGGAAAAGTCATCAAACAGGACACTTGTCAACACCTGGCAGAAATGATTTATTTCATCTAATTATTTAAATCCAAAAAATCAAGTTTTGGAATTCTATAAATAGGAAGCCAAGGCATTCATTTTGGGGTACCAATTCACATCACACCACAGCCTTGAAGCTTTGAAACTCTAAAGCTCCCAAGCAAATCCCGAAGGATCAAGAAAGCTCTTTTTGTTCTTCGTCAATTCCTCCTTCAAGATCAAGCCCAACGACCTTTGAAGAACTTCCACCAATTCAAGATCCAGCCCCAACGGCCCTTGAAGAAAGTGTTCATTGTTCATCACCCGTTCATCCTAAGATCAAGCCCCGACAACCATTTGGATCAACAACATCAATAAATTCATCCACCGTTCTTCAAGATCAAGCCCAAAAGCCCTCGAAGATTCGTTCATCCGTTCGTCAAGATCAAGCCCAACGGCCCCTTGAAGAAACCATTTGTACACCACTGTTCATCCTAAAGATCAAGCCCTGACGGCTTTTTGGATCAGCAGCCCATCCACAAATCAACACCTTACGAAGATCGAATCAGAGGCTAAATTTGTAGAAGATATTGTAATCCCAAAATCATTAATACAAATATTATTTTGTACACATGTTCTTGTCTCATTCATTGCAGGAATTTTCGTGTTTACAACAACAGCAACAGAGTTTGCAATCATTATTAGAGGAATATGAGGTACTGTTTTCAACACCTAACACTTTGCCTCCACATCGAATTCATGATCACAAAATTCCATTAGTTAAGGGACTTAAGCTTCCTAATAATAGACCCTATAGATATGGTACTGTTCAAAAGTCTGAAATAAAGAAATGTGTAAATGAGTTATTGCAAGATGGGTTCATAAGGGTCAGTAATAGCCCTTACTCATCTCCAGTTATTTTGGTTAGGAAAAAAAAGGGCACTTGGAGAATGTGTATGGATTATAGGAGTTTAAATTTGATCACCATTGAGGACAAATTCCCTATACCTCTTATTGATGAGTTGCTAGATGAACTGTTTGGAGCTCAATACTTCTCAAATTGGATCTTCAAGCCGGTTACCACCAGATTCGCATGCATAATAATGACATCGAGAAGACAGATTTCAGAACACATGATGATCACAATGAGTTTTTAGTTATGCCATTTGGCTTAACTAATGCTTCAGCCACTTTTCAATGTTTAATGAATGAGATTTTTAGGCCATTCCTGAGGAAGTTTATTTTGGTCTTTTTTATGACATTTTGGTATACAGTTCATCTTGGGAATCTCATATGCAACATTTGAGAGTTGTCTTTGATACTCTACAACATCACACTCTATTAAGAAGTCCAAGTGTGCATTTAGGAGAGATAAGGTTGAATACTTAGGTCACATTGTGTCTCAAGAATGAGTTGCTGCAGATCCTGCAAAATTAGATGCTATATCCAAATGGCCTATTCCTACTTCTGTTAAAGCTTTAAGAGGTTTTTTGGGATTGACTGGATACTACAGGAAATTCATTCCCCATTTTAGGAAGATAATTTGCCCACTCACTACCTTAACCAAGAAAGACAGCTTCAAATGGTCAGAGGAGGCTACCAAGGCATTTCACTCTCAAGGAAGCTATATTGTCACCCCAAGTCTTGGCATTACCTAATTTTAGCAAACCCTTTATAATTGAAAGTGATGCTTCGGGTCATAGAATTAGGGCAGTGTTGTAGCAAGATAGCAGGGCAATTGCTTTCACAAGTAAGGCTCTTAGTCCTCAAAATCAAGTTCTTTCAACCTATGAACGAGAGATGTTAGACATTATCCATGCCATTCATTAATGGCAAGCTTATTTGGTTGGCAACCATTTTATAATTCAAAGAGACCGTCATGGCTTAAAATATTTTCTGCAAGGCCGAGCTCACACTCATTTTCAATAGAAATGGGTGTCGAAACTCATGGGATTCGACTATGAAATTCAATATAGGCAAGGTTGTGATAATCAAGCTGTGGATGCTCTTTCTCGTAGTCCATTAACCACTGAATCTTCAGTACTTGCTGACTGTACTATGGGTGAGTGTGTGGCAATTTCCTATCCTTACTCTACATGGATTGATGATTTGAGGAGATACAATGAGAAAAACTCTTGGATCATTGAGAAGGCGCATAATGTGTTATCAACTTCTTCAGTTGATAATGGGTTTCTAAAGTACAACCAGTGAATTGTTCTTAGCCCTCTCAGTGCTTGGAGGTCTAAAGTATTTGAGGAACACTATGTTATCCCCACTGCATGCCATAAAGGTTTTCTCAAAACTTACAAACAAATTTCAAGGACATTCTTTTGGGAAGGCATGAAAAATGATGTGAAAGATAGGGTTGCGACTTGTACAATATGTCAACAACACAAATATGAGATTCTCTCTCATTCTAGATTTTTACAACCATCACCAATCCCTTCGAAGATCTGGACAGATATTTCTATAGATTTCATAGTTGGTCTTCCTCCTTGTAAAGGCAAACACATTTCTTGGCTTTGGCTCATCCTTTCTCAGCTTTAATGATTGCTCAACTCTTTGTTGACAACAATTTTAAGCTCCATGGCATGTCTACTTCTATAATTAGTGATCGAGATCATATTTTCATGAGTAAATTCTGGAAGGAGTTCTTCACACTACAAGGATCTGCATTATGTTATAGTTCAGGGTATCACCCTCACACAGATGGCCAAACATAAGTGATGAATTGATGCCTAGAAACATATCTCAGGTGCTTTTGCAGTTTATAACCAAAGAAATGGGCTATGTGGCTATCTTAGGTAGAATGGAGTTTTAATACCGGTTATCATACTGCTACTAAGTTGACACCTTATGAGATTGTGTATGGTCAACCCTTTCCAATTATTCCCTCTTATGAACTTGGTACTACAAAAGTGGAATCTGTAGAGTAATGTTTGTTGGAGTGAAACAGGATGTTGTCCCTACTAAAATCCAATTTGGAGGCAGCACAATGTCGAAAAAAGGTCCAGTATGATAAGAAGCGAAAAGAAAGGAGTTTTGAAGTAGGTGATTGGGTTTATTTGAATTTGAATTTAGTGCCTTATCTGCACAAGTCTCTGGCTTCTCACTCATTCCAGAAGCTGCATCCTCGTTTTTATGGACCCTTTGAGATTCTGGCAAAAATTGGGACAATGGCATACAAATTGAAGTTACCTGACAGTTCTAAATTGCATCTAGTCTTTCATGTATCTTGCTTAAAAAAACATTTGGGTAGCCAAGTCACTCCCATAATGCCCTTACATGTCATCACAGAAGTTAGGATTCTGCATGTTCCAGTTGTAATTTTAGAAAGGAGAATGTTTAAGAAAGGTCAAGGGGCTATCACTGAAGTGCTGGTGCAACGACAAAATCATTCACTAGAGGATGCTACTTGGGAGCCTTGTACAGAGTTGAATACCAAATTTCCAGAAATTGTCAATTTCTTATATGTTATTAAATCACTCAATTGTACTTGTTTCTGTCTTCTGTATTAGTAGGTTTTCAAAGGTGGGTATTTTTAGAGTGATGTTAGAGTGCCAAATGGCAGCACCTCATTGTGACAGATGTAGGGTTGTGATGAAGAAATGACTAGATAAGATTGAGTTGTTAAGGTTGTTAGAGGTTCTTAGAATGTAGCTTAAGGAGTAAGCTAGGAAATTACTATAAAAAGCAACAGTTGTAATAATTGAGGGTTGTTGATGATGTAATATTCTTTTAATAATTCAAGTTACTCTACTATTGTGAAAACGTAAAGTTGGGTTCTTACAAATAATTGATATGAATCTAGCACCTAAAGGAGTTAGTGTTGGAAGTATGCCCACAAAGCCACTCATTTGATGTAATAGCTTTTTGGAATACTTAATATGTTAAACTTTTATATGTTTAACGGAAGGGCAATACTTATTGTTAATCACTATTTATTGAATCATGTGTTTAATCAATAAGAGAATCCAAGGGATGTATTTGACATAAGAGATAAGTGATCTAATGAGTTAGATTAAGGAGACCTTTCTCTTATGTTCATTCCTAAAACGTTCCTAGCCATAGGATTGCCAATTGGGCATTGACAATCCGCTAAGGTTAGTATGTGTTATGTTGACTCAAACGTGAGTATGAACTAGTCTCAAGTCATTTGGTGTTGGACACTAAGACAAACACATAGGTGCTCGAAAGAGTAATCGAGTACACTGAACTGCGATTAATGAGAGTTCAAACATACATTTCATGTACGAACTCTAAGGTTACAATATGCAAAGTAGTCCTTAGACCTGAGGCATCATAGATGTCTAATGGTTAGGTCCTTGATCTTTGATCATGACAAAGGCATTCCCTCGGATTGTCCACGGCATTGTTGGGGTCATGTGATCTAGTCATGTAGGCATATGAATGCACAACAAGGGATCTCTAACCTTCCATGGTGGAAGGAGTATACTCTAAAATATGATTCTAAAGTCTTTGGCCAAAGCAAATGAATATGACTAAGGAAGATGTTCCAAATCATATTCAAGGGAATCATATAAGAAAGTATCACATTGGATAGTAGACATGAAACAAACTATCACTTAAAACAATGTGGTTAAGAGTATTGTATTAGAGAAGGACCGTATTGCATTGTAATTGTAACTGGATAGGTTCTCCAACCAATTCTACTTAGCTTGGGTAACCATGACATACTGCTAGGTGTCACTCATGGTTTGTGGAAGCCCTATTGATTAGCAAACACTAATCATCAAAAAGGGAGAATTGAAATGTGGTTTCAATTCACAATCGATAGTTAAGAGTAACATCGCCCACTGCCTCGCTAATTGGAACCTAATGGATCGCACACCAAATAAGGATATATGTGAAGCAATTAAATGAAATGGATAAGCAATTAAATGGTTTAATTGAAGAATGGTTAAGATTAATTAATTAGTTAATTAATTATACGAAATGTTCGTATTGGGCTTTTAAGTTGGTTTTAGGGCTTCGGGGCCCAAAAGTGTTTTGGTCCACAAGGCCCATTATGTTTAAGTTGTATGACAACTAAAACAAAATGGGCAATAAGCCCAATAACCATATAGGCCAACCATTTAGGGTGAGGGTATGCAAGTTTGCTTAATTGCAAGTTTGCCACTCACCTAAGAAATGAAGTATAAATTCATCTTTATAGCTTTGTTTTCAATAAGGGTTTTCTTGGCTACTTGGGGATAGTTATCTAGCAAATTTACTTCCCTAAGTGATCCATTTTCATTTTCACAAAATTACATCCTTGGTGAAGAGACATAGAGACATCAAACTTTTGGTGTTTTGGAGAACTAATCCTCAAATCCTCAAAGAAGCAAAGGAGCACTAAAAGGAAGGAAATCACAAGGAAGATCCAAGGAGCAAGGAGGTGACTTGAAGGCCCTCCACTTGGGTGAATCCCTTGTGTAATCAAGGATGATCTTCAAGGGTAAAGAATCTCTAAATTCTTCATATTCTTTAATGTTGTTAAAGAGTCTTTTGATTCACCATATACTAGGCTTTGAAAGTCATGGGTTTCATGAATTGTTTTTGGATGCATGCCTACTTTAAAGAGTTAATTGTTAGCATATGTATTCAAATGTTCATACATGTTCTTAGCTAGGACAAAATTTTTCCTTCAGTTAGGCCTAAGGTACAATGATTCTACCATCTAATTATGTAATACCTAGACCTCGCTTTATTCAAGCAATATTACAATCTAATCGAGACTGCATGTAAAGGAACATAAAACTCGAATGTAAAAGAAGAGTATGTTGTTTTAGTCAGTTAGACTACGCATATGATCTACATGTAATTTGGTTAGTAGACGTAGTTCGGTTACAAAGTGAAAATAGAGATTTTGGTAGTTTTAGCTAAGGCTGGTTCGAAATAGGATGCCAAACTGATCGAATTCCAAACCAATTATTTTCAAGACAGGAATCTGAGGACTGATCCCGAATCGAAATTGGGTATTCCCGAATTTCAGGATTTCCGAAATGTTTTCTGTATTTCGGATGAGATTGGGATTGGTAAGCAAAACTCACGTTCCAATTCCAGATCAAAAATTCCCAAATTAGCTTTAGAATCCCTAATTGAGAAGCCCAAATTCCGAATCCCTAAATTCAATTCAAAATAGAAATTATGGCTTATGTTGAAATGTGGTCCATCTGTAGTTTTCCAAGACAAACAAGCAGATAAAAAATGGAGGAATCTTCTACTCACCCAGGTTGTGCACATGGATTGTGTATGATACATATATATCGACAACATATTGATAGTATAATGACAATAAAATGATGATGCAATATCTATATATTATCGATAAGATGGAGATATTTTGTCAATACATTGTCAATACGTAACCCATTACGCACAACCCGCATGCGCAAGGGAGAATTTTTTATCAAAATGTGGCCGACCTATAATTGCGCATGGTGAAAATATATCGCAGCCGCCGCCATCAGCGTCATGCATGCAATAATTCTCAGATTTCCATTTTCCTACCGGTTACTTTTGCAATCACAAACAATCCAGTCAAAGAAGGGAAGTTCCGACGTCGGACCTTTTCCAAAGAATGGTACACCACTTGACAAGCACGAGGTTTTGCTTTTTGACAAGAAGAAAAAGGCAATTACCTAACCAGAATGGGCAAGTATACGTCTTGTTTGTTGTTTATGATCAAATCAAACACTCAAATTTCGTCCGTTCCTGCATTTCATCAACAAAATCTCTGTACCTCCTAGACCGCCATGGCCACGGCGTCGTGGTTCTCTCGCCTCCGCCGGTCCTCACAGCGCTTCTTCTTCACCTCCTCCGCCCTCCGAACCTCCATGTCCACCAAGCTGGCGAGAACCCAAAATACAACGAACTCCGAGAACCCGAAAACCCCATTTCTCTTCTGGTCGAGCTCGCTGCTTCCGGTCGCACTCGCAGTCTCAGCTGGATCGCTTGCCCTCCGCCCCCAGTCGGACCCATCACTCTGTGAAGCCCCCAATGCAAATTCTCGGTAAATTTCATTCATTTCGATCAAATTTGAAAGCTTTTTCTTTGTTATTGTTGGTATTGGTTGTTATAGGCTCTCTCTCTATGTTCACACACAGCAACGAGTTTGTGGTTAAAGGGTTGCGCAAGGAAGTCCCACAAGAGCTTATTGATGAATTGAAGGATGTTTGTCAAGTATTGCATTAACCCAATTTGGCAATCTGTTCAATTCATTGTTCTCTTTCTTTAATTTGAAAATTCCTGTTAGTGTTTTTGTCTGGGTCTACGATGGTAGTTATAAATCGATAGTGGTATTTGATGATTTTTATAGGATAACATGACAATGGATTATGAGGAGAGATATAACCATGGAAAACCGCAGAACAGCTTTCACAAAGCGGTTAATATTCCCGACATCGTTGTGTTTCCGAGGTGAGAAGCTTGCTTCATTTGCTTCAATGCCAGCTGCTTTTGCGTTTTCCTTTATGCTTCACGACTGCCAACTTTAGATTGAAAACTCTTCAACATGTGATGATAGTTTCCGTGCAAAGATATGCCCTTCATGTAATATTATGCACTTAATTCTGATTTCCTCCACAAAATGTGTTTGGATTCATGATTTTCAGGTCCGAAGACCAAGTTTCTAAGATAGTCAAGTCATGCGACAAGCATAAGGTCTGAATTTCTTTTTCCTTCCATAAAAGCTTCTATAAAGGATTAAAGGTTTTTTTTTTCCTACCTTTCTGTTAATTTGTGCTACAGCTTATGCTTTTCTACGTTTAAAACTTCATATTTCCATTGGATTGTTCTTTGTTTAAAGTTTATAAATTTGGTTTGTGATCCCAATAATATGGTGAATATAATTTCTCACATGAACTTCCAGATTGAGAACAACATATGATTAAGCCCACATCTTATCTTGTGTATGTGATTTCTTAGATTCACAGGTTTCGGGATGATTAAATTCCCCTGTAAAAGTAACGAACTGGTTTCGCTTTTGTTTGTAAAGCAGGTTCCAATTGTACCATATGGCGGAGCTACATCCCTTGAGGGGCACACCTTGTCTCCCAATGGAGGTGTTTGCATTGACATGTCATTAATGAACGTATGTATATGCCCCCAGTGCATTTTAGTATCAGAATAATATTTAACTTTCTTTTTCTGTTTCAAGATATCACTTTGTTCTTCTGCTGATTGGTCTAGTGTCAGTCCTTATATTTTGTAATAAGTAAACCTCATAATAGTAATCACATTTATGCAACTAATAAAGGTTGTAGAATGATTACTTGTAAATTTCTTAGTAAAGCGCCGAATTGTCTTCAGTTGTGAGCATATACCCGGAGCAGATGCTTTCTGTTTAACCAATCACCTTTTCCCTCGGACAAATTCACAACAGAAAAGAAAAGTTTCTAGGCTAGATTATACTATGAGTGTGTCTAATTCATATCCCTCTGTGTACATTTCCCTTTTGTACTGTCCTCCTGATGTTCCCCCCATTTTGTTTCAAATTTTAGCATGTTAAAGCATTACATATTGAGGACATGGATGTTGTTGTTGAGCCTGGGATTGGATGGATGGAGCTTAATGAATACCTGGCTCCTTATGGTCTATTTTTTCCCCTGGATCCAGGTAAATTTGTTTTATGTTTTCTTTTTGCACATAAGTTATCAGACAATGTAATATATCCCGGGATGTATAAGTTGTTTTCAGTTTTATTCGCTATACTGTTTGAATAATTTTTCAAATAATTCGTAGCAGTGGTGCATTGTGAATGAAAAACTCTATCTGTAGCTGTATATAGGCAATGCATGGGTTAAAGAATTCTCTGATAATACTACTTTAGCTTGTCTTAATGCATATGTGAATTTGGTGCTCTCTTGCTTCACAACCTATGGGATAAATTTTTTACCTTTTAATATTGTGGTTTAAAGTGTATTGGACAATTTCAAGATCAGTTTGACATGGCAAAGTTTCATCTTACATATTCAAGATTTTTGAATAGGAGATTGGAATCTTTATGTGCCTTAATCTCTCTACCTATTATTTCTGTTAGAAGTGATACTTAATACATTGTCAAGTTGGGGTCTTGCATTTGTGAAAATCTTGTCTAATATCGATCCAATTGAGCTCTAGTCTTTTCTGTCCATGCTTACATGCTGATATAGAATTGTAGATCAGTTCAATACATAGGTAGAGAGATTGCACATAAAGATTTTCTTCACATGCAATGTTCATATGGAAGAGACCATTTCTTCTAACCCTCAGATTCCCAAAGAAGATTATAGGTTTTTGTTTTCCGGGTGGAGTTAATGATTTTTGGTGGTTGTTATATGTAGGAATTAGAAACACTGTTTAAAACTTTAAATTTGCTTAACTGCTTAAAAGTTAATCTGACCCTAGTTCCTTATCTTTCTACAGCCAGGCTGGATACAAACCACAAGAATGGATAATTTAGAATATAGTTCTGTTTACTAAATATATTGTTGCTAACCAAAAACCTCACTTGGATAACATTGTTTTATTTCAGTCCTCATGATATGTGTTTATCACCAGTTTACTGTTTAATGTGCATTTTCTATGATCTTTAAAATTTTTGTTTGTAAGTACTATCCCTTGGTGTTGCCATGTAGCCTTGAGTACATGGATAATAAATTGATAATTGAAGGCATGCTCCTTAAGTTAATGTAATTGTTCGTTTTTATCTTTTGTCGTATTAGTTTCACTTAATACGCCGAGAGTAACAACCAGTGTTTTAAAAGGCTCGCCTCAGGGCACGCCTAGGCGGCCTCTGAGGCTGGGCGTCAGTGTTCCCGCCTCTGTTTTGAGGGAGTGGGCGGAAGGCGAGCGCGTCTAGGCAGCGGAGGCTCGCCTCAGGGAGTCCGGGGCGTTCATCTGGGCGTTTTTTTTCTCTTCAAAATCCAGGTTTTCTTAAATGTTTTCTGCCGTTCTAGTTTCAACGAAGAAGAAGGAGAGACTTTCTCTCTCCTCATCCCATAAATTTCCATAATAATTGCTCCACTCAGCCTTTATTTCATTTTAAATACCCTATAAATACTCCACTCAACCCTTTACTTTCGCCTTTTATTTAATTTTAAATACCCTATAAGTACTCCAACCCATTTATTTCATTTTAAATATCCTATAAATACTCCACTCAACCCTTTATTTTCCTTTAAATTCCCATAATTATTGCTTTATATCGTTTTAAATACCCTATAACTACTTCAATTAGCCTTTATTTCCTTTTAAATACTTATAATTGCAACATTCAGCCTTTATTTTGCTTGAAATTTTCCTATAATTGTGACCATTCATCCTTATTTTCCTTGAAGTTCTCTATAATTGCTTACAATACAATAAATAATTATAAAATTTTGAGACTATATGACATAGTTTCCAAGTACAACTAGACTTAGTAATAAAGAAGATGATATTATCTTTGATTTAGTTATAGTTATATTTGTTTTTACAAACTATTATATTGTTATAAAATAAATATACTTATATATAATATATATTAAAATTTTAGGTTACGTGAGGCTTCGCCTCACACCTCACGCCTTGCACCTAGGCTGGGCTATCCATTGGACGCCTCGGCCATGCCCCCACCTTTTAATACTTTGGTAACAACATACTTGTTTTGATGTGTTTCTTTCCACCACAATTTGTCCTCGTTCTCTCCAAAGTCAAGTTTTCATGTATTTCATATTTGTACACATACAGGGCCTGGTGCAACAATTGGAGGAATGTGCGCGACACGTTGCTCTGGTTCCTTAGCTGTTAGGTAATTGCTCTGCTCTTTTAACTTTTAAATATTTAATGGATACAATGACATTAT
The DNA here is from genome assembly GCA_035220775.1 of Malus fusca. NCBI lineage: Eukaryota > Viridiplantae > Streptophyta > Magnoliopsida > Rosales > Rosaceae > Malus > Malus fusca. The sequence continues at coordinate 4,698,571 of CM069070.1, read as the reverse complement.
ACACGTTACCTACTGGTGTACCTGCAAATTTAACTGAATAATAGAGTTTTGGCTTGCTAAGTAGTGTTAATTAACCTTGTTTACTAGGCTTTAAACCGTAGCCTTTACTTTTAACGAAAGAAAATCACCTACTCAAGTGTGTCTTGTTGAAGTTATTGGTCTAAAGCACATATGATGGTGTCACCCTAGTTTTACCCATTTGTTAATATGTGTCGTGTGATAGCCTGGATCTTGGGATGTCCAAAATAAACAAATAGGAGATTTAATATATATACACAATATGTAAGATATGTCTCAGAATAATAATCAATGAGACCTGGAAAGTTGCAATGATGAATGAAAGATTTTTCACATGAGTCTTCCAGACTTTCTTGATCCTGCTGTCCACTTAGTTTTGATCACGTTAGGATCTGTCTCTCACTCCCTCTCTCTTGTCACCAAATAGTAGCTCCATCGATCTTCGTCATAACCAAACTTCATATCTCGAACCAAGCCTGAGGAGACTGTTTGAGACCATATATCGCCTTTTTTCACCTGAAAACTTTCCTGGGCTTGAAAACCTGGTGGAGTTCTCCATGAAGAAAGGCCCTTTTGACATCGAGCTGACGCAGTGGCCAAGATCTGTTAGCTGCAACTGACAGAATGAATCGTATGGAATTGAGTTTAAGTTGTCCACAAGAGCAAACATCTCGAGATAATCGATGCATTTGGAATTGAATGATTCCTTCTTTGTATTAAGTATTGACAGATACTATTTGAGTAACAGATGCCTTTGATTTTAAACTTATATACAATTAATAGTGTGATTATCTTATCATTTTGCACTTTTGTTTTTTTATTCTATAAATGATTCCATGTAAAATTTAGTTTCATAGGTCTCGTTTAATATTGATTTTAATGATTTTGTTTTTGGCATGTAGGTATGGAACCATGCGTGATAATGTCATCAGTCTCAAGGTTTGTCAATTATCTTGACTGATGCTTGACTCAAATTTGTAATCTTGTATTTCTTATGTTGTTTATCTTCCAGGTAGTTCTTGCAAATGGAGATATTGTTAAGACTGCATCTCGTGCTAGAAAGAGTGCTGCAGGGTTTGTTTTCTATTCTATTTTATTTTATAAATATGTGGTTAATCTTTGAGGTAGTTCTCCCCAACTCAGGCATGTTGTGAACATTAAAAATTTTGCACATCATAGGTATGATTTGACCCGCCTGGTGATTGGAAGTGAAGGAACACTTGGTGTAACAACGGAAGTCACTCTACGCCTTCAGAAAATTCCGCAATACTCAGTGGTAAGTTGATAGGTCTATTACTATAACTGATAAGCTTCATTTATTTGAACATCATGACCTCTTTGGACTCTTGTATGATTTTTGTCTTTCAGTTTATTACTTCTACATTATCTCGAATTATGGTTACATTTGCAGGGTATACTTTTGTAATTTCATTCTGTTATTAATATAAATTTAAACTGTAGGTTGCTATGTGTAATTTCCCTTCATTTAAGGATGCAGCAGATGTTGCTATTGCTACTATGCTGTCGGGCATTCAGGTAGAGTTTTAGGCGCATATTACATATCTGAATTCATAGTTCAGTTTCTTGACAGAGTTCTTCTTCATAACCATTAGGTTTCACGGGTTGAACTACTGGACGAGGTTCAAGTGAGGGCAATCAACATTGCGAATGGGAAGAATTTTCTTGAAACTCCAACTTTAATGTTCGAATTTATAGGCACAGGTAAAATAAGGTCTCTTAATTTTCATCTTGACTGTCATTTATTTTTTATTTTTGTTTTGGCTAAATACATTTCCAGAAAGGAGAACATCTTAATCATTGAGATAACTGCACTGCATATAAAAAACATATCTTTGTTTAAATCTTATCTATTGATGGTTTGACACAACAAGGAAAATCAGGAGCAATCTGGCAGTTCATGATCGTTTATGAGTCCTGACTGAAGTAATTAAATTGTTTAGGTGTAGGATCACAGCTTATTTATGATAAGTACATAATGGTGGTTTACTGGTTTGTCTTCTAAAGGTTTGTGTTTGCCTCATATTTTGGCAACTGCGGGTTTAGTGATTGGACAGGGCTATACCAGCACCTAGTCATCATTATTTACTGAAATAAATGAGGGTAAGAAGAAAAGAAAAAAGAGGGAAACAAGAGAATATGTCCAAGAGGATACCAAATTGCTGTGATTGATTGCTCTTCCATATTAATAATTGGAAATGGGCTAGATATTTCATATACCGTTTAGTACAATGCTTTTTTTTTTTTTAAATTTAAATTTTTTTTTATGCTCTGTAGTTTGTCCAAGCCTTGTGAAAGGAAACTATTTATGGATAATTTTCTCAAAGGTCTTGCCAGATTTTCTTATCAGTCCTAGTTGAATATGCTGAGCAGGGGAGTTGAAAGAGCTAGTATTTTCCATGGGACAAAAGGCTTTAGTTTGTTGACTCCCTGCCATTTAGTGCCCTCTGCCTTCTTTCTACCTGTTGTAATTTGTGATTTATTTTCTTCCTGTTTTTAGAGGCATATTCCCGTGAGCAAACCCATATAGTTCAACAGATTGTTTCTGAACACAATGGCTCAGACTTTGTTTTTGCGGAAGACCCTGAAGCTAAAAAGGAACTCTGGAAGGTAGTGAATACTTAATTGGTGTATGATAAATAAATGGAAAAGATGTATGAAAAATAAATGGAAGTCCTTTCTTGTATTAGTTGGTAAATTATCTCCTGCTATCCTTTAAAGGCACTTACTATTTTCTTTTGTTTCACTTATACTTAATACATAGTCGCACCATTTGCAATTAGTACTTGTATCACTTAATTGGCATCAAAATTAGTTCTGCATCATAAATATGTGGCTGCTAGTCACCTCCATTAATGGAACTCTGCTCCTAGCTGCAGTTGTTGTCCAATCTTACAGCTTAAATTGCTACTCGATTTCAAATTGTTGTAATACCATACTTCCAACAAAGATGGTTGAGCTCTTTGATAGATTGAAGCCAGAGGCTTGATCCAACTCGTCCTTGTTTTCATTTTCTCTATTTAATTCTCTCTTTTACATGTAGATAAGGAAGGAGGCACTCTGGGCATGCTTTGCAATGGAGCCTAATTTTGAGGCAATGATTACGGTAAGTTGATATCAATGGATATGAAAAAAAATTTAGACTTTTAGCATTTGTTCACACAGTTGCATAATATTTTTTAATAGTTAAAAACTTGTTGAACATGCTTGTTTGGTCCTACAACAATCACTTTTAGGAATCCTACATTCCAAAAAATTGTCAAGTTTTTCATTCGAGTTCCTGATATTTTCCCATTTTCTTGCCTACTAATTCTCATCATTTGTAAGAATGGAAGTATTATAAATTCAAAGAATCAGTTAATGGGTTACTAGAATGACATTTTTCTGGCTGTTTTGTTAAGTTCAAATGGTTCTTTTTAATTTTTACTTTTCATATATGCAGGATGTATGTGTTCCTTTATCATGTCTTGCAGAATTGATATCAAGGACCAAAGAACAGCTGGATGCATCAGAACTTGTTTGGTAATGTCCGATCAAATGACTGTACCCCTATTATTCAGTAGAGAGGCGATGATGAAATATGTTGTGGTTCGCAAATAGCATGGAGGATTAAATTGGCTGACTATCGTTGTGCTTTTTTTTTATTTTTCGTAAAAGCAGCACAGTTATTGCTCATGCTGGTGACGGGAACTTCCACACATTTATTCTCTTTGACCCTAACAATGAAGAACATCGACGAGAAGCAGAGAGACTGAACCATTTTATGGTCCAGACTGCCTTGTCAATGGAAGGTATGGACTATCCTGGAATTCTTTAGAATTTCTCTACTCTCCAAGTCAATGAATTGTTGAAGTGATATGCAATGTGGCTGTTATTGGTTATCCTTTTTGGATTCTTTCTATATTGTGGTTTATTAATTCCATTAAGTTTGTTAATCTAGCATCTTTACATGTAATAAACAACAGTTGATCTTATCAAGTTAGTTAATTCTTTTCATATTTCGCTACCCAATATATTATTATAACACAATGGTCGACGAGTTAGGGTGCTAAAAGTTGGTATTTGAAAATTGAGCAGGAACATGTACGGGTGAACATGGCGTTGGTACAGGAAAAATGAAGGTACTTAGTTTTCTGTTGACTTGCTTGCCGTTCAATTTAAAATAGGCATGCCTATATGCTTCGGAATCTGGAATCTATACATAAATATATTAGCCAAATGAATACTATGCTTGGTAACTGCCGTTTCTGGCCAATGTTATGGGAGGCATGTGTCGGCACGGATAGTTAAATCAGAAGCGTGAAAGTTATAAATAAACATTGAAGACCGAGTAACAGACTTGGTATATCATTAAATTAAATATAGGTTGAAGGCCGAGTATTCTTTATTCTAAATGGATTCTGGTTTTTGGTTTCAGTATCTTGAGCAAGAACTGGGAATGGAGGCTTTGAAGACAATGAAAAGAATAAAAGCAGCATTAGATCCCAACAACACTATGAATCCAGGAAAGCTAATTCCTGCTCATGTTTGTTTTTAAGAGCTTTACTCCCTATGCCTACCATCTTCCTTCCCGTCGCTGTCGGAATTGAGAAATCAAGCTGAAATCATTTCGTATGATTCTCTTACGTTCTTATAATCTTAAATGGTACCACATGCATAAAAGGATTGAGGTGAAAACCTGTCTGATAATCTTTGTTAATATTAAATATTTCTCTCCCGACATTGTTCTCCGACGATGCCCCCTGGGCGAAAGGGGATGTCATTCTCTTGTAGAGTAACAACACCTCTTCTCGCTGCAGGTTGGATGAGATCATTCGAGTGGTCTCCGTTGGAGATGGGATTGCGCGTGTTTATGGATTGAACCAGATTCAAGCAGGGGAAATGGTTGAATTTGGATAACCATTAGCATTGAGATCAATCACCACACCACCTCTATCATACATACGATTAGTTTTGCTTGTTTTCCTTGGAAGCATTGATGTGGGAGGCAGGCCTTCGAGAAAACGATTTGAAAACCAAAAACATGCATTGGAATATTAAGTGCTGTGTGTTTTAATGACATCGGAATTTGTTAAGTCTGTTGATGCACAAAATTAGTGAACACTTTGGAACAACTTAAAATGTTAAGTTTGCGACATTTGCTCGGTTGCTCCAGTCACTAGTGAGGATAAATATGTAAAGAGATAAAGATAGGGAAGCAAACACAAGATGTACGTGGTTCACCCTAAGTTTTGGCTACGTCCATGGAGTCGAGGAGTTTTTATTAATAGTGAAGGGTTTACACAAATACACAAGTTTAAGCACAATCATCATTAATAGGTTCTGATGACCAGTTTAAGTACCATAATGACATTAGGGATTAATTGTCGGAGAATGATCTCCTTTTATAATTGAGGAGAGTCTTCAGCTTCTGTCCGCGGTCGATGTGGGACTTTATGAGCTTTATTTTGACGTTGACATGTGTCGTGCTATGATTGGCCTCCTGGTTGGAGGGAAACTCTTGTGCTTTGGCAGAGGTGCCTCAGCATGAACCCCTCAGTGGGTTCTTGAAGGTATGATGTTGACTGGTGCTTGGTAGTTTCGGAATTGGTTAAGTATGGTACAAACAAAGTCAATTTCGATTATTATGAGAGTCCCTTGGGAAATTGTAAAATTTATGCTTTCCTTATTTTTACTTGAGAGATTTTTCAATGTGCTTGGAATACAAGACGGTACCGTATATGCCATATGTTATTATACAAGTGGAGATAAGTTTTTTTGTTTTCAAGTTTCCCTCAACTTATATAATAACATATGACGTATTATGACGTATGTACCCATGTTCCGAGCACACTGAAAAGTCTCTCTTTACTACCATTAAAATATGATGTAATACAAGCATTTGGCAAACTTGATTGAATTGAAAATATATTTGCCTTGTGCAATTAAAGTGAGTGTTTCCTCCTAAAATCAATCATTTGAGTTGGTCTTGGTGGTGGAGCCACGATTAGCGACGTGAGTGATTATGTTGTCCTAGGTTTAGTGATTCCCAGATATTTATCCCCGTTCTTTCCATTTACCCTTAGTTTGTCCTACGTTAGGCATTGTTGCGGGTTAGAGTGCGAAAACCTCTAGGAACTGGTATCTAGATCAAAGAGAAATGTAAACGATATTTGTTTGAGTCGAATGTAAACGAGCCCCCCTATTATGAATGCTGGGAGTAAAGAAAATTTGGATGTGATTACATTATGTGAAGTCCAAACCTCTTTTTGTTCTTCTGTTTTTGCTTGAGAAATACAAACTTTATGTTGCTTCCTTAAATTTCATTCTTCTATGTCCATTTCTTCCTTTCTCTAATCTCCTTCCATTAAATTATTTATCCCATATTTTAACTTTTGCTTTTCTTGTGCAATCGATATTTGGGGGAGAGGAACTTGAACACAGAATCTCTGTGCAAAGACAAATAATCTTTAACTGCTATAGCTACAATTATCTTTGCATAAAGAGTCGAACGTAAGACTTGTTAATTAAAAAGTCGAAGTCAATCCCTAGACTTGTCAATCTAATTTTATGAAGGAATTGGCCAAGGGAATAGATGTCCCATGGATCCATTAGGGTAGGCTAACATGGCTCAAAACATTTGCTGGGAGACATGGATTGGAAGTCAATGAAGGAATTGGAAACTGCCAAAACAAGAGTGGGACAAAATAAAACTCTGATAAGATTCGCATGGATTTGAATAAAGTGTCTTGTTTTTTTCTTTAGAAAGTTTTTGATCCTCATGATTATCTGATAAGGCCATTAACCTTAAATTGGAACCAATAATTGATATGAATCTAGCACCTAAAGGAGTTAGGCCTCAGGTACAATGATTCTACCATTAATTATGCTATACCTAAACCGAGATCAAGGCCGAGAGACCTCCAATTTCGACTTTCGAGAGGGAGAATTAGAGATGTGGTGTGTGACCGTGACTATGGACTGGTGGTGCGGGTGGATTTAGGCGATGGAGTTAGGGGAGGAGGACTAGAGGAGTGCTCGAGTTTTGGTTGGGTTTGGGCGGACGAGAGGAGTCGGAGAGAGATAGAGTGAAAGTGAGGTGAAATTGAGAGAGGGAGTTAGGGTTAATTGGAACAAACGGTTGAGATTAAATCTCAACCAAATCCAACGGCCTACTATTTCATAATTATGTATTATTTTCAGTTCGATATGAGATTACCGAACAAACCTACGTGGAAAACCAAATTCCGTACCAAAATTATCAGTTTTGGTTCAATATTGGATACCGATATTTTTGAGAATGATGGTTCGGAATTTGTTCGGTTCAGTTTCGATTTGGTTTGATTCGGTTTCGACATTTTCAATATTTTTTTCCACCCCTAGTTTTAGCAAATTGTCATATAGTTGTGTATCTTTTAATTGATTATTTTTTTATCAATTGGGGAAGGGAAGTTCCGACGTTGGACCTTTTCCAAAGAAAGGTACACCACTTGACAAGCATGAGGTTTTGCTTTTTGATAACAAGAAAAAGGCAATTACCTAACCGGAATGGGCGAGTATACCAACTCAATAAAACCTCTTGTTTGTTGTTTATGATTAGATTGGATTGAATAACTCGAAAACTATATCATAGAGAGGAGATGCTTGAATTTGGAATACAGTAAGCTGAAGAGAAAATTCATATTCATCAAGATAATCCAAAACTTAGAAACATGAAAGAACCTTAGAACTCGTTTGCATGTACTTTTAAAATGACTAAAAGTGCTTTTAGTGAAAATGTTTTTGGAAACAATCCTTAGTAAAAATGCTAGCAAGAAAAGCACTTAAATTGCTTCCTGGAAGAAGCACATAACTGATGCTTCTTGTAGAAAACACTTTAAGTGCTTTTGACATTTTCTCTAAAAGCGATTTCAGTCATTTTAAAAACACATCCAAACAAGCCCTTATTCATTCTAATCCTACCAATATGAAAAAATTGGAAGGGATAATCCACCACTACGTTGGATTAATCTTTCCATTCTTTATTTAACATGCACCGAATCTAATTAGTTATTCGGTTCAATCAAATCCTAAACAACAAATAAACCCTTAAATTTAAGGATTCTCATGTTTATAGACTGCCCAACAAGGAATGGACAATTACCAACTCATAAACCATATATTTTATCCCTCTTTTAAAACATGGTTGTGTCCTTTCATTTTCTGTTTGAATCATGGCTTATGTTGAAATGTGGTCCACCTGTAGTTTTCCAAGCCAAACAAGCAGATAAAAAATGGAGGAATCTCCTACGCACCCAGGTTGTGCGCATGGGTTGTGCATGATCCGTATGCATTGACAACATATGTTATCGATAAGCTGGAGATATGTTGTCAATACACTGTCAATGCGGATCATGCGTAACCCATTACGCACAACCCGCATGCGCAATGGAGAATGTTTGATCAAAATGTGGCCGACCTATAATTTGGGCAAAAAGTATTGTGATAGATACAATACATTAAGGCACACAATAAAATGCAGGATTGCTCCTGCTAATTGGTGTACGTAGCTTAGCTTTGAACAATGGCGACCTTGCTACTTTCACCATCACGACAGCTTCAACCAACTTAATTACTGAATTTTCCAGGCACTCAGTATAATACGGATGAGCGACGAGGTTATGTTTTATGGATGTGATATTAATTACAAATTCATGTGTATGAGTGGATGTTTACATCACGCAGCTATATTCCAATATCGTACCATACAAAATTTTTTCGTTGCTTAGACTTAATAAACGCATAAGCATGCAGGGTACACCACATGTTGCCAATATAATATTTGATTTAACACCGATAATTTTGAAATAGAATTCTCTGGTTACTGAATTCTGCATGTACCCTTTTTCTCTACGTGGACTCCTTTCTTCTTTTTTTTTTTTTTTTTTTCAACTTTTGTATTGAAGAAATTTGAAGTAAAAGCAAGGTACATAAACAAAGAGGAGCTCACAGGGACAAAAACAATGGTTGAAAATCACTTTCCTAACTTGAAAAAGCACTTAGATGTAGAGGTGGAATAACATGGAGGGCTGGATATATTAGCTGCTCGATCGGCCCTAGTTTTGAGACAGCTTAATTAATTCGTCATCTTGGTTCCGCCACTAGGTGGGTGGTTTTCTAAAAGCTGTAAAACAATGTTTTTATAATTGAGAAGTAATATTAGGTTTAACTTTTTTGGTCAAACATTGCTAGATACATTTTTTTATTATAAAAGTGTTTTTATGCCACAAAGATAATGAATTAGGAGTAAGAATTGAGGTAATTTTGATCATCATGAAGGAAGTTAAAGTTTTATTATAAAGCTAATTGAATATAGTAATCCAACTCTTTACGTCCGATAATTTTTCGATGTAAAACAACACTCAATATCCTCAATATACATAACATACAATAGAATATAATAAAAAGAAAATTTTGAACTGGATAGTGATAGTTATACTATGGATGTTATTTATCTTGAGTCAAGTGTGAATGCATGGTGAAGATATATCACAGCCGTCGCTACCACTTTTACCCTGATTCCCACTAATCCGTGGCTGCCACTATCACCAGCATATATATCGATCATGCATGATGAAGATACAACAACTAATATATCGCAGCCGCCGCCATCAGCGTCATGCATGCAATAATTCTTAGCTTTCCATTTTCCTAGCTGTTACTTTTGCAATCACAAACAGTCCAGTCAAAGAAGAAATATTAAGTTTTAACCCAAGTTGGTTAGCAACTTGCATAGCATGGCCTGTTGGTGTGTAACCCTTTAACTGAAGCTTGGCAGCAAGAATCATGTTTCTATGTTTTGTTTCAGTTTGAATGTGAGCCATTGGATCATAGTCCACATGGCATTTTAATCTTGTATCTAGCCTAAGTAATAGAATAAGCCAAGTGGCATCATCTCATAGGATGATAGCAATGGATGGCTAAGATTGTATTGTATGTTGAAGAGTGAAGGATCTCCCTTCCCTTCTTCATATAACGGTTAGATTATATTATGTAAGAATTGGAATGAAATTCGAAGAGACATCTTTGCAGCTTCTTCTCTCTGAATCTCTCTCTCTATCTTTGAAGACAACCTCCATTGAAACAAATACTAAAAACACACACTCAAACATTAACATGGCCTCAGAGCCTGGTTTCATCGTCTAATCTGGGCGTGAAATCTGTGCGATTGAGCTACATTTTTGAGCTTCAATCGAATCTGAAAATTGTGCTTTCGTGTATCCAAGTCTCATATGGCTGGGTCCGGCAATGTCGAGCTTAGAGCTCCCGTCTTCAATGGAGAGAACTATGAATTTTGGAGGATTCGTATGACAACTATACTGAAATCGTATGGTTTGTGGGAGCTGGTAGAAAATGGGTTTGAACCTCCAGATCCGAAGTCTGAGAAAGCTGTGGTCGATGAGACGAAGAAGGAGACGACGGATGAAGTGTCGTTCAGTGAGATTCTGATGAAGGATGCTCGTGCGCTTGGAATGATACAAGGGGCAGTCTCGGATCAGATTTTTCCCAGAATCGTGAATGAAGAGACATCCAAAGGAGCTTGGGATGTTCTAAAGGGTGAATTCCGAGGAGATAAACAAGTAAGAAATGTAAAATTGCAAGGTTTACGTTGAGATTTTTAATATACTCGTATGAAGGATAGTGAATCATTATCTGTGTATCTCTCTAGATTGTTTGATATCATTAATCAAATGAAAAGTTATGGAGAAGAACTGTCTAGGGAGAGAATTGTGCAGAAATTACTTATTACTCTTCCGAAAACATATGATGCAATTTGTTCTGTAATTGAGCATTCTAGAGATCTTGAAATTATTGAGGTTCAGGAGGTTGTAGCTTCTCTAAAAGGATTCGAACAGAGGCTTGATTTACATACTGAGTCTTCGACTGAGAGGGCATTTGCAAGTTTAAATGTAGCATCTAAGGGTGTCAAAAGTGGTGGATTTTCTGGGAATCAAAGGTCTCAAGAGAGTTGGAAATCAAAGGGAAAAAGTTGGGATCATAAACCAAACTTTGCTCAGAAGCCGAGTAATATTCAAAGGAGTTGGGATCACAAACCAAATTATTTTCAGAGACAGAACAATACTCAAAGAAATTGGGATCATAGGCCTAATTATGCTCAGAAGCAAAACAATGTTCAGGGTGAGTGTAAGTGGTGTGACAGGTTGCACTATGGAAAGTGTTGGTATGAAGGTAAACCAAAGTGCACAGGCTGTGGTAAGCCAGGCCATTATATGAGAGACTGTCATGAGAATAAAGGAGTGCAGAAAGTTAATTATGTGAAGCAAATGGGAGAAACAGGATCACTGTTTTATGCCTGCAATGCAGTGACTGATGTGAAAGTCAATAACTCATGGTACATTGATAGTGGTTGTAGTAACCACATGACAGGAGATGAGAGATTATTAGTCAATGTTCAGAGAGATTTGACCTCCAAAGTAAAGATGGGAACTGGAGAAATTTGTGAAGTGGCAGGAAAGGGAACTTTGGTGATTGAAACTAAATTGGGAAGAAAACATATACAAGAAGTAATGCTTGTTCCTGGACTTGAAGAAAATCTTCTAAGTGTAGGACAAATGATGGAAAACGGTTATTATTTGTTGTTTGGAGGTGATGTAGTGAATATTTTTGATGGATGGTCACTGGATAATTTAGTAGTGAGGGTACATATGACCAACAATCGATGTTTTCCTTTGACAATGTTGCCTGCAACACAGTATGCACTAAGAGCAGGTATCACACATTGTTCTCAGATATGGCATAAGAGGTTGGGTCATTTGAATGAGAGAAGTCTCAAGGTACTTGAAGAACAGGGGTTGGTGCATGGATTACCTAAATTAGATGTGTCCCAAAGTGTGTGTGAAGGTTGCATGTTGGGTAAACAACACAGAGACTCATTCCCTTCTCAATCGACTTGGAGAGCTAAAGATCCACTGGAGTTGATTCATACAGATATCTGTGGTCCAATGCAAGTAGAGTCTCATTCTGGCAACAAATACTTCTTGTTGTTTACAGATGACTGCACAAGGATGTCATGGGTGTATTTTTTGAGAAACAAGTCTGATGCGTTTGAATGTTTCAAGAAGTTCAAGGCAATGACTGAATTACAATGTGGATATAAGGTTAAATGTCTCAGGAGTGATCGAGGGGGAGAATTCCTTTCTGCAGAGTTTGACAAATACTGTAATGGACAAGGAATTCAGAGACAATTGACTATGGCCTACACTCCTCAATAGAATGGAGTGTCCGAAAGAAAGAATAGGACTGTGGTGGAGATGGCAAAGTCAATGCTACATGAAAAAAACCTTCCATATGCATTTTGGGCAGAAGCAGTGAATACTGCAGTCTATTTGATCAATAGGTGTCCTACCAAAGCTTTGAAGAAGTCAACCCCATTTGAAGCTTACAGTGGTAGAAAACCTGGAATAGCTCATTTGAAGATATTTGGCTCATTGTGCTATGTGCATATACCTTCTAATCTCAGACATAAACTGGAAGAAAACAGTCACAAGTGTATCTTTGTAGGCTATGGTTCAAGTGAGAAGGGCTACAGATTGTTTAATCCCATTTCAAGAAAGATTGTTCTCTCAAGGGATGTTACATTTGATGAGGATAATTCTTGGGATTGGAACTGCAATATAGGTACTGGAGTGACATTTCCAGTTATCACTGAACATAAGAATGCAAATGAAATCTGTGAGGTTGATGAAAATTCTCAGTTTGAAGAATACAATGTTTCTCAAAGTGAGAATGTATCTGAGAGATCTCCAAATTATGATGATACACTGAAGAAATGGAAAAGTATCAATGAAATCATGGCTCAATGCAACATGTGTGTTATTGAACCAGAAAGTTATGAGGATGCAGCCAAAGATGATTCATGGAGGAGTGCAATGAAAACTGAATTGGACATGATTGAGAAGAACAACACATGGCAGCTTGTTGAGAGACCATATGATAAACCTGTTATTGGTGTTAAATGGGTTTATAAGACCAAACTTAATCTGGATGGCACTGTGCAGAAGAATAAAGCTCGGCTGGTGGCTAAAGGCTATTCACAAAAGCCCGGAATCGACTATAATGAAACTTTTGCCCCTGTGGCAAGGTTGGATACGATTAGAACCTTAATTGCCCTTGCTGCACATAAGAAATGGAACTTATATCAATTAGATGTAAAGTCTGCATTTCTCAATGGGGTATTGAAAGAAGAAGTGTATGTTGAGCAACCTCAAGGCTTTGTGAAGGAAAGTGAAGAAACAAAGGTGTACAAGTTGAACAAGGCTCTATACGGCTTGAAACAAGCACCAAGAGCCTGGTATGACGAGATTAATGCATACTTCAATAGTGCAGGGTTTGAGAAGAGTTCAAGTGAGGCAACTTTGTATGTTAAGACAAGTAAGGACTCAGGTATCATTATTGTCTCTCTATATGTAGATGACATTGTATATACTGGTAGCAGTCCACAAATGCTTGAAGAATTTAGAAATGACATGATGAAACACTATGAGATGACTGACTTGGGCTTATTACATCATTTCCTTGGAATGGGTGTACTGCAAACTGAGAACAGCATTTTTATACACCAAAAGAAATATGCACAGAAACTGATTGAGAAGTTTGGTCTGAAAGAATGCAAATCAGTTGCTACTCCACTTGCAATGAATGAGAGGTTGAGCAAAGTTGATGGAAGTGAACCTGCGGATGAAGGAGAATATAGGCAGCTTGTTGGAAGTCTGCTCTATTTAACTGCAACTAGACCTGATGTGATGTTTGCAGCAAATATGTTGGCAAGGTTCATGCATAATCCCACTAAGAAACATATGGGAACAGCTAAGAGGGTACTGAGATACATCCAAGGAACAATCGATTTTGGTATTGTCTTTGAAAGGGGAAAAACTACTACCCTAATCGGCTACTGTGATAGTGATTGGGCTGGAAGTGAGGATGATATGAGAAGTACTTCAGGGTATGCATTCACACTAGGATCTGGTATGTTCTCATGGGCTTCAATCAAACAAAATACTGTGGCACTGTCTACTGCAGAAGCAGAATATGTTAGTGCAGCAGAGGCTACATCACAAGCAAAGTGGCTGAGATTTGTTCTAGAAGACTTTGGAGAAGAACAAGTGGAAGGAACTCAGATCTTGTGTGATAATACATCAGCCATTGCTATGGCAAAGAATCCAGTCTTTCATCAAAAGACAAGACACATCAACAGGAAGTTCCACTTCATCCGAGAAGCAATTCAAGCCAAAGAGATTGAGTTAGTGTACTGCAGGACAGAGGAGCAGATTGCAGATATACTTACTAAGGCTCTACCTAAAGATCGATTTGTGTATCTAAGGGAGCTACTTGGAGTTAAATCAGCCAAAGGGTTAGAAGGGAGTGTTGGTGTGTAACCCTTTAACTGAAGCTTGGCAGCAAGAATCATGTTTCTATGTTTTGTTTCAGTTTGAATGTGAGCCATTGGATCATAGTCCACATGGCATTTTAATCTTGTATCTAGCCTAAGTAATAGAATAAGCCAAGTGGCATCATCTCATAGGATGATAGCAATGGATGGCTAAGATTGTATTGTATGTTGAAGAGTGAAGGATTTCCCTTCCCTTCTTCATATAACGGTTAGATTATATTATGTAAGAATTGGAATGAAATTCGAAGAGACATCTTTGCAGCTTCTTCTCTCTGAATCTCTCTCTATCTTTGAAGACAACCTCCATTGAAACAAATACTAAAAACACACACTCAAACATTAACATGGCCTGCGGCCAAAGTGATGCGTAATTCTTTTACTCGTTGAGGGAAGATCAAAACCCTAATTTAATATGCCGTATTAAACATTATCTCACGTGGTCTGCAGGAGTGATTTGCAATTTCAAATATGGCTTAAGTTAAAGTTAAAGGTCAGGGTCCCCTTAATATTTTGGTTAATTTGGATTCTTTATAAACTATTGCTATCAACTTATCATGTGGCCCGTATATGGATCAAGACAGAAGACTACCTGTTTTCTTTCTGATAGGGTGACAGTTCACCCAATCTTGCATTGACTGGAGTAATAGATGTATATTATATACAATTGTTAGTGCGAGTTAGGATCATATTTTGATCAGGAGTGATTTGAATTTGAAAATGTTATCTTGTTTGGGTTAATTTATACTGTTATGAGGGGTAAAAGATTGGTTTAAGAATATTCAAAATGCGTCTGAGGTTTTGAGTTCGAATATTACCGTCTTACACTTATTTTAATCAACAATGGAAAGGACTGAAAATTTCATTATTGAGTTCATATACTGTATTTAGTTTGGAAGTGTTCATTTATTTCTGTAAACACAATAGAATGATCACCTCCAAGTTAGGCACAACGTCTCATTCCATTCTTAATTAATATCCATTTTAGCTCAAGGACTCTAAACTCCAAATTATGCACCAGAGATGCGAGGGGCTTTGAGACTTGACTCTAGAACGCGAGATACTGAACATAAACCCTAATACCCAAACCATACAGTAAGTTTAAAACCTTTTGGCTCTTTAGGGTTTGCTTTTCTTATTACTCTGAAAAACATTTAGGGGCCGCATGTATTGTATATAGAGTTTGATAGATTTTCGTAGAGCTATGAGTACATGGATTTTGGGGGAGTTTACTTCCACAAAGTTCATGTGCATTTTGATTGAATTCTACGTAGATTTTAATGAAGTTTGTGAGATTTTAGAATTTGTCTACAATACTTACATGTATTACTATCTCAACGGTCAGATAGTGACACTACTACAAAATTCTCTATTTTTGGCGGTCAAAAAACCGACAAGAAACATATATTACTGTCGAATATTATGCAAAATCCGACAGAAAATGGATGCAGGGCGGTTATAATAAGCGACAGAATTGCCAGCGTCAGGAAATGAATTTTCCGACAGAAAATATTCTAAAACCGACATAACTTGTGTCTGATATAACCGACAAAAAGTATATATAACTGACAGAACTTGCGTCGGCTATAACCGACAGGAAATATTAATAAAAAATAACTAAAGCATTTTCTGTCGGATAAAACCGACACAAATATATTAATAATAAAAAAAATAAAAAGGACATGAGAGCAGAACCCTTCTTCTCATCGAGCATTCCTTTCTGCTCGAAATCAGAATCTGCAGAAAAACAGAAGAGAAAAGCCAACTCCACCAACCTTCTTCCCAACACAAAACACAACAATCCATCCCAGAAAAACAGAAACCTCTCATACAATGGACAAAAACAAAGGAAAACAGAAACAAAAATCAACCCTAAAACCGACGAAACCAAGATATAAGATTACTTCCTCATCTTGACTGGTTGTCGGTTTTTCTCTCCAGATGGTTTGGTCCCAGATTCCTATATACAGAGACTCGTCATCGGGACTCATTGATACACCGGATATCTCCCCAAAGAAATCAATCTCTTGTCGCACTTTGTAATCTGCCTTTGTGCACAAAATCTGCAAGTTCCGCGACCACCATGAACTGACCATCTGATGAAATTGAACAGTACTTCGTTAAAGTTCCCACTATTGAAGCATATCATCAAGTTCAATTCAAGTATTCAAACAAAGCATTCAAAATACGCACTCAAATGCAAACACAGAGCAACACATTTCAACTAATATCAATAGATTTAAGGTACGATTAAGGATTGAAACAGACAAATTTCAAGCGACCTCATGTTCTTCTAGAAAAATCCAGAAACCCTAGATTCCCAAATTGAAATTAAAACCAGAACAAAGCAGAAATCACACTCGAACCCAAGGCGAGAAACAGAGAAATTGAAAGCGGAGCAGAGAAATTACCAGAAGCGGAGGACGAGACGGGATGAGGGCGAGGATGAGTGGAGGGTATCGAAGGCGGAACTACCGAGGGCTTAGGGTCTAAAGCAGAGAGGAGGTAATCGGTGACAGAGGCGAGCTTGGGATTCTGGCGTTTGAGCTTGACGGTGGAGGAGGACGAGGACTGCGAAGATGTGGCACTGGCTAGGGTGGTGGTGGAGGAAATGGTGTTGGTGCAATCGGAGAGAGGGTTTGGGGCTCTCAGTCTTCTTCTGGATGGCTCAGCTTCCATTTCTTTTTTCTGCTACTTCATTGGTTTTATTTTGAAAAATGTTCATTACTGTCGGTTAAAACCGACAGAAACATTTTTTAAAATACAAACCGACAGAAAATTTTCACCTATTGTCGGTTATAACCGACATAAAAAAATATGGCCGCCAAAAAACCCCAAAATTCCCTTCCAAAATTTTAAATTCCCCCCCCCCCCCAATTTTGTTACGATTTTCAAAAATAAAATAATAATTGTTTGGTCTAATAAATAAATAAATAAGAAAATTAGGTTCACATCCTTCTTTTTATTACTCCATTGATTAAAATCCTATTCATTTTCAATTTTTGATCAATGTCCTTGAGTATTAATAACATCATTAATTATTTGAATAATAAAATATTTTTATTTTTAAATATATTCCTTTAGTGTTAAAAATGTTACAATTAGTATATTTATATTTATGGCTAAATTTTTTATCATATATTTTTATTTTTAATTTGCAAATATTTTTTAATTTGTACCAATTTTCTTTTCATTTTTAATTTGTACCCATATATTAGTTTCTTTTTGTGCCCATATTTTTTAAAGTTTTATTTGTATTTGTACCCATGTGTGTCACGTGACATTGTATATTTAATCAATGATAGAAAAATTACATATGGTATATTATGTTTTTATGCCTAAACTTTGTATCATATATTTATATTTTTAGTTTGTACCCACTTTTAATTTGCAACATTTTTTTTTTAAATTTGTAGTATTTTCTTCTTAATTTATTTTAGCGCCTATATTTTTTAAAAATTCATTTGTACTCATAATTTTTTAAATCTTTGATCTGTACCCTAAATTATTTATAATGTACCCATTATTTTTTATTAATGTACCACTTTGTTATATGTGAAATGTACCACTTTTTTTAACACTATGGATACATTCTTTTGCCATTTATTATTTCTTATTTTTACATAGTTTTTATCCATTTATTCAATCAAAATGTTTGAATTTTTTTATTGTAACCGTTTCTAATAGTATTATAATGAGGGAGTTTAAATTTATAGGATTATAAATCTCATAAAATATCAAACATTTAATGTCAAAACTATAAAAATATAAATATTAATAGTAATATAATGAGGTGTAGGGACCTTAATCAAACTTTGATTACTATTAAGGTTTTAATAAAAAATTGTTAAAGATTACGGACCGCATCCAAAGTATCCCTAAATAAATCATATGTATTTAAATAGAATACGTTTTTAAAAACTAAATAAATAATTGTTTGGTTTAATAGATAATAACCTATGTAAAATATGTGATAAAGAAACAAAAAGATAATTATACAATGAAAATGTCATCAAACAAACTAAATATTGTCTAACCAATACTTGAAAAACATAAATAAAAATTTAGCACAAATTACTTTTCCCACTTCAAAATTTAGGCAAATTTAACGGAGATATGCATTCTACGAAACTAGTTTCCATGATTTAACCGTCAAACTTGTTTGTAGATACTACAAGATCGCAAAAAAAATAAATTCAGAGATTAGTAACGAAACAAAAGTTTTCGACGGTTATAAATGAAAAATCACAATTTAACGGCTATTTTAGCTCCGATTTAAAATATTTACACTAGTGGATACCACACAATCTTATTTTCTACTTAATAGAAGTATAATATTAACTCTAAGTGTTTGTTTAATCTACCGTTTTGACGCAATATGCATTCTACGAAACTTTTTTCAACGATCCAAACGTAAAACTTATTTGTACACACTCCGAGATTACATACGTAAAAAATTGTAAAAACCAAAAATTCAGATATTACGTAACGGAACAAAAGTTTTCGACGGTTATAAACGAAAAATCACAATTTAACAGTTATTTTAGCTCCGATTTTGATGATTGTTTACAGCTACACTCCTCGACCCTATAAGAATGTAATGAATAAATTTGATCTTTAATTTAAAATATTTACACTAGTGAATACCACAAAATCTTATTTTATACTTAATAGAAGTATAATATTAACTCTAAGTGTTTGTTAATCTACCGTTTTGACACAATATGCATTCTACGAAACTTTTTTCAACGATCCAACCGTCAAACTTATTTGTACGCACTCCGAGATTACATACGTAAAAAATTGTAAAAACAAGCATTCAGAGATTACGTAACAGAACAAAAGTTTTCGACGGTTATAAACGAAAAATCACAATTTAAAGGTTATTTTAGCTCTGATTTTGATGATTTTTTTATAGCTACACTCCTCAACCCCATAAGAATGTAACGAATAAATTTGATCTTTAATTTAAAATATTTAAACTAGTGGATACCACAAAATCTTATTTTATACTTGATGGGGAAGTATAACATTAACTCTTAAGTGTTTGTTTAATCTACCGTTTTGATGTGATACGCATGCTACGAAACGTTTTTCAACGATCCAACCGTCAAACTTGTTTGTACACACTCTGAGATCGCATACGTAAAAAATCGCAAAAAACAAACATTCAAATATTAGATAACGGAACAAAAGTTTTCGATGGTTATAAACGAAAAATCACAATTTAACGGTTATTTTAGCTCCGATTTTGATTATTTTTTACAGCTACACTCCTCGACCCTATAAGAATGTAATGAATGAATTCGATCTTCAATTTAAAATATTTAACTAGTGGATAAATCTTATTTTATACTTAATGGACGTATAACATTAACTCTTAAATGTTTGTTAAATCTATCAATTTGACAGGATATGCATTCTACGAAACTAGTTTCAATGATCCAACCGTCAAATATGTTTGTATATACTCTGAGATAGCATGTGTAAAAAATCGCAAAAAAAAAAACATTCAGAGAACCGTCCAAAATTTTGCTTTGTTCGTGTCGGTTATATCCGATAAGGCCATGAGTGAAAAAAATATATTTAAAACATGTGTTTATTTATTTATTTTTAATCAACATAACATTTTAAAATAATAAAATCAGACATGATAAAGTACACCAGATGTTCATGTATGTTTATGAGGGAGCATAATCCTTATTACAAAAATGATAGAGCTTCAGATTGTAGTATGTTGTTATTATTCTCTCATAAAATTTATCGCTCGTGGGAATTGGGTTCATTAGACTTTAGAGTCATGAGTGAAAAAAAAATATTTAAAAAATATGTTTATTTATTTATTTTTAATCATTATAACTTTTTAAAATAATAAATTTTTTATTTCTGTCGGTTATAACCGCCAGAATACTAAAATAATAACCGCCAGAAAGTAAAATAATAAAATAGTCAATTTCTGTCGGTTATAACCGCCACCATTAACTTAAAACCGCCAGAATATGTCAAAAATATTTTTTAAAAAGGATTAAAAAAATACTGTCGGTTATAACCGAGAGGATATTTTTGATATCCGCCAGTAAATATCCGACATGACTTTATGTAGGATATAACCGACATGATTTTTTTAATATCCGCCACTAATTAAATGATGTGTCGGATATAATTTATCCGACATGAAGTTTCTAATATCCGCCACCATCATCCATCACCTAAAGCTAATATTGTAGTAGTGTGATTGTATTAAATACATGTAATTATTGTAGCCAATCCCGAGACTTTATCATGGATTTAAATAGAACCAAGTGGATTCACATGAACTTTTAGTGATCAATTTATTAAGAAACATTGCTAGTTTTTAAAATTATCATGGCTAACTTGGCAGTGCTTTTAATGGGTGAAAGCGTTTTTTGTGAAAATGTTTTTGAAATCAATCCTTGGTAAATATGTAAGATAATCCTGGAAAAGCACTTAAACTGTGTGCTTCTTGTAGGAAGCAAGTGTTTTGGAATCTACAAACATTTTCTCTAAAAATGTTTTCAGTTATTTAAAAAGCACTTCCAATCGAACCCTCATTATTTGAAATGGTGATTATGACCTTGACAAAATGGTCGTATGAGGTGGTGGAAGTGCCATATGATGGCGGTTGGTGATGATGCTCATGGCAATGACGGGGGTGACGGCATTGGCTACAATGGTGGTGGTGGGGGTGGAGGAGATGCTCATCGTAAGGTGGCGGCGGCGACTACATGGTGGTGAAACGAGAGTCATTGCATTATTGGTGGGTTGGAGTATTATCAAAAGTGAAAAAAATGAAGTCCATCAAAATCTTAGGTGGAGAAGTTAGATTTGTTATAATGAAAACTTATTATAAGAGCGCTCAATATCCATGATGTTTTAAAATTCTTTGAATTAATGAAATTTGAATACATCTGGATTTTTGTTGACTCCCAAAAAATCATAATTGTATAACACAAGATCTTCAGACTTTTTAGAAGTCATAAAAAATCTTTATTAAATACAGAGTGACTTTTATTAACTCTTTAAAAGTCTACATTCAATACAACTGAATTTCAAAATCGAGCAAAGTGGATCAAACTCATATACAATACTAAGCCATGTGTATTGACCTGGGATTTTAATACAGTTATATATTCATGCAATGTAAATATATCATTGGGTAAATCATGAAGTTTGATGGAGTTTGATTTGATTTCCTAAAGCCTAAAACAGTGTAAAATCTTTCCAAATACATCAAACTCTTTAACTTTTAAAATACTTTAAAAATTAAATTTTAATTGAATACACATGGAGTTTTAGGGACTACTTATTTCTCTAGAGTTTTATAAAAGGAAAATTAATGAAAAATGCTTGAAAACTTTGAGTTTTAACGACAATGACAAAATAAAGGGTAAAGTGAACAGTACTAGGATTGATTTTTTAGTGTAAAAATATTTTTCGTTAAAGTGAACAGTACCGGAAGCTTTTCGTTAAAGTTCCCTTTTATAAACTCCTTTAGAATCTTGATTGGATACCCATGGTTTTCCATGGATACATTTAAATCCTCATATAACTAGTGTTTTAAAATTAAATCGTTATTTAATACACATGAACTTTTTTTGTTTTTCTCAAACAATAGATTTGTTAGATTAGATATTAGAGGATTTGAACCAATGTCGTGGTACAAGGGCAACACTCCTCTCCACCATTGTGGTAGAGGGCTACTTGCATACACATGAACTTTTATATACTCCTTTAAAATACTAATCGAATACATGCAGCTTTTATGAACTTCTATAACCTCATTTGAAATTCTAATTGAATATCTCTCACCCTTAAGATACATTTGAATCCTCAAAAATACTCCAATTTATATATATATATATATTTTTTTTTTTTTTTTTTTTTTAATTTTTTACAAACGTTAGGATAATCTATATTAAACTACAGGAAGGGGCCGGGGATTTAAACCCGGAAACTCGGGTACACAGACAAAAGCCTTTAACCAACTAAGTTACAAGCCACTTGCATTTTTAAACTCTTTTAAAATTCTTCAATATCCCAATTGAATACATTCCTGAAAAGTACACACATTTGTTTTATATTTTTCTAGATATTCCATTTTTAACATGAATATTATTGAATATTTTGAACAAATTTTAATATCTACTAAACTACTAAAGAAAACAACCACAGCAAGCGACCCAGTGGTAAGGGCGCGAATTGTGGCTCCCCAATAAACAAAAATGTGGGAAGTCCAGAGTTCGATACTTCGAGCTGGTGAGTCTGCTTAATTGTGACCACGCATAAGGTGAAATTCCCCATAGCCTATTCGGGTCCGGAAGGGGTGGATAATTGTGGCTTGACACCAATACGTTGTCCCGCCTTAAAAAAAAAAACCAAAGAAAACAACATGGAAATTGTCGTATATAGGTATTTCCTAGTGACCATTTTCCATCATTTTGAAAACGGGGGATTGTCCTAAAAGGAAATCACCGATGTATGGTGAATGTAGTAAAGGTATGCCTAGTGGTCGTTTCGTAAACAGATTTGATGAGTGGTAAGTCTAATATTGTTGAAAAGTAAAACTAAACTAGGTATAGCCGATTTTTGAATGGACAAAGTTTTTCATTTCTTTAATTTGGCTCGTGACAATTTTTTTTTTATCTATGTGATATATGTGATGAGTGAGATTGGGTAATGCTTATACTCAATTTTGTACTATCAGTCTATATGTTTGGAACCGTTAGATTAAAAGAAGATCAAAATCATTTTTAATAACTTATTATTATGGTTTTAATAATCATAGTGTCCGAGGTGTTATTGGTAATTATCTTGAAAGTGCTTGAGAGTAGGAATAATTAAGGAGTCCAGTGTTTCATGTAATGAGGACTCATGTTGAAGTGACGACTAGATATGTTACATTCAACTATCTTTAATACTCTGGAGATAATCAAGTATAAGGCTTGGACTTGATCATGAGTTAAAAAGAGATAAAAGGGACCAGTTGGCCATGAGGAGTTGAAGATAACTTCAAGTATATTATGATAATATTCCAAGGAGTTGCAATGCCATCACACTCTATAGTACGACTTAAATATCAAGCAATTTATTCTCATTTTGAGAATGTGAAAGTAAAAGAGTTCCACATTGGTGAAGGAGAAACCTTGCAATGGCTTATAAGAGGTTGGGCTACTCCCCATATTGTCAATTGGATTTATTGTGGAACCTTAAACTTCATCATGGTATCAGAGCAGGTTGGTCCACGCGTGAAGCCCAATAGCCACATGTGCTCCACGTCATCCAATTCGAGTTGTCCACGTGTTTGACTTGAAAATTCATCACATGTGAGAGTGCGTGTGAGAATGTGAAGGTAAAAGAGTCCCACATTGGTGAAAGGAGAAACCTTGCAATAACTTATAAGAGGTTGGACTACTCCTCATATTGCCAATTGGTTTTATAGTGGAACCTCAACCTTCTTCACCTATAAATACAAGATTATGGGCAACAAGTAAATGACTTTCAACTCAAAACACAAATTAACGCTCTACGCAAAACCCTTTCGCATCTTTCTATGAAATTGACGTACTAATTAACCATCAGCATAAATTTCGACTGAATAGACATGTTTGGGTTGGTAGCCGATGTACAACGACCTACTGGATAAACGGGTTTTTCAGAAACATCCAATGAAGGGATTGACTGGATCGACATGGCTGGAGTTGTAGAGTCAGTTTGACTTAGGAGTCCTGACCGACAGGATAGGCGGATATTATCATTGATTATGTGGCTGACTATTTATCCTAAGTCTTAATCGGCGAAAAGTCAGATAGCCGAACCACTTTTAAAATTAGGATGCTCATCCCCTTTGAGTATCTTTGTCCATATAGTTTGATACTGATTCAGTGGACCTACATTTTCACCAATATAGTTGAGGTTGCCGAACCCTGTGCACATGATCCAGAACATCACAATGATTTAAATAATCTTGTCTTTAGGTTTTAGAACCCAAGACTGAGAGTGTTCCTTCCTCGGCCACAATTGCTAGATTCGGAAGTTAACTGCTCATTCTATCACATCACCACATTCAAGTTATTCGCTTAGCTGAGCTAGTTGATGAATTGATATGCCCGTGTCAGCATTTAAGCCACCGAAAAACATAGTTAACTCTTAGTTACTGAAATTGCGTGCCACGTAGGCTTTATAATTTTTAAGAAACAGATATATATTCACACACATGCTAGCATTTTAATAAGTTTCCAGGCAACTGGTAATTTTCAACCATCCAAGCCAACTTTCTACAGCTACCAAGCTCATTTATATATGGTCCATATTCAAAACAATAAGATAAACCAATGGCCATGCATGCATATGCGACCACCTTCAATAATGTTCCCATTAACTAATTTACAAAATAACCCTCAAATTTCACTCTATCCCCACCACCACCCACCCTCCTCTTTGTCCTCTCTATATATACCCCTAACCATGGCCCATCCTTCTTCACCCTCCATTCCCAATTAACCAAACCAAAAAGAAGAAGAAGAAGAAAATGGGTTCCCTCCCTCACATAGTAGAAGATTGCATGGGCGTCCTCCAAGTCTTTAGCGACGGTTCGATCAACCGTTGCTCTTTAACGGACATAAACTTCAACATTCCTGTCATTGATGACGGCTCCGTGGGCTTCAAAGACATCACTTTCGACAAAAAACACAAACTTTCCCTTCGTTTATACAAACCCAAATCGACAAACCAAGATTCCAAGCTCCCCGTGGTGTTCTACTTCCACGGTGGCGGCTTCTGTGTTGGCTCACACGTGTGGCCAAACTGCCACAATTGCTGCATCCGCCTGTCGTCGGGGCTCCAGGCACTTGTGGTATCTCCCGACTATAGGCTCGCTCCAGAGCACAAGCTTCCAGCCGCGATTGACGATGCAGTGAGTGCAGTGGAGTGGCTGCAAAGGGAGGCTTCGGGAGAGAGCACGAATAACTGTGATGCATGGATTGGTGGTACAGCTGACTTCGACAGGGTTTTTATATTGGGTGACTCTTCAGGTGGGAATATGGCTCACCACCTGGCGGTTTGGCTCGCGACGGGGTCGATCAAGCCGGCTCCGATTAGGGTACGCGGGTTTGTGCTGCTGGCGCCATTTTTTGGCGGGGAGGAAAGGACAAAGTCAGAGGAAGGTCCTTGTGAGGCATTGTTGAGTTTGGAAATACTTGACAGGTATTCCTTCAAAACTTTTCGAGTCTTGTCCTTTGCTAGTTTGCACATTTAGTGCTCTCTTATCTTTTTCTCTTCTTTATGAGGAAAATGATCTCTTATCTTACAACTTGGTATATGACAATCTCCACATTCAATCTGGATCATATATTTAAGGAACATAATATAACATATATTGTGAGATTGCATATCGTCCATTTAATTATGTATTAATTAATATTCTCTTGCGTGATAATTTCACATTTTTGTCGTCTATTTTGAATTGTATATTCAATCTAAACCTCTCTATCAATAGTTTAGATTCACATAATGTTTTAAATTGTTATTTCAATCAATAGGGAGTGTGAAGATTTGCACTTTAAAACTTTTTTCAACATTGTAGAAGTAAGCATGAGAAAAGTCAGCCATAATGTTCTGCTTCTGCACCTTGATACAAAAAACAAGTCACAATTAATAAGTGCATACAAATCTAATTACTTAATTCGGATAATGTGCTTCTTCCGATGTATACAAGTATTTTTGCTTGATAAAAGTTACACAAACCCTAATTAAGTCAACTCAATGCATGAGACGAAGTTCCATAAACTAATTAATTCCCTTGGTGTCAACTATTTTGTTTTTGTTCTCAAATGGGCGGTTAGCTAGGTGTCCACTTGTTTGTAGAAAAACCCAAAACTTGTATACCCCATTTATCTCTTTTAAGAGAAGTTTTTATCTGTACCTGAAACTTGCGTCTCTTTTACAGAAAGATGAAAAATTATACGTTGCAATTGGCCACCTTGTGAATTTGTAAGAAGGCATTTCTACCTATTCATGAGGATCCATAAAGCAACAAATCATTTTGGTACAAAGAAATGGGAATCTCATAGAGTAAAATTTGACTACAATCAAAAGCATCCAAATTAAGGTTTATGAGGGCATTCAATCAAATTTGACTAGGGACATATATGAATTGTGAGATGTTTTGTCAATCATTTAAATGTCATATCCATCTTGACCATAAAAGATGTCGGCACATGTGAATTGCATCGTAATTATTTGTCCTTTCATAAGACAAAGACTATATACTTTTATGGTCTAAAATTAGACTATATATAAATTATAGGTGATGACTACTAGCTAGAAGACACCTAAACAGGGGAGAAGATGCCCTCCAAATCCCTCTAAAGTTGTTGATGTGAAACTCATTTCTTCTTTACGTGTGCCATGACTTGACCTTGAATGAGTCATCATTTGGTATTGGAGGTGTCCTTATCCAAATAATATCTCAAAGTAATAATTTAAGCTTAATTACCTTGTGTTTTACGGATTTGGATCCCATTCGGATCCAAATTGTGGGGATCTAGAGATCTTCACATCTTAACCATTCATTGTGCATCGTACAGTCAGAAATCATTTGATTTTTTTTATTTAAAAACAAACACAAATAGTACCTGATGAAAACTGACCGCATGATGTACGATGAACGGTTAGGATGTGGGGATCCGTGGATCCGGAGAGGATCCTATTCCGTGTTTTACCAACATGGGCAATCCAAAAAATAATAACTATAATAAAAATGATCATAACTTGATTAGATTTAAACACGTCAAGTTTAGCATATGAAGAATATCAGTTGGTATTTTTTTTAAATAAAAAAATTCGGACTTAGAACCTCTTACATTCATGAGAAGAGAAAACAAAAATAAATAGTTAAATGGTGATGACTTAGATAGCTTTAAAAATTTGATATAAAGAGTATTGCCAAAAAAAAAGTAGTCATGATGCACTCATCTCTAGTAAGAAAACTAAGAAGGGAGAAGCGTGATGATTATTTCAGTGTTTATAACAATTAACGAAAAGAATTCCTAAAATTTTTGTTTCTCAACAGAAAAAGAAGAGAGATTCAAACTTAGTACTTTTTTCAACATCAGAAAAACAAACACTGTGGTTTTGACAATTATTGAAGATACTTTGATTTGATTTGTGTGGTATGAACATATGCAACATTGCTACTTACCATGCACGAATAATGATCAAACTTTGAGTTTATTTTCAAACGTGTAAGATAGTGCTTAATCCAATATAAGCATGACCAACTAACCCGAAATGACTATGATATAAAGCTAGATAACCTTGATATCAGGATAACAAGCAAGTCTAATTATCGTGTAAGTAGTGCTTAATCCAATATGAGTATGACCTTTGCACACCAAAAATGATTAAGATAGTGCCATATCCATTATCCTTTTTTAATCAAACAATATTCCTCGTCATATTCCCTTAACCAATGCATTACTGATGGTTCTAATATTGTACACGTATTTGACTGGATACCGAAATAAATTTACAAGAGAACATTTTTATGATCATTTCTCTTTTTTGGTTAACAATATTCCTTCTAGTATTGTTCCCACGTAAAAGATTTGATATGTATCATATTAAGATCCCTGTCCGATTTATATGAAATTAATTTGATATCCATGTTAACTGTTATAATTCATGCAGATTTTGGAGGCTTTCGATGCCAGTAGGAGAAACCAGAGACCATCCAATGGTCAACCCATTTGGACCAAACAGTCCAAACCTTGAGAAGGTGGCCCTTGATCCCATCTTGGTTATCGTGGGTGGCAATGAACTGTTGAAAGATAGGGTGGAGAGCTACTGGAGAAAGTTAAAAGATTTGGGAAAGAAAATTGAGTATGTCGAATTTGAAGGAGAGCAACATGGTTTTTTAACTAATGATCCATACTCAGAAGTCTCAAATGAAGCTTTGCAAGTTATTAAAAGATTTATGACCGAAAACTCCAACTGATTAAGGCATCATCTGCATGCATGCATGTGATTTTGTTGGAAGTGTTTCCAGCTCTTTAATTTATTCTGAAGTGTTTGAGCTTGTATGTTTGTATGCAAAATTTGTAGGTGTAGCTAGCAACTTGCTTTTTCTGAATATGAGCAAGCAATAAGTATTAATATTTATCATGAAAAGTTGTATGTATGTATGTATGTATGTTTTATGTTGAATGTTACGGGAGTAAATAATGAGTAATAACCCCCAGTAGAGACTGTTACGATTCAATTCAACACTTTGTTCATTCAGGTGTGAATGTGTCATAGCTCTATGATTCGGATTAGGTTTATCGTTGGATGAACCGTATTACTGATATTGACCCTAAAAAAGAAACGGTATGTATAGCTAGCCATGAACAACTAACCATCGCACTGCTTAAAATTATCATGCTTGGTCCACATAGAAAAAAAACCTAAACGGTTTGAGCATAGGATCAGGAATTTTGTCAGAAACAAGGCTAATAATTAGAGGGCAATGGTCTTTCTTTCAGAACCTTAGCCAAGTAATCACCATCTCTGGCTGAGTTTCTTTCAATTGGTGATGTTGGCAAAACAGCCTTAGAAGAAACAACTACAAGGTACGAAAGTTACTTGAGGGACTAAGAGGAGCCAACGTACCACAAAGCAAGCAAGAAGGAGAGTCTAGAAAAGGTGAGGCGAGGGGCTCTTCTAGGAAGATTGTGTCCAGGATCTAGTAATCTAAGCCTTGCTTCTTCTGGTCGGCCCGTATTAGTCTGTGCTTTATTACAGGTAGTCATTCCTCCCGTTTCTTTAGTCTTTTCAATGGTACTTGAATCTTAAGTCGCGGTCATGTCTCGTTGTAAGGGAGTTTTTATTTTTTATTGTCAATCTAGCGTTAAGGTAATCCATTACGGAAATAGGGGTAGTATTATAAAGGGCTAATCAGATTTTTTCCTCATTTTTTGCATGAGTTTGTTAATGTAAGTTACTAGGGAGAGGATGAATCATTTCCTTCTTTCGCTATTAGTTGATCTAAAGGCTTTTATGATTTGTTAACTATCTGCTTCAAAAAGATAGCGATAAGAAAATTAGAGCATACATTATGGATACCTTCCTGAAGTCTGGTTCTCTTAAACTGTTGGAAAGGATCGTATAGCCAACCATTGTGACTGGCCTCGTGAGACCATTTCGATCTACACATGGCTAAGCTCTATGGCCCTTCTTCACTCACTCCCAAAACTAGGCTTCTATACGATGATTGAAAAAGTCATTCTTGTCTTGTAAGTTGAGGAAGAAGGATGTTATCATCTTACAAGTCTTATCATTTTAAATTATAATTTTCTTTCAGAAATTTGACGGTAAGAGAGCTTTATTCATGATTTGAAAAATACACGACTTAGTATTACGATCTAATAGTATTATTCTCTACTTTCTTCCCGAATTTAAATAGTATTATTCTCTATTTTGTAAGTGTTAGCATTAGGTTTGACTCTGTAAATTGCAAGTTAAATACCAAATTATTATGACTGAACTATTGTGTAGCTTAGCCTAAAGTCGTCACCTCTTAATATAAATATATCATTGTATAAAATGATAAAAAGACAAACAGGAGATATAAGGCCTAACCCCAAGTATATAATCTTTAACTATAATAGTGTCCTGAATATTATTAGAAAGGCATCTCAAACAATTAAAATTAAAGAAAGTTGAAGTTCAATCATAAAATTAATTAGTAATATGAAAAATAACTCAACTTATATAAAGTCTCTTGTCTCATCAATGTGAGATTCAATGTCAACACAAATAAATCAGCACAAGTTAAAACAAACCAAGCTAATGCGTTCATTTTAAATATTTCATGACGGTATATAAGTGTGATAAAATTGGTTTTGAAATAAAAGAAATTTATTCTTAAGTTACAGTCAATAAGATTTATACGTAAGTTAACCCAAACATTATACGATTGCATATGTTAAGTTAGTGTTACATGATCAAGATTAATATTTGACATGGATACAAGCTATCATGGTCCCTTAATTGGTTCAATATTTCCTCTGGTGTAGTCCCTTTACAAAGAAAACGAAATCAAGACGGACTATTTATCCCTTTGATTAAACAATAATAAACGTCCCTGTCCATAACTTTTAGACCAAACTCACTCAAATAAAACCTTTCGTATGAGATTTTGGTATGCTCATCCAATATTTGCTTTTATGCTAAATTATGAAATTGTTCATTGTCTGGTTATGAGGATCCTTCTGAGAAGATTTAGTGGGTCCATAATTATCAATCCATGCCATGCTTTGGATTATGGCTTGTATATTATATTCATCAACTACAAATTGAGCCTTATCTTATTGAGCAAAGAAAAAAAATATATAACTATCCACATTCCCATTTCCCCCTATTTTTAAAGATTAATGTCTCGCATGCAACGCGATTTCCTTTTGGTTTACAAACTGCTGGTTGCTTTGACAAGACGTTCGGAAATGCTTCTTTACAAAGTACTTATGTTCAATAGTACTTTACCAATTGAATTTATTAATATAAAAATACTTTTCACTTTTATGTTAATCATAGTCATAAGTATTTCGGAATTAGGTCGGTTTTATCCTTAAAGTATGAAATATTTTATTCTCGATTTGGCATGTCCAGTGCCATTTTTCTGTACTGAGATTAATGCGGTGCACGAGGCAGACTAACCACTATAACATTCTATGGAATGGGTTACTTGGGAGGCTCTTGACCTAAGTGGCAAAGCATAGGTGGGTTGCTAGAGAAAGACGACACAGGTATCTCCAACGATTTCAACAAAAAATTTGATTGAC
The DNA here is from genome assembly GCA_035220775.1 of Malus fusca. NCBI lineage: Eukaryota > Viridiplantae > Streptophyta > Magnoliopsida > Rosales > Rosaceae > Malus > Malus fusca. Next base: position 4,667,272 of record CM069070.1, on the reverse strand, counting down.
GCTAGGACTCATGGATCGTCCGCTTTTGATAGCAAGATAAAGTTAAAGCATTCAATTCAAAATTAATCGTCGGCAAATATTGGACTCAATACTTTAGCGTGTCCGCTTTTGATAACAAGATAAATTTAAAATACCCAATTCAAAACCAATCATAAACAAATATTAGACACAATATTTCAGCGTGTATAAAACAAGACTTCAATGAAAATGTGATGAACTGAACTGTTAATTGACGATGGCAACTCCATGCCAAATGAAACAAATCCTATAATACTCATAGGGTAGCAGTATTAACAGAAAGAAAGCAATGTATCAATTAGTTATTATGATTGATTGTAATTGCCAATCTGTAAATGCAATATCTGGCCTTGTAAAGGTTAGATATTGCAGTGATCCAACAATACTTCGATATAAAGTAGGATCTGATAAAGGATCTCCTTCATTGAGAAGCAAAGGAGTATAAGGTTTACATGCTTATATATGGAGGTTTCTTGGGTCAGGAAGAGCAGTGCACGCCAGGTGTTTGTTGTTTTGTCTCAGTGAGTTTTCTGTTTGTTCTTTTCATTGCTTTACAAGGCCGATAGCCAATTGAATGTTTACAAAGGCCGATTGCCATTTTCTTCTTGATTTGTATACTCTCTCCTTAAAGGCCGATTGCCGGAGTCAGTAAAGTTTGTAGTGGTCTGATATATTTTCTCTGTTAAAGGCCGATTGCCAAAGAGGGTTGCTTGAATTGAAATTTGTAGTAATCTGATATATCTCCTCTGTTAAAGGCCGATTGCCAAAGAGGGTCACTTGCATTGATCTTGTTTTGTTCATCATATACGAAATCTTGGTTGAGAAATTCTTGAAATCTTGATTGTCACTATGTCTGAAAATACCATAGAATCTGTGAAGATCGAAAATCTTTTGGGCATGCTCACTGTGAAGTTGCAAGATGATAATTTTGTTAAGTGGAATTTTCAGTTTCAGTCTGTTTTGCGTGGGTATGACTTACTGGATTTCTTTACTGGTGATAATCCATGTCCACCTAAATATATCATACATACTGAAACTGGTGTGACAAGAGAGATCACTACTGCTTATAAGAATTGGGTTAAAAAGGATATGGCTTTACTCAGTTTGCTTATTGCCACTTTGTCTGATGATGCAATGGAGCATGTTATTGGATGTAAAACATCACATAAAGCATGGAGTGCTTTACAAGATCGTTATGCATCTGTGTCAGTTTCAAGAATAAATCAGTTTAAGACTGAGTTTCATACTGCACAGAAAGGAGGGGATTCGGTTGATAAATTTTTGTTGAAATTAAAGGCTATAAGAGATCAGTTAATCTCTGCTGGAGAAAGGGTTTCAGAAAATGATCTGGTTATTGCTGTTTTAACTGGATTACCACATGATTTTGATATGATTAGAACTGTGATTTTGGCAAGAGAGACACCAATTTCTTTGAAAGATTTTCGTGCACAGCTTCTTAGTGCTGAACTTACCATAGAATCCAGAGTTTCAGCTCTTACAGGTTCAATGGCAGCAATGTATATGAATGGAGATAATGGTAAAGGACATATTGGTTCCTATCAAGCCAATGGTAGTTATCATGGTGAAAGCTCAGCTATGGGGGCTAGTGGTTATCAAGGAGGTGAAAGTTCCAATATAGGGGCTAATGACTATCAAGGAGGATATGGGTTTACTGGCAGTAATCAGAGGACCTTTAATTCTCAAAATAGAGGGTCATTTAATTCTCACATGAATTCTTATGGAAGCAATGCTTCAAAACCTTACTTTGGTAACAAGAATAAGGGGCCGAATAACACTTTTTCTGATCCAGGCAGAAATTCTCAGTCCAGTTTTAATGGTCAGTCATCTAATGGTGGGTCAAAGAATGGTTCAAATTGGCAGAATTGGAATGGGACTACTACTTATAGATCATCAATTACTCCTGAATGTCAAATATGCTCAAGGAGAGATCACACTGCACCTAATTGTCATTTCAGAAGTACTACTAATGCCAATCAGTATCAAATCTTGGTGTGTCAGATTTGTGGAAAGAAGGGTCATATTGCATTAGAGTGTTTTCACAGGAACAATTATGCATATCAAGGGGCTCCACCACCTCCATCACTCACTGCCTTATCTGCACAAGGTCAATCTAGTTTCTCTCCAACATCAAGTGAGTCTCAACCACATGGGTTTTCTGCTGCTGATACATGGGTGCTCGATACTGGAGCTACTCACCATATGACAGCAAATGTCAATAATATGACCCAAGCTACTGCATACAATGGTGATGAAAAGATAATCATTGGAAATGGTCAAGGTTTGGATGTGAAGCATATTGGTTCTACTAACCTTTTTACTCCGGATCATTGTTTATTCCTCAAAAATGTTTTACATGTCCCATATATTACTGTGAATCTTTTATCAGTAAAGCAATTATGTCATGATAATGACTGCTGGTTTATATGTGATGATACTGTGTTTTTCATACAGGACAAGGCAACCAATGTGGTACTCTACCAAGGAAGGAGTGATGGGGAACTTTTTACAATACATGTGACAGTGTTTTCAAGATCTTGCTATGTGAATAAAGGAACACAAGATGTGAAGGCTGGCTTTGTGGGAAAGATGATCAAGACTGCAATTTGGCATAAGAGGCTGGGACACCCTTCTGAAGAAATATTGACAGCAATGTTGAAAGCAGCAAAAATACCAGTTAGTATAGATTCTTCTCAGTCGTTATGTACTTCATGCATTTCCAGTAAAATGTGTAGGCAATCTTTTCCTGTAAAACAAAGTAGTGTTACTTTTATGTTTGAAAGAGTACATTCGGATGTATGGGGGCCTTCTCCAAAAGTATCAATTGAAGGATATAGATATTACATCAGTTTTATTGATGAGTATTCAAGGTTCTTGTGGATATTTCCTTTAGTTAATAAATCTGAAGCAGTTTCTGCCTTTATCAAGTTCCATGCTTTTGTATCCAATCAATTCAACACTGACATTAAATGTTTGCAAACTGATGGAGGAGGAGAGTATATGAGTAAAGTGTTTGTTACTTTTCTGGAATCAAAAGGGATTGTTCATAGAATATCATGTCCATACACTCCTCAACAAAATGGTATTTCTGAGAGGAAACACAGACATTTGGTAGAAACAGCATTGACTTTAATGTCTGAAGCAAATTTGTCTCCATCTTTCTGGTATCATGCTTGTTCATATGCATCCTTTTTAATCAATAGAATGCCAAGCAAAGTGTTACAAATGAAGTCTCCATATCAACTGTTGTTTGATAAGGTTCCTGATATTCAAAGCTTAAAAGTATTTGGAACTGCAGTATATCCATTTCTTAGACCTTATAATGCCAATAAGCTGCAAGCAAGGTCTGCTCAATGTGTTTTTATTGGTTATGCTCTGATACCATATTAACACTACACTAAGAATCGAAGAAGAAGAACAGAACAATATCAAGTTGTAAAGAAGCAGAGAGAGAGAGAGAGAGAGAGAGAGAAAGAAAGAATGAATAAGGATTTGTATATTTCAGAATGGATTCGATACAAGTCTTAGAGAGAAGCTTTCTATTTATACATGCTCATTTCTGTCTTCGTAAGTTTCTAACAAACTAATAACCACCTTATAGCTTCCTACAATCCCAACTAACTATATAACTGACATATTAGCTGATATGGATAGCAACCTTGCTGATGTGGATTGTTGATGTGGTATGTTGCTTATGTGTATATCATTCAACATATACTTGCCTAGAATAGACCAATTATAGATTGTATAAATATAGGTCTTCGTATGTACTATTATTCATCAATTTATCACTAGAGAAAATCTCTCTCAAATCACATAGTTTCAAGAAGCAGGAAGAAGAAAAGCCACTTTAGGTTGAGGTTGCATACTTGGATAGGGTAGTAGAAGGGCGAACTTTATATAAGATAACGTTAATTATAATGGGATAGTGCAGGCCAAAAGTTGATAGTCATCAAAACAAAAAAAAACATTAATCAAAGAGATTATATAAGATATATTGTAATATACAACAGAACACGATTCATTTGATTTCCAACCACCGAAGAAAATGCCTTATCAAGACTAAACCCATAATAGAATTATTTTCATGTAGTTAAGAGTATTTATCCATATACTTGATGTTCTGTGTTGACTCTTCCTCTTTTCTAGCGTCGGTCATATATATATATATATTTATATAATCTCTCCCAACCCAAAGCATGCTCAACAATCTTCATGGGACATTGATCCCAAAATTGCAACCAAAAGCAATAATGTTTATGATTTCTACCACTGTTTAAGTGTGTAAATGTTTTGAAAGCTATATGTATTGTGGAGTTGTCCACGTCAATCAATTAACATTTGAAATCTAAGTAACTTTCATGCAAGTAAAAGTTCATTTGTCAAACAAGTTGAGATTAGCACCAGACCATTGAGTGAATCGGCTCATAGCATGGATTGAGATCTATGGTTGTTAAACCTTAGCTAAGGGTCTATAGTTAAGGATCAAACAGTCCTGGTTCATGGTCCATAGAAACTCTATAATATGGTGACAAAAAAGAAAAACTAATTAATTAAATGATGATTGTGGTATACGAGAAGTCTTTCTCCTTCATTTCCTTGAGTTTTGCAAAATTTTCAAATGATATGGTTGTCCACATCAGATGCCACCTAACGTAGTATAGAAATGTGGTATAAAAATATAATATGAATAACATTACTCGACAAAAAAATACAAGAGAGGAAGCCTTAACTATTATGGATGTGTTACTTTAAAAAAGAAAAAGAAAAAGATTCCCGATGTATTGTAAAAATAACAAGTTGTAGAATGAAGAAGTTGAGCGTTTGCAAATTGTATATTTAGAACTGTTGTGAGCATAGAAAGCATTGTATGTGGAATTGGTAAATTTTGATACAATAGCGCTGTGAGTTTGCATAATGAACAAAATGGAACATGGTTTTTTTATGTAATGTGCATGTAGTTGTGAATTTGCACATCGGTGATCTAAATCTTCTCTAAAAGTCACTACGCACATAATACATTTGTTTTGCACTTCTATATATCAAATGCTGTAACTACATGCACATTGCATAATGTGGCAATACATCTAAGAAAATTATTCTATTGAACGTTTTCTCTCCTGGATTCGGGAATAGCGACATGAACTAAATGTCCTGTCCAAGCCAAGGAACTCACTCCGAATAGTCCTGACAAGTGATGATTTAGATGAGATTCGACATTTTTAAACCACGAAACGCTCGGTTTTCATTTCGGTTGTAGGTGTAACCAACCCGCTATTAAGGATATGGCAGAAAGAAATAATAGAAAATGAGCTCTAGTATAAAGACTAACATCTTATGTTTCATCAACCACCCCCCTCAAAACAAATCCAAATCCACCACATTCATCCTAAACAGAATCTCTGGCTCTCCCGAGATCAAATTTAACCGAAACAGAATTCCTAGCTCACCCGAGACCAAATTCGCCCCCCATACATACCATAAGCACCATATCCAAATAGCCATCCAAAAGGGATACATAGGCAACTTGGAAATTATTTCAAGTGCAGCTACAAAACCAAACCATCATTCCCCCAAATATTGTTTCGTCGTAATTTTAATCAAGGTTGTTCTCTTGTAATTTATTTTGAGAGTTGTAAGTAAGAGATTATTTAATCTTGAGTCGGTCTGAATTTAAATAATAAAACGGTTCAAACCCTACTCTTTTTTAGTAGTGTTGAAATTGTGCTGAAAGAAGTTTTGTTCCCAAATCATAAATTTCCCTTAACAATCACGCTATCGTTTCAGTTCAAAAAGAATGTACAATATCTTATTCTTTGGTTCACTTCTATCGGGATCAAGGGTACAATTTTATCTTTTTAGTATGACTTCTTCAAAAGAGAAACTGGGATTAATGAACGGCTATTCGTGTTGCTATTTCAGAATCTGGAATAAGAAGCACTATCCACAGATTATCAACAGACCTACAAGCACGAGGTAAAAAGAACCAAATCTGAGCTCAACGACCATACAAGTTTTACCGCAAACTTCGTGCATTTCAAAGCCAAAACGCAGGTCATAAAACTAAACACTTCCAGTCACAAAATAAGGCCGTCGATCTCAACATCAGTTCTTGTTCTTCATTATGTTTGCAAACATTCTCATCCGTTGTGAGTGAGGTGAAGAAATACGATATATCCTTATTACGCTCGTTGATTGCAGACAACCAGGCACCTATAACATGGGATGAGTTGTTAGCACAGCTATATATGGGGAACAAATTGTTATGCGTAAAACCAAATTGAGCTGCAACACACATGGTAGGTTCAGTGTTCTCGGAAGCGACAAACATAGGCTTCTCTCCTTTGTTGTCAGGAATATTGCCAATCCACCATGCAAATTTCACGAGAATTATATTCTGCTTCAGTGGAATTCTTACTGGTGTTGGATGTGGATTGTTCCCTTCTGCTTGTGCCATTTCGAAAACATTTGTCCAAAAACATCAGTAGAAGACGGATGAGGAAAAAAAAAACAAGGAAAAAACCAAATCACAAATTTCCCAACATAAAGCATAATCATATCAACTCTGCATCTATAAATCTTCAAACTTATCTTCACAGATCAAATACTAAAATCGGCACATTGTTATCGCATAAACTATATAATTAACCCCCAAAATAGAAGGGAAAAACACACCCTTCGGATAACTCCCACTACGACTATTCTCTGCCAATTTTCAAACAACACGCACCCACGAAAAAGATGACAACATCAAACATAAGAAAGGAAAGAAAAACATAACGTTGTAGGTTCTTGAAAGAGACAAATATCGGCTTTTTTTTTTTTTTTTTTTCCTGCTTATCCTGATACTAACCCGAATGAATAAGATAAATTCTCCAAGAGTCATATACCAGGGACATGGTATCTGCAGTCAAAATCAGGATAGGCAATACTGCTATGTAAGAACCCCTTTCATTTGAGACAAGCTATGAACACAAATGAACTTAGAATTTACATATGCAGTAATAGGTACATTTTGTTGAAAAAAATAAGGTCTAATTGCTATATTAAATCACATAGAAAATTAAGAAATAAGTCAAGCAATTATAAATCAAAGTAATGCATGCACATGAGTAACCAATGTTAAATGAACATGACATAATGGATTAGGAAAACCTAAAAATACGGTCGAGGCAAGTGTTGGACACTTTGTCGTGAAGACAAGTTTATGCCCCACTACGGTGCTCATGATTGATTGAGCTATAACTCTTTATTAGGATAGACAAATATTTCTACCAAAAGGCATCACTTCTAATTTCTATTCAATTAACTAATTTAATATAATAAAAATAATATTAAATTTTCCAACACATTTTCCTTTCAGTATGCAAATCTTATGAACTGATATGGAGTACGAAAATGAAAATTACATGGTAGGAAACCATCGCTTATTAGGTAGCCAGTTCGCAGTTCGTGCAAACACAGTTAATCAAGAATATTCCTAACCACTCCTTAAACTCTTAAGTGATTGATTCATAAAACTACATTTTATCTGTGTGCGTAGACTTTGCATGTAGATTTAAAAGCGCACAACTCATACAAAATTCTTTCATCAAACTTATTTCTTTCCATTTCTTTTTTTTTCCCTGACCAGTACCATGACACAGCCACCTACATGGAGGCTTAAATTAGAACAGAGTATATCCATCCACTGAATGCATATAAAGATATCATATCTGAATGCAGTTAAGTTCTTACAGGTATCAAAATTCCACCGGCCTCCCTCAAATGCATATATGATGAGGCTGGTTTTGGGAGCACTCGATAAATTGTCTGAATCTATATCAAAAGCATAAGTAAAACAAACAACAATCCGATTCCACCGTAGAAAATACAAATCAAGGCAATTACAGCGCACGGGAAACGACAACTAACCTTCTCCCAGCCTCGGCAGTCGTCACAATCTTGCCCACACGGACGCTTAAATGAGATGCTTTGTATTGATGAATCGAAGACTTGATACACAATGAGCTGCAATCAGCCTTTTATACAAGTCTAATAGCCTAACTAACTTTCTTACAGTGTAAGCTACATATAACTATTTAAACTAATTCTTAACTTCATTACTGATGACATTATGTAGCATTTCTTTAGTCAATATAAGTCAACATCCCTCCTCAATCTCAACTAGGGTAACCTAGCTTGAGATTGAAGCAATGACGAGTGAATGTTGGACTGTGCAACCCTTTAGTAGGAACATCAGTTGTCTGTTCATCAGTAGGTAGATATTCAACCAGCAGATCACCCTTGTGTACTCTCTCTCTGTGACAAAATGATAGTCAGTATCAAGGTGTTTTATCCTCGAATGATATACAGGATTAGCATTGAGTGCTATAGCTGACATATTATCACAATGTATAGTTGGTGGAATAGGTAATGCTACCCCCAGATCTTTCAAAATTAACTTGATCCATGCCACATTTGCTGCAGTATGTGCTGGTGCTTTATATTCTGCCTTTGTTTGAGACTGAAGTTTACTTCTTGGATTGCCAAGAAATAGGATTACTTCCAATATAGACTACATAGCCAGTCACTGACCTTCTTCTGTTTAAGTCAGCAGTCCAATCAGCATCAGAAAATGATGTTAAGTAAATGTTAGTATCATAAGAGTAAGTGATTCCACACTTTGTAGTTCCTTTGAAGATACCTAATAATTCTCTTTACAGAACCAAGATGCACACCTGTAGGAGTTGTCATAAACAGACACACTGAATTCACAGCATAAGCTATATTTGGGCGTGTAAAAGTAAGGTATTGCAGTGAACCAACCAAACTTCTGTACAATGTAGAATCCTGCAATGGCTTGCCCTCATTAAGTAGCATCTGATTGTGTGGTTTACATGGAGTATTTGAAGGCTTTCATGACTCAATTCCAGCTTTGTGAATAAGATTCTTTATATACTTCAATTGATTCACAACATTTCCACATAACATAGTCGATATCAACTCATCAGATGATTCAGCGAGCGTTTGAGATGAGCCGGCCGTTCCTGATGTACTGGCAAGCAGCGCATCCAGTTTGACCGTCCAAGAGAAAGGAGAGTACAAAACAAGATTGGTTAGAGTAAATAAAAGGGATTGTTGGATGATTAAAGGAAAGATTTTAACCTATTGAGAAGAGACTTTGCCATATCACCTGAGGAGTTAGTCGAACCCAGAAAGCTTAATGGCCGAGTCCAGTATTTTAGGCAGCTCCTTAGCTCAAACTGTCGATGAAGGTTATCTACATTCGAAGGCCATTGAGGCGGCCGAGAAATCTGGACAACGTTCTTCGCCTCATCAAACTGTCGGTGATATGACCATTTTCATCCCTGTTGGTTTGTTACTTTGTTTAGCCCAACATGCTCAGAAGTAGTAAAAATCGAAAAGGAAAAGTCAAACTTACATAAGCCGAGGAGACCTTTTGATCCAAAGTGCCAATCTCGGCATCTTGAGGGTGACGCCTCGTCTCTTCGGCCAGAGCAGCCTTGGTGGGGACGGCATGGGTTACCGACGAAGGGACAACGTTGACTTTCCTTTTGCCCTTGTCTTGTGGCAAAAGATGAGCCTCTGACTGTGCTGCCTTAGGTGGAGAATGCCTACTCTTGACCAAGGGGGCCGAATCTCCCTCGCTTTTCTAAGAATCACAAGTAAAGGTCATATTAAAATACAAGTGAGGGTAAAGACGAATGGAGAATGTATGCAAAAGCAATTTAGTCATTACCTCTTCGTCAAGGAGAACCGGGCGAGTGGTAGTAGACTTCGGATTTGACAGGGGGGACCGCAACAACCGGCCCTTGGGGGGCACCAATCGATATTGCCTCATTCATCCCTTCCCACAACATGGGGAGCAACGACGGGTTGTTCTACCGCAACCACATAAGTGAGTGTAAAAACAACACTCTATCTATTAGGATATTGGACCACATGCACATGAGTGAGTATATATGAATGATAAAATTGGTTTTGAAATAAAAGAAATTTATTCTTAAGTTACAACCCACGAGATTTATACGTTAGTTAACCCAAACATCATACGATTGCATATGTTAAGTTAGTATTGACGGTTGAGTTATAATATTACATGATCAAGATTAATATTTGACATGGATACAAACTAATATGGTCCCTTAATTGGTTCCACTACATTATTAGAGTCCTTCTAGAAAGAAAACGAAATCAAGACAGACTATATTATCCCTTTGATTAATCAAGAATGAACGTCCCTGTCCATAAGTTTAAAGTTTTAGACCAAACTCAAACTCAAATCAAATCTTTCGTATGAGATATGGTATACTCATCCGATATTTGCTTTTATGCTAAATGATGAAATTGTTCAATGTCTGTCTGGTTCCTTCTGACAAGATTTAGTGGGTCCATATATAATTATTAATCCATATAGGGCTTGTATATAGTATTCATCAAATACAAATTGAGCCTCATCTTATTGGTGCATCTCCTCCATCAAAGTTCACCAATCGATTAATCTGAGTCCTTGAACTTTGATCCAATGGTTAAAATTATTATAAATTTTCAAATAATCCCCTGTTTGTAACCGTTGTATCAAATTTCAAAGGTCCAAATTAATTGATTGGTGAGCTTTGATGGGAGAGATCCGAAAGGGATCTCTTCCCCATCTTATTGACCAGAGAAAAATATATAACCATCCACATTCTCATTTCCCCCCTATTTTTAAAGATTAATGTGTCTCGCATGCAACGCGATTTCCTCTTGGTTCATACACTGCTCGTTGCTTTGACAAGACGTTTGGAAATATATAAACCCTTCTTACCTTTTTGTGAAATTGACTTACTAACAGTCTGTATAAATTCTGATTGAATAGATGGGTTGAGGTTGGTAATCGACCGATGACAACCCACTGGATAGACAGAGTTCTTCAGAAGCAATCAGTGAAGGCGACCAACCGGATCGACAGGGTTAGAGCTGGAGAGTTAGTTTGCCTTAGAAGTCTCTACTGCCTGAATAGTTGGGGATTATCTTTGATTTTGTGGCTGACTATTTATCCTAAGTCTCAGTCAGCGAAAAGTCTTTGATTCTTTAGCTAAAAGAGGTCGCTTCTTTAGCCTTCTGGACGAAGTTGGGTGTTCTATGATTGGTTACTCTCATGTTACATTCAGAGTTCGCCACATACACAGTCGAACCACTTTTATGATTACAACGCTCATCTCCTTTAGGTAGCTTTATCCATACAGTTTGACACCGATTCGGCATACCTATATTTTTACCAATATAGTTGAGGTTGTAAAACCCAATTTACAAGAACCAGAACTTCACAATGATTTAAATAACTTTGCCTCTACAGGTCCTCGATTCAAAAGTTAACAACGCATTCCATCACATCACCACATCATTCAAGTTATTCACCTATCCAAGCTGGACAGCGAATTGGCACGCCCACAACAACATTTAAGCCACCGAAAGACATAATTAATTCCTAATTACTTGACTTGCGTGCTATGTAAGCTTTGTAATTTTTAAGATTAACAAATATATATTCCATGCATGCTAGCAATCTGATAAGTTTCCATGCAACTGGTAATGTTCAACCATCCAAAGCCAACTTTCTTCAGCTACCCAAGGTCATCTATTATGGTCCATATTCAAAACAATAAGATAAACCAGTGGCCATGTATGCCTATGCGACCACCTTCAATAATGTCCCCATTAACTATAATTTATAAAATAACCTTCAAATTTCATACTATCCCCACCACCACCCATCCTCCTCTTTGTCCTCTCTATATATACCCCCCAACCATCAGCCATCCTTCTTCGCCCTCCATTTCCAATTAACCAAACCCAAAAGAAGAAGAAAATGGGTTCCGTCCCTCACATAGTAGAAGATTGCATGGGCGTCCTCCAAGTCTTTAGCGACGGTTCGGTCAACCGTTGCTCTTTATCGGACATAAACTTCAACATTCCCGTCATTGATGACGGCTCCGTGGGCTTCAAAGACATCACTTTCGACCAAAAAAACAAACTTTCCCTTCGTTTATACAAACCCAAATCAACAAACCAGGATTCGAAGCTCCCCGTGGTGTTCTACTTCCACGGTGGCGGCTTCTGCCTTGGCTCACACGAGTGGCCAAACTGCCACAATTGCTGCATCCGCATGTTATCAGTATTAAGGGCAATATTGTAAACTCATATTCTAGGGATAATACTTTAATTTGTTATGATAAGATTTCCTTTAGTTACAAAGTTGTTACTGTACAGCTGGCTTTCATAGCTTGTATATATACTCAAAGTGCAACATTATTTCGTTTTGTGAAATGGAAATACATTTTTCTAATATGGTATCACCCGATGACGTCTCACGACCTCTCTCTTCGATCCAAAATTCTCCCTCTTCTCTTTGTGAGCTTCTCTCTTCGATTCTTGCAAATTGATCGATCGTCTCTTTGATCTTGATTGTTTTTGTGATTTCTCAAGTCTTCGTCTCTGGCCATGGCGACATCTGCTTCTCCTTCATCGGAATCGGATTATCAAGTTCTTCATTCGGCTGCACCCTCAAACCCTAATTCTTCGATTTCTGCTTCCATTACAATTCGAAACATCAAATCTATGGTTCCAATTAAGCTCACCGCTACCAATTACCTGACATGGAGTGATCTCTTCGCTCCAATTTTTCATCAGTATAATCTCACGGGTCTGATTGATGGATCATTGCCGGCACCGCCTCAATTTCTCACTGATTCTTTTGGCATTCGCAGTCTTAGGACTGGTTTGGTATTGTTGTGCTTTGAAAAAAAAACTACTTCTGCTGTGCTGCGAGAATAAATAGCTGTGAAATAAAGCAATAGAGTGTTTGGTAAACTTTTTTTGTAAAAGTGCTTTCAGCAAAAAAAGCAGTGTTAAAGTGTTTGGTAAATTTGTATGTAAAACCGTTGTGACTGTGTAAAATGACTAAAAAAGATATGATGTTGAATATTATATAATAATTTTTTTTATCTTTTCTTTTATTATGACATTTATAAGATTTATATAAACTATTTATAAACGAAGAGTGTACACCTTTTTTTATTAAGATATTTATAATTTTTTTATTCTATTCTTTTCTCTAAGAGTGTTTCTTCTTTATTTTGTCCCTATTGCTCACCGGAACTCTTATCTTCTTCCTCCACTCCCTCTCCACCCTCATCCGCCTTCAAATCCACCTTTTGCAACTCATCAGCTTCATCCTCCTCCGCCTTCAAATCCACCTTCTGCAACTTACCAGCTCCATCCTCCGTCTTCAAATCCACCATCCACCACTCACCAGCTCCATCCTCCTCTACTTTCTCTATTGAATCCAGCTTCTGCACCTCATCAGGCTCTCCATCGTCCTTCATTTCTTCTTTCAAATCCAATTTCTGAAGCTCGTTAAGGACCGCATGATCGAGATCAGACGATGCGAGATCGAAATCGGGAGAAGAAGGCAGAAACCCCTGGTCGGAATAAGCGTGGTTGGTGCTGGGGGAACAAGAGAGATAGCTTCAGAGATTGTCATTTTCCCTCTTGAGAAATCGGTTTGCGTAGAAGTTGGGCAAGGAAAAAAAAGCCAGTTTTTCAAAGCTAGGTTTTGCAGCTTTGTGCTTTTGGTTTTTTTCACCCAAAACTGTGAAAAAAAAAACTGAAGTTGAATATTTACCAAACACAAAAAAGCTCTCAACTTTTTTTTATACCCATTTTTTTCAGAAGCACCTCAGTACCAAACCAGAGCTTAATCTGGCGTATGTTGCTTGGTTTGAGAATGATCAAAACATTCTCATCTGGATCAACTCAACTCTTTTTGAATCCCTAATTCCCTATACTGTTGGAGTATGCTCAGCTCAAGAACTTTGGGCTAAATTGGAATCGCGTCTTGCAGCCGCCCCACATTCTCACATCCACGAACTCTGATCTCGTCTTCGTAGTCTAACCAAAGGTGATCTCACTGCTGCTCAATATCTTCAACACATTGAGGAAATCACCGATGCTCTTGCCAGTGCTGGAGCTTCGGTCGAAGATTCTGAATTAACCTTTGTTATTCTCCACGGATTACCTCCAGAATTTGATTCTTTTGTGGATGAATTACAAGGTCTGCTACTCTGCAAAGAGATCCAATTGAATAATCGAAAGAAAAGTGCACCAGAATCATCTTTTCAGGCCTACAACACCTCCACTGGTATTCTTCCCTCAATTCTAACTCTCAAGGATATGTTGCTCATAATTCATCTACTTTCAACACTCAAAGTCGTGGAATGGATTGGAATTTCAATCGAGTTAACTACAACAATCGTGGAAAGTTCAAGACAAATAATAATTAGAGATTCAATAATTACAATCATGACAACAATCAACATTACAATCGTGGAGCTTGGAACAATTTTTCCTCATCCAACAGGAAACTTTCTTGTCAAGTTTGTCGCCAATTTGATCATCAAGCTTGTGATTTCCCTCATCGCATATATCCTCACTACAGTGGCAAGTCATCTCAATCTGCCCTGGTTACCAGCACTTCTAATTCTTCTCCTACATGGCCCACATGACCAACAATTATGCCACTCTCCAGAATCCTGAAGCTTACACATGCCTTGAACAAGTGTACATTGGTGATGGCAAAGGTTTGCGTATCACTCACTCTGGTTCTTCTACTTTAAATACTTCACATAGTAGTTTTACACTAAAAAATGTGTTATATGTGCCTGATTTGAAACATAACCTCCTATCTGCAAATCAATTTTTAATTGATAACTACTATTTCATGCATCTTTATCCTTCTCACTTCACTATGAAGGATCTTTATTCGGGGATGATGCGTTTTAAAGGTCTTGTCAAGCGTGGTTTCTATCCTTTTCATCTCTCTTCTCATACTGATGACAAGCATAAAGCACTCACTGCTACCTTGAAAGCTTCAAGAAATCTTTGGCATAAACGGTTTGGCCACCATTTTGTCAAGATTATCAATAAACTTGCATCTCAATCTTGTATCTCAGTTTTATAGAATACAAATAAATCCTTTTGCTCAGAATGGGCATTAGGAAAATGTTTAAGACTGCCATTTCTATCCACTACATGTACCACAAAGAAACCATTAGAACTCATCCATACAGATGTTTGGGGACCTTCACCTATAGTCTCTTAAGATGGTTTTAGGTACTATGTCATATTTGTGGATGACTTTACCATATATTGTTGGTTTTATCCCTTGAGATGCAAATATGATGTAGTCTTCACCTTTATACAATATATATCTCTGGTTAAGAATATTTTGTGCACCAAAATTATTGCTTTGAGATTTGATTCTGGTGGTGAATTCATGAGTACTTTATTTTCTAATTTCTTGGCTGGGCATGGTATTCAACATCAACTTTCTTGTCCATACACCCTAGAACAAAATGGGTGTGCAAAACGTAAACACAAACACCTTGTGGAAACTACCAGGGCTCTTTTGGTAGCATCCAATGTCCCTCATCTATATTAGGTTGAAGCCTTTGCAACAACAATTTATCTCATCAAAAAATTTCCTACAATGTCTCGATCTTCACCTTGGGAGTCTCTCTTCAAGAAAGTTCCTAACTATGCAACACTGAAAGTCTTTGGCTGCTTATGTTTCCTATGGTTGAAGCCTTATACATCCTCTAAGTTGGAACATAACAGTAAGTCTTGTGTTTTCTTGGGCTACAGTCTTAACCATAAGGGGTACAAATGTCTTGATCCAGTCACAAGAAGAATTTATATTTCTCGGCATGTTTTATTTGATGAGTGCAATTTTCAATTCCATCAAGTTCACCATTCTTCACCTATTTCCTATACTAAATCTCCCACAAGACCTTCTTCCATACCATTAACCTTAACCTTTAAATCCATTCCTTCTCCTATCTTTCCAATATTCAATACAACCACTGCAGCATCTTCACCCACATCCCAACCTATATCACAACCTGCACGTCAATCAAATCCAACTCCCCTCCCTATACCTCAATCAGATCCATCAACTTCATCTAGTGATCTTTCCCCACTAACACTCAACATCCATACCATGCAAACATGATCTAAGTCCGGCATATTCAAACCTAAAGCTCTCACTACAACTAAACATCCACTACCCTCTCATTTGTCACTTGATTACATTCCCACAATCTATATCCAGGCCTCCAAACACCAACATTGGTGCCATGCAATACAGGAAGAGTTTAATGTTCTCCTCAACACTGGCACATGGTCTCTGGTTCCTCACAACTCATCTTATAACATTGTAGGTTGCAAGTGGGTTTTCTGGATTAAACGAAAGCCTGATGGATCTATCGATCATTACAAGGTCCGACTTGTTGCAAAAGGCTTCCATTAATAGGAATGCCTTGATTACACTAACGTTTAGCCATGTGGCTAAACTTGTGACAATCAGACTTTTACTCACTCTTGCTGCCCAATTTGACTGGTTTTTAAATCAAATTGATGTCAGCATTTGCACAGCACTTTCTCTGAATCTGTTTTCATGTAGCAGCCTCCTGGATTTGAAGACTCTACAAAACCAAATCATGTGTGCTAACTACATAAATCTTTATATGTCCTAAAACAGGCTCCCCGAGCCTTGTATGACAAATTACATACTGCTCTTCATTCCCTCGGATTTGTTGGCTCTTAAAGTGATCACTTTCTTTTTGTCAAAAAGGATCCTACATTGGTGTTCATTCTAGTTTATGTGGACGATATTTTGGTCACTGGTCCTTCATCTGCACCTTGTCAAAATGTGATCAAACAACTCAGCACTATGTTTCCCATTAAAGATCTTGGAGCATGCACTACTTTCTTGGGATCGAGGTAAAAAGGTCTTTCACTGGTATTTTCATATCTCAGACCAAATACATTTTGGACCTGTTAACTAAGGCCAAAATGGTTGGAGCTAAACCCTGCAGTACACCACTCAGCACCTCCAACCTTGATCATGATTCTCCTCTCATTGATAATGTTTCTGAGTATCGATCTTTGGTCAGTGCTCTCCAATATTTAACATGGACAAGACCAGATCTCAGCTTTGCCGTTAATCTTGTTTGTCAATTCATGCATACTCCAACAGTTTCCCATCTCCAAGCTATCAAGAGAATACTTAGGTATCTCAAAGGTACCATTCATCTTGGCCTCTGGTTTTCTAAATGCTCCACTAATCCCTGCATCAAAGCCTTCTCCGATGCTGACTGGGCTGGTTGTGCTTTGGATAGGCGATCCACTGGAGGTTATTTTATCTTTCTAGGAAATTCAATCATAAGTTGGAGTGGTAAAAAGCAACCAACTATAGCTCATTCATCAATAGAGGCAGAGTATCGGTCATTTGCAAACACTGCATCTGAAATAACCTGGATCTGTAAATTGCTAGTTGATATTGGTTATTGTCTACCTTGTTCTCCTCAACTTTGGTGCGATAATGTCTCAGCCATATCCCTGACCAAGCAAGTCTCTCTTCACTTCATTTGTACACAAGATCAAGTCACTGATTTATGCACCAAGTCTCTCTCTAAATCCAGATTTATATTTCTTCGAGACAAACTTCAACTTTGAGTTCAACAGTTTCGTTTGAGGGGGGATATTAAGGGCAATATTGTAAACTCATCTTCTAGGGATAATACTTAGAGGTTAAGGAAACTATTAGTTTGTTATGATAAGATTTCCTTTGGTTAGAAAGTTGTTACTGTACAGCTGGCTTTCATAGCTTGTATATATACACAAAGTGTAACTTTATTTCCTTTTGTGAAATGGAAATACATTTTCCTAATAGTCAGGGCTCCAGGCCCTTGTGGTGTCTCCCGACTATAGGCTCGCTCCAGAGCACAAGCTTCTAGCCACAATTGACGATGCGATGAGTGCAGTGGAGTGGCTGCTGAGGGAGGCTTTGGGTGAGAGCACGAATATCTGTGATGCCTGGATGGCCGGATGACTTCAATCGGGTGTTTGTATTAGGTGAATCTTCAGGTGGGAATATGGCTCACCACCTGGCAATTCGGCTCGCGACGGGGTTGGTCCAGCTGGCTCCAATTAGGGTACGCGGGTTTGTGCTGCTGGCACCATTTTTTGGTGGGGTGGAGAGGACAAAGTCTGAGGAGGGTCCTTGTAAGGCAACGCTGAGTTTGGAAATACTTGACAGGTATTCCTTCAAAACTTTTCGAGCTTGTCCTTTGCTATTTTGCACATTAGTGCTCTCTTCTCTCTTTTTTCTTTTCTTTTCGAGGAAAATGATCTCGTCTTACCACATGGTATGTGACAATCTGCACGTTCATATATTTAAGAAACATAATATAACATATATTGTGAGAAACATTTTTCATATCATTCATTTATGTACTAATATTCTCTTTGGCATTTTTGTCGTCTATTTTGTAAAGTATATGTAAGAGTAAATTGAATACCTTTAAACCATGAACACAATGATCAAACAACTAAATCACAATCTCATGATCAAATACTAATGTTAATATCACCCAACTAAACTAATCAAAGAATGATATACCTGTAGGCATGCCGGTGGAAGAAGAAGCCATACCAGTCGATACACAAAGCCTTCTACTCTCTGCAAAACTCAATGCTCTCCCAAGAATAGGTAATTGGTACAAATCAAGAGCGTTAATTGTAAGAGCAGGGGTTTGTGGTTTTATACTAAAACATATGGATTGCCCTATAACAATCCTACAAGGATTTTGACACCAAATCCTTATACAAATATGAGTATTTGAGCAAATACCAGAGTCCCAATTCCAATATAATTGACTTAATTCTATTATTTACATTAAGACTTCTTTATAACAATTCGAAATACTCAAGGATTATCACACAACTTGTAAGAATCATACTCATACTCTAACAGTATATTCAATCAAAACCTCTTGCATTAATAGTTTAGATTAGCATAATGTTTTAAATTGTTATTTGAATCAATAGGGTGTGTGAAGATTTGCACTTCGAACCTTTTTTCAACATTGCAGTAAGCATGAGATAAGTCAACCATATTTGTTCTACTTCTGCACCTTGATACAAAAAAGAAGTCACAACTAATAAGCGCACAAAAATCGGCACGCTATCTAATTTCAATTCGGATAATGTTTCTTCCGATGTCACTACAAGAATAATGATTATGAGGAACGGTAGATTAGAGGCGGATATAAAGAAGCTCGCGTTCCTGGTAAAAGTTACACAAATTCTAATTAAGTAATTCGGATTATTTTTTTAAGGGAAGTTTTTATACGTACTGGAAGCTCGCGTTCCTTTTACAGATCTATGAAAAATTATAGGTTGCAATTGGCCACCTTTTGAATTTGTTAGAAGGCATTTCTACCTATTCACGAGGATCTATAAAGCAACAAATCTTTTTAGTACAAAGAAATGGGAATCTCATAGAGTAAAATTTGACTCCAATCAAAAGCATCCAAATTAAGGTTTATGAGGGCATTCAATCATTTAAATGTCATATCCATCTTGACCATGAAAGATGTTGAATTGCATCGTAATTATTTGTCCTTTCATAAGACAAAAGACTATACTTTTGTGGTCTAAAGTTAAACTACATATGTTGATATCTTCTAGATAAATTATAGGTGATGACTACTAGAAGACACCTAAATAGGGGAGAAGATGCCCTCCAAATCCCTCTGAAGTTGATGATGTGAAACGCATTTCTTCTTTACGTACGTGTCAAATGACTTGACCTTGAATGGGTCAACATTTAATATTGGAGGTGTCTTTTTCCAAATAATATCTGAAAAAGAAATTTTATTTGAATTCATGTAACTTCTTTCTATACCCAACTTAAACTTTAAATGTGAATTGTCTTTTTTACTCTATTTGTATAATTACCATTAAGTACAAAATGAAATTAACAATAAAACTAAAATTTATCAATAAACCCATATTCAAAAATCAAACATATACCATAACGCAATCATTTTCGAACGTTCTATTTGGCTAAAACCCTAAGACGAGAGCAAGCTCTTTTTACGAATGGATGGTAACTTTGAAGTTTTGGATCCTTCAACTAAGTTATTGTTTGCACTCAAAATATACTCATTTTTACTTATTTGGGCAATTTGGGCAATTTGGGTAAAATATGGCATTTGGAGGATTAATGAGCAAGAAGACTAACTTTGAACATATTTAGCTATCAAGTGGAGGGGTTTGACACTATCATATTGTTTCTCCCATTTGTTTTGGTGGTGGAGGTTTGCCAAGAGAGTTGTTTAATCAAAGACAAATGGATGTTTTTTCATGCAAGTGGATGAGAATGCACCATGAGAGCTTTCGGACAAGGAACATGTGAAAGAGCCAACTTGCTTCTTTTAAATGTTAGTTTATTACAAGTGGGAAAACATGTGATGAAAGCATGTGGTGGAAATGCAAGTTCCCCTTTTAATATTATTTCTCCATGCAAGTTGGCAAATGCAATGCAAGCTGCCCAAGCAATGAAATGCAAGTTGCCCAAGCTTCTTTCGGGCAAGTACAAAGATCTCAGCAAGGGGGCTCTTCCAGACCTCTATATAAAGAAGCAGATGGAGAAGGATTATAGACACTCAAACAACCAAACAAATACAAGCACAAACTCTGCTCAAACCAGATTTGCCAAAAGCCTTCTTTTATCTAATTTATTAGCTCTGCTGCTCACTTGCGGTATCGATCTCATTTGTAGCTTTTATGTACTCATTTCCAGTCATATAAATTACAAGCAATCTACAATACCAGTCATTTATGTCCTTCTGTTATTCACACTTCCAACAACCTTGTTATTTAGTTGTTGTTACATTTCTCCATATAAGTAAAGTCCTTATTTTTAAGGCAAAGAAAGAACCTTGATTTGAGTTACTCTCACTCAATGGCACAATCTCTTGGTTTGAAGTCAATCTCAGGCGCAACCTCAATCATTCAAATCCTGTCTACTAGCGGCATCTAGTAGTGGCACGCCCGCACCCACCAATCTCGTATGTGAGCAAATCCCCGGTATGCCCGCAAGGCACCATGGCGGATTTAGGGAGCAAACATATTTTGGCACGCCCGGTGGGATCCTTATATGAAGTTAGATCATGAACAATCCTTATGTTCATGATTTTTCTGCTTTTTCGGAGGATGACGGTGTTGAAGAGCGCCCAAGCTATGGCTATCACATAGAGCCAACCTATGAGTTGCCAACTTATGGGTACATGGCTGAAGAGTACTCAAGTCCCATGGAACATGATTGTCGGCCAACTCATGGCCATCAAATAAATAATAATCTTGAAGATTGGCCAACTTATGGCTATGATGAAGGTTATTATTCTTTTGTAAACAATCACATTCATGAATACTATGATAGGCCAACAAATGGCTTTGAGTATCAAAATGCTTCCAATGAGTACATAGAGTCAATATATGAGATGCCAACTCATGATCATCCGGATGAAAAGCTCTACAAAGAGGATGTGGGCAAATTAGAGAAGGTGTCCAAACTCCATATGGCAAGCATCGAATATGGTGAAGAGGTGACTAAGTGTTTTAAAAAGGTGAAGGAAAGCTATACAACTTTTGGATAAACTTTGAGAAAGTTGATAGATCAAATGTGTCAAATCCCCTCTACAAAGCACACTCACCCTACTACAACCAAGGAAGAACAAATCATACACGTTGATGAAGGCCAAACAATGGCCCCACCCAATGAAAAATCCATGAAAATAGATATGGTTGTAGAAGACCAAGCCGACATATCGAAACCGATAACGGCTAAGATGGAGCCTATGGCTATTGTAGGCCAAACACCAACGCTCGGGGGGCTCGAACTCACACCTTATGTGGAGCCCGAAGAAGAAGAAAATAGTTCCCACACTCTTCTCCGCCAACACAAGCATATCATCCATACCAAGATCTCAAGAAGGGCAAAGCTTGGGATCAAACATGAGTGGCCTCCTCCTATTGTTCCCAAGCTATATGGCATGGCCAATCTAAAGGGTGGATTTAATCTCTCTATACTCAATTTTAAAAAGAGAAAAAGATTTGAGTGTTAAGAGATATCGGGGCAATCAAGGGGCTTGACCAATATGCCCAAGTGGGGCTTATTTTTGTTGTTTCCTCTTTTGCCCGAAGTGGAACTCCCTGTCTTTCTTTCTTATTTCTTTCTCTTGTTCCTTTTCTTTCCCTCCTGTTTCCTTTTGCCCGAAACCCAAACTCAAAAGTTGAAATTAGAAAACCATCCAGTGGCTGTACCCAAAGTCATGGAATGAGGAGCTTCATAAAAGCCAAAACTATGGCTTTCCTGCTGAAAAGCATGTCATCTGTTTCTCAAAGGCTATTGCAAGAAGAGCATGGGGCTATCTTGCCCGACTGATGGTACCCGATGGAACCATAATCATGCCTGACGGGAATGGCGTTTTCCCTGCTGATTTTCACATCGTCGCCAACAGACTCTACATGCCTCCCCAACTCTCACCAGCACCAACGACCAAAGCTCGGGCTAATTCGGCAACTACCATTGACGGCTACAACAAGAGATTCCGATATGGCTACTGTTAATTACTGGGAACCAGCTTTCATGGGTGAGGAAGTAGAAGAATGGAATTTCATTTAAATATGGATTCCAATGTGAACTGCAAAAGCTGGAGGAAGATGGCAGAAAATTGATGTTGCAGTTAGCCCGACTGGGTTTTCTTTGCATTTGCCCGACAATCTTTCAAACAAAGGTAGCTGGGGGGGCTTTATACAAAGCCAAAGACATGACTTTTCTATTAAAGATCTTGTCATAGAGCCTCCCAAGTCTCAACATCCATTACAAGAGGGGCATGAAATTACATTGCTGTTGCCCGAGGGAGCTATAATCTTGCCCGATGGGAATGACATCTTCTCTGCTGCAGTGTGGTCATTTTTTTTCAATCAAATGTGGGGCCCCGC
Source organism: Malus fusca (assembly GCA_035220775.1). Classification (NCBI taxonomy): domain Eukaryota; kingdom Viridiplantae; phylum Streptophyta; class Magnoliopsida; order Rosales; family Rosaceae; genus Malus; species Malus fusca. The sequence goes on along the minus strand of CM069070.1, from coordinate 4,644,340 downwards.
GTTTGATCTGGCAAGCATATTTGAAGTGTTCTTGCCACAGTTGCGGCCCTTCTATTAGAATTACATCTTCTGCTGATCAAACCATGATTAGAAAATTCTCCAAGTTTAAGTGATAACCATGAAGTATCATCTCAACAGAGAAAAGAATAAGGTTGACGACAGTTCCACGGTCTCCGCTGCCTTCTGCTTCTGCTCTCCTATTGGCTCCATTGGCTGCAACTTGCAGCATTCTACCATCACTCCAGTAGCAGCAACCACCAGTAGCAACTGCAACAGAAGCTTCTGATTTTGCTTCCATTTGATTATCAAAAAGACCTGCTAACCATCAGCTTTGATGGGTGAGAAGAAGTAAATGGAAGCTTTGTTTAGATTTGGGTTCTCAAATCAAATTGAATGGCTGGCTGGATGAAGTGTGCAAAAATTAGCTTTTACAACTCGCCCGAATGCCTGATGGGGCTTTGTTTACATCAGTCCAGTTATGCAGAACACAACAAGAAGTGCATTGATTTCAACATGCATGGTCTTCGAGCCGATCCTTAACCGCATCATTTTCCCAGCAGATTAGTGTTGGAACCCCGGTCCGCTTAAACTTTGAGTCTACTCTCCATGGGTGATGTGCAGTCCTCCATGTTGGCCCATCTTTGACATATGCTCTCAAAAGTGCAACATCATCTAGTATAGCTTCTAGCTTTTTGTAGATTACAGGTTCAGATCTCACACAATCAGGGCATCAGCTGAGAGAGGGAGAAGGGTCCTCGTCAGCCAAGAGGATGATAAAATTGGCTTTGCTGTTTAGAGCTTCTGCTTTGAGAGGCATCTTTTCACTTCGCTTAATTCCAAAGAGGCAAAGTTTGGGAACGGATAAGGATTGTTCTCGCTCTCTTTTCTTTTTCTTTCTACTCTTCTGTTTTGCTTCCTTGCCCAACTTGGGCAGAAGTTGTCTTGCCCGACTGGGCTATCTTACCCAATGACTGGTGGTGCCCGATGAAACCATAACCAAGGAGAATATGGGAAGTGTAGCGCTAAAAGTGAATGAGGAAGTCCGTAGGCAGTTCAATATCATTCCAGGTCTCATGGAGGGTACTGCTAAGCCCGACTATGCTACCTGCGTCAAGATCTCCACTAATGCACACATCAAGGAAATAATTCCATCAGATGGCAATATATGCTTCTTACACTGGCGGTGCATAGAACAATACTAAAAAGTACATTTAGGCTGATGCTTCAGAGCATGCAATGAGTCTTGGGTCGAAGGGTTCAGACCCATACAAGACAGCAGTAATTGGTGACACCATTGGAGACCCACTCAAGAACACCTCAGTTTGCCCTGAATGACCGACAGTTTCTCTCGGTCCTTCTGCTATCCAAGATGACACCATCAGGGTAGTGTACTCTTCCCAAACCATGGCTCATGTTTTAATGGAGCAGGCATCTTCCTCAACAACCAGATGGAATTTTTGCGCAAGATGAATCTGTAAAAAATGAGGCGAGCAGCGAAAAAACCAAAAGTGAGGTAGACAGCGCGAGGAAATCCCATGAGCCTGGGGTGACGTTGTGGCTCCAGAACGAATACATGGGTGGTGTCTTGAAACCACATCTTGGGCGAAGAACATCAAACAGCGGATCAAAGTCTAGTACAGTCCAACCTCAAAGGAATGGATCGATGAGCAACAATCGCAGACGATATTCTTCCATTTTCCATTCTTGGGGATCTCTATGTGCCATAATTATCTCTCAAAAATGGGAAGAGAATTCTGGAATTTGCTGATTAGGGAGGAGAATGTGCGAGCACTAAGCATGTAAAGCAGTAAGGGTCTCTCTATTTCCCTCTCTCTTTTTCCTCCATTTCTTTCTCTTATCTCTTCCGTTTTCCTTTGGCTCGAAAGAGGATCTATCCCTTTTTCCTCTTTCTTTTTCTTTCTTTTCCTTTCTGTCTCCATCTCAAGTCTGTCTTTCATTTGGCCCGAAAGGGCAACAGACTATATTATATTATAAATATATATATATATATGGGCTGTTTTGTTGTTGCCCGAAAGGGCTTTCTTCCTCTTTCTCTCTCTTTTCCTTTTTCATTCTCTTTTATGTTCCTCTTTGCCCGAAAGGGCACCTCCCTCTTTCTTCATTTTCTTTTCTCTCTCTTTCTCTTTCTTCTTGTCTCCTTGTTTCTCTTTCTTCCATTTTGCCCGAACTGGGCTATATATTATTATTATTATTATTATTATTATATTATATATTATATGAAAAGAGGCAAAAAGAAAAGGAACAATAAAAATAATAGTTGCCCAAGTTTATTTATCTCTTATCCCTCTTTTCTAGTTTGCCCGACTTCAGGCATTTGTCCAGTTTATTATCTATGTAATCAGTGAGGTTGCTCCCATGTTTTTTGGTATCCACAAGAAGGAATACAAGCCAGACATAAACATTCTTTCCAATGCTAGTTGCACTACCAATTGCCTTGCTGCTCTTGCCAAAGTTTATCAACGACAGAAGGACCGAAGAGGTAGACGTGCATCTTCCTTCGACATCAATCCTGGCAGCATTGGAGTTATAAGTTTCACAAACTTTGCTCAAATTTGTAAAACTTGGGGGGCACTGTTTGCACTCAAAATATACCTATTTTTACTTATTTGGGCAATTTGGGCAATTTGGGTAAAATATGGCATTTGGAGGATTAATGAGCAAGAAGACTAACTTTGAAGATATTTAGCTATCGAGTGGAGGGGTTTGACACTAGCATATTGTTTCTCCCATTTGTTTTGGTGGTGGAGGTTTTCCAAGAGAGTTGTTTAATCAAGGACAAATGCATGCTTTTTCATGCAAGTGGATGAGAATGCACCATGAGAGCTTTCGGACAAGGAACATGTGAAAGAGCCAACTTGCTTCTTTTAAATGTTAGTTTATTACAAGTGGGAAAACATGTGATGAAAGCATGTGGTGGAAATGCAAGTTCCCCTTTTAATATTATTTCTCCATGCAAGTTGGCAAATGCAATGCAAGCTGCCCAAGCAATGAAATGCAAGTTGCCCAAGCTTCTTTCGGGCAAGTACAAAGATCTCAGCAAGGGGGCTCTTCCAGACCTCTATATAAAGAAGCAGATGGAGAAGGATTATAGACACTCAAACAACCAAACAAATACAAGCACAAACTCTGCTCAAACCAGATTTGCCAAAAGCCTTCTTTTATCTAGTTTATTAGCTCTGCTGCTCACTTGCGGTATTGATCTCATTTGTAGCTTTTATGTACTCATTTCCAGTCATATAAATTACAAGCAATCTACAATACCAGTCATTTATGTCCTTCTGTTATTCACACTTCCAACAACCTTGTTATTTAGTTGTTGTTACATTTCTCCATATAAGTAAAGTCCTTATTTTTAAGGCAAAGAAAGAACCTTGATTTGAGTTACTCCCACTCAATGGCACAATCTCTTGGTTTGAAGTCAATCTCAGGCGCAACCTCAATCATTCAAATCTCGTCTACTAGCGGCATCTAGTAGTGGCACGCCCGCACCCACCAATCTCGTATGTGAACAAATCCCCGGTATGCCCGCAAGGCACCATGGCGGATTTAGGGAGTAAACAGTTATGAATTGATTTATATAAACAAATGAACCCTCGTACACCATTGAAGGCTAGTGGGCCAAATAAGTAGTTTTATCATGCCCTATATGCTGTTATAAATTTGCTTGTCTAAAGCTGTAGTTCGTTCTATATATAAACGGATGAACTCATTTCAACTAAGAGCTGGCTGTGGTCAGCAAAAAATGTGAAGCAAATGGATGGTTTCATTATGGATGATTCAATCTAGTAGCCTTATCGCAGTAGCACCAGATTCAAACCGCTAATTTCGGTTGCATTTCCACGACTTCTACAGATATTAATTAGTCCTACCGCAGTAGGAGCTAAACCTACAAGAAACTAAGTAGTCCAATAGCTATAATGACTCACAAGTTAAGTTGGGCTGCTCAATCTTCCCGTTCCATAGCCTTGAATTTCTTGCGCCCAAATTGCTCATAAAAGCATCAGAAAGCGAGCAAATAGGGTGTTATCAAGCTTTTCCAACATGGTAATTGCATAAAGGTGGCTTTATGCCATCCTCCTATAAACCTAAATGATAAATTAATTCTCACCAATTATTATTAATTTTGATTTCGATTTCAGTTAAATCATGAAGAATTAAAAGGGAAGATGACAGACCAGTTGGAAGGATAGAATGTCAGACGAGAGAACACATGTTTTGATTTTGAGTTTTTTATAAATGGTGTAAAAATAAATTTACATATTGAATTGAGTTTGTCAGGGTAGTTTAGAAAGTAAACTAGGGTTTAAAGAGATATTAATAGCTTAATTGAAAATAAGATGGGTGTAGAGAGTAAGTTGGGTGTAAAGAGAGGTTATATGGGTTCAAATAAAATGATCCTATCTCAAAATAATAATTTAAGCTTAATTAGCTCGTGTTTTAACCAACATGGGCAATTCAAAAACTAATAACTATAATCAAAATGATCATAACTAATTAGATTTAAACACGTCAAGTTTAGTATATAAAGAATATCAGTTGGTTTTTTTTTTTTTTAAACAAAGAAAAATTGCACTTAGAACCTCTTACAGTTATAGAAAGAGAAACAACAATAAAAAGTTGGTGATCACCTTGATAGCTAAAGAAATTTGGAGATAAAAAATGGGAGCTATATATTATTGCCGAGAAAGGAGTCATGATGCACTCATAACACAAAGAAGGGAGAAGCATAATAATTATTTCGGAGTGCTTATAACAATTAACGAAAAAATAAATACTGTGGTTTTGACAATTATTCAAGATACTTTGATATAATTTTGTGCGCTATGGACAGTGGCGAAGCCACGTGAGGACGAGGAGTGGCGACCGCCCCTCCCCTCGCCGGAAAACACAGCTGCAGCCGAGGTTTCGCCCCTCCCCTCACCGGAAAACCCAGCCCCTCCATGTCTGTTTTGGCACCGGAACTGGTTCTGCTGCGTGCAGCAGCAGACTGGGTTCTTTTTTTTTCTTTTTAAAATCCAGGCCAAAACGACATCGTTTTGGTCTTGGTAAAAAAATTAATAAAAAATTTAAAGTATGGCCTGCATGTCCCAAAGTTAGGCCCTCCATGTCCCATCTATGTTTCAAATTAGTCAGGCCCTTCCACGTGAAACTTTCAATGTTTGAAAAAAACCAAAAAAAAATATATGTATTGGGGGGACCGCGTGGCGTGTCCCCCATTCCTTCATTCAGTCAGCCCGCGTGTCATGCTTTACCATTCCAAATTTCTCCCTTCGTCAATCAGAGACAGAGAGAGTGCAAACTGCTCCTAAAATCCCAGCCCAACGGAACGGAAAATAAATCCCTATTGGCTGATTTCTGTTGGCTTTTTGCTGCTAACAGCAGCCACTCCAGCCGCTAAGCCAACTTCTAGCTTTCAATTTCAAAGGTAATTTTTTTAATTCCTAAATTTATAATCCCTAATCCTAATTAATTATTTAATACGAATTTTGTTTAATTAGTATAGAATCATATGGTAATGCACTAATATGGTTATTGATTATTGATATGATTCTATGATTATTGATTGATATGAAATTATGAAATTATTTTTTAGGGTGAAAATTAAAATTTGAATTTTTGATTAGTTGTATTCATATGATTAGTTGAATGAATTTTTTATTTATTGAATAATTTATATGCTTATTGGTATTGATTAATTGAATTGTTGGTTGGGTTATTATGCATATTAGTATAGTCTACTCTAGGATTAAGAGTCTAAGAATTTTTTTTCTTTCCATTTTACAGTTACTTAAGGGAACGATACTATAAGAAACAATGCTTAAATCCTCCTTCAAACATTTCGGGTGGTCATTCTCCTTCAAATATTCCAAGTAGTCATCCTCCTCCTCCTTCAAATATTCCAAGAAGTCCTCTTTCGAATATTCCGAGTAGTTCACAACAAAGTGAGCCCACTGAGTTGGATGAAATATTGGCTAATCTTCATGCAGACCCTGGATATAGACGTCGAATGCTTGATTATCCACCTAATTATCGTGAAGCAATTCGTAGACACTATCTCCAAAATGATCCTTGTCAACCTAGAGACCACATTATGCCAAGAAACGTTAGCAACAAAAGATGTTTTATCACCAGTTGGTTTGATAGGTTTAAGTGGTTGGAGTATAGTATATGAAAACACCATTGCGTAACAAAATGGGAGATCAATTGTTGAGTAATAGCATGCTTGTTTACATAGAGAGAGATGTATTTTCTTTTATTGATAATGAGCCTATTATGCGACGTTTTCATGATATGAAACCTCGTCGGCAACAATTGTAATTTGTTTATATTGATAAATTATGGAAGACATTACTATATAAATCGATTTGGTTGTTGCTATTCTTTTGAACCTTGCACTCTTTTAACTTCGCCCCTCCTCCCGTCAATTCCTGTCTTCGCCACTGGCTATGGACATGTGCGATATTGCTAGTTACCATGCATGAATAATGATCAAACTTTGAGTTTCTTTTCAAACGCGTAAGATAGTGCTAAATCCATTCTAAGCATGACCAACGAACCGGAAATGATTATGATATAAAGCTAGATAACCTTGATATTAGGATAACAAGCAAGTCTAATATCGTCTAAGTAGTGCTTAATCCAATATATGAGTATGACCTTTCACACCAAGACTGATTAAGATAGTGCCATATCCAGTATCCTTTATTTTTTTTTATCAAACCGTGTTCCTTATCATATTCCCTTAACCAATGCATTACTTGATGGTTCTATTATGTACACGTATGTTTAAAAAAAAATGTATACGTATTTGACTCTGGATACAAAAATAAATTTACAAAAGCCTTTAGGACATTTTTATGATCATTTTTCTTTTTTGGTTAACAATATTAGTTCTAGTATTATTCATTTGATATGATCGTTTTAAGATCCCTGTCCGATTTATATGAAATTAGTTTGATATCTATGTTAACTGTTGTAATTCATGCAGATTTTGGAGGCTTTCAATGCCAGTAGGAGAAACCAGAGACCATCCAATGGTCAACCCATTTGGACCAAACAGTCCAAACCTTGAGAAGGTGGCCCTTGATTCCATCTTGGTTATCGTGGGTGGCAATGAACTGTTGAAAGATAGGGTGGAGAGCTACTGGAGAAAGTTAAAAGATTTAGGGTGGAGAGCTACTGGAGAAAGTTAAAAGATTTGGGAAAGAAAATTGAGTGTGTCGAATTTGAGGGAGAGCAACATGGTTTTTTAACGAATGATCCATACTCAGAAGTCTCAGATGAAGCTTTGCAAGTTATTAAAAGATTTATGACCGAAAACTCCAACTGATTAAGGCATCATCTGCATGCATGCATGTGATATTATTGGAAGTGTTTCCAGATCTTTAATTTATTCTGAAGCGTTTGAACTTGTATGTTTGTATGCAAGAATTTGTAGATGCAGCTAGCAAACTTGCTTTTTTCGAATATGAGCAAGCCATAAGTATTAATATTTATAGTGAAAAGTTGTATGTATGTTGTTGGAGTAAATTGAGGAGAAAGGGTGTTATCATCTTACAAATCTAATCATTTTAAATTATAATTTTTCTTTCAGAAATTTGACCGTAAGAGGGAGCTTTATACTGATTTGAAAAATACATGACTTAATATTATAGTATTACTCTCTATTTTATAGTGTTAGGATTAGGTTGGACTCTGTAAATTCCAATTTTTTTTTAAATAAAAAAAAAACAAAGACAAACATGAGATTTAATGGGCATAAATTGCAATCACTCAGTATTACGGTTTGATGGTATTCTTCTTCACTTGGAAGTGAGAGGTCTTAGGTTTGAATCTCGTGGATGGCGAATTCAATACCAAATTAGGCTACTCATTGTGTGGCTTAGCCGAACTCTCATTCCCTTAGTCTAAAAATATCAATGTACTAAAAAAAATGGGCATAAATTGCAAGTTAAATACCAAATTATTATGGCTAGACAATTGTATAGCTTAACCTAAATTTGACACCTCTTAGGACAAATTGCAAGTTATATATAATGATATATAAATATATCATTATATAAAATAATAAAAAGACAAACAAGAGACATAAGGCCTAACCCCAACTATAATTTTTAACTATAAGAGCGTCCTAAATATTATTAGAAGGACATGTCAACTATTAAAACTGAAGAAAGTTAAGATTTCACTATAAAACCAATAAGTAATATGGGAAATAGCTCAAGTTACTTATAAGCTCTTGTAAGGTCATTTCTCTCATCAATGTGAAATTCAATCTAAAAAAAAAATAAGCCAGTACAAGATAAAACAAACCGATCTAAGGTTTGATTTTAAATATTTCATGACTGTATATGAGTGGTAAAATTGGTTTTGAAATAAAAGAAATAGCTTATTATATTAACATCCCACAAATTGTTGAATAAACCCCACATACTTAATACACCCCACATTTGCTTTTTCAATGAAAAATTATCTTAATACACCACATTTACTTTCCCATAATACCCTCACACCTCACATTCTCAATATACACCTTATATTTTCTACATGCACCCCATGTTTTTTTATACACCCCACATTTCTCAAATGTTATAAAGCTTTTAATTTGGACAAAAAAATGTCGTCTGGAATTTTGACAAAAGATGCCACCTAAGATTTAAAGCATATGTGGGTTGTTTTCAATTCCACCATTAAAACTCATGTTGTCTGCTTTTAATATTTGGTGATAATTTTAGGTGTTTAATTCTTCATGTAATTCATGTGATCCCTAAAAGATGAATACGAACAAAGAAGCTTGAATAACGCAGCTAAATCAAGATTAAATAATTATCGATGTCGTCAAAATCACTAAAACAATAAAGAATATGAAGTCTTACCTCATGTGAAGCTTCCAAAACATCGATTTCATGTTCCATTCGTCAAAAATAATTTTTCTCAATCAACTTGTTTGTAGTTTCATTGGTTAGGGTTTTGTTCAACAATGGAGGGTTGGAGGGATTTTAATAGTTGAAGAAGATAAATAATATGTTAAAAGTGATTTGGGGTGTATTTAGAATTTTTTTTCTTTCTAAAAACCTAATAAGTTCAAAATTGTCATTGTATAGTAGGATAAATAAATCATTTAATATTAAATTTTAATGTGGGGTGCATTCAACATTTTGTGGGGTGCTAATATAAAAAGCCAAAGAAATTTATTCTTAAGTTACAATTCACAAGATTTATACGTAAATTAACCCAAATATTGTATAATTGTATATGTAAAGTGAGTTATATTACATGATCAAGATTAATATTTGACATGGATACAAGCTGCTAATATGGGCCTTTAGTTGGTTCCATATTTACTTTATTAGAGTCCTTTTACAAAGAAAACGAAATCGAGACAGACTTTATTATCCCTTTGATTAAACAATATAATAGTCACTTAGTACTACAGTCTAATAGTATTCTTTTTCGCTTATAAGTGAAAGATCTTAAGTTCGATTATCGTCATAAGTGAATTTGAACTACATTATTGCCTCATTATAAGGTTTAACCCACCCAATATAAATGTCCCTGTCCATAACTTTTATACCAAACCACTAGTAGAAAAACATGTTTGCGCGACGGAATCTTGCGCGATGCAGCAAATTTCGTCGCGCAAAGTCTGTTTGCGCGACGCCAAACACAAAACGTCGCGCAAATGGCCTTCGCGCAACGGCACTTTGCACGACGAAGGCCGACGTCGCGCAAAGCTGTTTTGCGCGACGTAGGTGCACGTACGTCGCTCAAAACAGTTTTGCGCGACGTCGGCCTTTGTCGCGCAAAGTTTTGGCGCCAAACCTGCAATGTTTTACCCTTTTTTTCCTAACTTTGCGCGACGTAGGTGCACCTACGTCGCGCAAAGCGGTTTTGCGCGACGCAGATGCACCTACGTCGCGCAAAGTTTTTTTTTTATTATTTTTGCTTTTCTTTTGGGGTTCTTTCATTGCCTTTTTCTTTTGTGGTATCCACTTGTGTAAATGTTTTAAATTGACGATCGAATTAGTTCATTATATTCATATAGGTTTAAAGAGTGTAGCTGTAAAAAATCATCAAAATCGGAGTTAAAATAACCGTTAAATCGTGATTTTTCGTTTATAGCCGTCGAAAAGGTTTGTCCCGTACTTAGTCTCTAAATGTTTGTTTTTTTCGATTTTTGGCGTATGCGATCTCGAAGCATATACAAACATGTTTGACGGTTGGATCATTGAAATTAGTTTCGTAAAATGCGTATCTCATCAAAACTATAGATTCCCTAACATTTAAAGTTTATTTATACTTTCATTAAGTATAACATAAGATTTTGTGGTATCCACTAGTGTAAATATATTAAATTAAAGATCAAATTAGTTCATTGTATTCATATAGGGTCAAGGAGTGTAGCTGTAAAAAATCATCAAAATCGGAGTTAAAACTACCGTTAAATCGTGATTTTTCGTTTAAACCGTCGAAAAGTTTTGTCCCGTTACATCATCTCTGCATGTTTGTTTTTTGCGATTTTTGGCGTATGCGATCTCGAAGTATATACAAACAAGTTTGACGGTTGGATCGTTGAAACTAGTTTCGTAGAATGCGTATCTCATCAAAACAATAGATTCACTAACACTTGGGAGTTTATTTATACTTTCATTAAGTATAACATAAGATTTTGTGGTATCCACTAGTGTAAATATATTAAATTGAAGATCAAATTGGTTCATTGTATTCATATAGGGTCAAGGAGTGTAGCTGTAAAAAATCATCAAAATCGGAGTTAAAACTACCGTTAAATCGTGATTTTTCGTTTAAACCGTCGAAAAGTTTTGTCGCGTTACATCATCTCTGCATGTTTGTTTTTTGCGATTTTTGGCGTATGCGATCTCGAAGTATATACAAACAAGTTTGATGGTTAGATCGTTGAAACTAGTTTCGTAGAATGCGTATCTCATCAAAACAATAGATTCACTAACACTTAAGAGTTTATTTATACTTTCATTAAGTATAACATAAGATTTTGTGTTATCCACTTGTGTAAATATTTTAAATTGACGATCGAATTAGTTCATTGTATTCATATATGATCAAGGAGTGTAGCTATAAAAAAAACATCAAAATCGGAGTTAAAATAACCGTTAAATCGTGATTTTTCGTTTATAACCGTCAAGTTCAATGATATATATATATTTGTTAAGTAGCTTTAAATTTATTTATTCTGTTATAACACTTAAGAAATTGAATGATATATATATTTATTAAGTAGTTTTAAATTTATTTATTATGTTATAACACTTAAGAAATTGAATGATATATATATTTATTAATTAAGTAGCTTTAAATTTGATGATATATATATTTACTATATGTTTCCATCAAGTTCAATGGTATATATATTTATTAAGTAGATTTTAATTTATTTATTTTGTACTCAAAAGCAAAAGGAAAAAAAAAATAAAAACTTTGCGCGACGTAGAGAACCTTGCGTCGCGCAAAGCGGTTTTGCGCGACGCAGATGCACCTACGTCGCACAAAGTTTTAAATTTTGGCGGTCCAGTTGTAAATAATAGGCGCCTTTTTTAAAAATTTCGCAATTTTTTTTATAGGACAAAACGTGGATCCTTCTGCTCTTACTCATCTTGGTATCTCTCTCTTCCCTCTCGCTCATCTCGCTCCTCTCTCACTCCGTCTCAATTCCGAAGGTCCCTTCACATCTCTCTCTCTCTCTCTCAATGTTTTGCTCTTTTGCTTTAATCGGTCAACATATGATAATTAAGGTTTTATTTGGTCCAGATTTCAATTTTAGTTTGTGTATCAGATTTCAATTTTTAGTTTGTGTATCAGATTTCAGTTTTACTACCCCATTCTAGGTCTAGAGTGTGATTTGGGGATTGCTGTAAATTTATGGGGTAGTAAAATTTATGAATTTCTGGGGTTGCTGTAAATTTATGGCTTTGGGGGGTTGCTGTAGATTTATGGGTTTGGGGTGTTGTAGTAAATTTATGGGGTAATCTGAATGAGTTGAGGGTAAATGGTGAAAGAATTGGATTGCTTTTGATCATTTGCTGTTATTTCCGTGTAAGAGATACAAAGCTGCCGAGGCTCATACTTGTTTGAGGGTTCTTGTAGGTACATATGTATTATTCGATTTCCTGAGTATTAGAATAACTATTAGCTGCATTTTAGTGCTGTGTTAAGAGACATAAAATGGATATTTTTTTTCCTGGTTTTGTAGTAATTAATTGTTCCATTTACTTAAGCTTAGCTGGCTAGCTATGAACTTTATGATATTATCAATTTAATCATTGAATTACTACTTTTATTTCAAAGGGTAGCTACAAGCCAACCTTATCTTCCATGTACTTAAGCTTTCAATTTGCTTTGAGACCTATTAAATTAAATGAACTTTGGTATTGCCTTTGTTCCCTTAATCTGTATATTGCCTTTGTTTAAGTGAGAAATGGCTAATTTCTTAAGTTTTATTACATGGCATCTCATATTTAGAACAAAGAGGGTGTGCTTTACCACAAGGATATTTGTCTTGCAAAGTAAAACTTTCCCATTCAAAAGTTTGGTACGTCCTGGAGTCCTCTCATGTTTTCAATTGCTCTAATTTATTATTACTTGGTCTTCTCTGAGTTGTATTTCTTTGAGTTGGCAGGAGCCTTCACTTAGTTGTGTGTATGCGTGTGCCTAAGTTGTTCGAGAATTGGTTGTTTCAACAGCATTGATGTAAATCTTAGAACTCAAGGGGTGTAAATTGAGTTTATTAATAGTTGTTGGTTTTCTCATTAAACTTGGTTGGAGCTATTTCAAATGGCTTTTGGTCTAAATGTAGTGTGTTGGTTTATGCTTATCTCTCTTATGCTTACCATATCATACGGGAGTTTGTTATTTTTTGTTTGATGTCCTGAACTCTCACTTTTCTTCAGATTGCATTGGTTCTGCATTCAATGTAAAGGATATCATGGAATGCCCTAATTGTCGCGAAATTGAGAATGGCGAATGGAGGTACTATGTATCTCGTAGCCCTGACCATGAGCTCGACCTATCCGAGGACGAGATGGATTATGAGGACAGTCCTATAGAGTTCCTTGACATGGTAAAAGTAATGACAACATTTATCAATATTGCTTTTTTTTCTTTCTTCTTTCAAATCAAACAAGCTTCACATAATGTTGTAAAATTTGAGTGAATCGCAAGTATGAGCCAAGATACAATACGATGTGCACACCCCTGCATAACAAGATGCGAGAACTAATACGCGTAGTTTATAAAAAGTGGATTGTGGCTGAAGCTGGATGCTTCACAGTATCGTAAGAAGAGTCTGATGATAGTCATGCCAAATAGTCAAATATGTTTTGTATTGATCTGTCTTCTGTAGGGATTGGATGTCTTATCATATATGCATACGTGTTTTAATCTCCATTCATGTGCTACCCTTGGATCTCTTTCCAGATAAGTTATGAGATTGTTCTCTCGTCGTTTGCTTGTATTGAGTTTGGGCATTAGTGAACCTATTTCTCTTTGTATGAGAGTCAAATTTCTTAATGCAGGTTCAATCGTTGCCGAGGATGATTATCATGGATGAGAATGGGAAGCAGGTAACTTATCCAGCTTTCCTTTTCTTACACTTGTGCTTCTAATCTTTTTCTTACACATGTCTACGGGGTTTGTTGCCAACACTTTGCTTGTATGGACACTTATTTAAGATTGATAAATGATTTCTAACGCGATGATTGTTCTCACATTTGTAGTTACAGTTTTTCTTGATGCCACTTTTGATTTGTGCATAAGGAATGTGTATGTTTGTTGACTGATGAAGTCATGCTTCCCATGCTGTATAATTAGGTGCATAAGGACTGTCTATGTTTGATGATCGATTTGTCCATGTCAGATAGGCCATGATAATTAAAGCTTTCTTAGTTAGATTGCAGGAATAGAATTTAATAACTGCACTAAGAATATTGTCAATGTGTTTGAAGATAGCTTTTGGATAAACATCAAGTATATATCTACTTAGAATTGCTTTCTTACATGTATTTTACGACAAATAAAAATACGACATATTAACTTGTGACCAAAATAATCAAGATACACATAAACGGAACATCTGATCCTATTGGTTTAAAGTATAGTTGACATCGTTAATTAGTATTAATGTTTCTACCATTGCACTACTGCTTTATATATATATATGTGTGTGTGTGTGTGTGTGTGTGTGAACAAATGCAAGAAAGGATATGATATTACTTTGGTTGCTAATTGATTAGTTTCAAATGCAAGAAAGGACTAGTTTCTAATGTTATATTTTTATTGTTCGGTGTATGGGGAAGGCGCGGGTTCGTGAGATGGGTGCCTCCTCTTCCAGATCGACCACAGGAGAGGTCAATGCCTTGAAGGAGGAAGTGACAACCCTAAAAGGTCAACTTGCAGCCCAGGGCGAGCATATGAGGGCCTAGGGCGAGTAGATGAGTATTATTGTACGGGCCTTACAGATGTCCGGCCTCTAAATCCCGATGCCAGCACCTAATCTTGCTCCACCTTCGACCTCCCAGCCACTTCGCCCAGCCGATACCCAGTAGTCTGATGTATCAAACATAGAAGACTACTTGTTGCAGTTTTTTCTTTTTTGTTCGGACATCTTGTATGTACATTTTCATATATTTTATAATTAAATATTTTTTTTGTTTATTAATTATTATTTAGAATTTACAATATTTATTAAAAATTAAATAAAAATATTTTTGCCAAAAAAAAAAAAAAGTGGTTTGCGCGACGAATAAGTAACATACGTCGCGCAAAGATACTTTGCACGACGTAGGATCTGCGTCGCGCAAAGTGTCTTTGCGCGACGTATGTACTTTGAGCGACGCATGTTATACGTCGAGATAAAGCAGTTTTGCGCGACGTAGAGAATTGCATCGCGCAAAGTACCTTTGCGCGACGTAGGCCCTACGTCGCGCAAAACTGCTTTGCGCGACGTAGTTCTCTTCTTCGTCGCGCAAACCCTTCTGTCACGGCCTTGGCGCGACGGTTGGTGCGCGACGAAGGTTCGTTGCGCTAATTTTTGCGCGACGTTTTTTTGACTTTGCGCGACGAAGGACCTGCGTCGCGCAAAGTGTTTTTTTTACTAGTGAACTCACACTCAAATCAAACCTTTCGCATGAGATTTTGGTATGGCTAATGCTCAAAGACAAAATTTAGATTCATTAACATTATCCTTTTGGTATACTCATCCAATATTTGCTTTTAATGTTTTTTTTTTTGGTCAAATTTTTTTATATTTTTTGTCAACTGATAGATTTTGTTAGATTAAATATTAGATTAGTCACCAATGAGATTTGAACTTATGCCGTCATACAATGACTCAACTTCTTTCTACCACTGTGGTAAAATGTCACTTGCAAAAAACAATAGAGATGTAAATAGGTACTTGGCACTTTTTTTTATCAGATTGCTTTTATGCTAAATGATGAAATTGTTCATTATCTGTCTGGTTATGAGGATCCTCCTGAGAAGATTTAGTGGGTCCATATATGAATATCAACCCATGCCAAAGCTTATTGTCCAGAGAAAATTATATAACTATCCACATTCCCATTTCCCCACTATATGCATAAGATTAATGTCTCGCATGCAACACGATTTCCTTTTGGTTCACACACTGTTCGTTGCTTCGACAAGACATTTAGAAATGCTTCTTCATAAAGTACTTCTGTACAATAGCAAAAATTTAACACAAAAGAACTTTTAACTTTGGGAATTGTTATTGGCATAAGATTTTTAGAGTGTTAATAACACTTCCCTTAACATTTTGTAAAACATAGTCAGAAGTACATTTTTTAATCTTAAAGCGATTTGAATTATTTCAAATTCACTTTTAAACAAGTCGACATGTTCCTAATTAGGTCGATTTTACCTTAAAAGTATGAAATAATTTGTTCTTGATTTGGCATGTCCAGTGCCATTGTTCTATAGTGAGATTAATGTGGTGCACGAGATTTAGGGCTGGTTTGGTATTGCTGTGCTTTGAAAAAAAGTTGATTCTGCTGTGCTGTGAGAATAAGCAACTGTGAAATAAAGCAGCAGAGTGTTTGGTAAACTTTTTTGTAAAAATTCTTTTGGAAAAAAAAAAAGTATTATAGTGCTTGGTAAACTTTTATGTAAAAATATGTGAAAAAAAGATGGTTTTTCAAAGCTGGGTTTTCAGCTTTGTGTTTTTGGCTTTTTTCACAAAAAATTGTGAAAAAAAACTGAAGTTGAATGTTTACTAAACACAAAAAAGCTCCCAGCAATTTTTGATACCCACTTTTTTCAGAATCATCTCAGTACCAAACCAGGCCTTACTATCCACTGTATCATTCTATGGATTGAGTTACTTGGGAGGTTCTTCGTTCTTGACCTAATTGGCAAAGCATAGGTGGGTGGCTAGTGAAAGTCGACATAGATATATCCAACAATTTCAACAACAAAAATTGATTGACCCTATTGTCCGCTTTGATAGCATGATATAGTTGAAGCATCTAATTCAAAACCAATCGTCAACAGATATTGGACACCATATTTCAGCGTGTAATACAAGACTTCAATTAAAAACGTGATGCATGATAACTGAAGTGTTAGTTGACGATGGCAACTCCATGCCAAATGAAACAAATACTATAACAATTGTAGGGTAGCAGGAAGAAGAAAAGCCACTTTAGGTTGAGGCTGCATATTTGGATAGTGTATAACGTTTAGTATTATGGAGATAATGCAGGCCAAAACTTGATAGTCTTGTCAAAACCAAAAAAAGAAAATTAATCAAAGATATTATATAAGCTATATTGTAATAAATAACAGAACACGATTCATTTGAATTCCGACTACTGAAGAAAATGCCTCATAATTTTTTTTTAACACCCCGTATTATCTACATTAAGAAGAATGAGGTGGGCTTAGCTTCACTATGGGCTATTGATTAAACCTAAAATCTCTCACTTACAAGTGAAAATGAATATCACTAGACCGTAATACGAAGTGACAATGCCTTATCAAGACTTAACCAATCACATTTGAATAGAATTATTTCCATGTAGTTAAGGGCGGTGCTGTTAATTTGGACTTTGATTAAAGATTTGAAAGGATTCTTATGGACTTTGATTAAAGATTTAAATGGATTTAGAGAGACTCTCCTGTCATTTTAAAAATTATTTTTTTAAATAAAAAATAAGATTAAACTTGAAAAAATAATGAAGAACTATGCTCAGTTCTCCCGAGTAACCCTAATCCTCCATGGTCCTCCACCAGTAGAAAAGTTCAAATACAAATTAAGCTCCCCAAAGTCTACTTTCCACAATAATCATTCATGAAAGTAGGATTTAGAAGGATTCCAGGGGATAAAATGGTTGGGTTAAGGGCTTACCTGACGAAGCATGTATCAGTACAAAAAAAAAATGATGGTGAGACTGGGAGGCATAGCTGGCGTTCATGGCAGCGAAATGGTAAGTGAGGGTTTAGGGTTTAAGTGGGAATGGGAGGCATAACTTTCTTTCTTTCTTTCTCTCTCTCTGTAACTTGTGTATATTCAAGTCAACATAGTAAACTCGATATATTTGGAATTAAGACCGTGATATAATAATACCAAGTAGAAAGAAGAGAAGAGAGCAATTGGTTGGTTGGGAAATTGTAAAATGGTCAAATTGAATCAAATTCTATGAACCGGAAAGCTAATTTGTTAAAAAAAAAATAGAAAGCAAATCCAGGGGAGAAATCTAAGTCAGGTTACCTTGGTGGGGTGGGAGGGGAGGGGAGGGGGGTGTGGCTGAGACGCCATAAGGGAGGGAGGGAGGATGAGTTTCTTGGAGAAAATGGAGAAAGTAATGGTAAGAGAGAGAAAGAGAGAGAAAAAAGCTCAAGTTGCAGAGTGGAGAAAGAGAGATAGAAAGAGAGAAAAAAGCAAGAAGGTTGAAAAGAAATTCTAGAGGTGGAGGTAGGATTTTGTTAAACTTACCATCCCTTCTCAAATCCTACAAAATCTCTTATTGAATGAAATCCTTCGAAATCTATAAAAAAATTAATACATATAGATTTGTATGTACTCAATAAAAATCCTTTAAAATCCTAGTTAACTACACCTGAATTTTAAACTCTTTTAAAATCATTTAATTGATTACCCCTATATTTGAATGGACTCTTTTAAAATCTTTTAAAATCATAGTTGACTATAACAGGATTATAAAGTCTTTCAAAATCCTTATAAATCTTTTTTTTTTTTAACAAACTGTTATGGCCTATATTTAACCAAGGGGTACGGCATAGAGAAAGAGAGTGGAGTATAGGCTTGAGGAATTGTGTGTTAATTCTCCAGTCCTTATGCCTTTATTTATAGTAATAAGGAGGAGAGAAACTTGCTCTCCAAGTAATACAAAGTCTATTAGGGTGCGTTTGTTTGCACTCGCTAGCATTCACTAGACTGGATTGGATTAAGTGGGACTGCAATGCCGTGTTTGTTCCACGCTGGGACAAGCTTTAATGAGACTCGCCCCGACTAACCAAGACTAACGGCTTCGCTAGAGGGTCTTCGCGAGACCCCCCGAAATCGGCCAGATTGCTAAGACCAACTCCTTGCTTCGCCCCCCTCCTCTTCCTACTTGTTCCTTGCAAAATTCGAAACCCATATCCCATTTACCAACTCTGCTCTGCTTCGCCCCTCATATACCATTTTCAAACCTAAATCCCTCAAAATTCGAAAACAAAAAAGGAAACAAAATTATGCACTCTTTCCATTCTCAAAACCAGATCCAAACCCAAAATTCGATACAAAAAAAAACAAAAAAAAATCGTTGTGCGTATGAAACGCACAGCAGTCGTCCATTCACACATGCACAAGAGTCGTTCTAATTACACATGCACTCCAGACTGCCTAATCGCAGACCATCGTCGTTGACGCCAGAGAAGCAGAACGACGAGTACCCATATGACTCAAACTCTGATATGGGTTTGATTTGCCAATTGCGTCTTAGAAAAATTAGAAAAAGAAACAAGGAAGATGAACGGAGAAAAATAGGAAGAAAAAGGTGGAGATGAAAGGGGAGAGGGACAAAGAAAAAGAGGGATTAGGACGGAGAAACAGAGGGAGTGGGGAGGAAAAAGAGGGAGAGGACGGAGCAAAGAAATAGGAAATAGGAAAGCACTACAGACGGAGCTTTCTAGAGAGGAAAAATATAGTCAAAAGTAGAAATAAAATAATAATAAATCTGAATTAATAATATAAAATAATAATTATTAGTGAATTAAATAATATAATATTAGAATTTGTTATTGTTTTTAGTTCTTAGTCCGACATTACACCAAACGCTTCACTAAGTTAGTCTAACTTAGTCTAGTCTAAGCCAGTCCAGCTTAGTCCCCAAAGCTAATCCAGTCCGAGATAGTCCGACGCAACAAACGCACCCTTAGAGTCTATTAGGAAAGATCTTCTAGATCCCAAAGGATTCCTATTTTATATCTACTTAGGATTTACACAATCACAATATTGATAAGAACAAATGTCACAACACTCCCTCTTGAGTGTGAAAATACTCAAGTAGATGGCGCATCAGATCTTCAGGCAAATGTAGAAGCAGGTGATGAAGTCGTCTCGTCTAGTCGACACAAATAGCGAATGCGAGTCTCAAAACAAACGGAAGAATGCATGGGTGGTAAAACTCACAAAACCTCGCTATGGCAAAACCCAAGGTGGGACAAAAGCCCATAGTCAAAGGAGAAAAGTGAGAAGCTACATTGAGTCAAAACTATACGTCTTCGTGACGCAAGTAGAACGTACACAAAGGTATGACCAACCCAGGATGGGTGCCTAGTTAAAACCTAGTCAATATTAAAAACCCAGTGGAAAAATGCTCCTGATCATAGGAAAAAGAGTACATTAAAGTCAAGTGAGTATACTTCTGGATACTCCCCCTGAGTTTGACAAAACTTCCAAATGAAACTACAAGCATTGCAAGTGAGAAAGTTACGCATACCAATTCTTTGGACAAGCTTCTGGAAGGTAGACTTCGGCAGTGACGTCGTGTAGAGGTCGGCAAGGTTGTCTGGGATCGGACTACTTGACTTCAATCTTCTGATGCTCATGCTGATGTAGACATAATATGTTTGGCATTGCCTTGTTGGATGTATCATGATCTGGTTAATACATACTACGTTGTCTTCATGCATCGTTATTGGGACTTAACGATAGATGAAAAACGCAGGGATTTTTAATATGCTCAACAAGAGTTCTCGACTATATCTCTCACGTGATGAGATACAGTAAGTCTTGGAATGATTCAAAAGGTTTTCAAACAAAGGTGACCTCCAAGATATTGCGGTGTTCCTTAATGGTAAAGAAATAACCATTCGGGAACGTACCTTGTGCAGTCAGATAGTTAGTCTGATTCAATGAATCCCACAAGGTAGGCATCATTCTGAATATCAAGGGGGTGTGATCTATTCTGAGATGCATAGGGATAGATAAGCCCAAATCCGTAGTAACGGAAAAACGTCTTTTACACCAAATTTGGCGGTGGCGTATAGGATCAATGCTGCTTTATGCTAAAAGATTATCAGCACATAAGATGTCTGATTTTAGTGCATTGAACTAAGTACAACAAATGCCAATGGTACTTACATATGGTTGCCTCACGTTCCAATATGGAACCTTATGCTTCATACCCTCCGTAAAGGTCTCATTTGCATCTAGCATACAGACGATCAGGGTATACTTAGATGTAACATCTTCTGGGTCTAGTTCGAGAGGTGGACCAGAATACCATCAGAACTAGCTTGAAACTTCAGGTCGAGGTAATGTCGAGTTTTCCCAAGATCATTCATCTTAAAGTCCGACTTTAGGTGCGAGTCAGTTTTCTCAACTTTAGCAATTTCGAATTTTGTACACACAAGGGCATATATCCCTAACTGATCAAATATTCACTTAGACGAGGATACCACATCCGCCCAGATAGTTATGCATCCATAAAGTGAAGTCCTCATCTAATTCAAGAGGGTGTTCTTGTGGTCTAGAACTATTTGAATCAGTACATGTAAATCCTTTGGAAACTTCATGTAGTTTTCGTATCAGGATCCTAGAGATACTACAACCACATTTGTAATGTTGCAACCAATTACATGGCGTATGAGAGAAACCTTGTGCCACAAGGCATCATTTATTTCATTCATCTCATTCGTCATTAATTGATTCTTCTAGTTGACCAATCAGTTCTACGTTGACATTAATCAACGGAACGTGGTTTGTTATCGTCGTTTTTCATTTATGTCAGTAGTTACCATATAAATGAAACATCATCTATAATAATCTCATTCCAATTCCATATCTCATCCAAACTAGTATCCTTGACCAAGAACTTCAGGTCTCGGGAGTAATCCGAATTTAATCTCATGAGATAAAAAGGATTGAGATAGCGATTGAGGGGTGGATTTGTTCGTGCCACGTTCCTCCACTTTTTGGGGAAGTGAATACTTGAACCGAGTGATCTTCCACGCTTCTGGCGTAGGGCAGATTAATTGGCTAGCCATCAATGTATGAGGGTCGGCCACAGTAGTGGCGTTCCTGCTTTTGGGACGAAGGTCCATCATACATTCGGTACATTTATCTTTGTAGGCACATTTGCAGCTGGTATATGTGATCTCGTCACTTTTGCTAGAGTAGAGGAAATGTCTGTTTATACTTTCACGATCTAGATTGGGATTGAGATGAGATATAGTAGGGATGTCCACGATAATTCGCGTCGTTCTTTTAGGAACGTTGACGTTCTTATCTCCCCCTAACGACATGAAGACTATCTCATAAAAGTGATAATCCATAAAATGAGCGGTAAAGAGATCGCCTGTCAAAGGCTCTAAGTAACAAATATTAGAAGGAGAATCATAACCGACATATATTTTCATCCTTTCCTGATGACCCATTTTTTTCTTTTGTACGTAAGGGTGATGCAAAATGGCACATAGACCGCACAACCAAAGATGCGCAGATGTAATATGTCAGGTTCGTATCTGGTAACCAACTGACACGCGTTTTATAAGGTTCGGTCATGACGAGCCTCAGGCGAACCAACATGGTTGCTTGCAATATTGCATGGCCCCAAGCAGAGATCGAGAACTTGGTACGTATGACCAATCGATCGCGCAATCATTTGAAGGCGTTTAATGAATGCTTCTGCTGGGTCGTTCTGGGTATGAACATAGGGTACTAAATGTTCGGCTTCAAAACCCAACCGATATGCAATATCTATCAAAAGCTTTCGATGTAAATTCTCCAACCTATCTAATCAAATAGAGTTGATCAGATAATCAAGGGGTGAGCCCTGAGCTTGTTAATCTAAGCCACCAGTGTGGAGAATGTAGCTTGTGGACAACAGCCACACGTGTGACCAATGTGTAGAAGCATCAACCAATACCATAAAGTACATAAATAGTCCGCAGGGTGGTTGAATCAGTCTACAAATGTCCCCTTTGAATCCTTTGTAGAAAAGATGAAAGGTGCTAAGGTATAATACGCGTCCAGGTATGATGTCTTTACTTCTGGTAAAAGGATGCCCAAAACGGTGCATCACGAATCATCCTAGATATCCTAATCGTACATCCATAGCAAAAATTCCTTTGGAATAGCCGGCTTCTGGCCGGCCACATAGTGGGCCTAAAAGGGTGTAATCTACTCGTTAAGCGTTCCATCTTCTCTAGAATATGCTTTTGGCAATATGTGTAGGAAGTGCAACGTGGTAATATGCCAAGGAATTTTACTCCATTTTCTACATTGGTTTCAATATGGTAATAATACTCTCGAATATCCTTGAAACTCAAAAAGGTTTCCTTTATGGTAAAATTAGTACCATTGGACAATATAGGGCAGTGCCATGCCCCACAATCAGGTTGAATAAACTTGAAAGGTTGTCAGGGGATGATTAGGTATGAAGTTAGCATAGAACCAGACTGCTAACTTCCCAAGAAAACATACCTAATCATGAGTTAATTGTAGTCGCATGTGGTAATTTTTGTTAATTAACTTTTATTCGAGAATAATAGTGACATCCAAACACCAATCTTAAATCCGAGAACAAAAGAAATTATTCACAAATTAAACCAAATATATAAGGGGGTTCAGCTAATATAGTCTTCCATGTCAAATTTCGCTTTTCCAAATATGTTAGGTGGAGCAAAATTAGTCTCACAGATTGACTACAGGAATGGTACTCCTCAACAACATAGGAAAAAGCACAGAAAAGTGCATAACCAATGATCTATTCCGTCAAAACGGAGTTAGATTCTGCAAGGTTGAGGTTCGGGAATACTATCCCTTATTCTTGAAGTTTTAGATGTCAAGGATCATACTTCAAGTGTGATACCACCTCTTGGCAGGCCTGATTTTACCATATGTTGTAAAACAAACTCAAAATAGGATTGTGAGAGAAAGATAGACCCAGACTTGGGTTTGGTAGGTTCCAGCCGAAACTGGAGGGGTCTGTTCGGTAGCCTCTACCGAAGCAGAGCTCTATTGTTCGGTGCACTTCTGCCGAAGCAGAGCATGCCTTTCGGTGCACCTCTGCCGAAGCAGAGCATGCATGTCGGTGTATCCCTACTGAAGTAGGGCACCACCATTATGTATACTCCAGCCAAAATTGTGTTTATGCCGTTCGGTAGCTCCCAACCGAATTGTTGGGGTACCTTTCTCTCACAGGTGTGGTAGTAATCAAATCCGAGAATTTGGTAAACTATGGCTCTCTATACTGCTACCACAAGAGAAATTTAGATATAGAAGGATAAGAAAGATTTTCTTCCAGTCAAAATTCGATCGGATATAAACTTCAGAATTGTACCTATTCATGGACGTAAAAGTTTCAATCATGTTTTGCTTCGGGCAAGAATTCATCTTTGCATGATTTGAAATGGTCGATAGCAAGTCAAAGAGCCATGAAGTCCTCAGCAGTATGGTGCTTCTATTTGATATGCTTCAGGCATAAATGTTTGAATGAAGATCATGGTGGAGGCATATTCAGCTCTTCCACATCATAATTGGCTACAATGATTTCGCAACTAGTCGTAGTCAAGCAGGGTTCACGTCTTGTATCCACACACAGTAGTTTCTTATTTGAAACTTCCAAATCAGTGAAATCGAACTTGTTACGGTTCGACAATACGCTGAATGGCGGAAACAAGAATGTGATTGGTGTTTTAGGAAATAAACATCAAAGTTAGAACATTCGGGTTCAAAGACATGGTTTGGTTTAAATGGATTTAAGCATGGAGAACTTCGGGTCTCAACATGAGTGTTGCACATTAAGAAACTTCAGGTTTCTATGGCACTTTTCCAAAACTTCGAGTTCGGAAGTATGAACTTCGAGTTCGGAAGTATGAACTTCAAGTTCATAATACCTGCAAACAAACTCAAAATATACAAAAATATACAACAAGAAAATATGCAAATATGTATAGAATTTATAATATAATTATTTGTACTTCAAGCTAAAATTAAAATGTGGGAAAATAAAGCCTAAAAAAATAGGCAATATAATTGGTGGCCTAAGGTATTGGACCAAAGCCCTAATAGCCTTTTTTTTTAAATAAAAATAAATAAATTAAAAAATTAAAGAAAACCATGAATGAGATCTAAGCCCAAAAAATTGGGTAGGAAAAGCTTAGTCCATGTGCACATATATGGGCTGCAGAAGCAGGCCCAAATAAGGCGCAATCCTGTGTGTCACGGACACGAATGCACCAGCACAGAGGCTGGGATCCAGTGTGTCGTGGACATAGGAACTGTGACAACCCATCCCTAATTTTAATTTTTATAAATTTTAAAAGCGTGAATTGACGAAAATGCCCTAGAGGCAAGGATTTTGACTTTCGTTGGCCATTGTTTAGAGAGACGTATGAGTCATTCTTTTGGAGTATTTTCGTAGTAATCATTTCCACGAACGCATAGGCGAAAGTCGTTTGCGAGTCCAAATTATAACGGTATAGTTACGGACATTTGAAATCGTTCTACTAAACTATAGGTTTTGAATTCATTAAACTCCCACTATGTGGGAATGAGAACCAATTAGAGGCTTGGTTTCGGCCCAATCAGGTATGTGTTGTTGAAGGGACCAATCAAATTAAAAGAGTAATGGACCAATCAGAATTTAGGGAGGAAAGAGGGACCAATCAGGAAAGGGAGAGAAAGCTCCCAGCTTTCCCTTCGACCCATACACCCACGCAACAACCCAGTTCGACCCGGAATGATTCTAGCCACCTCCACCATTTTTTCAGGCCAACTACACCCATCTATCACCTACATCCTCTTTCACAACCTCTCGTCTACCATTTCCGACCAAGATCGAAGGATTTTAGGTCCTATTTCGTGCAGAACTCCACCGGAGCACTGGAGGTGCTCGACGGCGATTCCTCCATTCCGGCGAGTTGCACCACCCACCACTACCCTTAATCAACTTCCCTTGGACCCAGGAACAAGACCTAACCAATGGTAGGGGCGTTGGAACACCGAGGAATGAGAATCGAAGAACACCCACCTTAGGGTTTCCGGCAGGTTCAAGCTAAATTGAGGCTTTTCCCGACCAAATTGAACTTGGCCACAGGTATAAAACTTGCTTTACTTATTGAGATCTTCATTTCTATGAAATTGGAGAATTTTTAGAAATAGTTGATTTTTCCGGCGAGTAGGGGCAGCTGACCACCGTGGGCGGCAGCGGCGTGTGGGTTGAGACCCCACCTGCCCATGCCTATCCTAGGCTAATTTGGATGCCCTAATTCCATATGTGAAGTCCGATTAACGAAATTCCATTGTTTGGGTACAATTTTGCTAAGGTCCGCCACTTGGTCATTATTTGAATCGACAATCTGACCGTTGGATCGTCACCAAACTGTAGTAAGTTATTATTCATAATATTTAAGGACCTTGGAAACTTACAGATCAAGAATCCAACGTATGGATCTTCCCAAATTGGATTTGTAAGTTCGCAAAATAAAACGTTGACCGCCACTTGAATTTGCAATTGGCGGAGATCCAACCGTTGGATTTAGTATGATGTTTTAGAAGCATAATGTGGATCTTTACAAGTTACGGATCAGAAATCCAAGGTTCAGATCTTCCAGATCGAGTTACGTAGGGTTGTGGACCCTACCGTCGACCTTGACCGACGATTGACTTTTGGTCAATGGGTTTCAAATCATTTTAGAACGTCATTAGGGATGTGTTTTATGTAAGGTACATGCCCTATCAATAAGAATTATGAGATGTGATTTGATAATTGTTCTAGGCGCCGATCATTCGTGATGCCTCGATATTCATGCTAGGGAGTTGTAGCACGGATCTCAGATGAGTGGGTTTTTTCCTTTTTATAGTATATATATGATTGATAATTTCCACAAATGCTTTTAAATTGATTTATGCATTTTATGCCATGTCTTATATATATTTTAGAATACTATGATATGGTTGAGTTTTAGATTGCATCATGGCATATCCATATGCATATTACCTGCATATAATTGTTGTGAATGCTTTGAAACACTAAGGTGAACACGCGACACGCAGGTAAATCCAGGTAAGTTTATGTGGTGGAGTGAAATGGTTGAATCAATTTGGCATGCATATGTTCATATAGTGCTCATCATTGCTACACCTCGGTGTTAGTGCTCTCACCCAGGGCCAGGGTACAGCCTTCACGTGTATGTTCACCTCCCGCACCTCACACTCACCTTGGATCCAAGTAGGTGCTAACATGTCGTACAGACAGCATTAGGCAGTTCCGACTCATAGGTGACTGGCGCATAGCGCCAGCTGCACATGATCGTAGCACTAGAGCTTTTATTATTACACCTAGCATGTCATACAGGTCACATTAGGTGAATCCGACTTATGTGTTAGTATAGTCTAATAAGTGATAAGTGCAATCGTAAGGGTCACATTAGGTGACTCCGACTGACATGCTAGTATAGATTACTGAGCACATGATCATATCTATATTACTGTTGAGCTATTCTGTTGTGGCATATTTCTAGACTTACAGTTAGCATACATTTGATTTTCATACCTATACTTAGTATGATATTTTGGAAACTATACATGTTTTACGGCGATGGGTTATAACGTTTTCAAAAAGGTTTTTATAAAACTTTATTTTCAGGCCCACTCATCCTTATTTTTCGCCCCTCCAGGTTTTAGCTGCTGAACTGTTGTATCGACGAGGATTCTTAGTGAATCTCAGTATTGGTGGCTACTTTTGAGGGTATAATCCTTATCCACTCTCATGTACTTTACTTATGCTCTGACGTCACGTATGAAATGGGTTCATTCCCACTCACCAGCGCACTCTTATATTTAGGCACTTTTAGGCTTAAATTTATTCACATTTTCCACATCACTACACTTTATAGCTTCGTCACCTTCCAGGTGTCGGCCATCACAGCTCGATTCGGAGTCCTAATAGACATATCAGGTCGGGGTGTGTCAGGAACACTAGAGCCCAATTGGGCTAGTGTCGTGTGGGTTGAGCGAGGGGTAAGGGTTGCAAGCCTAGATGCAGGCCAAAGGAAAAACGAAGCCCAATTTGGGCTTGTACTAGACCAAAAAACGCCCAGCGTTGCTGGGAGTGATCGCCAGAGAGGGAATCCAGTGCCGCCGCTACTGGCAACTGTGTTGAAGGTCGAGACCATCGGGGAAAGTCGGGTTCCAGCAGAGGGCCATGCATGAGTGACGGAGAGGGTTACTTTTAACGCCCAAGAGCAAAAAAAACACGGGTTCGAAATTGGGATTTCAAAATCTGGTGAAATTCCAAAGAATCTCGACCAAAAACCTGTCGGAAATCTGGTGAGATTCCAAAGAATCTTGACCAAAAACTCGTCGGAAATGATCTTCAAATCGTCGGGGATGTTGACCCATAGTGGTAAGGTGACTGCAGGCCAAACTTGGTCGTGGTTTTGGTGATGGGGACACCATTCATGGCGTCAAGTCTGGGTTCAGGCCTGGAACATTCGTTCTGTGGCTTGGCTCGCTGGTTGGCTCGGCTCCAGTGGCTTAAGCTGCTGTCCTGGCATGCTAGGCTCGACGGCTTAGCGGCTTGGCGACTTGACAGCCGCAGCTCGCTCAGTGAGAAGGGTTTTAACCCTAATTTATATATTTCTTTTTTTTTTCTCAAAATTGAATTATGCATATATAATTTCATGCAATATCAATTCACATAATTGAATAGGATTATGATTATAATGCATACACAATTTATGTAGAATCTAAGATTCAAAAAACATAAAGTTAGGTCATGTATTATGGTGAATGTTCATGCTATCAGGGATGCAAAAATATCGAGATAAAAATCGTTGTTTTGGAAGAACCTGATTGCGTGATGATATTGGTGAATTAGTTTGATGCAGAAAATTCTCTCTTCAATTTCGGGTTTCCATCTCCAAAGCTTGTATCATGTTCAACATAAGAAAAATAAATTGAATTAATAAAAGTAGATGAATTCAATAAAAGTAAAATTTAATCTTTAGCACAGCGTGAATAGCGTGCTGATAACGTGTTGTGACCTATATTTAACTGAGGGGTGCAGCATAGAGAAAGAGAGTGGAGAATAGGCTTGAGGAATTGTGTGTTAATTCCCCAGTCCTTGTGCCTTTATTTATAGTAATAAGGAGGAGAGAAACTTGATATCCAAGTAATACAAAGTCTATTAGGAAAGATCTTCTAGATCCCAAAGGATTCCTATTTTATCTCTACTTAGGATTTACACAATCACAATATTGATAAGAACATATGTCACAACACAAACGATATTATCTACACTAAAAGGGTGAGAGAGTGAGCTAAGCCTCACGATAGGCTAGTAATAATGTGGTACAAATTCGCCTATGACGAGAATTGAACCGCTAGTGAATAAGTGTAAGACCCCATACTTTTTAATTTTAATTTTAATTTACATATATATATTATTTTTAATTAGGGTGAACCTTAGATACTTACCTAGCTGGTACCGTGTTATGCATGTAACTATGCATATTCACACATATGATTACCTTTATGACTAAACCTTTGAGTTGGAAGGATTAAGGTGGAGGTGTCTTTTAACTTTGCATATAATGGACAAATGTATTTGTGATTGTCGAAATATGGAGAAAAGTTATCAAATATGAAGTTACCTTGTGGACATGTGCCCTATATTACTATGCAGTTGACACCTCATTACAATAGAGAAGAACCAGTCCTATTAAATTTTATCCATCTATATTATATTTAATGCATTTACGTAGTTACTAAGTCTTGGAACCGACTTATATTGCTATAAATAGGAGATCATCTCCATTTGTTTTCCAAACGGAGCTAGCATGCAATGCATGCTTTGCAGCTCATGTGTGTATGTATATACATATGTGTCTATATATTTTGACATGATAAATATGTACGCATACTTGTATACGTACTTACATGTATCTATATATTTATATATGATATATATGTATGTGTGTGTGTATATATAGTGAGATTAGAAAATAAAAGAGTGGAAGAAATGCATGGTATTAGGTGTGGTCAAAAAGCTTATTCAAGTATGTGGAGCTTAGCTATTCCGGTAGTGACGTGGATCTTCATTTTAGCTTTGGAATCGAGGTAGGGGAAATACGGTAAACCTTTACGGAAATTGATTTTATTAAATTTCGTGAAGTGTTATAATATTCTTGATCTTTTTGATTGATTAATGTAGTTGGATATTAATTGACTAATTGTTTCAGTTGAGTGTTGACTTGTTATTGGTTATGGAATTATTGCTGAAATGTTATTCGTTGAGAATACACTATGATACATGTGAAAGATGGAATGACATTATTTGTGCATTATTCATGTTGATGTGGTTGGAATTTTAGTGTTGAGATTGGCCTAGAAATGAGGGTAATTGGAAATGATCTTTTATGTAGTTGAATCTATTAATTGTGAACCAGGTCCCAGGCGAGCTCGATGTGCACATTAGAATAGGATATCGGCGGAATAAATTGTCAATGTGTGCAATTTGGGCTGGAGATCAATAAAGTAGATAAGATGACTAACAAAAGGGGTTTATGAACTTGGGATATCTTATGGGAGTTAGTTTGTATAATAGAATATTGGAACCACCATTGCAGTGGTAAAATGCACTGTATGGGATGTGCAGGTCCACGTGTTTTATTATATAAATTAATGGGTGTAGCTGAAGAAGTTGCATTGCATTCATGCATTGTTATCAATAATGATTTGATATTTGATTATTGATGATGCCATGACATACTTAATTTAATATTGTCAATTTACTGTGATAAGGTTATGTCCTTATTGAGCTGTTGAAGTTCATACCTCTATTGTTATACATGTTTACAAACTAGACATTCAAAAGGGTGGGCAGGATGAGATCAGATTAAATGTGAGAATAGAATGTTTATTCATCTTTTTACTTTAGAATTGTAAAGAGTTCTTGATTTGTTTACGAATCATAGGTTATTTTATAAGAAGAAACTTATTTTCCAACCGGTTTCAATTTCTTTTTATTCATTTAGTTTTTAACTCACGTTTCGGATTCGGGTTCGAATTTTTCTATCTATCTTGGGTTCGGGGTGTGACAATAGGAATATCACTAGACCGTAGTATTAAGTAACATAACTTCGAAGTTCTGATGAGATCTGGTGCATGTGAACTAAATCCTCATTTGACTAGTATTTATCTTTATACTTGAGATAGTGTATATATGTGTGTGTGTGTGTGTGTGTGTGTGTAATCTCTCCAAACCCAAAGCATGTCCAACATCGAGTGATGCTTCATGGGATGATTGTTCCCAAAAACTGTATTGAAAGATATATATTTTCGACAACAAATTTTCGTAACGGTGAAAGGTTATCTCCACTGAAACAGCAGTAACCTGTATAACTAAAGCTAATGTAATTAGCAAATACACATGATTATATACTTTAATCTTCCCCGTCTCCACTAATTTTTTATTTTTTATTTTTTTGCAAGACTATCAATTCCTTTCAATTGAGAAAATACACTATTTGAAGGCACATCAAGAATATAATGCCCAAGTTGATCTTGAAATGCCAAGAGTTGACAAGTAGAAAATTCATTTGGATAAAATGAGCAAAACGAATTAGCTTTTCTTCATCAAAAGCCAAGAATGATTAGTTCAGACTCAAACATACCTAACAAAGAAGCAACTCTGTATTTACCTCATCAAAGCGACTATTTAATTCCACAAGTTGCTTATCAATGATAGCAATAAAGAGATCTACATGATAATGATAGAAGTTTGTGATTCTTTGAGCTCCATGTCGTGATCTCCCTTTAGCAATGTATCCATCATCCATGCTAGGAATTTCAATATCATGCTTGTGCAATTCTTCTCTTTGTAAAAGTTCTAGTGCATTTTTTTTATGCTGATTTTTTTTTATTTTTTTTATAAAGTAAATTGGCCCAAAACGACATTGTTTTCAGCAGTTAATATTTTTTTTAAAAGAATAATAATAAAAACAACTCTTCTTTGAGAATTTTATCAAATGGTATGAAAGCATGTATGGAGGCTAGTTTCAGCTTTCAAAATGACAACACTCAAGTTATTCATAAAAATTCATCAAAGATCGGAAGGTCAACTGACCCCCTTGCCCCTTAGTGCGTCCACTTTTTGCTACCAGTCAGATGAGATCATAAGCAAATAAATGCTCTCTGCCTAAGTTTGATCGATCAAAAACTCCTGCAAAATTCGAAATCTCGCACTTTTTTGAAGGTGGAGTTGTGTCCATTCGGTTTTAAACTTTGATACTCAGTGTATGTTATCAATATCACCCTAGAAACATGTTCTAGAAAATTTGAAAGTAAATTCAAATGAGTAGACCTTTCTTGAAGTGGTGTCTTCTGATCAAAGGATAAGCTAATTGATGTGAGGCTTTGAATGGTTGTTTAACCATTTTAGAAAGGCACACTTAAACCTCTATAAATAGAGAACGATTTCTGGAAGAAAATAATAATGCAAATAACTCTACAAAATCCCCTTCAAGTATAAAAAAAAAATAGTCTTATGATTTATCCACCTTTTATTGACAAACCAAAGCACTAAGAACAATTTTATGCAGATTTTGTTCTTGATATAAACTAGAGTGTTCCTCGTGATCTCGTGTGTGTCTGGGGTTTATTTTAAGAATGTGTAAAACTTTGATAAACAATAGGTGTAAGGCCATACTTCATTCTATCTACAAAGCTATTTGGATATCCCCTTTTCACTCTAGATGTAGGGGCAAATAAAGTATTGAAGATAGCGTATTTATACGTGCCTTGAAGCAATCTTTCATCCTTTACATAACCATACCACATGTTTTTAAAATTTTCTCCAGGACATAAACATATTTTTGTTTTCTTCTTGTGCCGGTCGAACTAATGACCCCGTGGACCTCATGTGAAACACGTAACCACCAGGCCACAGAGAGACCGGCGGACATAAACATATTTGAATCAGTAACATTTTACCAACCCTCTATTCCAAAGTTCTAAAACTGTAATATGGGTTTTGTGAGCGTAAGACACTCCTATTTTCCTCCTTGTTTATTTAAACATATATCACATGCATAAATAAATAAATTTGCCAACAACTAACCTAAACTGGCTACAAAATAATTTGAACTTGGTATTTAGTGAAGAGAAAGTTACTCAAGTAACTCAACATAATAGTAGTGTGAAGAGAAAGTTACTCAAGTAACTCAACATAATAGTAGTGTGAAGAGAAAGTTACTCAAGTAACTCAACATAATAGTAATAACAAACAGTCAAAAGTCAGTTAGGAAAATTACCACTTGTAATTTCTTTTGACGGTTTGTTATTACTTATTACTATTATGTTGAGTTACTTGAGTAACTTTCTCTTCATTTAGTATAGGATAGGTTAGGATTGGATTGGATGGGACGCATGTGTAATGTTTGGTGTATACAAGACAATTAACTTAGGGCACGTTTGGATGTGCTTTTAAAATGTCTGAAAACGCTTTTGGTTAAATCGATTTTGAGTTTCAAAAGCACTTTAAGTGCTTTTTAGAAGAAGCGTCATATATGTGTTTCTTGCAGGAAGCACTTAAAGTGTTTTTCCAAAAACCACTTGAATTTTTACTAAGGATTGGTATCAAAAACATTTTCACCAAAAGCGTTTTCAGTCATTTTAAAAGCACATCCAAACGAGCCCTTAAACAGGCAAAAAATTAATTTGCTTGAGAATAAAAAATAAAATAAAAAACCGTTGCATTTGAACTTAGTGCAGGAGATCCTGAACTTTGCAATTACTAGTAACTTTGTCTTCAAGTTCTAGGACTCAAGATCGAGCATTCCTTCCTCAGCCGTGATTGCTCGAGTACAGAAGTCAGCAGTGCATTCGACACCACCACCACATCCATCTACTCACCGACCGTGCTCAAATGCGAGTTGGCATGCCTGTTTTTGCCAGAAGGACGTAGTTAGTTCTTAGTTACTCGATATGTGTACCACCTATGCTTGGTAGTTTTTAAAGTCAACAATTATGACTATGTCCTTAATCTTTGACCACGCCTCCGAAACAAGATGCATCGTTAAGGCTAAGCTACCTAATTTGATTCTGACTCTTCCTCAACTCAATTTCTCTATTATGGAATTATAACGCCACGAACGGAGCCTCTCTTTCTTCTTCTTTCCTTTGACAAGCACGAGCAGATCTTCTGTATTTATAGGTTATGTAAACCGGAATATTCCTACCTCCCGATTCAATGCGATGTGTTTCGGCTAGCCGATTTTGTTTTTGAATTTTTATTGTTACAATTTTAAGGCATGGTTACTCTGTAAACCCTAAACCTACTTATTACAATTTTAAGTGGAGAATAATTAGTGTTAAATTTAATGTATTTTGACTTTTAGTTCTACTTTTAGGAAAGGGATCCTCTCCGGATCCCTTCCATCAAATCTTGTCAATTAACAAATCCGGACCCATGAAATTTGATCAAACGACTAAAGTTATTATAACTTTTAAGGGGACCTCATGTTTTTAACCGTTGGATCAAATTTCAAGAACCTGAATTGCTTGATTGATAAGATTTGATGGAACAGATCCGGAGAGATTTGATGGAAGAGATCCGGAGAGAATTGCTTGATTGATAAGATTTGATGGAAGAGATCCTCATGTTTTTTACCTTTTCGTTGCTTTACGTCAGTTTTGCTCACTTCGATGCACACAACAACAACCAAGATCAGTTTCTTCTTTGGTTGTTCGTTTGGACAAGGATTGTGTGCTCTCCTAGTTGTGGTGCCCTTCCATGCCCTTCTATTTTGTGCGGTCACGGTTAAGCCACGTCAACATTTTATATTAATTTTTTAATGAGATAATAAGACAAAAAACAATAAAAATATAAAATATTAACGTGGCTTAACCGTGGCCGCACAAAATAGGAGGGCATGGAAGGGCACCACGACTAGGAGATGCCCTTCTATTTTGTGCGGTCACGGTTAAGTCACGTCAACATTTTATATTAATTTTTTAATGAGATAAATAAACAAAAAACAATAAAAATATAAAATATTAACGTGGCTTAACCGTGGCCGCACAAAATAGGAGGGCATGGAAGGGCACCACAACTAGGAGGGCAGACAATCCTTGTCCTGTTCGTTTACCTTCCATTCATTTTTCTGATTCAAATTCTTTCACTTTTCTTATTTTCACTCTTTCTTTTAATTTTACTAGTTGTTGGAGGTGTCGATGTTGATTTCACAGGAAGAACAAAAGCTTCGCGAGGAAGCTGTTCGGGGTCGAGATATATCGATTTTACACCGATGAAGAACAAAAGCATCGCGAGTAGTAGGCATGGGCGTTTGAAGGAAGACTCACACTTCGACATACGCAACAACAATCAAGGATTTTCTTCTCCATTCAGTTTTTTTATTCAAATGTTTTGATTTCAAATTCATGAACCCAGATTTGGGAAAACTTACGTGATTAGGTACCGGACCAAGCACTGGGTGACGTTTGGGCTAACTGTACTTTTAGATGGGCGTACCATGAAAGTTTGCTTCGTAGGGTGTATTTTAATGGTATTTGTTAGTCATGTTCTCTTTGAATTTCACTCTCATAGTAAGTAAACATACCCTTATTTTTATTACTTAAATGTTAATTATCAATTATCTACAAGAAGTTGGCCCGCCCGATGGAGTACCAGAAACTTTAATGATAAGTTGACCCTGTTCTAAAGTATAGATGAGCTTGCAATGACGTGAAATTAATAGTTAGGGTTAATCTCAGTTTACTATTTTGAATTTTCTTGATTTTCAACATTTGATACATGAAGTTTTTTTCGTCTTAGTCTGGTACCTAAAGTCATATTCTGTGACACTTTCATATATATGTTAAGTTTTCCGTTCAAACATCTGTTAACTGATGACGTGGCACGTATGTGGACAATGAATGGGCATGTGTCACTATGGCCCATTTCACGGTTGCAAGCGAGAGCTGTCGTCGTCCGCGTTGTCATCTACTGCGGAGGCTTCGCTGATCTCGACGGAGGTGAAGAGGGTGGAGGTGGGTCGGGTACAGATGGTTTCGGTGCAGATAAGAGAAGGGATGGAAGGGGTTGGGGGCTGAGGAGTGAGGAGACAGCCCAGGAAAAAAAATAATTAATTTTTACCAAAAAAATAATAATAATAATTAATTTTTTTAATTTTTTAATTACCACGTGGGCCTATAGTGATACGTGACATCTTGTCATTGTCCACCTAAAGGCACGTCATCAATTAACGGATGTTTGGACGAAAAACTTAAGAATGTATGATAATGTTCAAACAATATGATTTTAAGTATCAAACTGGGACGAAAAAAAATTCATGTACCAAATGTTGAAAATTAAAAATTTTAAAGTAGCAAACTGAGATTAAATTTAGTTAAAAATATTTGATAAATATAATATGAAAAGAGAGAGGCATTGCCCTACATTTTTTTTTCCCCATATAATTATTTCGTGTAATTTGAAACCCACTTGGTCCATTAAAATATATAAATTATGATCACTTTTACCAACCTTTTGTTTTATCACTAATTAATTGATGACAATGACGGCGGCGGTCAAGCGGTTTCCACAATTATCTCTATCCTCAACCTGTCAACCACCCACAGAATGTTTGGTCCAATAAGGAAAAAACCAACAATAAAATGTGGATTGAGTGTAATTTTTGAACTTCGGTATTATCATTGAATTGGTGGGTCTCAGAGGTGCTACACTAGCGTATAAACGTGTTAAGAGCATCTTCAAAAGAGATGATGAATTCAAAATATTATATTTTAATTTGATGTTTGATTTGTCAATTTGACATATTGTCAATATCTTCCATCCTTCTGATATGGCAAATTTTATTGTTTCATTTATGTTTTCTTAAACAAAAATAACAAGTTGTTTGGTTACTAGTTTATTGCTTTATTGGTGTTTCAGTTGAAATAATATGGTACGTCATTTGTTACTATTATATGCCTATATATCATTTTTTACATCTCTTTTTAGAGATGGTCTAAGAAAGCTCTTGATGGATTTTGACGGTAGATACCTAAGTGATGTCAAAGATAAACGACATTGACAATTTTGATCGATTTGAAATGTAAGGGACTAAAATGATGAATTAGTCAAACTTTAAGAAGCTACTTGCAATTAAAATCTTTATGAAAATTGGGGTAGTTTGTACACGAATTAATGAAGATACTATAATGACTCGATCATTTTGATTAGGATGTGATTTCAGTACTTATAGTTTAACATCATCTTTTTTTTTTTAAATGAGAGAGGATCCTTATCAGATTCTCTTTGTGAGGATCTTAGAGATCCTCTAATCACATCCGTTCATTGTGTATCATACGGTCAGTTTTCGTCAAGTAATGTTTATATTTAATTTTAAATAAAAGAATTTACAATGATCTCTAACCGTATGATGTATGATGAACATATGTAATTTAAGGATCCTCAGAATCCTCACAAAGAGAATCCGGTGAGGATCCTCACTCATTTTAAATAGCTTCATACATTTTAATTTGAGTATTTTATAATTTGTATAATCACAATATTTGGTGTCAATATTAAATTAAAAGTGTCAAAATCGCTACCATTTTAAATATGAGACTAAATCAACAACAAGAGATAAGCTGGTGGTTTTGCCACGGTAATCCATCTTTTTAGAAGTTGGAAAGACTCACAGAGGTATTTCAATCTCCTCTTGATCACCATCGTGTGATTCACCAACATAAAAAATCAAACTTAAAACGTGTCGTGTGAAATATAAGCTGATAATTTGTCCTCAACTACTGTGTCACCTCTTTGCATCATACTCAGTTTATCAAATCCCCATTAAGTATGTTTAGTCTCTAGGCTATAGGCTATAGGCTATAGGTGTACCTAAATCTATATTGTGATTATTTGTAAATATGTGTCCCCTGAAAATACAAAACTTCAACGTGTAGGTTTAAAATGGATTTGATTTGAATCCCATTCGGATTCAAATTGTGGGGATCATAAGGATTCTTACATTTTAGTCATTTATCGTACATCGTACGGTCATAAATCATTTGACTTTTTTTATTTAAAATTAAATACAAATAGTATCTGACGAAAACTGACCGCAGAATGTATAATGAACGGCTAAGATGTGGAAATCCTTAGGATTCCCACAAAGTGAATTCGGAGAGGATCATTTTCCGTTTAAAAATTCAAGACTCAACAAAATCCGTACTATTAAACATATAAAAATCTAAAGTACACATCGCTTGTCATATAAAATATAATACAAAAGGGAACTCCTTCATACTATTCAATATGACTCACAACAAATTACTAGAATGTATTTTGTTAAATTATTTTTCAACAAAAGACTGGAAAATGCATTAGCAGGATTTCACAATGTATTAGTAAAACTAAAGTGCATTATCCCAAATTAACCATCACAACCACACAAACAAAAATTTTACCACGAAATGGATAAGGTAAAAGTCCATGTAAATCCACCAAGGTAAACACCTCACAAAGCTGATGATTAACAACAGTCATTAGTGGTTAACCACGGTAATTATCGAGCTGTATACGTGTTTCGTTTGTGTTGTATCGGATTATGCGAATAATAGTAAATCGGAAAAGTAAACAAAAAATTAGAGGTAATTAGGAAAAAGTAACTATAAATTGAAAAGGGGCAGGGTAATTAGTTGGAGAGGTTGGAGTTGGACAAAAGCTGCCTCCGTCCCCCAAACAAACAAACAGAACCAGGCAGGTCCTCAATGAGAAATTCCAATCAAACCGTCCGTCTCTCTCTCTCTTCAAACGACGTCACGAAATTCGAGACCAGTAAAAAACAAAGAGGGCAAAATAAATTTAAATAACAACAAATCTAGGGTTTGCTTAATTTTCTCTCTCTTTCTCTTCGATTTTCCTTCCCTCCAAACAGCGCCGGGAGCGCGGGTGGGGGCGAAAAAATCATTTTTTACAGCTCGGCTTTTTTTTTCTTTTTCATTTTTATTTTCCTGTTTTTTGTCCTTCGTTCCTCTTCAGATCCTAAGTTTTCTCGGGAAAAAAACTTTTTTCCGGGAAAATTTGGCCTGTACCTCCTGCTCTCCGCGACTTTCAACGGTTTTTTGTTCTTCAAGCTCGTCCAAGGTACTTCTCCCTCTCCCTCTCTCTCTCTCTCTCTGCGACAAAGTTATTTCAATGGAATTTTCCGGGAAAATTTGTATCTTCAGTTTCCTAATCCTCCAATAGGTAAATTTTCAATTTCTTCCCAGATTTTTGGGGAAAGTGTAATTTTTATGCATGCTTGATGGTAGCTATTCATTTTTGGTAATTTTTTTTTTTTGAATCAAGGCAAAACAGAATTTATTTTGGTATTTTTAGGTTTAATATTGTTGCAAATTTTGCTTTTTTAGGAGTTTTATGTGTGGATTGTTGATCTGAGAGGGACGATAGCTCGTAATCGGAGTGCATGAAGGGAGGGAAAATTGTTGAAGTTCTTGGATTCATTGAGAGAGGATTTGGGAGCTCCAGGATAAGATTTTTGATATTTAGATGGTCGGTTTGTTCAAATAGTCGAATTTACGGTCGCTGATCTTGAATTGGTTGAATTTTGGTTGCACGTTGCTCTATGGATTCAGAAGCATTTCCATCCTCAAGGCCGACGGTGAAATGTTGTAATTGTGAATGTAGTTGTTCGTTGGTGAGTGTTTCTTCAGGGGGGACTTGGCTTCGGTCTGTTAAGAGAAAGTATGGCGAGTTTGAGGATGGTAACCGTTTCTTTATACCCGGGATTGAACTTTATTATAATGCACGAGTCCAAATGGAGAACGAATGTGTTGCACTACGCGAGACGCTCAGTAGCCAGCAGAACACGATACAAGATTTGTATACTGAGCTGGACGAGGAGAGGAATGCTTCATCATCCGCTGCCAATGAGGCTATGTCAATGATATTGAGGTTGCAGGGGGAGAAGGCTGAAATACAGATGGAGGCCCGGCAATTCAAGAGTTTTGTTGAAGAGAAGATGGCACATGACCAGCAGGAGCTTTTGGCACTGGAAGATTTGCTGTATAAGAGAGAACAGGCGATCCAGGCACTCACGTGTGAAGTGCAGGCCTATAAGCATAGAATGATGAGTTATGGGCTCACGGAGTCTGAGGCAGAAGGTGAGAATGGTTCCTTTAGCCGTATCCAGAGTGTGGGTGACTTTGAAGCCCAGTATGAACTTCCGACAACGCCCACATATGAATACCCACCTTTGAAATGTAAAATAAATGAGACCCAAGGTGCGTTGGAGTGTGATGATGATGCAGATATTGAGAAATATGCATTTGGTGAGACCCCTCGTGGGAGAGAGCATTTGAGAAATTTGGAAAGCAGGCTCCATCAGATGGAGAGGAGTCCGAGTGGCAGTTCGATGGGAGGGGATTTTTCAGGTTCCAAGAACATTTTTGAAAAGGTGGTGGTTGGCCATTCTCCTCGGCGGTCAAGACATTCCGGAAGACTTTCAAGTGACTCACCTATGTATACGGTTAAAGAAACTGGTCCAGATTTTGCTGAATCTCCTAGATATAACAGCAGCTTCAGGAAGGCAGACTATGTCTCACAGTCTGAGGACTACCCAAATACAAGAAAGTTTGATAATATATCAGAAGTTGGAGATGACACGAGTGATAGAATTTATACCATTGACTCTGTTCATAACGGAGCACCATACAATGGTTATACAGAAGCCAAATCTGGAGTAACTCCGAGGGGACTTACTGGGCCTGATTTTGAGGATCCTGATGTCATGAAGCTCTATATGAGGCTTCAGGCTCTTGAGGCTGACAGGGAGTCAATGAGGCAGGCAATGCTTTCTATGCGAACAGATAAAGCTCAACTGGTATTGCTTAAAGAAATAGCTCAACATTTGTGTAAAGATATGTCACCAGAGAAACAAATGATTGTGAAGAAGCCATCTCCCGTTAGAAGCTTTTCTTTCATGTCTGTTTTTAAGGTAATTTTGGATTTCATCTATTGGCAATTGAAATTTAATTTCTAATAGTGCTACATGGTTGATTATTTTCATTTATTCTTATGTTTAAGCCAGAGAATGCAATCAACATTATCGTTTCCATGGACCATTATGTATTAACACTAGTTGTCTGTTTAATTGTTGTGTTCAGTGGATCATGTCCTTTGTTTTCTGGAGAAGGAGGGCACGCCGAAGCAAGTATGTAGCTCATACTTCTTACCATCAGAAAAAATATAAATCAGTAGTTTTACCTTTGTTATACAACCGACACAATCATTTTGTTGACGAAATGAAAACCAATATGTTATAATTTGGAAAAGACGAAGGCATGCTCATCTAAGCAACAAGCACTGTTTACAGCAACAATTATAAGCTATGCAGAAGAATAATTTGAAACAAATAATTCTAGTCTCACTACGATGTATATCCACGGCACTATGTTTTTTTTTTTTCCGCATTGCTGGTTGTTTATGGCCATATTATCGTTTTCTAATATGTTTAAACATAATTTCAGGCATATGTTTGGGCTATCAGCCAATGTGGGTTTGCTTATGCTTCTAGACAAGGGTCCCCATGTAAGGCAGTGGAGATGTCTTACAAGTACACAAGTGTAAAACCAGTAAGAAAACATCCGTCATATCCATATCGAAAGCTATGCTCACATGTGGACACACGTACCAAAGGGCATTTTAAATGACACTTCTACAAGTAGGTTCGGCATTCTTTTCCTGGCTTGGTTGGTTGTGCTGCTGAATTTGGGTTTATGTGCAGAGTGTTGTTTTGATTCAATTTTTCTTTTCCTGGGGGTTTGAGTGTAATTTTCTGGCTGACCGACGAACCATGGCGATTTTTGAGCGTGCTTGCTCTCTCATATATGGTTCCTTGGAATTCAGCTCAAAGCTGTGTCATTTGACAGTCCTCTCCTGTACATTGCAGATGCTTGTATGATTGATTTCCAATTCAAAATATGCAAAAGGCCTATTCTTTTAGCCCTAGTTTTTGCAGGTTTTTACGGTTTTACCATAAGGGGATTTCAAAATCTTGGTTCTTGTTGGAATATAATTTGGTCATTTACCCCTATATTATTCCTCTTTGAAACCCAACTGCTCCCTAAACCATGAGTGGATATGCTTTTTTGGACCACCACCACGCAAAAGTGCTTTCAACAAATCAATTGGTTTGCTTTGTTTTAATAATGCTGGTTTGATAGGGCCATGTGTATTGTCCTTCCCTTTGTCATAATTGCTTTTTTATTTCAACTTTGTCAAAATTAAGGTAAGATTTCCCCAAGTTTCAATTGTACGTTTTCAGATGCTTTCATGTCAGATTTGGACAGTGATTTCTTATTCTAAATTACTCTAATTTACCGAAGAGGATTAGAACACGGTATAAAGTTGTCCTACACAGTTGGCCTAGCGCTCGTTTTCTAATTGCACTTTTTAACTTGGGTTTTAT
Source organism: Malus fusca (assembly GCA_035220775.1). Lineage (NCBI taxonomy): Eukaryota > Viridiplantae > Streptophyta > Magnoliopsida > Rosales > Rosaceae > Malus > Malus fusca. The sequence continues at coordinate 4,602,331 of CM069070.1, read as the reverse complement.
AATAGATGATTTTTAACAACTTTTATCAATAGTTATAACTACTTAGCAGTACGGAAATGAACTGTCAGAAATGAATCAAGGAAATACATTTTTTTCCTCAACTCACAATCTAATGGATAAAAAGTTGGACATACTGAAGACAAACTTGATCTTTAACAAAGTTCTATGGGAATGAGACAAATTGTAGCCTGCTGAATTAATCTTGTTACTAAACATGCTGATTAAGTTTAATAAGGTTTGAGGAGCACATTGTTTGACCATTCTCATGGACCAGTTCAATGGCAAGGCAGCCAATGGTGGGTGGGTGAGCACATTCTTTCAACCTTGAGACATATTCCTCGTGACAACTCATCCTTTTTTCTAGAGCATTAAATCCAACTAATACAAATCTTCTTATTTTCGTAAATGAGAATAGTTTAGAATTTTTTTTTACCAAAAATAGCTTGTGTGGCTAAACCAGTTAGTCAGATCAATGTGCTTGTCTTTTTGCCTCAAGTTACAAAAAAAAATCATTCGATTTTATAAGAGGAAAACTAACGAAAAGTCCTCAAAAATTTTAGTTTTAATGAAAATGACAAAATAAAGGTGTAAGTGATTAGTACCAGGAAAGGTAAAAATGTCCATTTTCGTTAAAAGTGAACAGTATCGAGAGTGTTTCATTAAAACTCCCTTTTATAAGTTTAGTTTTTTCACCAATAATTAAATTCTCTCTCTCATGCCGTATTGACAAATCCAACTCCGATTTCCAATGAGCACCACATTCGAGGCGCGCTGACCATCACCCGTTTATATGACGTAGTCATAACATGCATGAAAATATAACTAAAATTATCAACTGACAAGTGAACTCTAAAGTCCAATTAAGTTCTCTCTTGTGCCATTGTGGAAAAATATGATAACATTCCAATGCAGGATTTTTGGTCCCCCAAATCACCTTACGTCTTCAAGACGATGTTGTGGGGGACAAGTTCTACCTATAAGATTGTAGTAGTGTCATATTTATTTTCCCCTATTACATGAAGATTTCAATCTATAACGTTGTTCAAGATGGGTTTTTTATTTGGGAAATTGAAGGTTATAGAACAATTTTAAACTTTTATGGGAAAGTCAATATGACCGACATGACATGATCAACATGAATTCTCACACAATAAATATCTAAAATGCCTATGCATATGCTGCTTACAATACTCAACATGATCGATAACCTTTAGGTCCGTTCCATCCTCCAAATGCAAAATCTTAATTGTCAATCGTATCATATTGTTTAACATGGTATACATAGTGGGGTATTTAAGACATTTCACAAGTGTTTTGTACAAACAATGCAGTTACAACTTGTTCTAGTACAACCGGTAAATCATAACTTTTTTTTTTTTATACAAAGATATATTATAATAAAGAAGAATATCATTAAATTATTGTATTAAATGATACAGTAAAAATAATTTGTAATAGACCTATTACAGATAACTTACATTGTACAGTTATATTAGTACGGTGACATCCCGTGCCAATAAAATATAAATGTGTAATTTTTATTTACATATTATTTTTTATTGGCAGAAGACGTTGACAGGCGCGCTGTAGCTACACCAATCTAGCTACTCAGCCGTTGTCCAGTATCAGCAAAAACCCTCTCCATTCTCCAATGCTTAGCTGCAAAACCCTATTGTCCCAAAGGACCAAATCCATCAGGAAGAAGAAGAAAACCAAATCCAAAAACACGAAAACAACCAAATCTGTATCCACAAAACAAAAACCCATTTCCAAAAACTACCAAGAATTAGAGGAAGAAGAAGAAGATGAAGATTTTGAACAAGGTTTCAATCTCAAGGCCTCAGCTCCATCGAGCTCCCATGGAGTTCAGCCACTGGGCAATCTCTACCTCAGCCCAGGTTCTGTCAACTCAAGGAACACTGGATTAGGTAATCTCCAAACCCTAACAGATGAGCTTGTTCTTGAGATTTTGGGGCTTTTGGGTGGGACCCACTTGGGGGTTTTGGCCACTGTAAGCAAATCTTTCTATGTTTTTGCAAATCATGAGCCCCTCTGGAGGAACCTTGTGTTGGATGATCTAAAGGGTAGGCTTTTGTATAATGGGTCTTGGAAATCTACTTACATTGCTGCTCATTGCCCTTCTTTTGATGTGTCAAGTATCCGTGTTTCCGGTTTGAGAGTTAGGGACTTTTATTCTGACTATCTCTTCCAGAGCTGGCTTTGTGCCAATCTTGAGATGAAACCCGAGTGGCTTGAAAGGGATAATATAATCAGGAGAAGGGGCATTTCGGTTGAGGAGTTCATTTCGGTTTTTGAGGAACCGAATAAGCCGGTGCTGTTGGAAGGGTGTATGGATAACTGGGTTGCATTGGAGAAATGGGATAGGGATTATTTAGCTCATTTGTGTGGTGATGTTCAATTTTCGGTTGGGCCAGTGGAGATGAAGCTTGGGGACTATTTTCGGTATGCTGATCAGGCGAGGGAAGAGAGGCCGCTGTATTTATTTGACCCAAAATTTGGAGAAAAAGTGGCAACTTTGGGTTCTGAGTACGAAGTTCCGGTGTACTTTAGGGAGGACTTATTTGGTGTTTTGGGCATTGAGAGGCCAGATTATAGATGGATAATAATTGGACCAGCTGGGTCAGGTTCATCATTCCACATTGATCCTAATTCGACTTCAGCTTGGAATGCAGTGATCACGGGGTCAAAGAAGTGGGTGTTGTTTCCTCCTGATGTGGTTCCTCCTGGGGTGCATCCCAGTCCAGATGGAGCTGAGGTGGCATGTCCTGTTTCAATAATTGAATGGTTCATGAACTTCTATGGTGCAACAAAGACTTGGAAGAAGAAACCCATTGAATGCATTTGTAAGGCTGGGGAGGTGATTTTTGTACCTCGTGGATGGTGGCATTTGGTGATCAACTTGGAGGAATCAATTGCCATTACACAGAATTATGTTAGCAGGTATTGTTCTTATATAACTCATGGTTCATAGTCTGTAACTTTTGTTGTATTTCTTGTTATAATGGTGAACTCTCTGCTCCTACTATCTATTAAAAGAACAGATTACATAACACCATTTTTCGAAGGCCACGTGGAAACCCTGTGAATTTAGGGGATTATTAGGTGAAACTTTAAGCATTCAATTGTGATATTTCTCATTGAGTGATTTATGAAGCAGTAAATGATATACCCTAAATTGCTGCAGCCCTAGGTTGTGATGAGAAATTCGTAGATGCTTGAATCATGGCCATAGTCCTAGGGGTACAAAAGTATAATACTTTTAGGTAGGCCTGAATGTTGGTGTCTGATTCTTTGTTTTCCCCGTTGTGTGATTAACGAATTTGTTTCCTTTGGAGTACCTTTAACCATGCAATTTGAAGAAGATTCTTTTAAGGGAGGGATATTTGATATCTTTCTGCTGTGTTGACAAGAAAGCAAATAGATTTAGTTTACATAAAGATGCTTGAAGTAGAGGCTTCATTGGTCAAGTTAAATCTGTTAAAACTTTTTCAAAACTGAGAGATGTCTAATAGGCGTGACGGAGATGAAGTTAGTGAATCACAAGGGTTGTGTATATTCTTGATCCCACATTTCTAAGAAAGTAAAACTTTTTAGTTACTACTGCCCTAATGTTTTGTACTTATGAGCAATTAGCTCACTGTGGAATATAACGATGTGGAGCAGGCGTGTCATGTGGCTTATGACAAATAGGTATTTGAATTCAAGCATATGGGAGAAAGCAGGATTGTTTTAGCAAATAGATACATCATGTTCATTTTGACAGGAAAAAAACTATGTCAATGTGTACAAAGATTCTTACTGCTACATGTAGCTTCAGATGAAAATGGAACTCCAAAAAGAACCCAAATAACAAGTAAAACAGTTCAGGTTGTATTTCTTAACTTCATATTGGCAGGATAAGGGTATGCATTGCACTGACCATTCATAATATCCACTGTTTTGGAACAGAAAGGGGTGGTTTGCCGTTAGTTACCTGGCTTTTTTGGTTTTTGCAGGAGAAATTTGTTGAACGTCTTGGATTTTCTTAAGAGGCCAAATGCCAGCACTCTGGTATCCGGAACCAGAGATCGAGTGAATTTGTATGACAAGTTTAAAAATGCCATTGAGGCTTCTTTTCCTGGAACTATTGATCACCTGACTCGGAAAGCAGAGGAGAAGAATGCCCAGCAGAAAAAACCATCCTTCTGGGATTCAGTTACGGATTCAAAGGCGGGTGCTTTCAAGTTCTCTTTCTAGTCGAAAGAGACCACAAACACAGAAACTGCAACGGTCCTCCCTCCAGAAGAAAAGAGAAAAGAACAATTTTGACACTAATTTTATTGGTTTGACATTGTTGTATTTCATTCCTTGACCCTATGAGCTTGCATCTTTTTATTGTTCCCAATTTTCAAATATCAAATTCACTAGGAACTTGCCTGGCCATAACTTTAGGAAACTCATGAACTTGTACTTGAATAAAGTCAGTTCAACATAATGAAAGCTTGATACTGCCAAGGCGCCCCCATGGAGAAATAACTTGCATGTCACTGTAGTGGCGCGCCTGTGCCATCGACATGTCTTTCTGTCGTTGGCACAAAATGCCATAGTGCGGATGTACTTGTGCCGTGTAAGTCCTCACAAGTATCCCAAATGGGGGATTTGGCCAGCTCTTTGAGGAGCATTTCGGTATTTCCACTCGCACGTTAACTCTGTTATAGTCAGTCTCAACCATTCACAGGGAGAAAAACTGGATAAATTTTATTGAGGTGTTTTATTCCTTCACAGGGAGAATAACTAGGAAAACAACCAAATAGTTGGCAGATTTCTCATAAGTTTTGTCAATAAAACCATTCAGTATTAAAGTACAGAGAAATTAAGTTTGGATCAAAGAATGATATCAACCATCACCGTGGCGAAAATATACGACTATTTCTAGTCGGCTTCTAAGGTAGGAGAGAGGGAAGCTGAATAACAACCATTTGAGAACTTCAAAGTTTTCAAGAAACCCAAATGCAAGTGAGGCGTAACGATGGCTTCTGGAATACCAAAAGTAGAGGTGCTTTTGTGCAAGTCTTCAGCTGGCGCATCAGGACAATCAGATTTCTCAGGAACTGCTTCTACAGCAACATTCAACCCGATTGATGAAGGTTCGTTCATAAAGCTGGAAGCAGGTCAAATCAAATAAAAGAACTAGTTAAGATCGATATTGGATTAGTGTGACAATGCCAACTGAATGCAGACTAGTGTAGTGCAATCTGTAACAAACTCCAGATTGGAGATAGGCTCAATGCAGCATGGCATCCAAAGGTTATAGCGAAATCCATCGTTTCACTTGGCCTTAAATTTGTGGGTATTCATCTACTTACGGAACTTGGTGCACACTAAATTATAGATAAACATAACGAACTCTGAGCATTAATGCATAAAGGTTCATATAAAACTTGAATCACGTTAATGTTTACCTCGCCTCAAAGCTTCTCCCTTCAGAACCCAGAAGGGCACATAGGCTGCGAATAATCCATGGTGGAAGATATGCATCCTTAATTTCAACACTCGAGCAGAGACCAGCGGATGAGCCTTGCATGGATCCATCATCTTTTGTGGTGGTTTTTTTGGGAGCAACAATATGGTCTGCTCTTTTCAATTCCGTGCATTTAATCTGGAAAAAACGGTACAGTAAAAAGTTCCATTAGTATTTCTGAGAACATTGCACTGTAATGAAGGCAAGTATGCACATTCAGAACAAATGGAAGGGGGGAGCGGGAAATTGTTCTCTCCATGGGTCTGGGAACTATATTAGGTTAAAACATAGGGCCAACGAGTCACTATCTATGATACGCTTTAAATCAGGAATTCACTCTAATACGAAGCTCCAACCAAAAGCACATAACTGATGTAGAATTCAGGTTTTTGGTAACAAGACATGCTGACTCTGTTGTCTAGGTACAGTCCCTGGCACAACAATTAATGGTGCTAAGGAACCCCAAACATTTTTCGCACTCACCTCTGGAGAAGAAATGGCAGCATTCTGAAACGGCACAGGTGAATATAACACAGGGACATCCATTACCATTAAAGCAGTCAACAACGACCTGAACATGAAACCAGAAGCAAGGTAGAGTGAGATGATAAGGATCCAAAATACATATTTAATCAATTTAGCCAGATGACATGGAATTGAAAAGTAAGTATAACATACCTATAATTTAACAAAATATCAAACACTCCATGTACATTTTTATTGCCATTGAAAACTAGCAATGATTCCGGGGTATTATCTATATCAGAAGAGGAACTCAAGCGCCGTGTCTGCAACAATTTTAAATGGGGGCACAAATAAGTCGAGCAAAAAAGAGATATTTGAAACTTGTAACACACACATGATGGATGCAAATGGTTTGAGAAGAGAAACTACTGCCCAGTATACCCAGATCAGTAGAACAATATAGCACCAAGTCTTATCCGCCATCAAATCCCACAAAAGGCAGGTAAAGGTATTCCATGACCCTCACCATGCCTACAATCAGATAAGCAAAACTAGTACAAACTGCAAATAAGGGGAAGAACAACAGATATTAACCTGGCCAAAATTCTGTTTCTCCATCTCTGAGAGCTCAACAAGAACATCTGGAGTGACTTGCTCTACTTTAGAACGGCAAAGAGGCATAGAGAAAGAAACATCCTAATGGCATTATTGTCAAGTGGCAAAATGTCAGAAATGATAGACAAAAGGGCAGTACAAGGTCCATCCTGATATAAAAACACACTTCACAGACAAGGCTTATCCTTCAGAAATTAGCCATGGTCCATAATTGTGTGTGAAAAGCAATATTGAACCAAGAGCAAAAGCTTGCAGCTCGAGTGTTATATACATTTTCAAAGACTTTGTATGAGGAAAAGGTAGAAGCCATAAATTGGAACCCTAGTTAATTATTCAGTTCAATGATTTATGACTTTCATCTAGTAACTTAGTGAATATCTAAATGCAAGAGAAAAACGTTCAAATGAATAATGATATAGATTACACCTAACCAAGACTTCTTTCTGTAAATGCAGTAAGCATTACAATAAAAGTACAAATTACAGAAAAAAAACAAAGTTTTGAGAAATACTACAAGTAAAACTTACATGCTCTCTTAACAATGATCGTATGGCTCTTGTTGACTGGGAGATACAAGCATTGCTGATGCGTTTTGAGCCCACAGAGACATTACAAGCCGTGAACATTACCACAAAATATGGAGTACACACTAGAAGAATTGTACATGTAAACAGCAATCAGTGTGGAGTCCATGTGGAAAGAAAAATAGGAATCTAATTGGTTCAAAGATATTGGGATGGAGCACAAGACTCCGGAAAGGGAAGTTTATGCCTTCTTGATATGAATGGTAAGCTGTAATTTAAAAAATAATAATAATAAAACAAATATAAAATTGTTTTCTGTTTGATGGTTATAATTCTAATTACAAGTGTCATCATGCAAACACTACCATAACACAGAGGGAGAAATCAACCCTTGTAAATTGAATAAGGCAGAATACATATGTATCCCCACTCCAAGAAGGATGGGTACCTCAGGAGAGAGAAACAACTCACAATCAATGATAGTAATTCATCCAAAAAGTAGTACATATATAGTCAAAACATAAGCGAAAGTGGCTTGAAAAAACATAATATACAGGCAAGAGAAATTACCATAAAAGATATCACAGGTACCATTACGAAGCATGTAGTATAGACTCTGAAATGAGTCATCCCATGCTACCTGTCGTTTTCTCAAGAATTCTGTTTCCACTGCAAAAGGGAAAATGATTGATGAAAACATTTCAGGAAAAAGATACATTGGGAATAACAGTATACTAAAAGCTTATGTAGCACACCTCCCTCAGCTGTTGATGATGTCAAAACTTGTATGAGAGAAGGCGGTAAGGTAGCTTGAGGGTAAACCCACGAATATAATTGTTTAGAACTAATGACTTGGGAATTCGATATGAGCCCTGAGCCATGGCTCATATTTTGATCCTGATAATGATCGGATTGGAACTTGAGATTCGGCATACTAGTGTAGGCACCGCACGCTATTGTCCTATGAATCCTAAAAATGTGAAAACAACATAACCTGAATAATCAATTACCAACATCCTGCCAACTGTAACCAATCAAAACGAATAGAAGTAATTGCAACATTAGCAGAGTATGGGTGTGGCAGGAGCGTAGTATGTTGGTGAATTTAAACACTAAAGACAAATGATATGGGCAGTTTCCTCATGTTTGCGCTACCTTTTTTTTTTTTAAATCATTTATTTACTAATAAAAATTAATGTATGGCTTGAATCCATATGATACTTGCATCTGGGCAATTCTTTTAATATAATATTTGTATATGAACCATCCATAAGCATAATATGATGATTTGACTAAGCCATCAGCAGTGGCCAATGCCTTATATGCTAAAAATTCATTTTTCTAACACTTTCCAGACTGTCTTCAAGAATGTTGAAGTAAAATGTCACATATTTGCACCCGTTCTTCAATATTATTAAAGTGAAATTAGACTGAATACACCTGATTAGGTTGAAAACTTATAAACATGATCATGACAAAACAAGTGAACATACACTACAGGTCACTACAGATCATCTTAGTTAAGTGTCTTATGCACGCACCTAAAGAATTTAACTAAGCATTGGGAGAGAATAACAAATCAAAAGGAATGAAAAAGTACTGACCGTCCTGTCTTAAGCACTAGAAACTAAACTAACTGTCTTTTTAATAAACACATTTTACTAGCAATTCTAAAAGAATACAAAACTATGTAATCAACCACGGAGATACAAACTCAAGACTAACTAACAGAAATGAAAACTAAACAGATTTTATAGCAGTTGTACACTTACCAATTCACTGGGGAAGAGGACACCACCCGCATACTACTTTTCAAAGCAAAATCCAGAGGAACCTTTCCATCAGGCAAGCAAAAGTTGCCGAAACCAGGTGATGTAGGATTGCCACTTCTTTCAGAAATATAAGCGGATGAGCCAATTGTAGATTCCTGGGCATCTATTCCTTTTAACGCTTTATCCTGTTAAAATTAGCATAAAACTGTTAATAACAGATTCTTTTAACTATGTAGATAAAAGGAAAGGCTACTAAGTATACCACATCGACAGCTGCAAAGTCCGATAATCTGTCACCGCCTGATGAAAGCTCAGTAACACTACGGAAAGTAGTTTGACTACACTTTTCAATAGTTCGAAAAACTTTTGCCGCGCCTTCTTCAGTATTTTCAGCAGAATCTATATTTTGGGGACTTCCCGGAAAAGAAAGATGGAATTGATAAGAAAATAAGAATGTGCCTGTTTTTCATAAACCAGATAATATTGGAATAAAGGCATACCCAGAAAGTTGGTGTTTCCTCTTGGAAGCCAAATTAGAAAGCATAGAAAGATTCTTCACACTGCTAGGTTTCTCCATTGAATTACTTTCCTGAACAAAATATTAGGGTATTTTTGCACAATACTAACCACATTTAAAATTGAGTAGTAAAATAAGAGGGAAACAGTTTTGAAGAAAAATAAATAGAACATCTTATTTAAGATTATGTGCAAACCTTAGCATTCTCTTTTCCAGAGAGTATCTTGAACCTAGATTTTTTTGCAGGGTAAACTTCATCCATACGAATGTCAATGTATCTAGGATTCCTTGACGGTTCTTGTTTCTTTTGCCCATTTTCTGCCTCACTAATGTTGCAGAAAGAAAATAAGTCGGTGACCTTCAACAATAAAAAACCTAAAAAGAAGTAAGAAAATCTTACTTTGTAGAACCAAGCAAAGGGGCTGGAGATTCATCACTTATCTCCACAGCATTCATCCGCTGCTCTCCCTGTCAAGCATGATTTATAAATCAGAACCTTCTTACTAATATAGCCTGTCAAATTATATGCCAAGCTTTTGAAAATCCACTTCAGTTAAAATCTATGCGTGTAAGAGCACTTAGTCATACATCAGTGTTACTTTGTAAAAAGTAGATGTAGCACTAGGCCTTAAAAACTATACTGCAGCCTACGCATAACCCTATGCGGCAGTGCCAATCCCACTTAACACGGGGTCCTAGGAGGAGAGATCCTCTTAAACTGTCTTCAGATTGATAAGAAATGTTTAATAAAATAACCAAATAATAAGAAGATCGACGATACAATGATGGCATCTCTACATATCCAGCCAAAAGTTGAAAAAATGTATCCGGACAAAAGCTAAAAAAAAGTTGAAAAAAATGTATCCAGACAATGCAACGATAAGAATTAAAATCAGGCAATTAAATAAATTTCTGCAACCTCCAAAAGTGCTAATAATAAGAAGACCAGAGTCCGGACAGAAGCAAAACCATGAGTTCAACAACTTACTCTCAGTTGGGATGGTGTCTTTCTCTTGACTGTTGAATTCCCACCACCAATCTTCAGAGAAGTGGGAGGCAGAGAACCGGGTGGAGCAACCATCGCCATACGTTAGTCTCAAACACTGTCAACAGCAGATCTTTTACTTACAGTTCGAGCATCGATTCAATATTCATGAGTAAAATAAAACCATTCAAATTCCCAGCTAGCTAACCCTCAATTTCTTCACAACAAGAACTACAAATGAATAAATTTAAGAAATATACCTTTCAAAAGGAAAAAGAAATCATTTTTGCAATTCTTTCACCTATCTAGCAGTTGATATTGATTACCATTCCAGATATCCCAATCTCAAACTTGATTACCATCGAACACGATATGAACCCTAATCAACTACTGAGTAAAATTACCCAAAAATAAATTAATTGCGTCAAAATCTTGAAATTTTGTAATCTGAAGATTGGTAGAATAATGTCTAACCTCAGCGAAGGAGAGATTTCCAGGGCAAAGCCATTGGCAGCCGATGAAATCTCAGTGCGGCGTAGCGACGGACGGGATTAATCAATCCGGCGTGTCGATCGATTTGCCCCCGAAAAATTTCGTGTTCCGGAGAGTAGGGCAAACCGAAGATGCGGAGAGAGAGAGAGAGAGAGAGAGAGAGAGAGTGAGTGGGAGGAGAGAGAGAATGTGGTGGGAAAATGTGGCAAAGTGAAGAGATTTAAGAATTTTGTTTGAACAATTTGGAGTTTCCCTCCTATTGCTGACGTTAGTGTCCGTTTATATTTAATTTTTTTAGTACAACAATATATTTTTAACTAAGAAGATAAGAAGTTCAGCTAAGCTATGTAATAGACAATCTAATTTTGTATCGATTTCGCCATTTCGGATTCGAACCTAACAATGCAGTACTGAGTGGCTAGTATCCGTTTATATTAAAACACCAAAAAATATATATTTTTTCAGTACACGTCAAACACCTTAACATGATAGCAGTATTTTATTGACATTATTTGCCACATATATTTAATTAACTTCTAAAAGCCAACAACGCAATATGGGAATATATTTAAGGGCTTGTTTGGAACTGTGTTTAACATGGCTAAAAAAAATTTTGTGAAAATATTATTTGAACCAAGTTTTAATAAAAATACAAATAAATCTTGAAAAATATTAAGTGTTTTTGGATCTTATAAATATTTTATTTAAAAGCGTTTTCAATCATTTTAAAAATGTTTTTTAAATGAACTCTTAATCTTTTTGCATATTGGTTAGGCCAATGTACATGGATGTACAAGCTCGATTACTATTACTATCAGACATTGTACAATTTTTTATGATAGAACTTTAAGTGTCTTTATTTTATGTACCACAAGACATGTGAAAACACTTTGGTCTCGTTTGGCACATCGAACTGTATTAACTATTTCAGTCGGACTGACTAATTTGTGCATCAGATAATATTAACTAATAATCAGGCGTTTGGGACAATGTCGAATTAATTTGTACATCGAATAGTACATTGAACTATAATAATTTTTCACTTAATAATTGATGTTAAAATGAAAAAAAAAATTAAGGAAAAACAGAACAAAAATAATTAATCATAGCACATACAAAAATACATGAAGGGTGAGAATATGGAAGGAAAAAGATAAGGATTGCTTTGCACTGGGTAATCTCTTTGAAATCTCCCTAAACATTCTGGATAGTATTTGCTCGCGAAGATCTGAACGGAAAATAGAGAAAGATAGGAGACTAGGGTTGGCGGCAATTGGCTTTTGAATGACTGCCGGAATCACTCCGATTGCTGCCATGGTTGGTTGGGTAGAAGGAAAGACCTTGGTTGGAGGAAGAAGAACGAGGACTAATTAACCTTCCGTTTTGGAGTGTATTAGTTAGCAGGTATATAGACCGGATAAAATAAGTGAGTCCGGATAATTAGTCGGCTGGCTATTTAATACGAAACTGCACCAAACACTTGACTTCGTACTATTAGTTCAATCCGGTACTTTATATGGTGTGCCAAATGAAGCCTTTGTGAACTGGGTAAAAGATAAGACATACCTAGGGGCTAGGGTATAGCGAACAAGATTTTTTGTAGGGGAAATTTTATTTGAATTCATACAACCTCTTTCTACACCTAACTTAAAATTTAAATGTGAATTATCTTTTTTAACCTATTGCATAATTATCATTAAGTACAAAATAAAATTAACAATAAAAATAAAATTTATCAATAAATCCACACTGAATAATTTTTGAGCTTGTTCCCTAATTGAATCGGGGCTGAATTAGCTTTGGAGTACATGATTTCTTCATCTTTGAGAACAACAATAGGGAGCTTCTCTTGCCATTCTTTGTTCTTCTTAGTAGCAGGGCTATGGATCTCATTCACAACCCTATTTGATAGCTAATTAGGTTGGGGTTGAAAGTTTTATTTTTTTTTCTCTCTACTTTCTTCATTTTCTGAGTAGGAGAACACAATTGTGTATAGTGCCGGATTTTTCTTATTTGGTTCATTTGAAGCGTTGTGCTTTGCAATTTATGTTGTTTTATTGGCAGAATCCATGGACCTTAAAAACCTTTGGAATCGAACTAATGTTGCCCTTAACACGATAATTCGACACTATGAGACTAATAAAACTGAAGTGTTTCTTCAACCTTGTATTGAAAGTAGCTACAACAGTTTTGGATTGCATAATTTCTTCTTATTGTTTATTATTTGTTTTGGGAATATGCATATGCAGTTTTCCACTTAAAAATGTAATTTCAATTGTGTATAAACGTTTGCATTTACCTCTTGATTTTTCGTAAAACAACCCAGCTGCTCTCAATTTGGGGTGCATAGCAAGAAGAGCTACAATGAGTCAATGAAATACTAATCCTAGGTATTATATGATGCCCATCATTTCCAATGTCCCTATTGTTTCTCCTAGTATGGTAGAGGATCCTAATAAAAAAAAGGATTACGCGTACAATTCACAGTATAGGCCATATTTTTCAAGTTATGTGAGACCCAAGAATATAGAGGAGTCATAAACAAGTAGAAACTTCATCAAATTATTCAACATGTTCACAAAATCAAACTTCATAAAACTTTCATTCCCATAAACAAGTAGAAACTTCACCAAGTTATTCAATTTGGGGTTTATTTTCTAAATGGGTGTAAAGATAAATTTACAGTTTGGAATGGGGTTGTGAGAGTAGTTTAGATAATAAATTTGTGTTTAAAGAGATATTAATTCTTTAATTAAAAATAATATGGGTGTAGAGAGTAAGTTGGGTGTAGAAAGAAGTTATATGAGTTCAAATAAAACTTCTCTTCTTATTAACCAGAGGTGTTTTTCATTACTATAATGAAGTATCTTGGGGAAAGGGATCCTCTCTAAATCCCTTCCACCTAATCATCCTTATCAAACAATCTGGGCTCTTAAAATTTGATCCAACGGCTAAAAACACTGGCCCACTCTAAAAGTTATAATAATTTTAGCCGTTGGATCAAATTTCAAGGGTCCAGATTGTTTGATAAGGAGGATTAGGTGGAAGGGATCGGGAGATTATCCCTTTCCCGTATCTTGGAAATCACTAAAGTGGATTTAGGCATCAAAATATGTTGATAAAAATACATTATTAGGAAGCTTGTACAATAATTTCGTTTGTTGTTTGCGTGTTACATCATAATACATTGACAAAAAAGAGCTCGTTTGTAAGTGATTTTATAATGACTGAAGTATTTTTAGTGTAAATGTTTTTGAAACAAATCTTTAGTAAAAGTTCGAGTGGATCATGAAAAAACACTTTAAATATTCCTAGCACATATCTATTTTTTCTTCTTTTAAAAAAAAAAACTACTTAAAGTGCTTTTAGAACTCAAAATCAACTTGACCAAAAATGCTTTTGGTCATTTTAAAAATACTTTTAAACAAGCCCAAAATTTATTGGGACATTTTTACTAATACTTATTTACATTTTTGGGGCACATAATTCATATCAAGCCATAATATGAGTTATCAAGTCCATATGATTCTCGTAATATGATTAGAACACCTTTCTCATTACTCATAGCCAGCATTTAGGCAAAAGATCTCTAAAAGTATATTTTGGAGCATGTTTCCCTCTTTCCTAAAAGCAGAGTTCTTTTGTTAGAAATTCATGTCTCCCATGAATCAATCAAGGACCCTAACAATATTTTGAGGCACATCCTTGATTGGGACGTGACTCCATTATCAGAGATTTGTTGGGAATTTTAATTAAAAAAATTATTTTATGTTAATAGAAATTAAATTTGATGAGTTGGGACTATTCATGAATAAGGTTGTGATTGTTCGATTGAAGAAAAGATACAACTATCTAAGGAGTCACCTTATCCTATTGAGTTATAGGTAAAATTAAGGGAGTTTTAAAGAAAAGCCCGTGGTACTGTTCACTTTAACGAAAAACCAAATTTTAACACTAAAAAGTCAAACCTGGTACTATTCACTTTACCCTTTATTTTGTCCTTATCGTTAAAACTCAAAGTTTTCAAGCCTTTTTCATTAATTTTCCTTAAAATTAATAGGTTGAGTCATGTAAGTTCATATGAGCCATATTATACTTGGAGATAAAGTGAGTCTGAGAGAGTTTAACATAATTGTGGTACACTGGAACCTTTGGTGAAGGTCGTTGTAACTTGGAAGATAAGCGTCAATCAACCATGATAACTATAGTTAAGGCTTAATGAGAACTCAAATAAGTTGAGTCATACAATACTACAAGGGGGTGTTTGTTTTCCTTCACTAAAGTTCACTAAAGTTCACTGGACTAAGGCTTAGTCCAGTCCCGTGTTTGTTCCCCATGGGGCTTAAAGTTAATGAGATTAGCTCTCACTCGCCCCGACTAAAACAGGGCCTAGCCAGTCTTAGCAAAGCCCCCCAAAAACCATGGGATTGCTAATCCCGTCTCCAAACCTGCGTAGAACGATTGCGTGCAGCAAGGCTTGTGAACTGCAAATCTGCAAAAATGCTTATGGGCGACTCTGTTTGCCAACCCATGTCCAGATCTGAAACCCAGCCCCAACCACTGCCTAAATCTCAACACCAAAATTCAAAAACATATATGCAAAATGATAATAAAACACAATCCCAATAGCAAAATTCTTCATTATTCCCGAAAATTCCTAGAAAATTTCCAAATTTTTTTCCTTTTCCCCAGAAAATTTCGGAAATAATGGATAGAGAAGGGGAGAGTAGCTTTGGGACAAAGAGATATGGAGAGATAGAGAGGGAGATGAGAGTAGCATGGGGACGATTTGCAAGAAGAATGATTTGAAGGATGTTGTGTTGTAGGAAAAAAGATGGAGAAAGGAAGTGACGGGGACGAAATTAAAGAGGAAGAAAAGGGAAGAACTCTCTAGAGAGAGAGGTGGTGTGTGTACTTTGGAAATAAAAAGGAAAAAGCTTGATTTAGTAATAAAATATTATTGAATTAATAATAAAATATTATTAGATGTGTATTATATAATATAATATTATAGTTATTAGTTATCCTATTTTTTAGTCCGACACTGCACCAAACGCATCACTAAATCAATCCAGCTTAGTCTAGTCTAAGCCAGTCTAACTTAGTCCCTAAAGTTAGTCTAGTCCGAGATAGTCCAGTACAACAAACGCACCCCAAAAGTACCCAATAGTGTCATTTAAAAAAACGACAAGAAAAATCCATTCCTGTTTGATATTAAGGAAAATCCGACATAAACTCATGTAATGGCGGATAGAAGAACCGACAACATTGATAGCGTCACGAAAAAGCTTTTGTTGTCGGTTAGTTCCCTTAATCCGCTAAGAAAAAGGAAAGCGTTTAGAAATAAAAAAAGGACAGTAGTGTTAGATAAAAGTGACATTCAAACTCCCTTCGGATAATAAAAAAAGCAGATTTGTGTCGCTCATAACTGACATCACTAATGACACACCCTGACCCGAAATGTCCACTTGGACACTCGAATCGCGATGTGTTGGCCGACACCTGGAAGGTTACGAAGCCATAAAGTGTAGCGATGACACTCCCCAACCCAGATATTCAAATGATACCTGGATGGCACGTGTTGGCCGACACTGAAGGGTGACGAAAGCCATGAGTGTGTGAATCAGTGAGAACATGAAGGAACAAGCAACACAAAAATTATGCAAGAAACAACATTCACAACGAATACGCAACTTTAAGAAGCAATAATAACAATAGGGGTGTGATATCCACACACCATTTTTTACTTCTCCCACACCTTTTTAGTTTTCGGCCGTCGGATCAGATGAATTGAAGAAGATCAACGGACATAAATTAATAAAGGGTGTGTGAAAAGTAAAAAGGGGTGTGTGGATAGCACACCCCTAACAGTATATTTGATTTAAGCATGAACAAAACAAGGTATTCAACGATCATGAATATGTTCAGAGCATACTACTAAACGAAAGTGCCAGAGCAAAGTAAAACAACAAGTAACAATGATCGTAAAAGGAATCCATACTCAAGTGGAGAGATGCAAGGTCACTGATAGGGAAATGCCTCGAAGCTTGGGTTGTACTCTTCGTCACTATGTCCTGAGGGGGCACAAAAACAGAAAAGGTGAGTGGACCATAATTTATAATAATACTAATAATGGGAAAACCATTTTATTTCTGAACATAATAACCCCCTGATTTGAAAACTCGTATATATATATATATATATATATATAATACTACATATAAGTTTTTCCGAAAACTCTACATGCCATGCACACGTTCATAAAATCAGTACGTATAAAACTGTGCTCAGAAATGAATATCACCGCCAGAAGGCAAATACGTAAAATACATCACATTGTGCTCTCTAGGGGTATCATAGTCGCTCGAAGGCAGTACTTATCCATCACTCGAAGTTGAAGCTATACGACACTGGGTTACGCCAATGAAGAAACCATGGTCCATCACCCGAAGGTGAAGTTGTACGACTCCAGGTTACGCCGGAGAAGAGGATATATAACATCACACACCGACACTAGCCCTAGGCTAGTGAAGCTGGGGGTATATCATCAATATCATCAACTCCTCATTCGCCCAAAGGCAATACCTATCCATCACCCGAAGGTGAAGCTATACGACATTGGGTTACGCCAGTGAAGAAACCATGGTCCATCACCCGAAGGTGAAGTTGTATGACTTTGGACTACACCGGAGAAGAGGATATATAACATCACACACCGACACTAGCCTCAGGCTAGTGAAGATGGGGGTATATCATCAATATCTCACTCCTTATTCACCCGAATGCAGTACCTGTCCATTAACTGAAGGTGAAACTGAACAGCACTGGGTTACGCCAGTGAAGAAACCATGGTTCATCACCTGAAGGTGAAGCTGTACGACTCCGGGTTACGCTGGAGAAGAGGATATAACATATATATATGCTTAACTGTGTCCTATGGCCATAGATGTCTATGTAGACATCGAAATTTCGGTGAAATAAATGTTGATCAATAATTAAAATTTCAACGTTCACGTGTCACATAAATTTTACACATAGCAGGTGACTCAACGAAAAATCGAGAATCATCAGAAAAGTCATCAAACAGGACACGTGTCAACATCTGGCAGAAACGATTTATTTCATCTGAATAATATATTCAAAATTAGGCTTTGGAAAATTCTATAAATAGAAGCCATTTCATTCATTTTGGGGGGGAATTCATAACCAATTCACATTACACCAAAACCCTGAAGCTCTGAAACTCTAAAGCTCCCAAGCAAATCCCGAAGAATCAAGAAAGCTCTCTTCGTTCTTCGTCAAATCCTCCTTCAAGACCAAGCCCCGACAGCCCTTGAAGAACTTCCACCAATTCAAGATCAAGCCCCAACGACCCTTGAAGAAAGTGTTCATCGTTCATCGTCCGTTCGTCCTAAGATCAAGCCCCAACGGCCCTTTCGATCAATAACATCAACAAATCTACACATCAACTGTTCATCCTAAGATCAAGCCCCAACGACCCTTTGGATCAATAACATTAACAAATCCACACATCAATTGTTCATCCTAAGATCAAGCCTCAACGACCATTTGGATCAACAACATCAACAAATCCACACATCAACTGTTCATCAAGATCAAGCCTCAAAGGCCCTTGAAGAAATCCGCACAGCTGTTCTTCAAGATCAAGCCCAAAAGCCCCTTGAAGATCCGTTCCCTCGACCCTTAAGATCAAGCCCAAACGGCCCTTGAAGAAACTTCCAAACATTCATCCAAGATCAAGCCTCGACGGTTAGATCAATCGCACATCCACAAATCAACACCTTACGGAGATCGAATCAGATGATCAATTTTGAGAAAGATTGTAACCCCAAAATCATTAATACAAAATATTATTTTGTACACGTGTTCTTGTCTCGTTTGTTTCAAGAATTTCCGTGTTCACAAATTTGGCACGCCAGTGGGACAATCTCTACCTCTCATCTCTTTGTCCGTTCAAGGAATCCAAACACACTTCAAAGTCAATGACATCAAGCAAGGGACAAGCCGTTCTCGCAACCACCAAGGGAAGGATCCTGAGCACTTCTGCCGTGAAAAGATAATCCATTGTCGCCATAACCGCTCCTCAGCATGCCACTTCAAAGTTGGTGCTGCTAAAGGAGTAAGGGGAGCATCAAAAGCGCAAGTCCATCATCAACCTGACCTCGCTGGGGGCACCGAAGCATGCTGCTGAGGCACACAAGATGACATCCCAAAGCAGCCAACGACGTTCTTCGTCAGCATCTTGGATATCTAAAGGAAAGTCACTTCTATTGGTTGCACAAGTCATGACCATCGGCGTTACCTCCATCGAAGAACAATTGGCTCAAATGAATGAAGCGATTGCAAGGCTAACACGGATTGTGGAAGAAAAAGACTTGCAAATCGCTGTACTCGTCAGCCGACTGGAGCCACAGGACGGCGAGAACCCCGACCCAGAGGATGATCCACTAAAGAGAGGAGCTGGCGAAGAAGAGGAGCCTTCGTTGGATAAAGTCAATGTGAAGTCGGAGCCAGACCAAGCAACGGCACTCATGGGATCTCTTTCTGTCCAGCAGCTGCAGGAGATGATCACCAACACCATCAAGGCACAGTACGAAGGGAGCTCACATACCTCATTGTTTTACTTGAAGCCCTACTCCAAGAAGATTGATGCCCTGAAGATGCCAAGGGGTTATCAACCACCAAAGTTCATGCAGTTTGATGGAAAAGGAAACCCAAAGCAGCACGTTGCACATTTCGTTGAAACTTGCAACAACGCGGGGACGGAGGGAGACTACCTCGCTAAGCAATTTGTGCGCTCGCTGAAAGGAAACGCCTTTGAGTGGTATACGGACTTAGAGCCTGAGTCCATCAACAACTGGGAGCAATTGGAAAAAGAATTCCTTAATCGCTTCTACAGCACTCGCCGCACTGTAAGCATGCTGGAGCTGACAAGTACAAAGCAATGGAAAGATGAGCCAGTCGTGGACTACATCAACCGATGGCGCACTCTAAGTCTCGACTGCAAAGACAGACTTTTGGAGACCTCATCGATCGAGATGTGTGTTCAAGGCATGCAGTGGGGATTACACTGCATCGTTCAAGGCATCAAACCACAGACCTTTGAGGAGTTAGCCACCCGCGCCCATGACATGGAGTTGAGCATCGCCCATCATGGGAAGAAAGAACCGATCGCCGACTACAAGAGCGACAAACTTCTTGGGACAAAAGTGGAGAATGCTGCATGGAAACCCACGAAGGAAGCAATGACGGTCAACACAACTCCTGTCAAAATCTCTACACGAGGCAATGCGGTTCAAGCTGAAACTTTTCGTGACCAAGAGATGCATAGACGCACTTTATAGGAGCTCGAGGAGAAGACTTATCCATTCCCCAACTCGGATGTGGTTGCCATGTTGAAAGACTTGCTTGACAAAAAGGTGATCGACCTACCTGAGTGCAGACGGTCGGAAGAGATAAATCGTACTGATAGTCCAAGGTACTGTAAATTCCACTGTTTCATCAGTTATCCAACGGAAAAGTGCTTTGTACTAAAAGATCTCATCCTGAAGCTAGCACAACAAGGGAAAATCGAGCTTGACCTCGAAGACACGGTTGCGGCACACACTACTACTATCGTGTTGGATCACTCGATCCTGTGCATCTGCGAAGTATGCATGACCATTCCTATTAATGCTCAGGTTGCACGATACCTTCTGCGCAACCATCGCCGGGGGCAAACGAACAAGATGCACATACCGATGATGAAGAAGGATAGACATTGATGACCTACAAAAAAACAAGGAAACCAAAACCATAAGCCACAAGACCAAAAGTGGAACAAGTGAGAAAACACCGTCGCCGCAACAGTAGGAAGCCCAAAAGAAACGTAAAAGCTGATAAGCCAACGTATGCTGGGGAACCTATGGAGCAAGAGACACGCATTCCTGTTTCCTTGCACGAGTACTCCCCGAATGACTTCTTCCAACAGTGCACTATCACTGCATGCCACATGGTCGAAGTAGAAATGGAAGAACCTTCAAAAGGCAAAGATATCACCACTGAGGGAGAAAAAACTCACACGCTCGAAGAAGGTCTGCCAACACACTTTAGCATTGAGGAAGCGCTACGATTACCAAAGAATATGCGAAGAGCATTAACAGTGGTCTTGGAAAGTCCCAATGACCACGAAGCGCAAGAAAGCAAAGACGAAGGCTTGAAGCTTCGACCACATGAATGCGCGCACATGTTGTGCCACCTATGATGCAATTGACTTCACTAACGAAGATTTACTGCTGGGATCAAAGCCTCACAACCGTCCTCTCTTTGTCTCGGGGTACGTAAGAGAGCACAAAGTCAACCACATGCTTGTGGATGGTGGATCAGCCATCAACATCATGCCAAAGTCAACAATGGCTACAATCGGCATCAAGGTGGATGAACTATCCCTAAGTCGTCTACTAATCCAAGGTTTTAATCAAGGAGGACAAAGAGCGATGGGCATGATCCGAGTAGAGATGACTATTGGTGAACTCAAGTCAAGCACGATATTCCATGTGATTGATGCAAGAACTTCCTACGGCTTGCTCTTAGGAAGACCTTGGATCCATGCAAATGGAGTAGTACTGTCCACCCTTCACCAATGCTTAAAATTCTACCGAGAAGGAGTGAAGGTGATCTATGGTGACACCAAACCATTCACCGAAGCTGAATCACATTTCGCAGACGCCAAGTTCTACATGGATGAAGACATGGTGCCCGAAGCTCTTCCAAAAGAGATCAAATCCACGGGCAAAGCAACACCTAAAAAGCAGGAGTGGCAAGCCATGCCCAATAAGCAAGAAGGAGAAGCCATGTCGTCTTCAAGCAAGAACGATGATAAGCTTGCTAAACCTGCAACAACCAAATGGAGTAAGAAGCCCTCAAATGGACCAAACACACCCGTCTTCTGATACATTCCGATGTCGAGAAGAAAGAATGGTCAATCTCCGTTCGAAACTGGAGCAAGCAAAGCTGACGCACAACGGCATATGGATAATGTAAAGTTGCTCAAGATGAATGCAGTTTTGCCTCTGACACAGCTAGGCGACGCTAAGGTCGCAAGACTACCACAAGGCTTCATAAAAGCTCTACCAAAGGGGGTTGAACCAAGCTTTCTCCCAACTAAGAGGACCGAAGAAGGTTTCGATCCAAACGCCTACAAACTCATGTCGAAAGCTGGGTACGACTTCGCTTCTTCCTTGAATCCTGGAAAGAAGGTTTCAAACACCGTCAACAATAAAAAATGTGACCTCACTGAGACTTAAAAGAAGTTGAAGAAGCATGGTTACGGAGTTGACAATGACAAAGCTGGACTTGGCTTCACACCAAATGCACCCGTGAAGATTTCAAGCAAAGCAAAAAATGCTAGTACTCAACACATCAGCGTGAGCATTGAACAAGATCAAGAGGAACCTAAGTTCGCCCCTCGGACGTCAGTCTTTGTTAGGAAAAATCGTTCAAGACCCAGAACGTCAGCACTTGATCGCATTAGTGGTCAAAACCGAACCTCCGTCTTCAAGAGGCTTAACAGGCCAACATCCCAAAGCTCTGTTTTTGAAAGGTTGTCAAAACCTAAGAAGCAAAGCCACACGACCAGCTCTCCTTCTCGTCGGTCGACTTTGGAAAGACTTGAAGACAACAGGAATGATTCTAGAAATAGGGAAACAACGTCAAAAGAAGAAAAGCTCGACATGCTAGCAGAAAAAGCGATATTCGAAGCTCAATTCCTTCAAGGATGAAGCGTCAAACAATCTTGGAGGTTGACACAAATGGACCACTGAAAGTAAGAAGGCGCACCATCATCCACACTGGACAATCTTCATGCCAACAAGCCTAAGAGGATGACACTGAAGGGGAGATCCAAGACATCTTCCCCGTCACAATCCAAAAAGGCAAAGGAGATGAAATCCCTAAGGAAGACGTCACATCTGTTTCTTTCGACTCAAAGTCGCCACCTCAATCGCTGGGGGCATGCTCCAAGTCAAGCGAAGTTGAAAGAGGGACTCATGTTGCTTCAAAGAAATCACACATGAAGCCTACGTCGCATTCACAAATGCACCAGTCGAAGAGGGGGCAAGAAACCATTGTTAATACACTTTCAAGCCTGGATGAAGTTGAGATCGACAACATGATCGGAGGTGATCTAATTCAAGAGGTCATGGACGCAGGACGAAACTTAAATATTGCCTTTAAAAAATTAGGGGAACTCCGTGCTTGCATAGATTGTCGTAACTACAACACCCGAAAGGACGACACCGAAGATGAAGTCCAAGATGCCTTCCACATCACGATCCAAGAAAGCAAAGAAGACGAGATCCCCGAAGAAGATGTCACTGCTGCGCCACCGCAACTTGAGGATGGGGGGCAATCCACGGTTGATGATCTCCAGGAGCTCAACTTAGGCACAAAAGAGGAGCAGAAACCTATCTTCGTAAGTGCGCTGTGCGGACGAGATAGAGGAGTATTACCAACTGCTATCAGAATACAAAGACGTCTTTGCTTGGACCTACAAAGAAATGCCTGGCCTTGACCCTGTCATCGCTGTGCATCATCTTGCAGTCAAGCTTGGAACGCGACCGATAAAGCAAACTCAAAGGCGCTATCGATCCGAGCTCATTCCACAAATCGAGGTAGAGATTGACAAGCTAATCGAAGAAGGCTTCATTCGGAAGGTGCAATACCCCAAGTGGATCTCCAACATCGTCATCGTCCTTAAGAAATATGGACAAATACGTGTTTGCGTAGACTTCCGGGACCTCAATGACGCTTGCCCGAATGACGACTTCCCCTTGCTAATCATCGAAATCATGGTGGATGCAACCACTGGCCACGAGGCACTGTCATTCATGGACGACTCTTCTGGATATAATCAAATTCGCATGGCTCTCGAAGACGAGGAACTAACAGCCTTCCGCACTCCAAAAGGTATCTACTGCTACAAGGTGATGCCCTTTGGTCTGAAGAACGCTGAAGCTACATATCAACGTGCAATGCAGAAAATCTTCAATGACATGCTACACAAAAACGTAGAATGTTACGTAGACGATGTGGTCAAGACAAAGAAAAGATCAGACCACTTGAAGGATTTACGAATGATGTTCGAAAGGCTGCGAAAATACAACCTTAAGATGAACCCGTTAAAATGTGTGTTTGGCGTCACCTCTGGAAAGTTCCTTGGCTTCATTGTCAAGCACCGTGGTATTGAACTGGATCGATAAAAAATCAAGGCCATTCAAAGCATGCTTGAGCCAAGAAACCTGCACAAGTTGAAAAGTCTACAAGGATGGCTAGCCTTCGTCAGACGCTTCATCTCCAACCTTGCAGGGCGTTGTCAACCATTCAGCCGACTCATGAAGAAGAATGTTCCGTTTGTATGGGACAAAGCATGCCACAATGCTTTTGAAAGCATAAAAAAGTATTTGTCAAGTCCACCTGTCTTGGGGGTGCCTGTGCCTGGGAAACCACTCATATTATACATCGCCGCTCAGGAAAGTTCCGTTGGAGCACTCTTGGCGCAAGAGAATGAATCCCAGAAAGAACGAACGCTCTACTACCTCAGCCGAACTCTCACCGGCGCCGAGTTGAATTACTCCCCAATAGAAAAGATGTGCCTTGCCTTGGTGTTCGCCATCCAGAAACTCAAGCATTACATGCATGCTTACACCATCCACTTGGTTGCTAAAGCTGACCCGGTCAAATACGTCATGTCCAAACCAGTCTTGACCGGGCGACTCGCTAAATGGGTGCTGCTTCTTAACCAGTATGAGATCATCTACGTCCCAGCTAAAGCCCTCACGGGACAAACACTAGCAGACTTTCTTGTCGATCATCCAATCCAGCTGATTGGAAATTCTCAGATGACTTGCCTGACGAGGAAGTGTTCTACATCGACATCTTCCCGACATGGATGATGTTCTTCGACGGATCTGCACGAGCAGACAGAGCAAGGGCATGAGTAGTATTCATGTCGCCACAAAGGCAGATATTACCTTATTCCTTTCAACTAGGCGAATTATGCTCCAACAACGTCGCTGAGTACCAAACACTGATCATCGGACTCCAAATGGCGATCAACATGGGAATCACAGCCCTTGAGGTATTTGGCGAATGCAAGCTCATAATCAATCAACTCTTAACCGAATATGAGGTGAGGAAAGATGATCTCGTCCCATACTTCGGGCTGGCAACTCAACTGCTACAAGATTTTGAGACTGTGACACTAGAACATGTGCCAAGAAAAGAAAATCAAATGGCAGACGCTCTTGCCAACCTAGCCTCAAGGATGACATTAGGAGAAGACGAAGCTGTAGACGTGCCAGTCTGCCAAAGATGGGTGACCCCCCTCGTCACCGAAATGCTGCTGGATGATACAAATGTCATCTTAGTACTTCCAGTCGATGTTGAAAAGTGGAGACAACCGCTGATCGACTACTTAGAGCATGGAAAACTTCCAGATGATCATAGACACCGCTCCGAAATACATCGACGAGCACATCGCTTCCTCTACTACAAAGAAACACTCTACCAGCGCTCTTTCGAATGAGTACTTCTGAGATGTCTAGGTGAGGAAGAAGCCAATCAAGCCATGGAAGAAGCACACTCAGGAGTGTGCGGGGCACATCAGTCTGGACCAAAGCTGCATTTACAGCTCAAAAGGATGGGTTACTACTGGCCAAGCATGGTGAAAGACTGCCTAGAACATGCCAAAAGGTGCCAAGCCTGCCAATTCCATGCCAACTTTATACACCAACCACCTGAGCCATTACACTCTACAGCCGCTTCATGGTCATTCGATGCATGGGGATTGGACGTCGTAGGACCAATTACCCTAAAGTCATATGCAGGAGAAGCTTACATTCTAGCTGCAATAGATTACTTCTCCAAGTGGACTGAAGCCATACCCCTAAGGGAAGTAAAGAAGGAAACTATCGTCCATTTCATCAAGGAGCACACCATCCACCGATATGGGGTGCCTCGTTACATCATCACTGACAACGGAAAACAATTCTCCAATCGACTCGTGGATGAGCTCTGTGAGAAATACAAGTTCAAGCATCACAAGTCTTCCATGTATCATGCTCCGGCCAACGGTCTTGCAGAAGCATTCAACAAAACATTGTGCAATCTCCTGAAGAAGGTGATCGGCCGAACAAAGAGAGACTGGCATGAAAGAATAAGCGAAGCACTTTGGGAATATCGGACGACACATAGGACTCCTACCCAAGCTACGCCTTATTCTCTTGTATATGGCGTGGAAGCTGTTCTACCACTCGAAAGCCAAATCCCCTCACTGAGAATGGCTATACAAGAAGGCTTGACTGATGAAGAGAATGCAAAGTTGCGCCTTCAATAGTTGGAAGCACTCGACGAAAGAAGGCTCGAAGCTCAACAAAACTTGGAATGCTACCAAGCACGGCTATCCAAGGCATTCAACAAGAAGGTCCGCCCAAGGTCTTTCCAAACTAGAGATCTCGTCCTCGCATTGCGTAGGCCTATCATCACAACTCACAAGACAAAAAACAAGTTCACATCAAAGTGGGATGGACCATACGTAATACAAGAGGTCTACACCAACGGCGCCTACTTAATCATGGCAGAAGACGACTTGAAGATTGGCCATATCAATGGAAGATTCTTGAAGCGCTACTACCCCTAAAAGGCGACAACCAATGCTCCTTGTTTGCACGAGCCTAAACTGCACAAACCAAAGCTCCTGGCCCGCAAGAGCATAAACTGTGTACGGCAAAATCATCATCAAAATCATTGTTAAATTCATCGCTCATTTGAACTACATTATGACTTGATCCCTCCTCAACTGAGGGTACGTAGGCAACTTGAAACTTCAAAACTTCAAGTACAGTCACACCATCAAAACTTCAAAAATGTAAATACTTTATTTCTTTAAAAGAAGAAGTCGGCTCCAAATCCTTATTACAAGAAAAACAGAAGATACTACTTGAAAACTATGTCCCTAAAACTACGAAGGCGATCTTCAAGCAAGCCTTCAAAAGTCTTCAAAGTCTCTACCTCGGTGGGAGACAAGATGGGCAACTCCATAGTTATGCCTTTCTCTCGTTCTAGGCGTGAAATCTCATCCTGGTACTGAGCAAGTGTAGTTCCCTGCTCCGAGAGAACACTTTCAAGTTGCGATGCTTCGATTACCAACTGCTCTCGCTCTCGCACCAACGCATCTAGACGCACCTGGACAGAAGTTAAAGAAGTCTCTGTGAATTGATAATCTCCCGAAGCAGCTTGCTGAGAAGACCGGACTTGAGCCAGCGACAAGTTTATTGTTGCTAGCTGATGAGCTCTAACATCTGGACTCAACTTCTCCAAGGAAATAGCATGCAAGGAAGAATACTCAGTCGAGGCGGCCATAAGTTCGGCAATCTTGATCTTCAACGATGAAGAATCAACTTTAAGGTTGTCAATCACAGAAACAAGCTTCGATAAATCTTTCTTGAGCAACATAAGGTCTTCCAACGGGCACTTAGAAATCCTCTTCTCTATATGGCTCTTGATATCCATTGCCGCACCAAGACTGATGTGATGGATGACTTGCTCAGTACCGCTAAGGTTTGGCCCTCTCAAAGAGATCTCAGAGCTAGCTGGCAAAGGTGTTGGACGCATGACGGGTTCTTGCATACCTTCACCTACACATGGCAAACTCGGGAAGTTCGGCGGATTTGGAACAAGTTTTGCACCAGTTGGATCCCCGATCTCCCTGTCTGTAGGTAGGTCGCCTGCAAATAGCATCTCCGTATAGGAATAAACATCTGCAGTTGCCAAATCAAAAGGACGAGAAGGCCCAGCCTAAAAAAGGCAAAGAAAGATGTTAGAAACAAAAGCCAAAATGATGAAAGCAGAAGAAATCACGAAAAAAAAAAATTTAAGTACATACATCTCTCTCAAATGACACACGGTCATCGAATCGAGGAGGTCTAAACACTTATTTCTTCTTATGACGGAAATTGACATCGCTGTCAACCTAAGCATCCTCAAGTGGTCGCTTGTTTGAAACTTGTTCACGCTGCTGCAAAATAAATCCATCTTCGTGCGAATCAACTTCATTTCCCGCCTCTCCAGAAGCATCCGGAGGTCGAGGAGACAAGCAAGGGCGTTGAGGAGCTAAAGCTACAGGTCTATCTTGTAAAAGAGCCGCACTCGCGCAATCAAGAGGTATCAATTGCATAGGAACCACAGGACAACCCTCTCTCGACATATCATCGCCTGAGTGAGAATAATTGGTACCACTTGCCATCCCCAAGCTCTTATAATGTACCTTTGACCAACAACGTGCGTAAACACGGGTCACTGGATTACTCTTGAACTCGTCATTGGCTGGCAGTGTGATAACAGCATTTGTGCATGCACGGGTACAAGACTCCCAATGCATGTACACGGCTTGCAAGGATGCCAATTGGTTCTTTGCCTTCAGCTTGCCAGGCATGTTTTGGACAAAACCAAATTGCCTGCTGAAACGGTAGGGATTATACCGCTGAACAATGCATCGGTCTTCTTGCCGCAAAGAAACAAACCCTGAGCGAAGACTTATAAGATAAGACAAGTCTGAGAAGCGGAAACGTGAATTGTCTACGATGCATCGCCGCACCGACCAACTCTCGCTAAGGGGTCCATCCTCAAATCTTCACAACGTTTAAATAGCGCTCGCGCCTGCAAATCATCAAGGCTCTTCGCGGAGAGCACGCCAGAATACTTCGTCATCAAAGGCCCCATCTTGGCTCCAATAGATGAAGAAGGCCTTGACTTGTCTAAAGTCGACAAAGAAAAATGAGTGCCAAAATATTCACCCAACACGATCTTCAGTGCTTGCCGAGTTCGAAACAATGCTCAAGCCATTATAAATGTTGGCTAAGACCGGAATAGCAAGGCTAAAAGACTCCCCTGCAGCCATCTTGCTAGCAACCTTGAAAACTCCAGGACGAACTAAGTTGATGTCGCCTGTTGGGAAAACAAACTTACAAAGCCAACAAGCTAAGAAAACAGCTAGGTAAGACTCATCCACATGCTCTGATGCTATGCCAAGATCCTCAAACGCTCTCAACTCGTCAGAAGAACGGCGCCTGGTTGAGCTAATAACACCAGAAGGGTCTGAGTCTCCCTTTGGCCTAATGGTCTTATTACGGCCATTTTCTTCAAAGGCTTCTTATACCTCATGGCCTTCCAGTACCAAAATCGGATCCATGAGGAAATCCTCACGCCTGATTTACCTTGAGCATCCTGGAAAAGCTTGTGATACGCCCAAAACAAACAGCGGTAACTCGCAGGCAATCCTCGGCTATTGCAAAGAGAAAGTTCCTCCGCGCTGGGAACGACCTCGTCATAAAACTTACCTTGGATCGGCAAACCTCCTATCCTGTGAAGATCCCAAAGTGAAATTAACATCTCCCCTTGCGCCGTGTGAAGTGTGTTGGTCGTCGAACACCAATGCTCAAAGAACGCACGAAGGACGGAAGGATAGCGATCATAACTAAACAAAGATGCGTACACAGCGTGGTAAAGGCCCACGTTAGTAAGCACATCTTTAGATCGACTTAAGACATCTTCAAGCCACTCCCAATAAAACTCATCAAAGACGGCCTCTCCAGTGGTCGACAGGGTACCATTCCAAGCCATAGCTCCGCTGCGGATATGATCACCAAGAAGCTTAAACGAGGCCGAATGATTGTCATGAGCATCGTGCGAATGATTCAAGATAAGAACCCTCGATATGCACGCATTCTTCTTCGTATTTGGTCGAACAGAGTCTACCACCTCCCAAGATACTTCGGAAGACCACGACTTAATATGCATGGAGTTGTCTTTCGCGAGAAGAGCAAGCGCCTTAGAACCAGTCAGTGGCATGTAAAGACAAGGATAAAGAAAGCAATATGTCGGAACCTCCACTCAAACTCCCAGCCAGGAACCGACTGCTTGGAACCCTTCCCTGATTGCTTACCTAGAACTGCTCTCGAAGTATTCATTGTTTCAACATCTTATGCTTCCAGAGAAGATATCACATATGCTCAAAGAACAGATAAGGCAAGGGAAAATGGTACATTGAAGCATGTGGAGACAAGCACAACAAGTATGTGCCGATTCATCCGCTACTTCTTCAAAATCAAAAGTATCTCATCTCATCAGGGTTGCAATCACTCTGGGTTTGATAGACTTGTTTTGACCCTTAAATTCTTGGGTCGACTCGCTAGGCGTTGTGGGCTGCACGTGCCGATTCACCATCCTTGAATCAAATCCTTAAAAGATCAAGTCACCAACTGGAAGAAGAGCCCATCAATCTTGAAGATCATACCGTTGACCAAACTGCTCAGGTGTGAATTATAAAGATTGAACAAAGCAACAAGTCGTCACCTTCACCTCGTGCCTGCTTGCCATGTGTTCGAGTCAACTTTTAAGAATCAAGCCTCAACAGCCCTTGAATAAACTTCCAGCCAAATTCAAGATCAAGCCTCGACGGCCCTTGAAGAAATCATAAGAACGATTCAAAATCAAGTGTCCATCACCCTTGAATCAAATCCAGCTCCACATAAAAAAAGAGTAAGTTTAGACCTTCGGAGGAAACCAGAAAATCCTCTAACCCAGTTCAAGAATAAGCTGTGGAAAGTCAACAATTGGAGGAAACCAGAAAATCCTCCAACCCAGTTCAAGATCAAAGCTGTGGAAAGTCAACAGGCGCAACAAAATACGTGTCGATTCATCCACTACCAAAGCCAAGGATCATCTACCACATGAAGCTCTTTGTGGTCCAATTTTAACCTTCAAGATCAAGCCTCGACGACCCTTGAAGAAATTTCAAAAAAAGTTCAAGAACAAGCCTCAACGGCCCTTGAAGAAATCTCCAGCCTAATTCAAGATTAACCCTCAACGGCCCTTAGATCGACATCTACATTAAGGGACTTCAAAACGCATCTTCTACACGTGACAAGCACATGTATATGGCGCGCCTTGAAGTGGGGGCATTTGTAGACATCGAAATTTTGGTGAAATAAATGTTGATCAATAATTAAAATTTCAATGTTCACGTGTCACATAAATTTTACACATAGCATGTGACTCAACGAAAAATCGAGAATCATCAGAAAAGTCATCAAACAGGACACGTGTCAACACCTGGCATAAATGATTTATTTCATCTGAATAATATATTCAAAATTAGGCTTTGGAAAATTCTATAAATAGAAGCCATTTCATTCATTTTAGGGGGGAATTCATAACCAATTCACATTACACCAAAACCCTGAAGCTCTGAAACTCTAAAGCTCCCAAGCAAATCCCGAAGAATCAAGAAAGCTCTCTTCGCTCTTCGTCAAATCCTCATTCAAGACCAAGCCCCGACAGCCCTTGAAGAACTTCCACCAATTCAAGATCAAGCCCCGACGACCCTTGAAGAAAGTGTTCATCGTTCATCGTCCGTTCGTCCTAAGATTAAGCCCCGACAGCCCTTGAAGAACTTCCACCAATTCAAGATCAAGCCCCGACGGCCCTTGAAGAAAGTGTTCATCGTTCATCATCCGTTTGTCCTAAGATCAAGCCCCAACGGCCATTTGGATCAATAACATCAACAAATCCACACATCTACTGTTCATCATAAGATCAAGCCCCAACGACCCTTTGGATCAATAACATCAACAAATCCACAACAAATCCACACATCAACTGTTCATCAAGATCAAGCCCTAAAGGCCCTTGAAGAAATCCGCATAGTTGTTCTTCAAGATCAAGCCCAAAAGCCCCTTGAAGATCCGTTCCCTCGACCTTCAAGATCAAGCCCCAACGGCCCTTGAAGAAACTTCCAAACATTCATCCAAGATCAAGTCTCGACGACCATTGGATCAATCGCACATCCATAAATCAACACCTTACGGAGATTGAATCAGAGGATCAATTTTGAAAGAGATTGTAACCCCAAAATCATTAATACAAAATATTATTTTGTACACGTGTTCTTGTCTCGTTCATCGCAGGAATTTCCGTGTTCACAGTCTAATACCCATGTTGTGTGGATGTGCTGTATGATAACCCACTAGATACGTACCGAAAGCATATCTCAAAATCCCACATCAAATATGAAGCTCAAAGTCTCATCTCATAAATCCATGATAATAAATCATAAATTCGTAAAGCAATCCTATTCGAAAGCCATAGAATTTCATATACAAGAATCATTTCATATATGAGAATCCAATAATTCACAACCTTTCGTAAAACGTAGTTCGATAAATTCTAAATATTTCGTAAAAGCAATTTATGTAAATCATAAATTCATCAAAAAACATGAATATAGAATCCATAAAACATAATAGAAAACATGCTCATTTCATTAAATATGCAATGCATGCAAGCCTAATATTTTATAAAAACATGCAAGTTTAGAAGGGCTTCACTCACAAGTATTCCACTACCGGAGAGCCGCTTGAACTAAGAAGGACTGGATCACTTCTAACCATTGCACCTAAACATAAAGAGAGTACATTTAATAAAACTCTACTAAAATGATGGAATTTCAAAAAATGGACAGTGGATTCTGATTCGGCATGTCGAAAAACCCAAAAAGAGACCTCACCATAAAGTTCATCGAAAAAGCCATCGGCGCCGTTGTGGACGACGGCGGAGGAGCGTGTGCTCCATGCGCCGGCCATCACGTGCACCCACTCACAGACCACGCGCCAGCCCAAGAAGTTGGGTTGGGATCCGGGTTTAGGCTTGGGTTATGGGTAACTGGATTGGGCTGATTCTTAATTTAGGTTTTGGGCTTGAGTTATTTGGTTTGGGTTAAGCCTGGCTCTAGTTTGGGCTTGGGCTACATAGGCCCAAGGTTTTGGGCTGAGTTTGGAGTTGGGTCGAGGGTTCGGCCGGAATCTGGACCCGAGCTCTGTTCGAGCTCAATTTCACACCATTTTCAATGATTCAAAAACCACAATGAGGATATGAAAATAAGGAACAAAAATATAGCAGGATGGGGTTGAGTCGACGTCGAGATCAGCCGGAAAATGGCTTGCAATCCACGGTCTTTTGTGGGAAAACTAGAAACTGTTTCCTCGAGCTGTTTTCACGTTTCAACCTTCATCAAAACCATTTTCTATTCATCAACTAAGAACCTTAGACTACGAAGAAAGAAGATCGGAGGGTGGTTCGACTTACCTTGTCGAAAAATGCCGAAAACTCGCCGGATCAACTTTGTGCACAGTGAATGTACTGTGCAACGAGTGAAAGAGAGAAAGATGAAGGGTTCTCCTTATTCTAGGCTCGTAGGGCTCGAATGGAAGGGAGTGATGTTGGTGTGGTGGTCGTCGGAGGGGGAAAAAGGGATGGCGATGGTCTCAATGGTGGAAGGATGAAAGGGAATGAGAGTGGTGAATGATAGAGAGAAAGAAAGTGAGAGAGAGTGAGAGAGAGTTCACGGGAAGGAAAGAAAAAGGCACCAAAGATGGGTACCACGTGTCAACTATGTAAAGGCCCAAAGCGGGGAAAAATCTCCACTTGCAAAATTACCAAATTGCCCTTATCGCTAAAAAATCATAGAAGCCTCGTTGTAGCTCCAAACTCGACTCTGATCGCACCTACGCATTTGTATCAATGAAAACTATGGAAATAAAATAAATGAAAAATTATAAACAGAACTTAACGAAAGTCAACCTTCTTGTCAATATGGGTATTTTAGTAATTTTAATTAATAAAAATGAAATCTTCGAAATAAGTCGTTACAATCTACCCCTTTAAGAAAATTTCGTTCTCGAAATTTCATTACCTCAAGTAAATAGGAATGGATACTGGGCTCGCTTTAATTCATTCGTCTTCCACGTAGCCTTCTCGGCTGCATGATTCCTCCATAACACTTTCACTAGCAGGATGACTTTATTCCTCAACACATTATCCTGTCGGTCAATAATCGCTACAGGCTCCTCCACATAACTCATGTCTGGTCTTACCTCCAATGGTTGTGGCTGCAGAATGTGCGATGAATTCGATACATACTTCCAAAGCATGGAGATGTGAAATACGTCATGTATCTGGAATAACTCTGGCGGTAACTCTAGTATGTAAGCAACAATTCCAATTCTCTCCGTAATTCTGTAAGGGCCGATATATCAAAGACTTAACTTTTCTCATTTGCCGAAGCGGACTACACATTTCCAAGGTGATAACTTCAAGAATACGAAGTCATTAACTTCATATTCTCGATTCGCAGTTACACGCCTGACCCCGATATTCTCCAAACACCCAGTTAAGCACGTACTGGCTAACACCCGAAGGTAACAAAGCCATATTAGAATGCATGAGAAATAATAATTATAGACAATACTTATAAATTTAAATACAATGATTATGCAATTATGGAACGTGTTCATAGCATACAACTAATCCTAGACACTAAAAATGAATAATATAAAATTGAATGAACAAAGAGATGGGTCATACACCGAGAGGACTCGAAAATGCTGATGTGGGAGTGCCTTGATGCCAGAATTGTACTCCTCGAATCTAAGTCCTGAGGGGGCACAAAACAAAACATGAGTGGACCAAGCTGATATATAAGTAATAAGAAAAATAGTTAATCTTTAACGTACTAACCCCCAGGTTGAGAAAACTCGTATAGCATAATAAGTAATAGGTTTTTCCGAAAACCCTAGCATGCCATAAAACCTTTCATAAAAATATATCATATAGTATGCGTACTAGTGATATCATATATCAATATCTCCCGGCCGAAGCCACCAATCTACACCCGGCCGAAGCCATATATAAGTATCATCGCCCGTAGGCAGAACAATGACCACTAGATAAGCACAAAAATCAATGAACATAATATTTCCAAACATAATACATATATCTCATCGGAGCTCAGTAGCTCAATCATCATATCTTAAAACATCTTCATAGTATATAGTCATAAATCATATATACTACAAAGAACGTAAAATCGATAAAGCATGAATGTCATAAAGCGTAAATCCAATTTACTCATAAACGTTTCATAAAACGTAATCAATAAATCATGCTTTTTATGTATGCATTTCTAATGGTAAAATATGCATTTTATAAGGGGTTCACTCACCTTGCACTGTCAACAAAGAGCCGTGCAAACAAGGGTGGATGAAAACGCCACAAACAATTGCACCTAAGCACATAAAGGTACCAATTAATAAAACTATACTAAAACGGTTGAATTTTGAGAAACGAATGTCATAAACGGATTCAGGACATCGAAAAACATAAAAAGGGACCTCGGGTACCCCTTTGCGCCGTCGAATGCGCTGCCACGAGATGATGGCCTCGACAGCCACGTGCTATTTTGGGTCGCCGAAAAGTTTGCAGGTGCCGCCGTGGATAACGATGTAGCATAGTACCTCCGATGGAGGATCGTGGGCTCCACGTGTTGGCCAAGGTATACGCCCACGCGCCGATTGGGTTCAAGGTTAGGCCATTCCGGTTCTGGGTTTTGGGTTTGGCTTATTTGGGTCTGAGCCTAGAGTTAAAGGGCCAAGGTCCATGGCCCAAAGACTTGGGCCAGTTTCAACTTGGGTTCTAGGCCGAGACATTTAGGTTGGGCTATGCAACCGGGCCTGGGCCCAAGTTTGGGACTTTGGGGTAAATGGGTTTGGACTGGATATTGGGCTGGGTTCTATGGCCTACGAGTTAGGCCGATCTAGTGTTCCTAGGTAGGGTTTAACTCGATTTCAGGCTAGGTTAGCCGGTTTCGAGGAAGAAGAAAGCCGAAGCTTCTCGAGCTCCGTTCAACTCCAATACCCAACTAAAACTAGTCCTACAATATACCAAAATGAAGCCCAAGGAATAAGGAAGACAATCGTACCTATCTCGTGGCCAGAGTTGGCAGGAAAACGACCTATAAGTCGTCGGGTCCTCGCCAGAATCTGGGGAAGTATCCCAGAGGTGTTTTCAAGTTGAATCTTCCCTAAAAACTGTTGGGTTTTTGGCTCAAAATTAGGATGATGCAATAAATTAGGTTTGTGTTACCTATTTGGTTTTGATGTCCTATTTGGGTTTGGTTTTGACTTCTTAGTTAGTTTCCTTGGTAGAGAGATTTTGTTAATTACCTATTTGATTAGGATTTGAATTTATTTCCTATTAGGATTCTTATTGTAACCTAAGTCTTATGCACTATAAATAGGACCTTAGGGATAGTGTATTTAGTGTGGCTCATTCGTGTGGCAATTTGGTGAGAGTCAATTTGTGAGTTTGTGAGTTAGAGAGCAATTTGGGAGAATCTTCTCCTTTAGTTTTGGGTTCCCTACTTGTTTGGTTTAGGGTTTGTAATTTGTGGGATTTGGGTTGTGAGAGTTTAAACACTCTTTTGTAATCTCCATTTGTTTAGTGAAATTCCTCGCTGTGCTTCGCTCGTGGACGTAGGCTTTACGCCGAACCACGTAAATCTCTTGTGTTAGTTTGAGATTGTTTGTTTTAGCTTTCACCTACGACGTTGATATTGGTACTTTGTTAATATTCGTTTCCGTTTGTGCATAAAAGTACAACAAAAACAAGTATACAACCTTAGAAACCAAAGCAACATTCATTTGAGATCAAGATGAAGGGGTTCCGAGACTCACCAAATCGGAGGTGGCCTAACTCGCCGCATTTCCCCCGACTTTGCACTGGCTCCCATGGTGCTACGTCTTGGTCTGCACTTGCAGAGAAAGAAGAAGGACGAGAGAGATGATGAGGTCTGAGGGAGATCAAAGAGAGTAAAAGGAAGGTGGGTGAGTGGGTGTGCTTGGGAAAGAGAGAAGGTTAGAGAGGGTGAGCTGAGAGAGTTTTAAGAGAAAGAGTTGTGAGTATGCACGGGAGATGAAAGAAAGAGAGTGAGAGGGAAAAATGAGACGGGGGACAAACTTGTAAGGGTAGGCCCCACGTGGCTCACCAATTAAGACAAAAAAGAAACCTTCAAAATATCTAGCCCAATCACAAGGAAATTACCAAAATACCTTTCCATTCTAAAATCCGTAAATTTATTTGGGACGGGTTGTTACAATCTACCCCCGTTAAGAAAAATTCATCCCGAAATTTGAAATAACTTTCTATACTGAAATACTCGAAAATAGGAAGAAGAAAATATATATATAACTATAATAAGGTAAGTTAAAATACTTGTATTGAAAATCGAGATTGAAAAAGTGGGTCTCTCATAAGCATTCATAACGTCACGTACTCCAAGAACAAATGTGTCTTTAGGCTAAGCCCCAACAATAACTAAACAGTAACAATTATCGTAGACGGGTCTACCTGTCCACTTGCTTAACGAACCCAACGGTTATGCCATCGATATTACAGTCGGCCGCCCACGATATCGACAACACATGGCTGTCTCGATAAGCAAGTGGTAATTTCCTAAGGGTGCAAACATACCAATTTGTCCAACACTAAGTCAACAATAACAGAAGCACACAATTTCTCATATAGTAAATTCAAACATCCGAAAACCAATTCGCAGAACTCTACTGTCCAACCAGTAGAATCAATCAAACCAAGTCTCAAATAGTGCCATACACAAACTGGAAATAAAAATTATCGTTGTAACTACTCCAAAAGAGATCGGTGCAAAATCTAATCATTCAGAAACCACAAATCAACAAAACGCAACATGTCTTTCAAGATCTAGATAGTTCGTTCAGACTGTCCAACAGTTGGCAAATACAAATG
This sequence comes from Malus fusca, assembly GCA_035220775.1. Taxonomy (NCBI): domain Eukaryota; kingdom Viridiplantae; phylum Streptophyta; class Magnoliopsida; order Rosales; family Rosaceae; genus Malus; species Malus fusca. Next base: position 4,564,725 of record CM069070.1, on the reverse strand, counting down.
ATATACAAGACAAACAACTTAATACTCAAGGGCTTCACGAAAACTTCACAAAAGTTAGAAGTGAAACGCGCATCACGATGAGGTACAAAAGTGACGATGCATTGAGAAATTCTCTAAGATTCAGCGAAAAGGCTAAAAGAACAATAAAAAATTTAAAGGTCAAATCAAGTCCATCAAGTCGAAGGTACAAGATAACTGGGTGGAAAGCGTAACTTTGATGAAAGAATACGTGTGAGTACAAAACTTGATTCTGTGGTGGTAAGTCGAGATGGTTGAGTGCGGACTCGACTCAGGTAGTAGTCTAAAGTGATTTGATAGACGGGAACTCTAACTTTTTTCCCCATTCCAAAATTCACAACAACTTGTTACAACGATAATCTCAAGGATATTTAATCACCGGTGCTAATGATTCGCTCGATAGGACGTTAATGGGTGATTGAATGACTGGTGGTTCCGGCTAAACTTTCAGATTTGAGGGGTCTTCCAGAACAATCTGTATGCTTTAGAAAATAATATGAAGTGTCCTAGGGTAAGCACGAACCCAAAGTTAGCTAAAATGTTTTCTAGTACCAGGAGGTGAAACTAGGATTACGGTCGCAATTGATGTCAATTGAGACATCAATTAAACAAAGTCTAGAATGAAGAATTCTGCCAAGAAATCAAGAGAATAGTCCTCATGGACTAGTAGATAATATGATGAGTGAGTTGACCATCAAGTACTGAAACGTCATCATAGTCTCCACGTGTACAAGGTGGTTTGTACCGAAAATCTATGGTGACACTCACCCGCATCTGTTCGCATCCCCAATGGGTCATCGACAACCCAAGAAGGGTAACCATGAAATTTCTTACTAAAAGCATTAGCTACGACAATTGCTTGACCATGACGGTACTCAAAGGTGCAATCAACTAGCCGATGAGTTCCATCCACCTCTTCTGTCACCAACTCAACTATTTCTGTGTGAAAACAAACTACAACTTCTTTGGTAAAAAAAAGGATGTAACATTTCTCACTGTACAAAAAATGTCACTTGATTTTACAGCAAGAAAGATCGTTATCAGCTCTAGGTCAAAGATATGATGGTTCACATCATGCAGTTCCAATCATCAAGAGGTACATGCATTACTCGATCATGTTGCATCAGTGTGCATCTAAACATTTAATAATACACCGCCGTAGAAATTCAAAAAGTGTAAAAGCTACGATCAAATGAGACAATACCTTGTTGTCAGAAACTTCATTCATTGTCAGCATCGCAACAAAATTGATTGGTTTCTTAGCCAAAAAGGAAATAGGTCTAGCTTAAAGAATGGTTAAGAACTACTGCACGGGTTTGACAAGACCAATGACATTTCGTATTTCACAACATCTTGTGAGGATTTTCCATTTCCAACGATCGTAACCCTTTTTGGAAATTGATGAGAATAACGTCTACTACCAAAGGATTTCATCACCGAGGAGGCACAATCCCGACACGAATCCTTGTATTTCAACCAGAAGGTGACAATTCAAATAGAGAAAGGTTTGCACAACTGCGTCGAATGGAACCAAATCCGAAAGTCGTGACATCCACATGATGTCATGACCAACACACTACTACAGTAACCGAAGATCCTAAGTATGCTCTGAACAAACCACTATCTGATACCAAATTGACACACTTGAACCCGATATTCTCCGAACACTCGGGTAGGCACGTGCTGGCCGACATCCGAAGGTGACGAAGCCATATTAGGATGCATAAGAAATAATAATTACAAACAATACTTATAAATTTAAATACAATGATTATGCAATTATGGAACGTGTTCAAAGCATACACCTAATCCTAGACACTAAAAAGGAATAATATAAAATTGAATGAACAAAGAGATGGGTCCTACACCAAGATGACTTGAAGATGCCAATGCAGGAGTGCCTTGACGTCGAAATTGTACGCCTCGAATCTAAGTACTAATAGGGCGCAAAACAGAACATGAGTGGACTAAGTTGATATATAAGTAATAAGAAAAATAGTTCATCTTTAACGTACTAACCCCCAGGTTGAGAAAACTCGTATAGCATAATAAGTAATAAGTTTTTCCAAAAACCCTAGCACGCCATAAAACTTTTCATAAAACTTTTCAGTATCTTACAGCCAAAGCCACCAACCTACGCCAGGCTGAAGTAATATATAAGTATCTCTTGGGCGAAACCATATATATAAGTATTATCGCCCATAGGCAGAACAGTGACCACTAGATAAGCACAAAAATCAATGAACATAATATTTCCAAACATAATACATATATCTCATCGGAGCTCAGTAGCTCAAACATCATATCTTAAAACATCTTCATAGTATATAGTCATAAATCATATATACTACAAAGAACGTAAAATCGATAAAGCATGAATGTCATAAAGCGTAAGTCCAATTTACTCATAAACGTTTCATAAAACGTAATCAATAAATCATGCTTTTTATGTATGCATTTCTAATGGTAAAATATGCATTTTATAAGGGGTTCACTCACCTTACATCGTCGGCGAAGAGTTGTGCAAACAAGGGTGGACGGAAACGCCATAAACAATTGCACTTAAGCACATAAAGGTACCAATTAATAAAACTATACTAAAACGGTTGAATTTTGGGAAACGGACATCATAAACGGATTCAGGACGTCGAAAAACATAAAAGGGTACACCCACGCGTCGCCATGAGACGGTGGCCCCAATAGCCACGAGCCGCCACATGCCATTTTGGGTTGTCAGAAAGTTAGCCAAAAAAGTTGCCAGCGCCACCGTCCACGTCGGCGAAGCACAGTACCTCCGGTGGAGGCGCGTGTGCTCCACGCGCCAACTGGGTTCAGGATTGGGCTAATCCTGTTTTGGATTTTAGGCTTGGGTTATTTGGGTCTGGGCCTAAAGTTAAAAAGCCAAGGTCTGGACCGAGGTCCATAGCCCAAAGACCTGGGCTGGTTTTAACTTCGGTTATGGGCCGAGGCATTTGAGTTGGGTTATGCAACCGGGCCTGGGCCCAGGTTTGGGACTTTGGGGTAAATGGGTTTGGGTTGGACATTGGGTCGGGTTCTATGGCGCACGAGTTGGGCCAGTCTAGTGTTCCCGGGTAAGGTTTAACTCGATTTCAGGCCAGGTTGGCCGGGTTTGAGGAAGAAGAAAGCCAGAGCTTCCCGAGCTTCGTTCAACTTCGATACCCAACTAAAACTAGTCCTACAATATACCAAAATGAAGCCCAAGGAATAAGGAAGACAATCGTACATATCTCGTGGCCAGTTGTGGTCGGAGTTGGTTGAAAAACGGCCTGCAAGCCGTCGAGTCCTCGTCGAAATTTGGGGAAGTATTCCAGAGGTGTTTTCAAGTCGAATCTTCCCTAAAAACAAGTATACAACCTTAGAAATCAAAGCAACATTCATTTGAGACCAAGATGAAGGGGCTCCGAGACTCACCTAATCGAAGGTGGTCCAACTCACCGCATTTTGAAAAACGGACAGCTGATTTTGATTGGGCATGTCGAAAAACTCAATAAGGAAAGAATGAGAGAGTGAGAAGAGCTACAGGGAAAAACTTGGAAAAAGAAAGAAGAGAGAGAGAGAGAGAAAACCGATTAAAAGAAGAAAAAGAAATTGAGATGTTGAATATAATAATGGTTGAGTGATGTAAGTAAAGAAAGCTGAAAAGAGAGGGAGATGGAGGTAGAGAGATGTGGGAATCGGCCAAGAAAGAAAGAAAAATGATGGTGATATGTGTAATGGGACAAGAGAGAAAATATATTAAAAAAATAAAAAAGAATGATGTCTTATGGGACTTATTGACAAGAGTGGGTTTTAAAACCCAAAATAACTTTTGTTTAATACAAGGTCAGATCAAGCAGTAATGCATATTGCATGAGGTCAGTTTTTAGCATTTAAACTTATCTCAGATGAATTTACACTGCTTCGAACATAACTTCTTTGTTATAACTTCAAATTGAGTTCCTTCTGTGGCCACGTGTTCGTAAAAATGAGTACTATTTGAAAATAGTAAAATAAGGTTGGAAAAGTGAAAGAAAAATTGAGGTCCACGTGGAAGGCCTACATGGCATCTAGACCTGGCATTCGTGTCGTGTTTTCCATGTTCGTGTCATTTTCGTGTCATACCCGATATCTTAGCAGGTCGTGTCATGTAATACCCGTTAAAATAAACGGGTAAAATGACCCGACCCGAAATTACCGGATAATATGACCCTACCCATTACTCATTAAGGAAAATATATTTTAAACCAATAAATAATCAAATGAAAAACATAATACTAAATAAGTATATACATACCATATTGTCACATCCAAAACATAAAAACGCAACTTTCTTTTAAGCATATTTTCGCTTACCTAAATTGATTGCTCTAGCCTTTTTTTTTTTGCAATACTCGTATTTGTATTGTCTATACTTTCGCTTCTAAGATCTCGTTATGTTCCCATTATAATCTCCACGGACACCTCATCACTAAGGTTTACTGAATCTGAATCTCTAGCATCCATTGCTTCTGAAACAAAATGGGTATAAATTAATTAATAGCTTAATTAATTAAGTAAAGTCTTTAATAGTTTTTTAATTAATGTAGAAGTGTAAAAAATATAGAAAAAGTATATAAACACTCGTAATGACAAGCTTTACAACTTTCATTAAGAGCTTAACTTCGAAATTCGCTACTATAATCATATAAATCGTAGATCAAAATTTAACCGTTGATTGTTGTTTACATTTACGATTCATTGTTCTCATCAAATTTTGTTTTTTGAAAACATGATCTATTAGAGGATGCATGAAGATGAACGGTTTGGATCATTGATATTATATTAAGAGTTTTACGGTTAGTGAAAATATTGCTTGATGTTTATAAAGCTTCTACAAACTATATGACATCGACTCATATTTCAGTTAACCGTAAATATCGAAACGTGATATCAAAGATCTAAACCGTTCATCTTCTTACATCTGCCAGATGATCATGTTGTCAAAAAGGAAAATTTCAAAAATGAAATTCAGTAAGAAGAATAAAGCGTAAAGGACAATCGACGGTTAAATATAAATTTAAGGTTTATGGATTATAGTGTTGGATTTCAAAGCTGGCCCCTTCATGAAAGCTGTAAAGCTTGTCACTATGAGTGATTGTATATTTTTTTTTACATTTTTTACACTTCTACAATAATTATTATTAATTTTGGCCTCAAATAAAAAAACATTATTCATGAGGGTTTGGAGGATTTTAAAAATCTAAACGATAATGTAAGTGTAACCATTATCTACTCATGGAGGAATAATGATGAATCAGAAGTGTTTATATATTCTTTCACATTTTTCATACTTGTATGTATATCTTCTTAGTTCTTGCCAATACAAATACTATACTAGTTTATTTTAATTTTGGACAACAACATGTTAAGTAAAATTTATCCTAATAATGATAATAATGAACTCTCATAATAAACATAAATAATGACCAAAGCTTTTTTTTTTCTTTCACTTATGCAGAATAATAATACAAAACTATATATTTAATATATAATATATTGTATATATTAATATGGCTATTGTATTTTATAATAAATCTTTTAGTAATTAAACTTTAAAACTACCAAAATATTTTTTTTCTTAACCGGTCTAAACGAGTTACCCACGTGTTACCCGCGTGTATACCCGTTATTAACGGATCACCCGATGATGACTCGAAACCCGTTATTTTCGTGTCGTGTCAGAAACTGCCGGGTCTAGTAGCATCTCGTTGGCATTTTAGAAATTTAATTGCTACCGGGAATAAAATACAATAAATTTCGGGACGGGATGTCACAACTAATCATTAATAATAATAAAAAATATAAAAAGCCTATTCCAATTTTTGATTAAATAAAATAAATAATTAGCAGAATCTAAAAACACAAACCACAGAGTTCAAAATTTTAGTAAATCATAGAATATAAACTGAAAACCAACTAACAAAGTCCAACTTCGCAATAAATTATGGATTCTAATACAAAAACCAACTAAGAAAATTCAAGACCAGTTAAGCGAATTTGCAGAAAACTATGGATTTTCAAATCAAAAAATTTCACTTTTGCAGTAATTTTCAAATCAAAACAGAACACAATTGATAAAAAAAAAAATTCACTTATGCATTGACTCTAAATCAAAATCTAATCTAAAAGAAAAAACAAAAACTCAACTCTCAAATTTACCTGATAAAGGCAAAGAAGGTAGAGAGTGTCATTAAATCCAAGTATCGATTTGTGAATAAACCTAAAACAACCAAATTACCAGTCATTCAATCGAAATTAATCAAACCCAACTATCGATTTCCATCAATAAAGAGATAGAGATACATACCTGCTAGTTGACGTAATTTTCGAGATTGAAAATGATGTTAGAGTTGTAAGGATTTTTGTCGAGCAGCTGCTCCACTGCAATGCCACTTGTTGCTGCTGTAGAACCAATCTCCACCTCATTCGAAAGCCAAAACCTTTTTAAATTCGCAATCTAAGGACCAAACCCAGAAATAAAATTTCAGGGATGGGCAAGAATTCCAGAGAAAAATTTAAACATTTTATGCAAAGATGGTTTTTTTTTTCTTCTGGAAAATAAATAGAGAAAAAAGAGATTGAAAGTTTTGAGGAGTAATGGAAAGAGAGCCACGGGGATGCTTTGAAGATAGGGTGAAGGGAGATGAAGGGAGAGTGGTGCTATTTTGAAGGTAGGTGAAAGAGAAAGAAACAAGGAGGGAGAAGCGGCACTAAAATGAAATGGGGGAAGAGAAGGCTTTTATTTAGGGTAGAAAACTAGCGTCGGACAAAACCGACAACATATATTAATTCCGTCGGTTAAAACCGACACCACCCTACGCCCATTGACATCACTCTGTCCAATTCCGCGTGCAAAACTAGTGGGAAAATTCCCGCCCAAATATTCACGCCAATTCCGTCAGATAAAACCGACATTACGCTATTCGACACAAGTTTGAAAATATTTATAAAAAAAAAACAAAAAGCAATTCCTGTCGATCATAAGCAACAGTACTGCCAAGTTTGAAAATATTTAAAAACAAAAAGCAAGTCCTGTCGGTTATAAGCGACAGTAGTGCCAAGTTTGAAAATATTTAAAAAACAAAAAGCAAGTCATGTCGGTTATAAGTGACAGTGCTGCTTTGTTTTTTGACATCATCTAAACAGGTTGTCGAAAATGTCTTATCCGACAGTACATTGTATAAAACCGCCACCAGTCTTCGACACAATAAGCTACTTTTGTAGTAGTGCATAAAAATATCATATTTAGAGATTAAGTGAGTCTAAGAGAGTTCACACAATTGTGGTTCGCTGGAATCTTACGATTTGGTGTACTACTATCGTAAGGAGGAGGTCGTTTTATCCTGAGAGACAAAGGCCGATCAACCATGAGCACCGTAGTGAGGGCGTAAATTATCTTAAGGAGAGAGACCCAAATTCTTGACTAGACCGTATTTTTTAGGTTTTTCTAATCCAATTTCATGTGCATTAGCATTGTGTTTTGTTTATTTGTATGCATTAAATTGTGTTTGTACTTGCATGAATTGTTCCTTAATTTTCTATGTGATTCATATAGCAGTTAGATTCTATTTTTTCTAACAAGATCAACATCGGTACCTCATGTCTAAGGGGTATTTGCATTATTGCAACTTTTTTTTTTTTTTTAACCAATTAGTGTACCCAGTGATCATCATTCGGAACCTACACATTTATGTATTCCTATCAGAATGACGATAAATTTTTGGGAACTTTAACGAAAAGCTCCCAATATTGTTTACTTTAACGAAAAATCACATTTTGTACTAAAAAGTCAATCCTGATATTATTCACTTTACCCTTTATTTTGTCCTTATCGTAAAAACTCAAAGTTTTTTAGCCTTTTTCATTGGTTTTCCTTAAAATTTTCTATTGAGAATAGGGTTTGGTACACCAAGTGTTACAATACAAGTGGTTGGATACTTGAAAAAAAAAATCCAACTACTTATATTATAACACTTAATGTACCAAGACGTGTTTCCGATATAGTGAAAAATTTATCCAAAATGACTTTAAACTTTTAAACCAATCATTTTCTCAATTAAACAAATATAGTGTGTACTAGTCTTTGTCGTTTGACAAATATACTGTGTAGTCTGTACTAGTCTTAGCAAAAGAAAATCATAAACTAAAATTATTTCAAATAAAAAGTGTCCAACTAAAATAAAAATCAAACATCCTACAAAACTCATACATGAAAAAAATGGCTTATATGATATCCATCAAATAATCTTAACTTAACTAATTCTGGTATACAAAGCTAAAAGCTAGACTGTAATATATGAAACGTATTGTATGCTTATCTCGAACTCAAAGTAACCCAGATAGCATACTTTTGAATTTTGATCTTAACATGTACATATTTCTGCATATATATATAGCTAGAATATTTCGGCAAAGTTGGAAGTTGTTGTAGTAGGTATTCCAAAAGGCACACGATCGCCATAGAACTCATCTGCCCTATTATTGTTGTGCTTCTCTCGGCTCTCCCTCACGAAAGCTTCTTGGTTGATCGAACAAGAAGTGGTGGAAGAAGAAGAGCAAGACAGAGAATTAGCAACCCTATTGTTACTAACCTTGGATGCTCGATAACCTTGATTATTATTGTTGCCAGTGAGCCGTTGAACCAAACCCATAAACTCTTCAGGTTGGACATGAATAATCTTGGGAGAGATGAGATATACTACGACTGGCTTCTTCTTCATCACCTTCTGTGAATTCTTGCTCACCATAAGAGGTGCAGGCCTTGGACCCTGCAACTCCAAATGCCTTCTCGACGACTTCATCATCTTAGTTAAAATCGAATTTCAATATTAAGTGATAGTGCATTGGTCGTGAAAATTTTAGAGGTGCAAAACATTTATTTATACTTGGTTTTAAGGAAGAAAGGTGCAATATTTTATTTATTTGCGACTTGTCAGCTTGCCTTTGGCTTGATTTGTATCATTGAATTGGTCTTTTTTGAGATAAAATATGTTTGCTGATTCAGTAGAGTTTGCCGGCTGTCTCTCTAGATTACATAGAAACCAAGAATTCTGGTGACTTTAATATTAATTTACATATGCTGACAAAAGATTATTCAAAAAGCAGGAGAATTAAAGCAGGGATTAGGGTGTGAAAAAGTCATAATATACTAATTAGTCAAGGTCAAAGTCATACGATCGTGTACTATTCTGGAAAGGGAGGACCAAGGGAAGATTGGAGGAGGGAGGAAGATTGCAACAGAAATTATGTAATATTTTAGGCCTAGGTTTTAAATTTTAACCCCGCAAAGATGATGTAATTATATCTACACTAGTGAATTCAAGTCTCACTTAAGTTTTAACTCCTCTAAACTCAAATGTTGCATGTTCCCTTCAAATCAACTTGTGTTTCACTTTTGCTCATACGGTTCAAATGTTATCTTCTTATGTCAATATGCTGTTAATTGTTGTAGTCCTATTGGATTAAGAATGTGATTGTGTAAATCCTAGTGTATCTAGGAGTATCTTGTATATTCCTTTTAGTAGTTTAATTCCTATTAGAGTTGTAATCCTAATAGGGTAAGGATTTAACCTTCCATACCACTATAAATAAAGGCACAATGGGGTGATACAACACACACCTTAGAATTACATCTCTCTCTTCTCTCTTTGTTGCCGCCGGCCCCTCTCCCTCTCTGTCCTTTATACAGTTCAGTCAAATAGGCCTACAACACGTTAGCAGCACGCTCTTGCTGGAAGCTAAGGAACTGAAGGATCGTGGAGGAGGCTTTCATCTACAAAATCAAAGGCTTTCAATTATTTTCTGTCAATCAGGTTAGTCTAAAATAAATTAAGATATTTAAAAAAACCTTGAAGCATGAAAACATTCCCCATGATGCATGAACCCCCTATATTTATATTTTCCTTTCAATTATATATATTGTACATATGTTCATATATTTTGTCACTATATATGCTTGTTTATGCAATACGCAATTATGCTATGTGGAAGTTGTGAGTCAAAGCATCGAAATTAATTTAGAAGCAATTAGGGTTTTTAACCCTAGAAATTCAAAAGAAAAAAAAACAAATTGGGATTTATGCGGCATAGCCGCCACACCACCGTGGCATCATCGTTGGACCACCACATTGCCTGCAGCCCAATCGCGTGGGGAACAATGTCCTTTTCGACACCCTAGACCAAGCATAGCAACCCTTTGGGCTTTGGGCTTGCTGCCATTAACCCACAACCAGGTTTTGGCCTAGGTTGAATTGCACACGGGTCTGAAGCCCCGGTCCACACCCAAGCCCACTCTAGCACAGCTCGAAGCTATGTTGGGCTTGTTCCTGATCAGGCCTTAAGCCCCCGCCCAAGCCAGTATGCTAAAAGCTTGCTAGGCTTTGCCTTTGTCACGACCCGCAACTCTATAAGCCAGCCTATGCGGCTGGGCTTGTTTATACGACCCGAAACCCAGCTTCGGCTGGGCTTCCTCGCACCACCTGCAAGCCAGCCTTTGGGCTAGGCTTGCCTCGTGCACTGATCTCGGCCCACATTGCCAGCAGCCTTATTGCTGGGCTTCCTAGACTCTCGACCCGTGGCTTGCAGCCATGTTTGGGCTGCTCCGCAACCACCCGAGGCTCATATGCCCCTTTAGGGCTTTGCCATACTCACGACACCCAAGCCTAATGTTATTGGGCTATGGTTTTCGAATCCAATGCTTTTTTTTTTTTGGCATTCCCAATAATTTTAACCTGAATGTTATAATTATTTTTACTTATACGATCAACCCCGAATGGTCCCGATCTATTGAATTAATTAAAATGACTAATAGTCCATTAATCTGACAATTAATCCAAAATTATTGGCTTGAAGCTCACTTTTTGGCAATTAATGATTCAATCAATTATATCATTTCTGTGAACCGTTGACTATCTTTCGTAGTCTTGAAGCACTCACACTTGGGTTCCTTAAGCAATCCACAAATCCACTACACTTTATTGTATATTGTATTCTGTGTTCTTACAGGTACCCCTATATGAATTAAATGTTCATAACTAAATTGAACATGTAATTTCGAATTTAGTGCCTTAGAAATCCAAAGTTTTCATTCAAAACTTACCACATGAAACCCATAGCTTTCACGCTTAAATTAAACCAATACATGTCTATAGAACCCGAATGTTCTACGCTATATGTCTATGGCTTTCCTTATGACTAACCACGTTTTCACCATTTAGGGACATGTCGAACTTGAACAAACTCGATTTCACCATTTTGGAAGTCTCTAGAAAAAACTACTTGAAATGGGTTTAAGACATGAAGCTTCATCTTACTACAAAGAGCCTTATAGTTATTATCGAGGAACCAACTGACGATGAACCCGTCAACGAAGCTCAGAAAGCTACTGCTATGATCTTCATCCACAAACACATCCATGATGCACTGCAGACCGAGTACCTCGCAGAGGAGGATCCACATACCCTCTGGCTCGCTCTGGCGAATCGCTTTGATCACCAGAAAGACATTTACTTGCCTGAAGCAAGACACGACTGGCAGCATTTATGCTTCCAAGACTTTCAATCTGTGAATGAATACAACTCTGAAGTTTGTAGAATCCAATCACTATTTAAGTTCTGTAATGAGGACTTAACCGAACATAATCTAATGGAGAATACCTATTTGACCTTCAATGCCACAAATATTGCCTTGCAACAACAATATAGGGTACAAAAGTTCACCAAATTTTTGGATTTGATATTTGTTTTACTTCCCGCTGAAAGCAGAACTAGCTTTTGATGAGAAATCATCAAGCTCGACCCACTGGCTTGAACGCCGCGCCTGAAGCGCATGTAAGCAATTTTAGCATCCATAATCGACGGAAACCTCGTTGTGGCTGTGGAAAAAGGCGGCAAGCCCCACCACAGGCCCAAGGTCAACAAAACAGAGGTCCACCCAAGGGAGGAAATTTGACCCATAAGCGCCAAACCCTTGCCCCCAAGGCCCCAAACATCAAGAACAAGGGAAAAGCTATTGTTCAATCGGCCCCCACTAAACTGGACATGTTCTACCACTGTGGATCAAAGGATCATTGGTCACACGCATGCCGAGCTACCCCCGAGGCTATTGCCAAGTTTCATTCCCGTCGTGAGTCTAACTTTGCGCTTGTAGAACATCCCGAAGATGCTATTACAACTCTGGAGGTTTCATATTTTAAGGAGGCATATGCTCCTATGGAAGAATAAAGTTTTATTTTTCAAGAAATGTTTTTAGGGTGTTTTACCCCTAGTGGCCGAACCCACTAGGACGAACCACCCCCCCTAAATTTTTAGGTTTATGGTTTAATATTCGGACAATTTTTCAAAGTATTTGGAATTATTTGTTTGGTTTTGGTTTGTTTTGAATTATGGATAATTATTTTATGGATATTATTTCTCGAATTGATTAATTGAACTAATGGAATTATATTTATGCATGTGACCGATTCAATTAATTTATTTCTAGGTATGACTAGTGGGGAAGTTAGTTGTCTGGCTGGTAGTGCCACCACACACCATCTTGCGTGAGAAACACTATTTTACTAACTTTGTACCTAAAATTGCACCTCTGACAACCCCATCTAACCTGATAGAATGATATAGAAATGCCCGTATAATGTTGTCCAATGATACTGAATTAACCATTAAAGAGGCACTTTATTCTCCACGTTCTGGAAGAACGTTGCTGAGTTTTAGAGATATTCGAGATAATCAATATCATGTTGAAACCACTAAAGAGAATGGTTCTGAATTTCTTTGTATCACTTCTTACGAATATAGCCAGAAGCGTATTCACAAGAAGCTGGAACATCTCCAGAGTGGGTTGTACATAACAACCATTCAATCCGTGGAGACCCATCACGTGGCTGACTCTATGGTCGAGTTCCAAACCACTTTGCTGCTTTAGCATGATCTAATGGGACACCCCAACGAGATATGATGCGCCGTATCCTCAAAGCATCACATGGGCATCACTTAAAATCTTATCCCAACCATCTGCTTTGCAAAGCATGTTCCCTATGGAAGTTGAACATTCAACCCTCACTTACAAAGATTATGCACAACCTTCTAAGTTTCTTCAGAGAATTCAAGGGGATATTTGTGGACCTATCCAACCAACATTCGGACCATTTAAATACTTCATGGTGTTGGTTGATGCATCGACGCGATGGTCGCATGTCTGCTTATTGTCTACACGTAATGCTGCATTTGTGAAACTCCTAGCATAAATTATTAAGTTTATGGCTCACCACCTTGATTATCCGATTAAGTCGATTCGACTGGATAATGCTTGAGAGTTTACGTCACAGACTTTTGATGATTATTGCATGTTTGTTGGGATTGAAGTTGAACATCATGTACCCCATGTTCACACCTAAAACAGCCTGGTAGAAGCTTTCATAAAGCGCATTCAAATGATAGCTCGAACTTTGGTTATGCGAACCAATTTGTTGGTATATGCTTGGGGCCATGCAATATTGTAAGCAGCTATGTTAGTTCGCCTGAGGCCCACCACTACCCAACCTCATTCACCATTATAGTTGGTTACTAGATACAAGCCTAACGTCTCGCATTTACGTGTGTTTGGGTACGCAATCTATGTGCCAATAGCACAGCCACTACGTACCAAAATGGGTCCTCAGAGAAAAATGGGAATCTATGTCGATTATGATTCGTCATCCATTATTCGCTACTTAGAGCCATTGACAGGAGATCTTTTTACCGCACATTTTGGGGATTGTCACTTCGATGAGACAATCTTCCCGTCGTTAATGGGAGATAAGATCACCAATGTTTCTATAGAACGCTGTGAATTGTCGTGGATTACTCCCACTATGTCTCATTTAGATCCTTGCACCCTTTAGTCTGAAACTGAAGTGCGAAGTATTCTAGATCTTCAGAACATCGCTCAAATCATGTCGGATGTTTGTACTGATCAAGCAAAGGTGATGATATCACATATACCCACTGCAAATGCACCTACAAAGATGGACGTACTTAACGTACACCGTAACACTACTGTGGAAGGCTGGACCATCCCTGAGGATAGAGCGGCCACACCTCCCACACGGCATGGTACACTGGTGGCTAGCCAATCATCTACTTCTACCCTGAAGCATGGTAGACCCCTTGGTTCAAAGGATTCATAACCTTGGAAGAGGAAAACGGCACAAACTAGTGACCCTAGTATGAATTTGACCATTGCTTACTCATTTGTTCCAATGCATGAGGTTATTCTAGATTACGGTGATGTTTTAGATGAGACATACCGGCCTCCCGAGAATCGTGAGATTTCGGTCCATTACATAATATTGGATGAGGTTTGGAATCGAAACGGGATGATTGTCGATGATGCATTCACATATACCATTGCTTCCGACATCATGCTTAGCGATAATATTGAACCACGCTTCGTTGATGAATGTCGACGTGGAACAGATTGGTCAAACTGGAAACAAGCAAATCAGGTCAAACTCGACTCCATCACATGTGAAGCTCATGGGCTACAAGTGGGTTTTCGTGAGGAAGCGTAATGAAAAGAATGAAATAGTGTTATACAAAGCATTCCTCGTAGCGCAAGGCTTCTCTCAATGCCCTGTGATTGTTTACGAGGAGAAATATTAACCTGTAATGGACATCATAACGTTCTGCTACCTTATCGGTTTGGTAGTTTCCAAAAGACTGAATATGCAGCTTATGAACGTGGTAACCGTGTATCTCTATGGGGATCTAGATACATAAATATACATGAAAGTTCCATCCATTGATTGTTTCAAATGGTTCTAGACCATGGAACACTCTTTCGATTAGATTGAAGAGATCACTCTACGGATTGAAACAATTTGGGCGGATGTGGTATAACCGTCTGAGTGAATATTTGACAAGTCAGGATTATGTGAACAACGAATTATGCCCGTGCGTGTTCATTAAGAAGTCACATTCTGGATTTGCGATCATTGCAGTTTATGTCGACGACATGAATCTCATCGGAACTCCCGCAGAGCTTGAGGAAATTATCGTTCACTTGAAATAAGAATTTGTGATGAAAGATCTTGGGAAAACTCGATATTGTCTCGGCCTGGAGTTCGAGCATTGTTCGGATAGAATCCTAGTACATCAATCGAACTACACCTAGAAGGTGTTGCGACGTTTTAATGAGGATAAATGGAAGCCTTCGAGTACTCATATGGTTGTTCGAACCCTAGATGCTAAACGAGATCCCTTCCATTCAAAGGAGAATGAAGAAGAGATTTTGGAGCCCTGAAGTTCCATACCTAAGTGCAATTGGTGCTTTATTGTACTTGGCTCAATGCACTAAGCCCAACATCCCATTCGCTATTAATCTTTTGGCTAGATACAGCAATGTGCCTACACATAGACATTGGAACGGTGTTAAAGAATTTTTTTGCTACCTCAAGGGTACGACGGATTTGGGCTTGTTCTACACCCACGAATCCTCGTGAGGAGCCGCAGCCCCCTAAATCCTCGGGTTAATTCTCACCTCGTTGATTACGCAGATGCTGGTTATCTGTCTGACCCACATAGGGCATGTTCTCAAATGGGTTATGTCTTTATCGTTAGAGATACCGCTATATCTTGGAGGTCTACCATGCAAATGCTAGTTGCAACTTCTTCGAACCATGTTGGGATTCTCGTCCTGCATGAAGCATCGTGTGAGTGCTTTTGGTTGAGAGCAGTCATGGAACATATTCGAAGCACTAGTGGTCTTACTTCCTTCGTTGACCTTCCAACGATAATCTTTGAAGACAATGCATCATGTATCGAGCAATTAAAAAAATGATACATCAAGGGAGACAACATCAAGCACATAGCGCCGAAGTTCTTTTATTCTCACCAGCAACAACAGCATCAGAACATTGAAGTCAAGTAAATCCATTCCCAAGACAACTTGGCCGATCTCTTCACTAAGTCGATCTCTTCACTAAGCCATTGTCCAAGTTTACTTTTAAGAAGCTCGTCCAAGGAATCGGTATGCATAAATTATCTGAGTTGAATTACTTGTAGTTCTCTTATTTGGAAGTTATGTCTAACTCATGGGGAGTATCCTGAAGCATACTCACTTGATTTTAATGTACTATTTTTCCTATGATTATAAGCATTTTTCCCACTAGGTTTTTGCTACCTAACAAGGTTTTAACAAGGCACCCATCCTGGGATGATCATACTCTGTTAAGTTCGCTACTTTCGTCCTGTTTGACGTTTGTTTAAGACATTATGCATATTTCTCACTTTTCTCCTTAGTCTATGAGTTTTAGGGTGGTTTGGTATTGCTGTGCTTTGAAAAAAAGCTGCTTCTGTTGTGCTGTGAAATAAAGCAACAGAGTGTTTGGTAAACTTTTTTGTAAAAGTGCTTTTGAAAAAAAAAACAGTATTATAGTGTTTGGTAAACTTTTATGTAAAACAGATGTGAAAAAAGCTAGTTTTTCAAAGCTGGGTTTTGCAGCTCTGTGTTTTTGGCTTTTTTTTCACCCAAAACTGTGAAAAAAAGTTGAAGTCGAATGTTTACCAAACACAAAAAAGCTCCCATCTTTTTTTGATACCCACTTTTTTTCAAAATCACCTCAGTACCAAACCATGCATTACCATAGCGAGATTTTGTGAGTTTTACTACCAATACATACTTTCTTTTAAATTTGAGACTCGCATTCCCCCATTGTACGGATGACTTCATCAACTATTTTACCTTATATGCTGAAAATCTGATTCAATGTTTTGTTTGAGTATTTACACACTCAAGGGGGAATGTTGCAGTCCTCTTGAATTAGGAATGTGATTGTGTAAATCCTACTGTATCTAGGAGTATCTTGTATATTTCCTTTAGTAGTTTAATTCCTGTTAGAGTTGTAATCCTAATAGGGTAAGGATTTAACCTTCTATACTACTATAAATAAAGGCACAATGGGGTAATACAACACACACCTCAAAATTACATCTCTCTCTTCTCTCTCTGTTGCCACCAGCCCCTCTCCCTCTCTGTCCTTTATACAGTTCAGTCAAATAAGCCTACAACATTAATGTTATTTTCTTGTAGAACTGTATTTTTGTGCTTTTTTTTCGGCGGGGGGGGGGGGGGGGGGGAGGAGGAGGAGGAGGGAGGTTCTTCAACCACTAACGTTTTAAATTTCTCTCTAATATCACTTTTTTTTTAATAAAAAATTGTATAAAGTTTTAGTAGTTTTGATAGGATGGGCATCATACAACAAAATTTTAATAAAAAACATTTAACAAATTTTATTAATAATAATGACAAGAACCTAAGTGACGAGCCATTTAGTACTATAGTATAGTCATATAATATTGTTTGTTCGAAAAAAAAAAAGTGACGAGGTCATGCCTCTTCAATCAACGTTTCAAGTTTTTCTCCCTGCAATTCAAAATTAAGGTAGTAATATCACTTCTTTCTTTCTTTTTTATAAAGTGTAGAAATTTTTAGGAGTTTTAATAGAAGGGGCTTCAAACAACAAAATTTTAGTAAAAGACACTTCATAAATTTATTAATAGAGAATGCTAAGGAGATTCTCAATGTGGAACTCTTTATGGACTCTCTACCACGTCACAGTATGTCAATTTACGTGCCAACATTATAAAACAATGTGCAAAAAAACATGAGTTGCCAAAGATTCCATGGAGAGTCTTACTTTTGAGAGGGTCTCATTCGCAATAAAGACAAAACAAAGAAACGATGACAATATTGTAATCAGTTGAAAGTTTAGTGGCTTTGAATAAAAAGTTACCGGTGCCACACTTCAATTTAATTACGATACTACCACCATCTTTTATTCTTCTGATTAAAAAAAGGATAAATTACCGTTTAACCCCATGAACTATTACTCCAGTTGAAATTGACTCCCTGAACTTTTTTTTTGGTAAATTGACCCCCTGAACTATTTGAAATATGCCAATTAACCCCTTGTCGTTAGATTCTGTCCACTATCATGTCAAATTCAAGGGCAAATTAGTCTTTTTATCATCAATTCTTACATATCACTTATAACCACCAATAAAATTATGACATGTGGACACATAATAATGTGTAATGACAATGTGAAATGGTCCGTTATGTAAACGTTTGGTTTCTTTATATTTCTTATTATGCTATAAGTTTTTTGAATTATTCTGTGTCCACATGACATTATTTTATTGGTGGTTATAATTGAAAAGTAAGAATTGATGATAAAAAGTCTAACTTGCTATTGAATTTGACGGAATAATGGAAGGAATCTAACGGTAAGAGGTTAATTAGCTGATTTTAAATAGTTCAGAGGGTTAATTTACCAATAAAATAGTTTAGGGCGGTCAAACCGCAGTTTACCCTTCAAAAAAAGGGTAATGTTGGGGATTGAAATGAGAATTTTGAGTGCTACTAACAATTTTCAGTTTTAAACCAAACTTTGTAAATCAAATGATGTGGTTGTTGATAATTGAATTATTACTCAAGTGTTGATTAACGTGTTTATTTTCTATTGGTGACACATTATTTGGTTTGCAAATTTAGTTTAAATATTTGGTCCTAAAAAAATCGTAGTCACTGAGGCGTTCTCCATTAGTTTTGTGTAACTTTTCATGTTAGTTACTTCTGAACTCTAATTATCTTTACCTCGTTACCCCTCCTTGGAGGAGTAATAATAATAATAATAATAATCTCTACTAATTAATAAAACACTCATTGTCAATTAAAATCCTATGAAATTATCAGTTTAACCCTCTAATTAAAACAAAACATGAATAAGAAATATGGGGCAGAAATATAATTTCATACAACCAAATTTTGCTGTTTTTTTTTTCAAAGCTTCAACTACATGTAATCCTAACATCTCTCTAATTATAAAAATAAAAAAAATTTCCCACTCTCACGTTCTCTATTACTCCATTCCTCTCTCATTCTATTTCAAAAACAAAAATAAAAAATTTTCTTACACAGTTTATGTGTACCCATATGCTAGTAATAATAATAATAATAATAAATATAATTACATTCTTGCTTTGTAATACTATGGTTTAAAAATAAAAGATTATTTTCTTATAAGTAATAATGTTTTTAAATGATCTTTTATTTAAATAATGTTACGAATTTTATATTAGTTTATTTTCTATTTTTGACATTGTAAAAAAATATAAATAAAATAAACATGATTATTGAACTAGTAATACGAATTTTTTTTAATTGTAATGAGAACACAAGTGGTACACCACGTGTTTTTATGTAAGTGGTGTAATTTTTTTTTTAAGTTATTAATTTTTTAACACACATAGTACCATTCCATGTGCCGGCCACACTGAAAAATCTCTCCGAATACGGTACGAGTTGAACACGTAAGAATGGATTTGTAGCGTCGATCACGATCTCTCTCCTTCTCTACATGCAGAACGCGGATATGGCGTCCCTTCAATTTTCGAAAATTATCCAGAACTTCAGAATCCCAGCATTTGAAACGTTTCAATTGCTTCTCATTCATCTTCACGACTCACCGAACCGCTCTCAATAGCTCAGTTTCCCACACACTCTCTCTCTCTCTCCCTCTCTCATTTTAGCCTTCAATTTTTCCCGTTTCCCATTTTTTAGGGTTTTCATTTTCTGTTCATTTTCTGGTGTTCTTGTTCCCAATTGAAATTTGTTCTCTGTACATTTTTCTGGACTGTAATTCTATTCATTTTTGTTTAATTTTCCAAAATTCATTCTTATTCCTCACTATTTTATTGTAATTTTTCCGGTTTTAGAAGAAATTTTTATTCATATTTCATCATAGTTGATTCCCGTGATGCATCTCGAAATTTTGTGCGTCTCAATTCGTTTTCGGACCCAAATTTCTCATTTATGTCATTGAATCTAAGGAAAAAATCGATTTCTTGGAAGTTTGAATAGAACAGGGTGCAATTAGGGTTTCCAATCATATGCTGTTGGGCGCAAAGAATCGAGCTAGGTTTTGTTCAGGTCCCTGATCTGAGCTGCAGAGGTAGGGACTTGATTGGATTGCTTATTATTGTAGTTAATGTGATTGAAGAAGAAGATTGATTTGGATGTTGAAATTGATAGAAGGACCTGAGATTGGTGCTTTTATTATTTGATGGGGAACACATGTGTAGGACCAAATCTTGGCAAGGGTTTCTTTCAATCTTTTACTGCTGCCGTTTGGAAAAACCGGCCGCCGGAAAACAGGCTTCCTCCTCCCAATGAAGGAAATAGTAGCAAAAGTGGCCCAAGTTCAAATCATGATTCATCTAAAGGAGGTAATGAGGGGAATAAAGCTCCTAATCATCAGGCTCCTAAAGCTATTGAGATTCCTCCTAATCCGGTTCAAAGCACACCGCCTCCAGCTGTGAAAATCGGTAATGATCCACATCAAAAGGCAGAACCTGAAAAACCTAATAAGCCGGAGGTTAAGGAGGAGGTGAGTAAGCCTCCTCAGGATGCTGAGAAATCGAAGAAACCTACTCATATGAAGAGGATTTCAAGCGTTGGACTGCAAGTAGAATCGGTGTTAGGAAGGAAGACTGGGAATATAAAGGATGTTTATAGCTTGGGAAGGAAGCTTGGACAAGGGCAATTTGGGACGACGTTTCTTTGCGTGGAGAAGGAAACGAATAAAGAGTTTGCTTGCAAGTCGATTGCAAAGAGGAAATTGACAACACAAGAAGACGTGGAGGATGTTAGGAGGGAAATTCAGATAATGCATCATTTGGCAGGTCACCCCAATGTGATACAAATTGTCAGCGCTTATGAGGATGCTGTGGCAGTTCATGTTGTAATGGAACTGTGTGCAGGTGGGGAGCTTTTCGATAGAATTATACAAAGGGGGCATTACACAGAGAGAAAGGCAGCTAAGCTTGCAAGGGTTATCATTGGTGTCCTCGAAGCATGCCATTCTTTGGGTGTCATGCATCGGGACTTAAAGCCAGAGAATTTTCTATTTGTCAACCAGGAAGAGGACGCACCACTTAAGACAATAGATTTTGGGCTCTCAGTGTTCTTTAGGCCAGGTATGATATCACATTTATGGACTAGATTCATATCTGGAACCCGTATGGAGCAAATCAGATGCAAAGATATGTTGACCCTATTGGCATTAACCTATGAAATAAGATATATGCTTTTGGGTCATTATGCAGCTGGTATTTAATTGGTTTTTGGTAGAATTCTCTTACTATTTCTTCCTATTCATTGGTTTACTTTGATGAGTGTAAGGTTTCGATTTTATACTTCTAGATTGTAATGGTGGTTCTGTGGAACTGAATTTGTTGGACTTGACCATTTTTCTCTTACTTGATTGCTCCTAAGTAGTTACAAAAAACGAACATGTCTTCCTTGCTTTGACATGTTGAATGTTTATGATTGTGATGTTAGGTCTCATATTCATGAAGTGAAAAGTAGTCGACCATAAGTGTGAAAATATTTTATCCATATATAAGCAAACTTTATTTGCACATGTGAGATATCAGTTGAGAGAAAAAAAGAGGTGTGTAGATGAGAGAAAAAAAGAGAGGTGTGTAGATGGGGATATACTGGGAGAGGTAAGTGTGTGAAAGGTGGTGGCAAGGTAGATATCAAAATGTTTAAGGGTTGGGGTGTGTGGCTTTGGAGGAGGGTGATCAAAACTGCTTTAGAGATATAGATGGCCTTGTGCCAATATATGGGTATGAATAATTTCCAACTTCATCGTTGAAGCTTGAAAAATCAAGGATATGTATTGTTTGATATTAAATTGTGGCTTTTTATCCAAAATGGTCCTTGAGATTTGCATAACTTCTCATTTTGGTCCCTGAGATTTGAAATCAATAGAATTGACCCCTCAGTTTGTTCACCATCAATCATTTGGTTATTCCGTGAAAAATCTCCATCAAATAAGGATAAAATGACAAAAATACCCTCATTTTTTGTCAAGTCATTTTGGTCTGTTGTTTATTAAATTGAGGATAGTTTTGCCATTTTAATCTTTATTTAATATAACTATTCACGAAATGACCAAAATGATTGATGATTTCAAATATCAGGGACCACTTGTATTGATTTCAAATATCATGGACCAAAGTGAGGAGTTATGCAAATCTCAGGAACCATTTTGGCTAAAAAACTTTAAATTGTTTACTTTTGTAATGGAGTGAAATTAATTGTAGCAAAAGTTTCAGGTTCAAATTTTTAGTCGAGTTTGCTTTCTTTCATTTTTTGAAGTCTGTCTTCAACATTTCAAGAATTGACAAGTTTGTTTGAGTTGGGTTAGTTGCTCCTGCCTCTAGCTTGTACAACACTTTGTAAGAGTAATATGGAGACCATGTATCATAAGCTTGCCCTAACTTTAATAATTCTTCAACAAGGTCACATCAATGCATGTATAAGTTATAATTGTAATTTTGGGTAATTGTGTGGCTATCCTTTTGGAGCTATCTTAATGATATGATGTCATTTCTGGTAGACCAAAACAAAGATGTTATTTCATCTTTCGAGTTTTTCACGTGCCTGGCCACAATATATGTTTTTTAATACATATGGTAAAAGTAAGGACTTGAATATGAAAGACATGAAACTAATGAAACTATTGAAACACTTTGTTCATTATTTAAGCAGAACTATGCTAGCTAGAGGGGAGAAGAAATACTATTTGTTTGTTGTCTTTTGTTAGTTGGTTTTTCGTTTTCATTTCATTTTAAAATTATGTATACGGCGTGTTAGATGACTCATGTTGCTTGTGTAAATTGCTTGCACCCCTCAGGGCTCTTTTCAAAATAACTGTGAAGAGCACAAAGGATGCAATCCTAATTCACAGTAACTATTTAAGTGAGAATTCCTTCAGAAAAAAAGGATATAATTTTTAGTTAATTCTTAGAATGATCATGTTTCTGATAATCATGTTAATGTATTGTTTCCTACTCAAACGAATGATTCCCATGCCCAATAGCTGCTACAAATTAGTATGCTTAATATTACCAGTAAATCTCTGTTGTAAATGATATATTTTTCTAAAGCCAGCATGCTGTCTGAATGTTGTCTTTGCTCATTCAAACTTATTTGACCTACTTCACATTGTTAGACTGAATTCTTCCAATATCTGAAATATAACAAAAACCCATCTTCCCAGGAGAAACATTCACTGATGTTGTTGGGAGCCCTTACTATGTGGCACCAGAAGTACTACGGAAGCACTATGGTCAAGAATGTGATGTTTGGAGTGCTGGTGTGATCATTTATATCTTACTCAGTGGAGTGCCCCCTTTCTGGGATGGTGGGCATATCATGGCTTTGTCTTATTGATTATTCGTTAAATTTTAGCCATATAAAAGTTACATCTAATCTCTAGTTTTTTTATGATATTCTGGATCAGAAACGGAGCAAGGTATATTTGAGCAGGTATTAAAGGGCGAACTTGATTTCATATCAGAACCATGGCCCAACATATCTGAAAGTGCTAAGGATTTGGTTCGGAGAATGCTTGTGAGGGACCCAAAAAAGCGGCTAACAGCCCATGAAGTTCTTTGTGAGTAAATTTTCTCTGCAAATTTTGAACTTCTTGTTGCAAACTTTAAGCTCCATTATATCATGCTATATTGAATTATTTTGCAGCAGAAGCGTCTTTTAAGCATCAATTTATATAACTAGATGGTTAAGTATGCATCAATATTTAGTGTGAACAAAGTGGTTTAGAATTAGATTAAGTAAGAATAATAAAATATAACATTAGCTAACCCAACTGGATTTTTCTTTCCAAACATCTCACAAGAACTGACTTTGTGGCAAGTTGTAAACTTTTCAAATTAGAAGTATGTGTTAGTCCATTGATTAATTGGGTAGCTTGAAAGTGTACTACGTAGTTAGAAGTTAAATCCCAAAGACGTTAAATAGTCTATAAGCTTGAAAGTGTACTACGTAGTTAGAAGTTAAATCCCATTTTTATGCTTATAGACTATCTGTTTTGAGCATATCAACGAGTTGATAATTGAACATAGAATTGAAGGCAAAATTGTTGATCTGAGAGTCACTTTTCTATTCAAACTGTTTGATCCTAAATGTTTTCAGCATTTCTTCTATCACGTACCATATATAGCATTGCATTAAGTAGCACTTTTGTCCTTGCAGGCCACCCATGGGTTCAGGTAGATGGTGTTGCTCCTGATAAACCTCTTGATTCTGCTGTTCTAACTCGGTTGAAGCAATTCTCGGCCATGAACAAACTCAAGAAAATTGCCATCAGGGTGAGTATACTCATCCTTAAATTTTGCAACCGTAAGGTTATGTTTGGATGAGGGCTTTCCAAATACCAATGGATTTGGGGTAAATTAGTTAGAAATGTACTATTAATAAAGGGATTTGAAATGTTGCATCATTACAAAGCATAAACATGGGATTTACAAATGACTCCTTTCAAGTAGTCATTTGCAAATCCATCTTAATGCATTGTGTCTACAGTCTACTTGTTTCGAATCCCTTCTCCTAATCTTTTGTAGTGCATCATTTCTAACTAATTTAGCTTTAATTCATTGGTACTTGCAAATCCCTTGTCCAAACTTCAAACATATCCTAAAGGATTTTACAGGTTGGGTTTGCATGGTTACAACAAAGTCATTAAAACTTCTGCAATAGTAATTTTTTTATTATGCAATTCTGTGATTTAAGACAACTGCAAAAGAAAGATCTTAATAGTTTGGTGAAGGAATCTTGGGTTGGTTGCATGGATTTTATTTATAACATGAAGAAGCAAACATGCTTGATATCATCATTGGTAGCCTAGCAATATTCCTGCTTGAAGACTGTTGTGATGGCTGGTTCTTCTGTTCGGGTATGACTTACCCATCTATGCTTGTTTTGTAGGTCATTGCAGAAAGCCTGTCTGAAGAGGAAATTGCAGGCCTCAAAGAAATGTTCAGGATGATAGACGCAGATAATAGTGGGCATATCTCCCTTGAGGAACTGAAGAATGGTTTGGAAAGAGTGGGTGCTGACCTCAAGGATTCTGAAATCAGTTGGTTAATGCAAGCAGTAAGTGCTAGTCTTTGATCCACATAGAGATTTTTTGTAATCTTGTAGAAAACATGATCAGTTTTTAGTTTTATTCCAATAATAGTTTTCCTTGTCCTAATGGATTTAATTAGTATAGGTTGAATAGGCTAGAGTGCCATAATATTTAAGGATGTGCACATCCAGAGTTATCTAATTAGTGAGGAAAATGCAAAAACGTATTTTTAGTTAAGAATCATAAGATGACACAGATGTGGGAGTCGCAACATTGGCTAGAGTGGATGTGTTTTCCTCTGTGTACCCAAGTTATTTTGAATACATGTCCCTGCATTCTAGACTAGTTTAAAGTACAGTAGCGCTTTGTATAAAGAGAAGTATCTTAAGATTATTACTGTTAAATGAAAATTCTGTAAACATAGTCTATGTCAAACTTTGTATAGAGGAATGCTAGCACTATAAAGTATGACCAATAAGGAGAGAGGTTGATTGTTTTATTTGGTTTCCTAGTATAATACTAGAAGCATTACACACATTCTATGCATGTGGAGTGTGATGGAAGTTATAACAAGGAGAGAAAGCATAGGGTCTGCGAGAGAGTAGGTTGCCTTTTGATTACCATATTATCTTTAGTTTTGAATTTATCAATTTCTTAGTTTAAGTGAGGCATAGTTCATGTTTCTTACGTTCCAATTGATGGAGTTTCATGAACAACAGTATAGATCAACGATAATGTGAGGTCAGTTTTCAAGATCACCTTGTGTCTTGGTTTCTAAGTCAAATCAGCAACTAGTAGTTTTCTGTTTCCTGATTGACGAAGGGTTTCCTTTTCTATTACTAATTCAGGCAGATGTAGACAACAGTGGTACCATAGACTATGGTGAATTCATAGCAGCAATGCTCCACCTGAACAAGGTCCAGAAGGAGGATCACCTGTTCGCAGCATTCTCGTACTTCGACAGAGATGGAAGTGGGTACATTACTCGAGATGAGCTGCAACAAGCCTGTGAGAAGTTTGGCTTAGAAGATGTTCACTTAGACGATATAATACGTGAAGTTGACCAGGATAATGTAATTCATTCGACTTCCGGGCCAACATGCTCGATTCTCTTTCGCTTTTTCTTCCCTACGAAACTGTTATGGATACAAAATTGTTCATGATAATTTACTTTTATGCTTTTCAGGATGGGCGAATTGATTATAGTGAGTTTGTTGCTATGATGCAAGACACAGGTTTCGGCAAGGGATTACAAAGTAACATGAGTAGAAAGGTAGCGTGAGTATTCGAATTCGAGGAGGCACTCAAGCATTAGTACCTGATGTTATGCCTAGTCAACAACACAGTCTATATAATGAATATGTACTAATATTTGCCCCTTAAGAAAAATTAACAGAACTAGAGATGCATACTGTTGTAGAGATCAGCCAGATTTCAGGGGGTGAGAGAGTGTTAGGGCCCTGTTCTTTCTAGTCTTTCGTTTTGTATTTACCATTAATTTAGATTTGTATTAAGTATTTTCACTTTTGAAAGTACTGCAAGTCATCTGTTCTTGAAGCTATTTTTGTAATTGAATCTATTTTTCTTTGTACTAGTTCTCTTTCTATCATCGCAACTTTGATTCTAGGGATCGATCTTCAGTCGAAATACCTGTTCCTGAAGGAATATACAAGAAATTTTGTCCATGCCTTCATATCCTTGAACAAAGCAGAGGTTATGTCACAAGATCAGATGAGCATTTGCATATAACCGTTCGTTCATTAAGCTATTACATTGCCTGCCTACTTTTTTCCTAAAGGTGATCGGCTGGTGGCTTTGCTATAGCAGTCCACCATTTCGGGAGTCGGGAAGAGTCACAGAGGCATTTCAGCCTTCCTTTGGCCACCGTGTGATTCACCAGCACCAGTAATCAAATACAGATGTGCCGTGTAGAATACGGACCTGAAATTTGTCTCCAACCACTAGGCCACCTCGTGGTGGTTGCCTGCCTACTGTTGACTTTTCATAATGTGTCGGTTACTTTTATCTTTCATGACCTTGGCATGTTCCTCATCCTCACATATGCAATCCATCTTATAACATTGAGATTCGTATGAATATCGTGTTGGTTACTTCTATCTTTCTTGGCATGTTCCTCATCCTCACCATTTGCAATCCATCATATAACATTGAGTTCGTATGAATATTGGGTCGATTACTTTTATCTTTCATGACCTTGGCATGTTCCTCATCCTCACCATTTGCACTCCAAACCTTCTTTTTTTCTTAAACAAGTCGATTTGGAGTTTGAGTTCATGGTTCAGCTTATGTTAGAAAATTCTATTAGATGCACCCGTCTATCTCATACATTACATTTGTCATGCTGACGTAGTTTATCGAACTCATATTTCGTTGATTCACAAAAATTTTCGAACCACAAACACTGGTATGTGGACTAGTCGGACTTATGGATCGTTTTCGGAGGTTATGTACAACGGACGTACAAGAACTTTTCCACAGAAAACAACGAAGTTGTATTTCAATAAATTGCTATATGTCAACTTTCATGCATCTTGGTCCTTTATATTTGATGCAGCCACCGTAAGTGATACGACGAGTCCTTGAACAAGAGTTGTATGCATCAATATGCTAGCTTAATTGTCATCTTCCTACATATCAACCCATGTTATACGATGCTCTAAATGCTCACGTTATGCGTGCATATGCTAAACACACGTACACAGATTTATAAGTAATAGTCCATTAGCAGGGCTAGTTAGCAGCCACGGTTAAAAGTTAATTAATCTGTTGGTAAAAAGTAAAGCCATCCCTAATAATTAATGAACCCGTGTATAAATGCATACATGTCAGTGGTACTGATAAAGTGCAATGTCCACACCCCACAGTTGATATAGGGCTAGAGATCCAGCACGTACTAAACCATCTAATTTGTCTAATGGACCGCCATAGCTGTTGGCCAAAATGCTTGAAATGAAACCATGTTGTAGACAACAAAATTTCGGTAAATAAATCTTCACCAACGCATTAAAGTTTTGACGTGTCACGGCATACATGGGATGCACCACGTGTCACACAATTGTACACATGGTATGTGACTCAACAAATTGGAAGAAATACCATTGGAGGATTAAACAAGTTTTTCTTCTCATTTTTGGGCAATGACAAGGCAAGCACACTTCAATCCATTATGGATGAAAACAAGTTTTTCTTCTCATTTTGGGCAATGACAAAGTAAGCACATTTCAATGCATTACGGATCAAAACAAGGTTTTCTCATTTGGGCAATGATAAAGCAAGCACACTTCAAGTTTAAAATTGTATCAAGTGGGAAAATTAGGCCATAAGTTAGACCACTTCAAGTTTAAAATGGTATTAAGTGGGAAATTAGGCCATATGTTAGACCACTTCAATTTCAATATTGCATTAAGTGGGAAAATTAGGTAATGGTGCTTAAGTGGGAAAATTTTGTGGTGGTGATTCATTCTCAAAGCCTATAAATAGGCTTCTCCATCAAGATATCAAGCATCCTAAAAAAGATTCACAATCCAATCCTAAAAAAAACACCAATTCACATCACACAAACACCTTGAAGCTTTGAAACTCTAAAGCTCTCAAGCAAATCCCAAAGGATCAAGAAAGCCCTCTTCGTTCTTCGTCAAATCCTCCTTCAAGATCAAGTCCCAACGGCCCTTGAAGAACTTCCACCAATTCAAGATCAAGCATCGACGGCCCTTAAAAAAAGTGTTCATCGTTCATCATCCGTTCATCCTAAGATCAAGCTCCAATGGCCCTTTGGATCAACAACATCAACAAATCCACACATCCGTTCTTCAAGATCAAGCCCAAAAGCCCTTGAAGGAACTTCCCTCAACCTTCAAGATCAAGCCCCGAGGGCTCTTGAAGAAACTTCCAACAGTTCATCCAAGATCAAGCCTCGACGGCCCTTGGATCAACGAAACATCCACAAATCAACACCTTACGGAGATCGAGAGATCAAGTTATAAAGAGATTGTAACCCTACAAATCCATTAACACCAAAATCTTTCTTTGTACACGTTGTTCTTGTTTCAGGAATTTCCGTGTTCACACATGTGTTAGGGCTTTGCATAAATGTCTATATAGATCCGATCATGAAGACTAAATGATCGGTAGTGAACTGGATACATCCATTGTATTCAATAATTTCTTATTCAAATGATTAAAGAAATTAATAAATACCTTTTCAATCGAAGTTCAAGTTTTGTACTTTTTTTTTCCGTTAAGATAATGTTCTATAGTTAGACTTATATTGTTCGATAGATGCATACTTTGCATATAAATATAATGAATCTAGAACACATAAAAATTTACCATACTGCAGACGCAATGTATGTAAGTAGGTGCTCTCCTGTACCTAGTAAACAAAATTGGCAAGAATTCAAACCCTAATTTGGTATTGAATATTTCTTATATATACAAGCGATATTGAGGATGTGAGATTTGAACTTGAGAACTTTTGTGCAATGAAAATTACTTTTAATTAACTGATTGTGTTACAAGCCCTTTCTAAATTGGTAGCTAGAGTTCTTCATTCGTAGAAAACACTGTAGAAAATAAAGTCTCCTAATAAATTCTTTGATGGTCACTTATATATACTAAAGAACGAAAGGCAACATTATTAGGATCGTTTGTGTGGCATATTTTTATTTAAGAATCATAAGATGATGCAAATGTGGGAGCAGCCACATTGGCTAGAGTGGATTTGTTTTTCCCTATGCACCCAAGTTAATTTGAATTCCCCATCCCTGCATTCTAGATTAGTTTAAAGTACAATTTCTCTTTGTATAAAAAGAAGGATCTTAAGATGATTATTACTTTTAAATGAAAATTCTGTACGACAGTCTATATCAAACTTTGTATAGAGGAGTGCTAGCACTATAAAGTATGAACAATAAGGAAAGCTTGGTTGTTTTATTTGGTTTCCTAGTATAATACTTGAAGCATTACACACATGCTATGCATGTGGAGTGTGAGGAGAGAAAACGTTAGGTCTGCGAGAGAGTAAGTTGGATTTTGATTACCATATAATCTTTAGTTTTGAATTTATCATTTTCTTAATTTAAGTGAGGCATGCATGGTTCATGTTTCTTATGTTCCAATTGATGGAGTTTCATCAACAACAGTATAGATGAAAGATAAAGTGAGGTCATTTTCAAGATCACCTGGCTGAATCCTTCCCATGTGTCTAGGTTTCTAAATCAAATCGGGAACTAGTAGTTTTCTGTTTTCTGATTAATGAAGGGTTTTCTATTACTATTACTAATTTTCAGGCGGATGTAGACAACAGCGGTACCATAGACTATGGTGAATTCATAGCAGCAATGCTCCACCTGAACAATGTCTAGAAGGAGGATCACCTGTTCGCAGCATTCTCGTACTTCGACAAAGATGGAAGTGGGTACATTACTCGAGATGAGCTGCAACAGGCCTGCGAGAAGTTTGGCTTAGAAGATATTCACTTAGACGATATAACACGTGATATTAGTACATATATTCACTTTATAGACTGTGTTGCTCCTTAAGAAAACTTAACAGAACTAGAGATGCATACTGTTGTAGAGATCAGCCAGATTTCAGGGGGTGAGAGAGTGTTAGGGCCCTGTTATTTCTAGTGTTTTCGTTTTGTATACCATTAATTTAGTTTGTATTAAGTATTTTCACTTTTGAAAGTACTGCAAGTCATCTGTTCTTGAAGCTATTTTTGTAATTGAATCCATTTTTCCTTGTACTAGTTCTCTGTCTATCATCGCAACTTTGATTCTAGGGATCAATCTTCATTCGAAGTACGTGTTGCTGAAGGAATATGCAAGAAATGTTGTCCATGCCTTCATCATATTCTTGAACAAAGCAGAAGTTATGTCACAAGATCAAATGATCAATTTGATTATAACCATTTGTTCATTAGGCTATAACATTGCCTGCCTACTACTTTTTTTTTTCTTTTTTAAAAGGAGACTAGCTGGTGGCTTCGCCACAGCAGTCCACCCTTTTGGGGGCTGGGAAGACTTACAGAGGCATTTTAGCCTGCCCTTGGCCACCATCGTGTGATTCACCAGCGCCAAAAATCAAAACTCAGGACGTGCCCTGTGAAATATGGGTTTGGAATTTGTCCCCAATTACTTGGCCATCCCGTGGTGGTTGCCTGCCTATTGTTGATTTTTCATATTGGGTTGGTTACTTTTATTTTTCATGACCTTGACGTGCAAACCATCGTATAACAGTGAGACTCGTATGAATATTGTGTCAGTTACTTTTATCTTTCATGACCTTCGCATGGTCCTCATGGTCACCATTGCACTCCTAACCTTCTTCTTCTCTTAAACGCGTCGATTTGGAGTTTGAGTTCATGGTTTAGCTTATGTCAGAATATTCTATTGGATGCACTGGTCCATCTCATACACCACATTCGTAATGTTGACGTAGTGTATTGAATCATCTTTCGTTAATTCAACAAATTTTTGAACCACAAACACTAGTATGTGGACTAGTCGGACTTATGGATCGTTTTCGGAGGTTATGTACAAGGGACGTACAAGAACTTTTCTAAAGAAAACAACGAAGTTGTCTTTCAATAAATGGCTATATGTCAACATTCATGCATCGTGGTCCTTTATATTTGATGCAGCCACCGTAAGTGATACGACGAGTCCTTGAACAAGAGTTGTATGCATCAACATGCTAGCTTAATTGTCATCTTCCTACATATCAATCTAAATGCTCACGTTATGCGTGCATATGCTAAGCACACGTACACAGATTTATAAGTAATAGTCAATTAGCCGGGCTAGCTAGCAGCCACGGTTAAAAATTAGTCGTAATCACGAATTGGGCCTCTCACATTCAAATACTATAATTTTTCTTTGCAGTGATGCCATACTCTTAAATATCAAAATTAACAAATAACGTTATATATTTGCATTGTAAATTTTCGAAACCTGTATTAAGAGTCATGTGCGGTCGCTTCACTTGCTCATCACCACAACCGCCTCTGATTATCGTGGGTGCTGGAAACTGAAAGTAAGACTGTCGGTTGTATGCTGCTTCTTTGTGCCACATTTCAATTTTTACATATTGATCTTGGTGTAAAAATGAATTTGCTAGCTGCTGGTTTAATTTGTTGGTAAAAAGTAAAGCCATCCCTAATAATTAATGCACCCTTGTATATATGCATGTATGTCAATCGTACTGATAAAGTGCAATGTCCACACCCGGCCCACAGTTGATATTAGCCTATAAGGGCTAGAGATCGAGCACGTACTAAACCTTCTAATTTGTCTAATGGACCGCCATAGCTGTTGGCCAGAATGCTTGAAATGAAACCATGTGATATGTCCTACAAACAGGGATGCTCCAGATCGAGTTTTAAGATACCTCTTCAATCTGTTAGGGCTTTTGCATACAATGGCTATATACATAGATACATATATATATATATATATATATATATATATATATCTATATATATATATATTTATATATATATATATTTATATATCTGATCATTAGACTGAATAATCGGTAGTGAACTGGATACATTCATTGTATTCAGTAATTTCTTACTAAAAAAAGTAAAGAAATTAATGAATACCTTTTCAATCGCAGTTTAAGTTTTGTAGTTTTTTTTTCCTGTTAAGACAATGTTCTATAGCTAGACTTGTGTTGTTCGACAGATGCATACTTTGCATACAATGAATTTAGAACACATAAAAAATCTACCATACCACAATCGCAGTGTATGTACGTAGGTGCTCTCCTATACCTAGTAAACAAAATTGGCAAGGATTCAAACCCTAATTTGGTATTGAATTTTCGATATTAAGGATGTGAGATTTGAACTTGAGACCCTTTGTGCAATGAAAGATACTTTTAATTACTGATTGAGTTACAAGCCCTTTGTCTCATAATAAATTCTTTGATGGTCACTTGGTAGTGTTCCCATATACTATTAGATTTTTTTAGCAAAAATGTACTTTAAGATTGACATAACTCATCACTTTGGTCCCTAAGATTGGAAATAAATATAAGTGGTCCATGAAAATTCTGTTAAATAAAAACCAAAATAACAAAATTACCCTCAATTTAATAAATAATGGGCCAAAACAATTTGACAAAAACTTACTAAAGAACGAAAGACAACATTATTAGGACCGTTTGAGTAGCAGGTGGTCCAATATCCTAATGGATATGATGTTGGGTTTCTACACATGCATCTTAAGTTTAAAACTTCTCTATCGTCTAAATTATTGTAATAGTTTCGAACTCTCTTCCCTCCTCCTAATAATAGTAATAAAAAAAAATTAAACCGTTTGAGTAGCATTTGCAGAACAAATAAATAAGGACAAAACCGACAGCTCCTATTGGTGTTCAAATTAAAGTTGAGTAGTAGTTTTACAAATAACAAGGAGAGCTACTAGACCCACCTCATTGTCTTATTTTCTCACCCACGTTATAATATCACCCACTATCATTCTCAAAATAACCTTTAATATATACATACATATGGAATTAAAAAATTGTCTCTTAAAAAATATAAACAAATAGTATGTAAATGAAAACCACTAAGGTCTGCAAATTCAAATGGAAACGACAGAGGTATCCAAATTAAAAAAAAAATCGACAACGCCAAATTCAAAAATACGATGGACAAATTCAAATGACCCACACACCAATTATTCTTCAACCTTTTCAATGGAAACATAATCTTTTACCTCTTTCGTAGAAGCGTCATCTTCCACCTCTTCAATGAAAAAGTCATCTTCTAAATCCATTGATATTTTTTTACTTTCTTTGAATGAAAGGAGATGAAAATATGAGTTAGGGTTTAAGGTAGACAAATCGAATCCCACGCCCAACTTTTTTTCTTTTTTTTTTTAAATTAAGCAAAACAAAATAATTAATGTCCTTATTAGTCTTTTTGCAAATGGACAAATTTGTAATTAAAAAATTCATTAAAATGGATGGGAAGATAAGACATTGGGGTGAGAATAACATCACTTATAACAAGGGGTTTTTCTCTCAAGTTATAAATCTCAACTTTTTCTTTTACTTTTTTTTTCTTTTTAATTATTTTGAAAATGTTGGTTTCATGTTAATGTCCGGAAGCACATGATCTTTGACCTACCACACACCATCTTTTTTCCAGTACATGTACAACTTTTGATGAACTTTCTAAAAACTATAAATCACACCAACCTTTAATTCATCCTTCACTTTCAGATCCTCTTTTTTCGGGGGATGAAAATGAGAGAAGAAAAAGAAAAGAAAGTTGTAAGTCCCTACCATTGACAGCCTTAATTTCCTGTTGTCAATTCCTCCTCTGCATTATTTGGACCACTTAATTTTTGATTTTACACTAATTTTCTCTTAAAAGATAAAGCAGATGATAGAACCAGGCTGGCGGATGTTGGTGTCTGTCCCTGCATCGTGCAATTGTCGTGGCCACCGTGCAGCTGATGCTTGTACGTGTGTTTTGTTTTTTGTTTCTGTATTATGTACGACTAAAGTTAAATAAGTCTAGACTTCATTTATTTTTAATTCTCTTTCTGTATGTGAACATGAAGTAGTACTACTTGTACCCTCTCTGAGTGGTTGTTCAATTTTAAAGGAAAATGATCCTCTCCGGATCCTCTTTGTGGAGATCCGGATGATTAATTAATCACGGTCGTTCATCGTACATCGTGCGGTTAAAAATTATTTAAAATTTAAAATTAAATATAAATAGTATCTGACTGTACGATATGCGATGAACGGCCGCGATTGATTAATCCCCAGATCCCACAAAGAGGATCCGGAGATGATCATTTTCCAATTTTAAAAAGCAGAGGACATGAATCTATTAATAAAAAACGGTTAAAATTGAACTGCAGTACATTTTAGTAATATATTAATGACTTTTGGTTCGATTAATGGATGAGATTCTTCGGTATACACAAACAACAACGTCACATAATGTTAAACTAAAATTATGACACGTGTATTTGTTTTTTATTAACATACCCGAAAAGTGAGGCATATCAATTATATTGCACACTCATATTATATATAATACGTAGAATAACCCATTACATGACCAATATTCTTAAAACCATAAAAATTTCTCAACTAAAGGATACTTGTCAAACCCTTTACTCAAAGGAGTCTCTTATTCTTTACCAAAAAAAAAAAAAAGTTTCTTAAGTGGGACTAATGACACGTTTACAGAAAGGTAATCGAGATAAAAAAACAGAATTGAATTTCGATTACATAACACGTTATTGTTTACCAAAACGGTGGGATCTATGCAAATTTTGGAATTCAACTCCAAAATTTGGAGGAATTGGATTCCCTATATTTGGTGGAAATTGAACTCTAGATTACTGGGAGAGGATTTTTCCTCCCCATATACCCTCACTTAATTCTAATATTCCAATATTTCCTTCGCATTAACCTAACACTAAATTTTGTTCTTTTAACAAAAAAATAATAATAAAAGAATTAAAAAATTTCTCACAAAGTTGAAATAAAATAAAGTTTTTTAAAAAATAAATAAAAAGGAATTACATATAAAATAGATTACTAAAATAGAAACATTTTAGTATAATCATAATGATTTTCATTTCGATTAGTGTGAATTATATGGTTCATTATTATTTCTACTTCGATTTTAATAAACAGTTTAAACAAAAATCTGATTTTGATTCCACCATTTCAACTCCTTATTAGTTTAATTCATCTTCAATTTAACATCTCGTTGTAATCACTGATTACTAAACGAGCCATAATAGTCTAATATTTCAATTAAAGAACGCGTGTCACCTTCACTCAATTTGGCCATTATTTCCTCCTAGCCGATGGGTGCAACAAATGATGTGAAACCCCTTCTATTGTCAATGGTCGAAGTCATATGCATGTTGAAATTTGAGACTTGGTTTACTAGCTAGGATCGCTTTAGTTGAAAACCAATACCCATCACTAGCTAGTGCCATGGCCACTTCTACCCCAATTATGTTTGTCCAGTTCCACCATTTTCTTCCACTAGGGTTTAGGGTATTCCACTTCTACTAAATAATGGAGGCCATTTGTACACTTTTTAGGTTCATAATTGCCGAGGCTTTCCTGCCCATAACACAAAGCTCTCTTCACATTTTTTTTACGGCACGAACAACGAGTATGAAGCAAGATGTAAATTCAATTTTAAATTTAAATATAATTATAATAATGAAATTTCTGATATTGTCTATTTGATTATCAGTGCACGTATCTAATTTCATCTGACTTCATATATGATAAGATAAGAGGATAGATAGATGAAAATATTTTTCATAAAAAAGAGAATTCTCAAAGTTCTATTACTAGTTTGCCAAAAAAAAAAAAAAAAAGTTCTATTACTTTTTGCAGTTTTCACCTTCCCCCCCCCCCCCCCCAATCCAATTCCTTATGTGCTGGCTCATTTTAACACAGAAAGGAGATTCAACTTTTTTGCTTGTGTGTGGTCTGCAAATTGAATTTCATAATTCCTCCACCTGCTTTGCGCTTAGATGTGCAATGCACATGCATAAAGGACCAAAAAGAAAGGAAAAGTTTTGAGTTACAATGCTATCAGATACGTGATCTTGATCCAATTCATGATATTCATCTATCTGATAAGAAAAAGATTGAGTTATCATGTTATTTGATACGTGATCTTGATCTAATTTCATCTAACTCATTTTGATAAGATAAGAGGATTAGATATAAGAGATATTTTTCGTAAGAAAAGAGAATTCTCAAACTTTTATTACTTTTTGCCGTTTTCACGTTTGATTTCCCCATCCAATTCCTTATGTGCTGGCTTTCTTTTACACATGAAGGGGATTCAACTTTTTTTTGCTTGTTTGTGGTTTGCAAATTGAATTTCATAATTCCTCCACCTGCCTTTCACAGTTGCACTTAGTCCTGCAACGCACATGCATAAAGGACCAGAAAGGAAGAAAAAGATGGAGTTATAGTGCTATCACATACGTGAGCTTGAGATCCACGTGGTAGCAGCACAGGGAAGCTGCATGGGATCGAGCCAATTGATCAGCCAACGTGTCATGGCAATTGTGGTGACTCCACGCCATCAAGTCAATATGAGCTGTCAGAAAGCAATTTCTGACCCTACACGTGGCAAGTATCGGACAGCTAGCAAAAAATAATATGCTAGCTACAATCTCTTTAGGGTTTAGGACACAGTCTCGAGTCTCGACCTAAGACTGGCTGTCTATCCCTTGCAGTCACGTCTTTGTCACATGCCTTTCCCTCTCAAGGACGGCACCGGCTTGCAGATATGGGATTTGGAGGGAGAGCTTCAACAGATTTTCACTCTCTGTTTTTGTTGTTGTTTTGAAAAGGAGAAAGTTAGTTTCATGTATTCCTTCGTGGACATCAATTAGTTTTGTAATACAACTGATTAATATCGTGAGGTAAAGAATCGAACACAAAATTTCCTGTGTAGGATTACAAGCTCTTATAACTAGTTAAATTACAAGTTCTTTTCCATTGAGTAGTGATAATCATTAATATCAAACTTCTCGGCCTTATTAATCAAGAATTTTGTATGTTAATATAGATGGAGGTGGATTGTCAACCCTCCCATTTCCATACTCTTCCCATCCCCTTCTGTTTTGTATAGTCACGGTTAAGCCACGTCAACATTTTATATTCTTATTACTTTTTGTTTTATTATTTTTATAAAAAAAATCAATATAAAATATTGACGTGGCTTAACCGTGACCACACAAACAGGAGCGGATGGGAAGAGTATGAAAATGAGAGGGCAGACAATCCACCTACAATATAGATAGAATTACCTTCACAAATTATCCTTGAAATTATTGATTTGACAACTCTAAGTATAATGGCAGAAGAATTTTCATCTACACTGGCAGTAAGTTAAAAAATGGAACACTTTGAATGCAGTCCTAATTATCAATATTCTTTGACTGAAATCTTGTTGGTTTTCAATTTTTGATCGAAATCCCTGAAATTAATGTGATAATGTATTTGTATGCAAGTTACTATATTTTTTTAAATTAAAATTTGATATAGTTGTTTGTATTAATGATATTTTAAATAAAAACCCCATAATTTGGATTAAAATTATTAAAATATAAATTATACTCTCCCATATATTTTGCGTGCGTGTGTGTGTACATAAACATGGGTACATTCTTCAAAACCACACAAAAAATAATAGATATTAGGTTTAATAACATTAGTAAATTTCTTTGATTAAACTTGACATGGATACATTCTCAAATAAAAAAATAATAGATATTAGGTTTAATAACATTAGTAAATTTCTTTGATTAAACTTGACATGGTTGTGGATGTTTGTTTCACCTTCTTGGAGGTTTTTTCTGTTAGAGTTGTAAAAATTGAAATGCTTCTCCTCTATGTCGAACACAAGCAATGTGTAGTGTTCGTGATTTAGAAGAGGTATAAAGATTTTTCGCACTACTCCCATTTACTCGTTTAATTGCTTCCCCAAAATGTGTTTTAATTCTTTCATTTTGGCTTCGTCGTTTTCATATTTAGTGAAGTTCATCTATTTATCCAGAATATAATTAGTATCTAGACAATCAGTATGCAACATCAATATGAATCATTAGTGTGGACATGTGAATGAAACATCAGTATGCAACATCAGTATGCAGTTTCAATGACATTGAATAGATTTTGTCTAAATTCAATATTTATAACTTACAAATAGATTGAACGAGAAGTATAAGTTTTGATGATCTAAAGTGCTTTCTTGGTCCTTGAGAATATAGTTGTGTGTCAATGACAGTATTTGTAACTCTTTCATCTCCAAAGAATCCATCCATATCTTCTTTCGTCACAAAATTGTCATAGTAGCTGAACTTATTTGCAGTTGATGACCAATATATGTCCCTAAAATACAATATACATAGAATTATGTTAATGCAGAATCAGTATTTTGAAGTATAACAGAAATTATAGATTTAGTTGTAGCTTTTTCTTACACTGGTGTTTTTTCCCAAAAAAAGGTTAATGGTTTTTTTTGTCCATTGTAGGTAGGTGAAAGTATGTTGGATGATCTTTCCACTTATTCGATTCTCTTGTTTTCTCTATGGCAATGTAATAGAATTACATATATCTCTTCTTCTCCTTTTTTATGGTTTTTTGCTTGATGCGCTTGACCATTGTTCAAGTTTGAGGTTGAATAGATGTTTGAGATTTTGTTGGTACTTCTTCTGGAGTTTGCAGAACCTGTTTTGACTAGATATCTACTTCTTGATCAGAGGCGGTTACGATTTTTTCCCTAGTTTTAACAGATTTGCTTTCAGTTGCAGAATCTTGATGAACAGGTTTATTAGTTTTCTCTTCTTTTTCTGGTTCAACCTCATTGACGAAACCCAAGGTCTTGTTTAGCTCAAAAATTTCTTCTTGTTGCTTCTTCACCAATTCTTCAGGAGAAATCTTCTCAGCTTTTAGAATTTGAAATTTCTTTTTTATTTTTTCCATTTTTTTCCTTGTTAAATGCATTGAATTTAGACTGCTTCTTGTAGGACTTTTCTTGCTACCATTCAAGTTCATTCTTCTGCTTCAGCAGTCCCTTATTCTTTTCCAGCAACTCATTCTTTTATTCTTCCCATTTTTTCTTTTGTTGCTCGAATGCAGTGCTCTTCTTCTTGAGTTCACTTTTCTAGTTTTCAAATTTTTTCTTCTCTTTTTGCAACTTCTTGTTTTCTTTTTGCAAGTCTTTATTATCGCTTTGCAAAACATCATTCTCTTCAACTATTTTTGCAATAACAAAATTCTTGAAGTGTCATGTGTTGATAGCATTATTCAACATCTGAAGCCGAAGTTTCGCCCTCATTTTCCAGTACTCTGCAGCATCTGTTTGGCTTTGAGATAGCTCTTCTTGTGTTAACTTCTCTTCTGAGTTTTCACATTCCCATTTTCTTCACCCGTAAGAGGAGCAAGAAGTCATTCATAGAATATTTGTTGTTTCCTTGTCTTGATTGTCAAATATTCGGGTAGAACTGGTAGTTGAGGAACAGATGCTGCATTTCGTTCTTGTTCCTTAGCTTGAACTAGTAGTTGAGGGACTAAGGTGCTTGGACCCACTATTATCATTGCCTCTTCTTGCACTATAGGAACTAATTCTTGGATTTGCACTGAAGGAATTGATTGTTCAATTGATATACTTGAGGTCTTTTTTGGTACTGCCTCTTCTGGTTGAAATTTAACCACATCATTGATGACCTTATTAATTTCTGTCTCATCCATGTCTATGATGTCCGCATTTCTTTCTTCATTTTCAACACTTTGATAGGCATAATCATGGTGCAATATTTTGGTCATCTTGGACTTGTTCATTTGGAATTTGGGTGCCAAAGATACTCTGACTATCAACCAGTGTGTCAAAGTGATCTTCATTTTCATTTTGTTCTCCACCCTCTTCCTCCTTATTGTATTCCAAATCAAGAATTAAATGACAAATATTTAGTATGCAACATCAGTTATGGATTATAATGACAAAGCTTCAGTTATGAATTATTACTTATACAAAGATTTAATATGCAGATCAGTTATTGATTATAATGACATAGCTTCAGTTTATAGCAGAATAATTATGCAGCATCAATTATGGATTATAATCACAAAGCTAAAAACTTAGTATGTATCATCAGTTATACCAAACTTAGTATAAGTTTTTAGCATGCATTATTACTTATACAAAAATTAGTATGCAACATTAGTTAAACCAGACTTAGTATGCATCATCAGTTATAACAAAATTAGTACAACATCAATTATACCAGAATTAGTATGCAGCATCAGTTATATCATACTTAGTATGCAATATCAATTATACTAGAATTAGTATGCAACATCAGTTATACCAGACTTATATAAGTTTTTAACATGTATTATTACTTATACCAGAATTATTATGCAGTATCAGTTATACCAAACTAAGTTTTTAGCATGCATTATTACTTATAACAGAATTAGTATGCATTATCAATTATACCAGAATTAGTATGCAACATTAGTTATACCAGACTAAGTTTTTAGCACACATTATTACTTCTACAAGAATTAGTATGCAGCATCAGTTATACCAGGCTTATATAAGTTTTAACATTCATTATTACTTATACCATAATTAGTATGCAATATCAGTTATACCAGAATTATTATGCAGCATCAGTTATACCAGACTAAGTTTTTAGCATGGTTTATTACTTCTACAAGGATTAGGCATCAGTTATACCAGACTTATATAAGTTTTTAGCATGCATTATTACTTATACCAGAATTAATATGCAACATCAGTTATATCAGAATTAGTATGCAGCATCAGTTATACTAGACTAAGTTTTTAGTATGCATGATTACTTATACAAGAATTAGTATACAGTATCAGTTATACCATAATTAGTATACATCATCAGTTGTACTAGACTTATATAAGTTTTTAGCATGCATTACTTATACAAGAATTAGTATGCAGCATCAGTTAAACCAAACTTAGTATGTAGTATCAGTTATACTAGACTTACTATGCAACATCAATAATACCAGAATTAATATGTAACATCAGTTATACCAAAATCATTCAGTTGATGACATTTTAATTTTTTTTAATGACACTCATGATTTTATGTAAAATATAAACACAAATTTTAAGCAGAATTAACTTGTTTTTGGATTTACCATTTTGTCTGCTGGATAATCGTCTTGACTTTTTATCTTATTTTGGTTTCGTATTTTTATCATTCACGCAGACAGTGTCATTTGAAATTCTTCATCATTTATTTGATCATTGTCTTTTTCTGGCACATCTGAAACAGTTCTTTCATCATAATCCTCTTTTTGCTGTTGAACATCAATCATCTCATCATCAGCATCATCAACATCACCTTTTAGAAGTTTAGGTGCCACTACGGTTTCATCTTTATTGGCTGCTTGCTCAGGTCCCACTACCGTTTCAACTTCTTCAGGATCTTCATGTTAAAGCACTAATTTTTTTTACGGTTTAGCTTTCTTGGCTTTTGGTCCCTTCTTAGCTACTTTATTTTCCATTTTCCTCTTTTTTGATATAGGTAGAGCATCGACAAAGTCGTCATCATCATCTCCTGGACGTTGTTCAATTGACTTGTAATTTGTTTTGCATTGTCCATCTGTGAAAGGTTAAATAGTTATGTTTTTTGATACTTTGTTTGAAAACAACACACAACAGGTAAATGCAGAATATCTTTTCACACAAAGTGCATGTAGAATCATGTTTTACATAAAAGTATATGCAATATCAGTTTTACCTCCAAATCTTCATTTGCTTCTTTATAGAATTTTTATGTAGATTTGCCAAATCCCACTTCATTGTTGTTGGCGAACGTTTCTCCTTTCCTTCTATTAGGTTGATGATTGTGGTGTGATCACAAATCCAATATTGTAGACAAAATAAAAGTTAGAGATTTGTATATTTTTGTAAAATAAGACAAAAACTGGTTTTTTTTTTTATATTAGTTTTTGTTTGCTTACCAGTAAAAGTACAACAGCGCCACTGACGGTTGTTTGTTTGTCTCTTTTTCTCTTCTGTGTTTTATCGATTTATTCCATCAAGTATCTTGTTGTTTCCTTGGCCCAGTTGTACTGATTTATGTTATCGATGAAGTTGCAATTTTTGGCCAAACTCCAAGGGAGTTTCCCCGCTGAGCTCCCAAGCAGATTTGTGTT
This sequence comes from Malus fusca, assembly GCA_035220775.1. Lineage (NCBI taxonomy): Eukaryota > Viridiplantae > Streptophyta > Magnoliopsida > Rosales > Rosaceae > Malus > Malus fusca. The sequence continues at coordinate 4,521,941 of CM069070.1, read as the reverse complement.
TAGCAAATATAGAATTATAAGGCAGGCTGCATCTTGATCCCTTTCTGTTGTCCCAGTATCTAATGTAACTTGAATTGTTTGTGCAATTTCTCTTCTACCAATTCTTGTCATTTCCGTGAAGTATTTATCAACAAATTTGTTTTATTTCGGCTTTGGGATTCTTGAGTCTCTTGTTGATTGAGAGACTTCTCTGCCTCGGTTTGGGATCCTAAATATCCATTAGACATCATCAGCATTTACTTTGCAATATCCATTTTTGAATTTGAACATTCTTTTTTCAGTGTCATACCAGTTCACTATATGTATGACATCCGAGTCTGATTTCTTCATTTGTAATTCACCTTTTATGTTAGCTCTCACTAGTATGCAAAAAGGTGACTTATATATGAATGCCAAGACTTCTGGTTTTTCTTCAAGTTTTGGCTTGAGCTCTTGTATTAGTTCTGCAAAGGCCAAGAGATTAAATCTTATTTTAGCATAGTTCTCATCTGTTGCTTGACGCTTTACGGCAAGAGAAGCTAATTTCTTTTTTATTACAAAATGTTTTACTTTTCTCGTCATCTTCATAAAAAAAAGAAAGAAATGATCATGAGTATAATAAATTATCAAATAATAAGAAGTCATGTAAATGACAAACTAGATGCAAAGGGCAGATGCTTAGCACACAAGCTAGATGCAGCATCACTAAGCACACAAGCTATATGCAGCATCACTTAGCGCGCAAGCTATATGCAGCATCACTTAGCAAACAAACTATATGCAACGTCACTTAGCAAACAAGTAAATGCAGCATCACTTAGCAAACAAGTAGATACTTAGCACACAAGCTAGATACAACATCACTTAGTGCGCAAGTTATATGCAGCATCACTTAGCAAACAAGTAGATGCAGCATCACTTAGTGCACAAGTAGATGCAATATCACTTAGCAAACAAGGTAGATGCAGAATTGGTTGTTAACGCACAATGTAAATGCATAATTGTGTAGAACCAATTTACAAACAGAAAGTAGAACCATAATTAACTTATAAAGTGCAGGATCAATACAAAGTGAAGCATCAGTACAAAGTGCAGCATCAATTCAAAATGCAGCATCAATTCAAAGTGTAGCATTAAAGTAGAACCATAATTAATTTATAAAGTATAACATCAGTACAAAGTGCAGAATCGAAGCTAGACGGTTAATGTTTTTGCTCAATTCAAAGTGCAACATCAGTTCAAAGTGCAGCATCAAAGTAGAACTAGAATTAATTTATAAAGTATAGCATCAGTACAAAGTGCAACATTAGTTCAAAGTGCAGAATCGAAGCTAGATGGTTAATGTTTTTGCTCACAAAATTTAGACGCATATTCATTTTCTTTTTCAAATGATTAAGAATCAATTTACAAACAGAAAGCAGAACCATAATTAATTTACAAAGTGCAACATCAGTACAAGGTGCATCATCAGTTCAAAGTGCAGCATCGAAGATATACGGTTAATGTTTTTACTCACAAAATTTAGACGCATATTCAATTTCTTTTTCAGATGTTTAAGAATCAGTATACATATAAACTAAAATAGCGAAACTGAAACATCTAAAACACTGAAATTGGATTTTCACGAACTGGAACATTGAATTTTTTGGTAAAATCAAGTGCAAAAAACACTTGATAATGCATGCATTTTTTTTACAGTTTTCTTTTGCATAATCAAGTGCAAAAACACTTGATAATGCATCTAAAAGTTTGATAATGCATTCGTTTGTTACAGAGTTTGAATTATAATCATGCAAAAGAACAATTTTGAGTAGTAGGAAAACCTTTGAAACACCGATCTTTCTGGAAATCCGGCTGAACTTTGTGAATCATTTACTGAAAATCCGACTTAAAAATGTTGGAAACTATGGAGATTTTAGGGTTTTTTGTCTAGGGAAGTATCTTTTGCTTGAGAGGGAATTTGAAATGATAGGTTTGGGGAAGAGGAACACGGGTAGTGAATGGAAAAGGGGAAGAAACCGGTTAGTTTTTATGATTTTTGTCGTGTAGTGGTTAACGTGGCCGTTTATTAACGGTTATAGTCGAGTGGCATGGGCCATAATTTTAGTCGGTCAGTTTCTTTTTGGGTTGGACTTGGTTTTGTGTTATTGAGTTTTTTGTCCCTCTTTGTAATGTTTTAAAATGTGTGGAGTTGTGTGAAATATGATATATATTTGTGTCTCTATAAGTAAGGCTCCCCTTAATAAAGGTGTAAGTATTAAAATCCTAAATCAATTATTAATTTTTATTTTAAAAATTATGTAACTGACATGTAAATTCATTATTGCAGTAATGTTATAGACCTTGATCAAAAACTGAAAACTAAAAAGGTTTCAATTAAAAAACATTGGTAACTAAGGACCGGATACTAATTTTTCCTTAAAAAAATCTTTAACTTTATTTCTTGAATCAGTACATACTATAACTTAAATTAATTTCAGACCTTGTTAGTTTATACGATCTTATTTCCTGGAAAATCACAAATTAAAACCAAAGTCTAAGATGCAAACATAATTGAACTCTCTTATTCTACCTTGCCTTCATTTGAGTCTCTCCAAAACCGTCCTCTTGTGTATGCCTTCATCTTTGCCGAAACCCTAAAAACAATACTAAACACATGTACACATAAACCCTAAAAACAGTTACGAACGTATTTTTCAAACCATATGTTATACTATTAGGTGTTTAGTAAGTTTCAAGTATGATTAGTGGCTTATTCAAATAGTTACTTGATGAACACTGTATATTATTAAGTTGACCACGAAAACTTTCTAATTTGATGATTTGTTCAGCTAAAATGGATAATCCTTTAGGGTGGGAATAAAATCAATTCATGCAGCTGGTCAATTATTAGGATAGTTAATCTTAGGGTGCCAACTGCCACGAGGCAAAGATTTGATGGAGCAATCGAATTCGAGTGTGACCAACCATGGAAAATGCACCGCAGCAACAACCCCTTAATCCTTATCATCAGGAACCACCAAAAATGTCCTTTTGAGGGCCAACTTTTTGTTCACTCCTCCAGCTATTTCCTGCACACCCATCACCCGATGGTCCATCATAGAAACCCTAGAAAGCCTCCACCCTGAAATACTACTAAACCCTTCAAACTCTACGAAAATTATTGGATGCAATTTTTTTTCTTTCTTTTTATCATTTATCAAGATATAAAGAAGCTAGTAGGATAAGGCATTATCCCTACCCAACTTGGCAAAATAATTTCGATGATGCTACGAATAGTTCTATCTAGATTGCACTAACACTTTCGGTGGGGAATTATAGAAATTTGGCCTAACACACCCCAACCACAAAGAGCAAATCCAATGATATTGAATGACCATTCGTGAAAATTCTAACATGTATTAGAACCAAAAGAGAACTTTTGTCATTCTCTGTTGCTATTTTGTGTAAATTTGTTCAATTCATATCCGTATATAAATGACACGACTCACCTTACTTTTCCCTTTCGTTGATATGTGGTGGACAATAGAATTATAAGCTTTTTATCTTTAGACCATTGCCCGAGCACAAGCTAAAGATGCAATTGCCTAAACTAGTAATTAATATCCCTTTCATCAAATTAATTTAAAAAAACTTGTAATAAGATCCATAAGTGGCGGAAAATGGAGACAAAGGTTGAATTATACAAAATTTGTGCAACACAAAACTGTAAGACCTATAATTAATCACTCTTTTTAACTATTAGATGTGATGAGTTCACTCCACTTGATATACGAAAATAATGTATTTTCCCTCACTCTTTTTTGTTTTCTCAACATATATCATGAATTGCTCTTTGCATGCTAATGCCTATCATGCTCTTCGCATGCTAATGCCATATGCATGCCAGGGGATATAAATATAGCACTCTGTGTTATTATTTCTTGCTCCGCTTAGCTTTTCGTTCGTACAAGTCTTTCACTCATAAAACATAGGAATGTGCTAAAAATAACTGAAGTATTCCTTGAAAGTTGATTAATTAGTAAAAAATTGTGGTAGGCCGGCCAATTGCAAAGGAAATTTTAAATCTAATAAATTAAGCATAATTAATACCAAATTTTTTTTTACATGCATATATACAAAGTTAAATCTAAGTAAAGATTTGAAACTCTAAACCTTAAGCTCTAACTCAACACATTGCAGTATTGATTGAACAATGTTGTATATTATATGGTTGTATTTGCAATACTACGTCAGCATACGCCAATATTAGAGACACATACGGTAAAATTAATTATAATTGTATATATATATTGAGAAGGAAAAACGTGAACCATTTGTGAGCAAAATACCAAAAAAAAAATTTGGTGCCCTCTTCAAAGGGTAACCTGAGACCAAACCAAGACCTCATGTTGCAGAGGCACGCAAACCCTCCAAACAAAGCAAACAAATACTTGATTAGGCGGCACATCATCCATCCTAATGAGGTTAAACATCATCAATGTCAAAAGTTTCCCAATTGATCACTCACAGCAATGCTAGCAATTGAACAAAATCTGCAGATTCAATTCCACGGAAAAAAACAGCGACAAAAAATCGTCCTAACACGTGTACGACAATGATGCACGGATGGACTCACTCAATGAGTTCAGTTTTTGATTGATTGATTGATATCACTGCTCCATCCATTTATCATCATATCTCTTAATATTTTATATGTTCGAGTCAAGTTATTATCAATATTATGGAATTACATGTGTTTGATAAATAATGGCCAAGATCAGGGGTATTTCGGTAATTCACATTCTCTGACTGCATATTGCTCCCTCTATAAGAAGAGGACACACACCAGTTGAGACCAACTCATCATATTTTCGTACCTCCAAACACCAAAAGTGGCTCTCTCCTTGTAGCAATTCTTACTCTCAGCTCATTCCTCTTCTGTCAAATAATTAAGAACAAGGTATGGAGATATATTTGGATTACCCTTATCTTTTTCCTAGCTACCTTATAATCATATTCATATTCCCATTTTATGAAGCGGTTCTTTACCTGCATTTGCATAATCTTTGTACGATATTCATTTGGACTTGGTTATAAAATCTCCAGTTGACCAAAAAAAAAATATAAAAAAAAATAAACTGCTACCATGTCAAGTATATTACGATGCAAATGAATCCAACTAGAACGTTCCATTACATTTTAATTTTGAACTTCCACAGGTGTATTGTGATGTTGGCCAACTTATTTTCTTCTACATCTGGATCTTTAATTTGTTTATATACACACTAAGGACATTAAGGAAGATTAATTCATAATTAGGTTTCTGTATATATATATATGAACCATGCGCCCCTCCTTTTCCCTTTCCTCTCTCCATTTTTCTAGTGGAGTCCCAGAAAGTTCTCTCTTTAAATTTCTAACAAGTCATCATTTATGCTCCTATCTTAAAGTACCGATTTGTGGTGTGTATTCATTTCCAACTTTACACCATATAAACTTTGTTAGCACTATATAGATATAAACCTACCTCATCAAAAACATTCCAACAAAAAATTGGTGCTTCTATTTTTCCAAATTGTAAGTGTAATTTTAGCATCACATTCACTCATTGAGTAAAGGTACATCTCGTTTTTGGTCAATTATATATCACCTGCATGCACATGAAATTCACTAAACTGTGCTCATTGTTTTGGTGAAAGATGGAGAAACCAAACTCATCTGGGTTGGCAAGGACCAAGTCTGAACAATTGGTGGAAACTGTAGCCGCGGAGTTGAAGTCACCTCCTCCGGGCGAAGCCACTTCGACGGTTGAAGGCGGATCAACACTGTCGAGGAAGTCAAGCCGGCGCATGATGGGGGCGTCACCCGGGCGTGGTAGTGGCAGTGTTGGCAAAAACACACACATCAGGAAGTCCAGGAGCGCCCAAATGAAGCTGGACATGGATGAGATCAGCAGCGGCGCTGCCTTAAGCCGCGCCTCTAGCGCCAGCTTAGGATTTTCGTTCTCTTTCACCGGCTTCACTGTGCCTGCTGATGATATCGCCGACACAAAGCCTTTCAGCGACGACGATGATTTACGTAAGTACTTAACACTTCAATAAATTTCAAGCAAGTGCTTGGTAATTTTCACACACAAAAAAGGTCTCAACAGTTAATTAATATGGTGCATGCTCTTCACCCACATGCATATAAAGATTAAAAAAAAAAACTATAAGTTGAGGAATATTATGCTAATACAAGAGCTAATATACCAGGGCAGGTCAAATTTCGCATATTAGTTAGTTTATAATTTTGAGTGTGATGTGCATATGTAATGTGTATACACATGTTTTTGCATATAATATTTTTTGGCTTTGTTTGTTATTTTTATTTTGTAAATTTATGGTGCATGTTACTCTCCACTCTCCTAATAAAACCTGGAAATTATTTAACAGTTTTGAAAATTAAATTTAACAACTAAAATGCATCTATTAGCATTGAAACCCCCACAAAAAAAAAAAAAAAAAAAAGGTGAGCTTCTGAGTAAATGATTGGGGTGTTCACTCGGTGCTTGGTCGGTGGGTAGAGATAAAGAGGCCACAGACGCAGCTTATGACTTTAAAAAAGATGAACAGTGCTTTACAGTGACATGAAAATACGGAGTTGGTTAGAACGGGGCCCCACTGCTCCCATAATGCAGGAAAACTGTCTTCCTTCCACAAACTGATTAAGAAATCTTGCGTACAAAATGGAAAATGGAAAATGGAAGGGAGACTTACAAATATACACAATTTTAGATCATATTTTGTTGTGTGCATGATATGATATGATGGTTAGTGGTTGAATGTTTTTTAAAGAATTTAAAAAATAGGTCTAATCATCAATCGTTATACATGTAATTTACAAAAGACGGTCAAAAAATTTGATCTTTATAACATTATTTTACCAAAATTAAACGAGAATACATTAAATCAAATTAAAAAATTTCATACGCATTACATAAAATTAAGTATCAAGTCTTGTCTTGTTTGTGTAACCATATATTCCCCATTTTTCTTTGTTTTACTTCTCTTTTAAACGTTAGGATTGGATTGAATTGAGAGCCGATATCATGTTTTTGACTTGAAGGAAAGCCAGTCATATGTGGGTTCCGAATATGGGTGAAATGAGACTTTAATCCTTGATGATGTGTTTGTTGTCTAATGGGATGTAGTAATTTGGCATGTAGTCTACTAAGTAAGGAGAAATTTTAAATTGTGACGGGAACACGGATGGTACATCACGTGTTTTTATGTAAGTGGTGAGAATTTTTTTTTTAAGTTATTAACTTGTTAACACACATATCATACCATTTATATAGCGACATGTGGTGTACCACCCCATGTGACGGTCACATTAAAAAATCTCTCCTAAGTAAGACTTTTGGCCTTGAAGAAGATTCTCAAGACTAAAATATTAAAGCGACTTATTACTATAGTTATTAGTTTAGTATTAGAGATTTAAAATTTGTGAATAATTAATTTGATATTAATAAAGTTTTTTTATTTATTAGGTTAAAAATATAAATTTGTATAAAAAAAAATGTATACTAAAAATAAGAACCCGTGGATGTGGAAGATTATTGTTAATGGAGAACAAAACAGAAATAAAATTTTGAAGTAAATATACGATGTCTAAATCTATTTGACATTAAATTATAGTTTAATAAAATATATATTTATATATATTCGTTTATAAGTAAAAACAAGGATAGAAGAGATATTTTAAAATATTAAAATGAGATGTGTAATTGTTATTGCAGCAGAAGATCTTGAAGCTGGCATCACCAGGAAGCCAAAATTCCAAACAGAACCCACACTGCCATTATATCTCAAGGTTTTTCTTCCTTCCAAGTATTTACGTACACAAGTTACAAGCTTACAAGTTGCCATATTTTCCATGTATGCTTTCCTTCTCCTTTTTATCCCAAAACCCTTGCAATGTTTGCGAACTGCATCTACCGGTGTACGATTCAAAAACCCTGTACGTGTTCAATCGTACCGCTCGATGAGAAATTGATGTGATACTTACTGTCTATTTGAGCAGGCAAGGAACTAAGGAAGGAGATTGATCATCTAGCTAGACACATCAAAGGGCGGTCCATAGAACATGGCTAGCAATATATAAGCATGGTCAGGTTCAGTCTTGTACAGAACTTCATTCTGTATGGTGACTTGTTTGTACAAGACTTGCCCTTTCTTTCCAACCCAAACAAGGTGCTTCATGTTCATCATGTATAACTAAATCACGTAATCTGCTTAGAACCAAATCGAATCGCGGGTTTTACACCCTTCGAAAACTAGATTAGAAACCGGCATTGATTAAGGTTTAGGTGCACCAAAAGCATCTGAGGAAAGAAGGGTATGGACAGTCTGATATTTTAATCCTCCTGGAAAGTTATTATCATCTTTTGACATTGCGAAAATTCGAATTGTATAGAATTAGCTAGTCATAAATCGTAGTAATGAAGGCTAAATCTTGCTGTGGTTTATTCATCTCAGTTCACAGATGTGACATACAAGGTCATTTTCAAAGGAATGAGGACAACTGAAGAGAAGTATATCTTGAATGGGATTGCTGGTTTGGTTAACCCTGGTGAAGTTTTGGCCCTGATGGGACCATCAGGAAGTGGAAAGACCACGCTCCTTAATCTGCTTGGAGGCAGGGGAAGCCAAGCCAATGTTGGCGGTTCAATTACTTACAATGATCAGACATATTCCAAGTACCTAAAGAGAAAGTATGAATCTGGAACCAAGTTTTTTCACCTTGATGATTACATAGATTAGGAGAAACAGAAACTATGTTTCTAGTGTTCATACATAACATGAAACATATGGCAGGATAGGGTTCGTGACTCAGGATGACGTTCTATTTCCTCACCTTACGGTGAAAGAGACATTGACATATGCAGCCCTCCTACGGCTGCCAAAGACATTGACAAAAGAGCAGAAGGAAAAACGAGCGATAGATGTCATCTGTGAGCTAGGCTTAGAGAGGTAAGTTCTTCTACCGGTTTCTGTTGGATTTTGGAATTCCTTTATGCATTGTCATAAATGGACTACCTGATCGATAGATATAGATATGACGAAGACTATGTTAGAAAGTATCAATTTTCTTACTAGATTAAAACGCTAACATGCAAAAATTCTTGATATGCACAGGTGCCAAGACACTATGATTGGTGGCTCCTTTGTCCGCGGGGTATCAGGTGGAGAGAGGAAGAGAGTTTGCATTGGCAATGAGATCCTAATCAACCCTTCTCTTCTGTTTCTGGATGAACCAACTTCCGGCTTGGATTCTACAACTGCACTGCGAATTGGTCAGATGTTACAAGACATAGCAGAGGTATTTAATTAGAATAGACATTCAGTGATGCCAATGCTCTACTAGTAATATGAACACAAAGAAGTGAACTTTGTTTATGTGGCAGGCTGGCAAGACTGTGGTGACAACAATCCACCAGCCATCAAGTCGACTCTTCCACAAATTCGACAAGTTGATCCTTCTTGGGAAGGGAAGCTTGCTCTACTTTGGAAAAGCATCAGAAGCAATGGTGTACTTCTCATCCATAGGATGTTCTCCGCTTATTGCCATGAACCCAGCAGAGTTCTTGCTAGACCTTGCAAACGGAAATTTAAATGATGTTTCAGTACCATCAGAATTAGAGGATAAAGTGCAAATGGGAAGTTCAGAAGCAGATGATACAAGAAATGGAAAGCCATCTCCAGCAGTTGTGCATGAGGTAAATCTTATGAGACACGAGTGATTTTTTGCAAACAAGAAATGGAAAGCATACTTATCTGGTGTTTCTATTTGGAAGCAGTATCTTGTGGAGTCATACGAGACACAAGTTGCAAACGAGGAAAAGAAGAAGCTTATGGTTCCCCTTCCCATCGATGAGGAACTGAAGTCAAAGATGTCATTTTCGAAGCGAGAATGGGGAACAAGCTGGTGGGAGCAATTTTCTATCTTGTTCTGGAGAGGAATTAAAGAAAGGAGGCATGACTACTTCAGCTGGTTGAGATTCACCCAAGTGCTCTCCACCGCAATAATTTTGGGCTTGCTCTGGTGGCAGTCAGATGCTAACAATCCCAAAGGCCGGGAGGATCAGGTAAATCCTTTTCTTGTCAAATAAATAAAATTGACTCGTTCAATACAAGAAAATTTTTAATGTGACTGTCACAGTGAAAAATCTCTCCTTTGATACTCAAACCCTCCTCAATTTACACACACACACACACACACACACACACACACACACACAACTACTTAACAAAAAGTTGGCCACTTCATGGAGTATAGAATCAGTTCTAAACCTACAAACTTAACCCCAAATTGCAGGCAGGGCTGCTTTTCTTCATTTCTGTTTTCTGGGGATTTTTACCCGTCTTCACAGCAATCTTCACATTTCCTCAAGAAAGAGCAATGCTGGTGAAGGAACGATCGGCTGACATGTACAGATTAAGTGCATATTTTGCTTCTAGGACTACTAGTGACCTCCCACTTGATCTAATGCTACCAGTTATGTTCCTCGTCGTTGTATATTTCATGGCTGGCTTAAGGCCGAGTGCTGAAACCTTCTTCCTAAGCGTGCTTACAGTTTTCCTCTGCATTGTGGCAGCACAGGTATGCCTATTTTCAGCTACTAGTTGAGAAAATTCAATGAATATTTGCACTGCCATAGTTAACTAATTACAAATGGATGCGGAACAGGGACTTGGACTCGCTATCGGAGCTACATTGAGGGACCTAAAGAAAGCCACAACTCTTGCGTCAGTAACTGTGATGACGTTCATGCTTGCTGGAGGGTTCTTTGTGAAAGTAAGCATGCAATCCTTTATTAAAAACCTATATTTTGTCAACAAAATCATCAGTGAAAATTATAATTCCTGAGATTGGAAATTATATTTAAGAGTCTTTTAACACATTGTTCATAATGTTGTAGGAAGTTCCGGTGTTCATATCTTGGATTCGGTATATGTCTTTCGACTACCACACATACAGGATTCTTCTTAAGGTGCAGTACGAACACATCACACCGACTGTTCACGGGTTGAGCACAGACCGCGGTTTAACAGAAATTGGTGCCCTTATAGCCATGGTTTTTGGATACCGGCTCTTGGCATACCTTTCTTTGCGAAGAATGAAGCTTCAAGGTGGGGCATAGTATTCAAGGAAGCCTGCATCTTTTAAAAGCTATCGTCTAAGCATAAGTTTCGAATTAACTGAGGAAACTAATGAGGTTCCACTGACCTGCACCTTATGTATTCTCTGTCTAAGAACTTTGTTAAATTTATGTAGTGCAGCAGGTAAAAGATCAGATAGATTGGTTAGCTGGCTAATAGCTAAAACACTATATGGAGAGAGAGAGACTTTAGAGTTGTTTTGGAATATGTAAACTCTAGATAAAACAGTGGAATTCAGATCAGAAACTGTACTTTGTTTGTCAATTTTAATCAACGAAAACTCGTATGATTTTCCTTAACTCATGAATGAACTTTGCTGAACTACCAGAAACGTTTTTGTGTTCAAACTGTTAATTCTTTGTTTCTGCGAAACGATTAATTAAGTACGCAGCCAAGAACTTGCAAATTAAACAAAAGTACCTCAAGTTGTTACCCTCATGTCAATGGAAAAAAAAGATGAGCCCTTGGCATAAACTTTCTGAAAATCTTCATCTTCTTTCGAAACCTCGTGTCCATTTATCAGTTTCATAAAATATAGTTGAAGGTAATTGGATTTTCGTTAAAAGATCTACATATAACAACACAACAATCAGCACTACATATAACAACACAGATCAGCAGAAAATAACGACCATATCCAATAAATTCTTGAACTCTTGGTCACACTTACCAAAGGTATTCTATCTAGTCGCATTTGATATTATGGTTTTGGCAAAGATTTCCTTACCGAAATCATCTTTTGACAAGTATAAATACTACGTATCAAAACAACGAACAGTTATGTTGAAAGTAATGAGTATGTTTTCCTTGATTTAAGGGAGATGAGTATGTTTTCCTTGATTTAAGGGAGATGAGTATGTTTTCCTTGATTTAAGGCTTAGACTAGGCTAGGTAGTATAATTAGTAATGAGTATAAGGCTAGTTTGCTTTTGCTTTTCTTAGTCTTTGTCGACTACTTTCTTTCTTCTCTTTTCTGTCAGCTGTTTTTCAGCTTTCTTTCTTCTCTCTTTCTTTCTACCTCCTTCCTCATATATACCCGAACCATTGTACATTGAACCTATGAAAAATATATCACAAATTAAAGCTATAATTTCTATATGGTATCAGAGCAGGTTCTTTTGTAACCTGTCTCTGCCATTCTTGCTGCTGCGATTTTTTCTTTCTTTCAAAGTCTAAATCATGGCTGAAGAAAGTTCTGTGAACCATGATGAGGAAACTCGGCACAATCTCTCTCTAAACTTCTCAGACATTGAGGTTAACACCAATCAACGTTTATGTTCAGTTCTCTTGAACGAGTTCAATTATCTTCCTTGGTCCCGAGCTGTTTCACTAGCTCTCGGAGGCAAAGGGAAGTTAGGGTTTGTAAATGGAAGCGTGGAAGCTCCAGACCGTTCTTCCTCTACATACGATGCATGGCTCTGCAAAGATCAACTTGTCATGTCCTTGCTGCTCAACACCATGGAGAAACATGTTGCTGAAATTTTTAGCTACTCCAATTCCGCACATGATCTTTGGAAAGCTTTGCAGGATATGTATGGAAATCAAAACAACTATGCACATGTATTCCAATTAAAGAAGGACATTGCCAGTGCTCAACAAGAAGGGAAAGCATTTGTTCAACACCTTGGGAGCCTCAAAGCCATGTGGAATGAGTTGGATGTATATCTCCCTCATACCACAGATCCTACCATTCTCCTAAAACGAGCTGAGGAAGACAAAATTTATCAGCTGTTAGGGAGTTTGAGCTCTGAGTACGAGGACCTAAGGAGTTACATCTTGATGAGTCAAGACCTACCTACCTTCAACAATGTTTGTGCAACTATCCAACGAGAAGAAGCAAGGAAGAAGGTTATGAATGTTGATCACAACCCCAGATTAACGGAGACTCGGGCATATGCATCAAATTACAAGAACTCAGAAGCCAAGGTATACAAGGGAAGAAACACACATCTAAAATGCAAATATTGCAATGGTGTTGGTCATGTGGAAGACAAGTGTTGGGAACTTCATCCTGAACTCAAGCCTAAGTTCAGCAAAGATGGAAAGATGATACCAAGGTCCTCACAACAATTTCAACCTCATTTCAAGGCACAACTTGCTAATGCTCACTCTCCTACTATTTCACAAGGATCCATGGAGTTCACTGCCAATCCATTGTCATTGATCAATGAATTTGCAGCTTACCTACAAAGTAAGGGGCACGGAGGAGGCTCACATGGTCAAGGCAATGAAGAGGGTAGTCACACAGCTATGTTGGGACAATTTGCCGGCTTTCTTGCTGGAAATGAGAAAGTTCCAAAGGGAGAAGCATCAGGTATACTTAAAGCCTTTACTATTGCCCTATTAACTAGTACTGAAACTGATTGTTGGATAATTGATTCAGGCGCCACAGATCATATGACAAACAAAGTTACAAATTTACATCATTTAAAAAAAAAATTCAAGCCCCTCACATGTGTCTGTTGCAAATGGAAAAAATGTCTTAGTTTTGGGAAAAGGAGAAATAAACCTACTCTCTAAAAAAACACCTTCCACTGCCCTCTATGTACCAACCTTTCCTTTCCAACTTTTGTCAATTGGAAAGATCACCAACACCCTACACCGCCGTGCTATTTTCTCACCAAATAATGTGATGTTTCAGGATGTTCTCACCATGAAGATGATTGGTGAAAAGGTCTTCATAAATGGACTTTACTACCTGTGAAAGAATGCATGTTTCACTCAGGCTCTTCAAGCTCAATCGAAGTCCATAGATGAAAACCAACTTTGGCATAGGAGATTAGCTCACCCCTCTGAAGTTGTCTTGTCTAAACTGTTTCCAAATTTTTGTAACCCCTATCCTACTTGTGATACTTGTCAATTTTCTAAGTTTACTAGGCTACCTTTTGGTAATTCAATGTCTAGGACAAGTAAACCTTTTGAAATGGTACACACCGATGTATGGGGACCTGCAACTGAACCAATGGAAGGGTTTAAATACTTTGTTCTATTTGTTGATGATTTCTCTCGAACAAGTTTTCTATATCTTATGAAATCAAATAGTGAAGTCCCTACCATTTTCAAAGATTTTCACATGCATGTTAAAACGCAATTTCAATCAAACATTAAGGTTTTAAGGTCAGATAATGGCACTGAATTTCTATCCAACAACATGCTTCAATACATAAGTTCTCAGGGTATCATACATCAAACCAGCTGTATGGGGACTCCCCAACAAAATGGAGTAGCCGAGAGGAAAAATAGAGATCTCTTGGAGAAGACTCGTGCTCTCATGATTCACATACACGTTCCAAAGAAATTTTGGTCGTTTGCCATCCTTACTGCCACTTATCTCATCAATCGACTTCCAAGTCGTGTGCTAGGGTTTAAATCTCCCTATGAAGTTCTCAAGGGGATGAAAATAGATTTGACACATCTCAAGGTGTTTGGTTGTGTTTGTTTTGTTCACATCCAAACCTTGAACCGTGACAAACTAGATGCTAGGGCAACCAAGTGTATGTTTATGGGATACTCGACCACCCAAAAGGGATACAAGTGCTTCAATCCAGTCACTAAGAAGTGCACCGTTTCAAGAGATGTGAAGTTCGAAGAAGACTGTCCCTATTTTACAAGTCAGGGGGAGGATTTAGTTGACATGTTCCCACTCCCTCAAAACTTTAATCATCCGATGTTGGAAAAGAGATCAGTCATTGTGAGTCCAGATTGTGAAGAAGTTCAAACTGATCAAATTACTGCCAGTGAGAGTGAAGACGAGCCCTACTCTGATCATTCTCCGCCCTCTACAGAGTCTCAGGTGATTAAAAGAAATCCTCCTCGAATCAGAAAACCTCCAGCTAGGTTGCAGGACTATGTTACATATGCCTCATGACATCCAATCAATGAATGTATCAGCTTTAGTAAGTTCTCAACATCTCATGCTACATTTCTCAGTGAAATTGATAAGCACTATGAACCAAGAAGCTTTCAAGAAACTTCTCTTCTCCCACAATGGAACCAAGCCATGACAGAAGAGATTCGTGCACTGGAAGAGAATTGCACCTCGAGCCTAGTTCAACTACCACCAGGAAAAAAGGCTGTTGGAAGTCGTTGGATTTACAAGACTAAATTCAAAGCTGATGGATCTATCGAGAGACACAAGGCTAGACTTGTTGCTCGAGGTTTCACCCAAACCTTTTGAGTAGATTATAAGGAAACATTTGCACAGGTGGCCAAGATGAACTCAGTCAGGGTTTTACTTTCAGTTGCAATCAATTGTGGGTGGTCACTCTACCAAATGGAAATGGACGTGAAGAATGCTTTCCTTCACGGCGAGTTGCAGGAAGAAGTGTATATGCAACCTCCTCCAGGCTATGATGGTATCAAAGGCAACATGGTTTGCAAATTGCACAAGGCAATATACGGATTGAAACAATCACCAAGAGCTTGGTATGCCAAGCTCAGTTCTGTTCTGGAAAAGGCTGGATTCGTGCGAAGTAATGCTGATTCTTCGTTATTTGTAAGAACTGGCACCAGGGGGAAGTTGGTGGTCCTCATCTACGTTGATGATCTTATCATCACTGGAGATAGTACCGTGGAGATTGAGGCACTAAAACTCTCACTACATCAAGTTTTCTCTATCAAAGATTTGGGGAGGTTAAAGTATTTTTTGGGGATCGAAATGGCAACATCTTCAAAAGGACTGTCTCTACATCAACGAAAATATGTATTAGACCTCCTTCAAGAAGCAAAAATGCTTGACTGCAAGCCTGCTATCACTCCTGTTGATTGTAAACTGAAGCTCAGCATAGATGAAGAAGCCATGCATGATGTAAGCTACTATCAACGATTAGTAGGCAAGCTCATATACCTCACTATCACTCGTCCAGATATCACATATGCAGTAAGCTTGGCTAGTCAGTTCATGCACTCTCCCACTGTTGATCACCTTAACATTGTTAAGAGAATCCTTCGTTATCTTAAGGGTTCAATAGGGCAAGGAATTACAATGCATAACAATCAGCCCACTGTCATTAGTGGCTACACAGATGCAGACTGGGCAGGTAATGCAATTGATAGGAAATCAATCACATGCTATTGTACATTTGTTGGTGGAAACCTTGTCACATGGAAGAGTAAGAAGCAACAGGTAATTGCTCGTTCCAGCGTAGAGGCTGAGTATCGAGCCATGACAGCCATTGCTTGTGAACTCATTTGGCTTAAAGGGCTTCTTTCAGACTTAGGGTTTCCTAGTTCTACTCTTATGTCGCTTATGTGTGATAATCAGGCAGCCATGCACATTGCTGCCAATCTTGTGTTCCATGAAAGAACCAAACATATTGAAATGAATTGTCATTTCATCAGAGCTCAAGTTCAAACTCAAATCATCCGGACCATGTTCACACGAAGCCATGATCAACTGGCAGATCTCTTTACAAATGCACTAGCATCAGCTCAGTTTCATCGGTTATTGGGCAAGCTTGGCTCAGTGAACCTCCTCGATCCAACTTGAGGGGGATTGTTGAAAGTAATGAGTATGTTTTCCTTGATTTAAGGGAGATGATCATGTTTTCCTTGATTTAAGGGAAATGATTTAAGGCTTAGACTAGGCTAGGTAGTATAATTAGTAATGAGTATAAGGCTAGTTTGCTTTTGCTTTTCTTAGTCTTTGTCGACT
Organism: Malus fusca; assembly: GCA_035220775.1. Classification (NCBI taxonomy): domain Eukaryota; kingdom Viridiplantae; phylum Streptophyta; class Magnoliopsida; order Rosales; family Rosaceae; genus Malus; species Malus fusca. The sequence continues at coordinate 4,505,123 of CM069070.1, read as the reverse complement.
ACTTTCTTTCTTCTCTTTCTGTCAGCTGTTTTTCAGCTTTCTTTCTTCTCTTTTTCTTTCTACCTCATTCCTCATATATACCCGAACCATTGTACATTGAAATTATGAAAAATATAGCACAAATTAAAGCTATAATTTCTATAAGTTATCTGTGCGTCACTTTTTCAAGACTAAATTTCAACTCACAACTCTACCATGATCAACTATGATGTTCTGGACCATGCGTATGGTGCATTTATGCCCAGAACAAAGATAAGCCTCCAACTTTTTTCAAGAGGGCAGGGCAGTACAAAGCTTCAGTTAATTGAGAGGATGATACAACAGGTTTTCCCAGAAGCAGCTGGCTAGAATTTGTAAGACTCATGTTGAGTTGTCAATTATTATGAATCGAATTACTTGAAAGACAAATAACTTGATCTTCAAGATATTTGGCTTTTAACGTGATTCAATATTGGTTAGCAAGAATCATAGAACCAAGATATATTTAGTTGACTAATTGAAACCCTAATTAAGTAAGACATATTGTACATCCCTTGGTGGGACAACATTAAGAATAAATGAATTTGGTGTATTCCTCTAATTACTATAATAGGCAGAATTAGGGGAACCTAATTACTATATTAAGGGTGTCCATGCTTTCACAAAACACACGTTCCATTATGAGAAAACCCTATTATTGCTGGAACACTTCCGCTTGTTGAAAGTAGAAGACTCAATTGTCATCCGCAAGATCCATGTATTCCGTATTCCAAAGATAAGTAAATTGTAATTCATTTATTGTAATTTTGGTTTATCAAATCCGTGATCCTAATGTCATGTTGTTGTTCTTATGATTTCAGAAATATCTTACAGAATTGGCATCCTGCTGTGATCCAACACACTTGGAAAACTGTTTGGGAGAGCAAGACTGCTTCTCTCAGAGAAGGGGTTTTCAGGACGCCCTGTGACGAGCAGCTTCTTAGTGCATTGCCTCTTGAGAGTCAGAGTGCAAGAGTTGCATTTCTTGTTCCAAAATTGGGTCGTTACTCCTTCGAGGATTGCCCGTTTTGTTCATCTTGTAGTTCTCTCAAGTCATCTCGTGGCATTCAGATCGAAAGCAACACTTGGGAAAAATAAGTGTTGAACTGTGTCAAGCTCCATTCGAGTTTTGGCACCAACAAAAGTACAAGTGGAAAAGAAAATCAGTTACCAGACTAACAGAGTCAGTTCATATATATGATCACCAGGACCAATATTTTCGAACAAATGTTCGAAGAAAAAACTAAAATTACTAACATCTCACATAATAGGTGCATTGATAAACAAATCATTCCCGTAGCTGTCCTCGAAATAACGATTGCTCAACCATAGTTGGACTCCAAGCTTCCTCCACTCCTCCTCCGTCAGCCGTGATATCAGAAGCGGTTGGAAAAATCACATCTTGGGTTTCAGCAAGTATTGCTCAGGGAAACTTAGACTTCAAGCTTCCTCTTGTACTGGTCCATTTGCAGCAATTCCAAAAGCAATCGGAGCAAACACGTCTTGGGTTTCAGCAGTAATTGCTCAGTAAAACTTGGACTCCAAGCTTCCTCTTGTACTGCTCCATTTGCAGCAATCCCAAAAGCAGCATGCAAAGGCACTTCTAGAGTTTCGATAGGTAATTATCACTCGTACAATCTGGCAGGTGTGGGATTTTATCATAAAAGGTCTCGGTATTAGTTGGTGTGGGGTTGGAATATTTAAACTCCTCTTTTCTTAGAGATACGACCGATGTGGGATATTTCAACATGTTACGACAACCCTTGTTGGAAAAGTGAGAGTATTGGATGGCTAGTGGTTTAGGCTAGTCAACTTTCTTTGTGTAAGTTAGGCAAGTTACACAAGTTAGGCAAGTTAGGCAAGTTACACAAGTTAGGCAAGTTAGGCATAGTTAGGCAAGTTAGGCTTATGTCTAACTTTCTTTCCCTATATATATGTTTCATCTTGTAATTGTTTCTTCATGAAATACACATAAAAAATTCTACATGGTATCAGAGCAGGAACTCTAAATTCCTGGCTCTGTTGATCGTTTCCGCTAAGTTTCTTTTACTCTAAGCCAAGATGGCTGGAGAACATTATGAAGCTGAGAGCTCGATGGATGTTTTAGCTCTACCTAACGTTGAAATCAACCCTAATCAACGTCTCAGTTCTATTTTGTTGAACGAATTCAACTATCTTCCCTGGAGCCGTGCTGTTTCTCTCGCACTTGGAGGGAGATCAAAGCTTGGCTACGTAAATGGTGCCATAAAAGCTCCAGCAGTCACTTCTCCTACCTACGAGTCGTGGCTATGTATAGACCAGTTGGTCATGTCTTGGTTGCTCAACTCAATGGAGCGTAGGATTGCTGAAATTTTCAGCTATTCTGAGTCGTCCATGCATCTCTGGAAGCAAGTCAAAGAGATGTATGGAAATCAAAATAATTCTGCCCGTGTCTTTCAACTTAAGAAAGATATTTCGAGCTTGCAACAAGGAGGAAAAGCCTTTGTTCAACATCTTGGCAACCTTAGAAGCATGTGGAATGAGCTTGATGTCTATCGTCTTCATACCACCGATGCCACCATGTTGATCAAGAGAGCAGAAGAAGACAAGATTTTTCAACTCTTGGCAAGCTTAGGCTCAGAGTTTGAAGATCTCAGAAGTCACATTTTAATGAATGCTGAACTTCCTTCATTCACTGGTGTTTGTGCCATCATTCAAAGGGAAGAAGTAAGGAGGAAAGTAATGAGCCAAGATACTAAAAATCCTATTCCTGAAACTAGGGCATATGTCTCCAACAACAAGCGTCCTGAGGGCAAAGTTTATAAGGGAAAAATACCAGATTTGAAGTGCAGCTACTATGATTCACCTGGACATACAAGAGACAGGTGCTGGATTCTTCATCCAGAATTGAAGCCAAACTCCTTGAAGGAGACAAAGGGTCCCCAAAGACATTTGAGTAACAATGGCTACAAGGCAAATCATGCAGCTATCTCTTCGACTGAATGAATGGTAAACTTCACTACCAATCCTACAACACTAATCAATAATTTTGCAGCATATCTTCATAATAAACAGCTGCATAACAATGGAGATGAAGCTCATGAAGCTACAGTAGCTAAAGAAAAGAATCACACTGCCTTACTTGGACAATTTGCTGGTTTCTTGGCTGAGCATGATCATGTTTCGCAGAAGGATATTCCAGGTATTTCAAGTGCCTTCTCTACTGCCTTAAATGCTAGTATTGAACATGATTATTTGATCATTGACTCAGGTGCTACGGATCATATGACAAATTAAATTAATAACTTGCATGATTTCAAAACATTGTCAAAACCGTCTCAAGTGTCAGTAGTCAATGGAAAAGGTGCCTTAGTTGTAGGAAAAGGAAAGGTCAACTTACTCTCAAAACACATAGAGTCATCAGCTATTTACATTCCTTCATTTTCTTTTCAACTTCTATCAATAGGAGCCATCACCAATTCTCTAAACTGTCTAGCTATTTTTTCTCCCCACAATGTTGTTTCTCAGGACATCATAACCAAGAGAACGATTGGTGAAGGTTTCTTTTTGAATGGTCTTTACTACTTAGCTAACGATACTAAGGATCCCAAGTTTTTTCAAGTCAGTTCGAGTGTGTCTCAAGATCAACAACTTTGGCATCAACGTTTGGCTCATCATTCTGAAAAAAGTGATGTCTTTCTTATTCCCAAAATTGTGCAAAGACAAGTTGCACTGTGATGTTTGTCATTTGTCTAAATTTTCCAGGTTGCCTTTTGAGTCCTCCACCAATAAAGCCAGTCATCCGTTTGAAATCATTCATTCAGATATTTGGGGTCCAATACTAGAGTCCTTTGATGGATATAGATATTTTGTAACCTTTGTTGATGATTTCACAAAAATGACTTGGTTGTATCTTTTGAAATTTAAGAGTGAACTTCCAATTGTTTTTCAAGATTTTCATAAACTGGTTGGCACTCAATTTGCATCAAAAATTCATATATTAAGATCCGACAATGGCACTGAGTATATGTCCCATAACATGTCTCAATACTTGAGTATTCATGGCATCTTGCATCAAACAACATGTGTTGGCACACCTCAACAAAATGGAGTGGCCGAAAGAAAAAATAGAGATCTTCTTGAGAAAACAAGATCAATCATGTTTCATATGAATGTACCCAAGAAATTTTGGTCACAAGGAGTACTTACAGCTGCCTATCTTATTAATAGATTGCCTAGCAAAGTACTCAGTTTCAAGTCCCCATATGAGATGCTAAAAGGTAGAAAAATTGATTTTTCACACTTGAGAGTTTTTGGCTCCACCTGCTTTGTTCACAACAAATCCCCTCATCATGATAAATTAGATCCTAGAGCTATCAAATGTATTTTCTTGGGTTACTCATCCACTCAAAAAGGCTACAAATGTTACAATCCAATCACAAATAAGCTTCTAGTTTCAAGGGATGTAAGGTTTAATGAAAATATGTCCTACTTCTCAAAGAAACTAAGTGATGCAGATCAGGGGGAGTTTTTGAGTGATATGTTTCCATTGCCTAGTGTCCCGTACTACCAAGAAAATCCTCCATCATGTGACACTACAAGTTTATCACCTGAACATGCTCCCTCCCAAGTCACAAATGTTGAGCCTCCAGTCCAGATTCGTCGAAACCCTTCTAGGGTTCGTCAACCCCCACTTCGACTACATGATTATGTCACCTACACCTCTAGGTATCCTCTCACAGATTTTGTTTCCTATAAGCAGTTTTCACCCTCTCATATCTCCTTTCTTAGTGTCTTGGATCATACTCATGAACCACAAACATTTCAAGAAGCAAGTAAACATAAAGTTTGGCAAACTGCAATGAGAGACGAACTGCAAGCTCTTCATGACAACAAAACCTGGAATGTAATTAAACTTCCCACAGGGAAGAAAGCAGTGGGTAGCCGTTGGGTGTACAAGACAAAGTTCAACTCAGATGGGACTATTGAAAGACACAAAGCTCGTTTAGTGGCTCGTGGCTTTACTCAGACTTATGGCTTGGATTACAAGGAAACCTTTGCTCCCGTAGCCAAAATGAACACTGTAAGGGTTCTCTTGTCAGTTGCTGTGAATCAATCTTGGCCTCTCTATCAAATGGATGTGAAGAACGCTTTTTTTGCATGGGGAATTAGAGGAGGAAGTGTACATGAAACTACCACCAGGGCATCCTCAATCGAGCGATCCTGACATGGTTTGTAAACTGCACAAATCCATTTATGGTCTGAAACAATCTCCACGTGCCTGGTATGCAAACCTAAGCTCAATCCTTGAAGAGTTTGGCTTCCAAAGAAGCAGTGCAGATTCCTCACTATTTGTTTGTAATGGCTCAGTTGGAAAAGTCATTGTTTTAATCTATGTAGATGATCTCATAGTGACAGGTGACAGTGATGCAGAAATCCAATCTCTCAAGCTTGCTCTTCGAAACAAATTTGCAATCAAGGACTTGGGGCGCCTCAAATATTTCCTTGGTATTGAACTTGCCACTTCACAGCAAGGTCTCTTTCTCAATCAAAGAAAATATATCATGGATCTCTTGAAGGAATCTAACTTAATGGATTGCAAACCTGCACGCACTCCTCTGGATAGTAAGCTGCAACTCACTACTCACAGTGAAGTTCTTTCCAATGTTACTGAGTATCAAATATTGGTAGGAAAACTTATTTATCTCACAATCACGCGGCCAGATATCTCCTATGCTGTGAGTATTGTGAGTCAGTTTATGCATGCTCCTACATCAGTTCATATGCAGATTGTGAAGAGAATTCTTCGTTATCTAAAAGCGTCTGTTGGTCGAGGGATCCTTATGACAAAGAATGATAGCACTGCCATCATGGGTTACACAGATGCTGATTGGGCTGGGCACTCTCTTGATCGCAAATCAACCACATGATTTTGTACCTTTGTAGGTGGGAACTTGGTAACATGGCGCATCAAGAAGCAAAGCGTTGTAGCTCGTTCTAGTGCAGAGGCCGAGTATCGAGCTATGGCATCCACTGCTTGTGAACTTATTTGGCTGAAAAGTCTTCTGTTTGATTTAGGGTTTCACAGTAAGGAACCTATATCTATGTTCTGTGACAATCAAGCTGCCATGCATATTGCTTCCAATCCTGTATTTCACGAGAGAACGAAGCATATTGAAGTGGATTGTCATTATGTTCGAGCACAGGTTCAAGCCAACATCATCAACACTCATTACACTCGCAGTCATGATCAATTGGCTGACATTTTTACTAAACCTCTTCCTACAGTTCAGTTCATGCGCATTCTGTCCAAGCTTGGCTCAAGGAATCCCCTCGATCCAGCTTGAGGGGGAGTGTTGGAAAAGTGAGAGTATTGGATGGCTAGTGGTTTAGGCTAGTCAACTTTCTTTGTGTAAGTTAGGCAAGTTACACAAGTTAGGCAAGTTAGGCAAGTTAGGCAAGTTACACAAGTTAGGCAAGTTAGACATAGTTAGGCAAGTTAGGCTTATGTCTAACTTTCTTTCCCTATATATATGTTTCATCTTGTAATTGTTTCTTCATGAAATACACATAAAAAATTCTACAACCCTAATTTCAACATGTTACGACCATCCTAATTTCGATGATCCCAAATCCATCATCTTTCTTGACTTTTTTTCTTTTTGTTTATGCATCGCTTGCGCTTCTTCTCCGAATTCGAAGTCAAAGGGATTGATCTTGTGAAGTCGATGAAGAAATCGTAGCCCTCGAATTCTTCCTCAACCGGCAAATCACAAACTACATTTTACACCTCCTATATTTAAAACGGATAACGAACTTTTAATTTTCCACATTGCAGACATAAGTTCTGCAACCATATCAACGTATGTTTTTTGGTTTATTTGACTGTCGGCTCCTCCATAGATGTGGGATACGTGCATGGGATGCATATAAGCGGTACTTGCACCATTATGACCAAACTATGCAATTGTTTGGGATTTTCAAATACTGAGTATCGATTGAGGTAAAGTTGAAGCTTCATGACTAGTTTTAGTCTATGCGACGCAAGTGTAGCTTTCTATTCAACCAAAAAAATGAGTTTCATGGTCGTCATCAATTTTAGTGAAGGGTAAGTAGGTCAAAAAACAGGACGGCTTAAATTACATGATTTTAAAACATTTAAGTGCAATGTGTCTTGTACACTTTATCTCATGTATGTCAATTGTAATCGACTCGTATGATTGTATTAACCGACAAGTAACTGTACTCCGTATTCAATTATAATATCGACTCGTATGGTTGTACTTAACTCGTGAATTAACTTTGTTAAATTCAATTAGAGATGGCAAGAGTGCAAACTGAAGGCAAATTTTTTATAGATTGATTTCATCAAAAGCAGTTTATAGAGTTGCCACTTATAAATATACATTTCTTGAGAAAGAAGAAAGTGCAAGTAAAGAGAAAAACAATCAGCTAACAGATTTGGCAGGAAAAGGTTGTACTGCATACAGCATGGAGACCACTGTACAGTTTCTCTACAGCTCATGTTTAAACCATGACAGATACCGTGCTCCATATGCGTCTACCTGCTGCATAAGAATGCTACTCACAAGCAAGATACATACGCGCCATTCCAGCCAAAGGGTCACAATGATCTTATATTATCCTATTGACACGTCAAACCTGCTGTCTATTGCTGCTAAATAGTATGGAAGATATATACCCCAACCTGCTATTAGAGCTACCGTGTTATGTGATAAAGAAGATAATGCATCTACAGCCAAAATGTCAAGCTGCATTACATATTGTCCGCATGAAGTCTCACGCTAATGTCCTTAACCATCCAAGTAGTCGAAGGAGGGCAGCATCCAATACTGGGGACTTCTTCTCAAGCCCTGCCAAAGGAACAAAAAAATTAAGGAAATGAAGTAAATAAACCAACATAAGAGCTCTAAACAGTTCTACATATCAAAACAGCTATGGATGGCTCCATTTGAACTCCGTCTGGTCGCTCCTTAATCACCCCTATATTTTATTTGTTAATGAAAATATACTGTTTACCCTTATCAATATTTTAATTCCACATCTTTTTACTCTAATTTAGTATGCTGTGAAAAGAAAAGACTGCTCATCAAGACCAAACGTGGCAGGCTTTTTCTAGGGACGAGAAGGAATTAGGAGGTGCCCACGATGCCTCTTTTGGTTCAAAAAGAGGAGCTGCCAGTGGCGCTTTTGTTCCATTAAATTTTCTTTTCAAGAGTAAAATCAGATTACAAAACTAACCCAAAAATGGGAAAGAAAAGCACTGAGAAAATACCTATATCAGCAGCTACTCGATGAGCACACATTACTCCTGAGAAGGATACGGCTATAACACCTTGTCCTGGAAAGCAGCTATCACCAACACAGTAAAGACCATCCATAGCCTGCATTTTTCATCATATCATAGCACACCTTGTTCAGTATGCTTAAAATCAATGACTATTAAAACATCCATTTTATATCGTAATTGAACTTACTGTTGTATTGAATGGCATTCCCAATAATCCTTTAGGAGTATTACGTGGTATTGGTCCGTAAGTACCCTTGTCACGAGCCAGGTACCGCCTGACACGCCACGACCCTGATATTCCCCGAATACCAGGATAGACAGGTGCTGGCCGACACCCGAGGGTGACGAAAGCCATTAATTGATACAAAAGCTAAGAATAAGAAATAAATAAGGGTTATGAATTTAAAATACAATGAATTAAAAATTTAGGAACGTGTTCAGAGCATACAACTAACTAGAGTTCTAAAAGAATTAATATAAAATTTAATAAATAACGGAAGTGGGTCCTACACCGAGAGGACTCGAATATGCCAAAGCGAAGACATTGACGTCGGGATCGAATGCCTCGATTCTAAATCCTGAAAGGGGGCGCAAAACAAGGGTGAATGGACCAAGTTTATATACATACATAATACAAAAACAGTTATGAACATACTAACCCCCAGGTTTATATATAATGAAAACTACTAACATAATAAGTGATAGGTTTTTTTGAAACTCTAGCATGCCATAAAATATCTCGACAGGTATAACACGGAAAAACATCATATAAATCATCGCGTGCATCGTCTCGTAAGCGCGGTGTGCTGCTAGTAAGATCACTGAATAATAATATAACTCCCGGCCCAATGCCTGCACCTAAGTCTCTGTGCTCGTAGCCAGAGATAACTCCCTCCCGGCCCAATGCCTGTCTCCGTGTCCCTCAGCCTTTCGCTAGGGATTATTTCTCCTGACCTATCTGCCAACACCAGATCCTCGCCCCAGGCGGCATAGTGTCCACTAGGTACGCACAAATCGTTACGCCTCTCAAAATATAACCACTTCATAGTATAAAGTCATCCATGTCTATACTATAAAGAGGGGTTTCTAAAACATGTTCTAGCATCCTATCGTCATCCATCAGATAGTCTACCAGTTCATGGTTTTTTTTTATAGAAAATACGATATATCAAAATATAGCTCAATATAGGCCAACAATTAATTCCTCACCAAAAACACGAAACGAAAATCAACATAGTCAATAAACATGCTTAACATAAAATCAAAACATAAACTTGTAAGGCATGCTATTCATTTATGAAATTAAACTATGAAATCATGTAAATTTTAGAAGGGGTCCACTCACAGTACTTCGCCGTCGAAAAGCCACGCAAACTAGCGAACAAGAAAACGTCACCAATAATTGCCCCTAAGCACATAAAGGGTCCAACTAATAAAACTCTATTATAACAATTGAATTTGGGAAAACGAACATCGGAAATGGATTCAGGACGTCGAATTACGCTAAGAAAGGGTTTTGGGTTTAGGGTCCTAAGGTTCTTGGTTAAAAAAGGGTTAGGGTGAAAATGGGTGGTTTGGGCTTAGGCCCAAACCCACACACACACACCCACGGCACACAACACACACTCACACAACACACTCACGACCCAAAGGCCTCGCAACCAAAAAGGGTTGGGCTCGGCAGGGAAGGCCCAAATGCGAGAGAAAGCTGGAAATCGGCCGGAAACTACACAACCTTTAAACGGCAATAACTTTGTCAAAACTCAACGAAATCAAGTGATTCAAAAATGAAAGTTGTAGTTATCGAAGAGACAAAGAGAATGGTACCTCACACGACGTCCAACTCGTCGTGGTTTGGCCGAAAATTTCCTCGACAACCTCGGAGGTCGCCGGAAACTGGGTAAGATTCAAATGAGTATAACTTCTTCAATACTCAACGAAATTGAGTGACACAAAAAGGAAAGTTGTAGTACTCAGCGAGACAAAGAGATTGATACCTTGCACGCCAACCAAATCGCCGTGGTTTGGCCAGAAATTTCCTCGAAAGTGGCGGTCTGTGTCGGAGCTCGTGTACGGGGCTTCATGGTTCGACTTCCAAGATGCCAAGACTATGGTTGAGTTCGTAGCGATGAGATAAAACGATGGTGGTGTTTGTTGGTAAGAAAAGTCCTCGAAGGGGTTGAGATAGAGAGCTGAGAGAGTGCAAGGGAGAGTGAGGGAGAAGACAGAAAGAGGAAGACTTTTAAAAAAAATAAAAGAAAATGGAAAGGGAACCGGAGGACAAAACAGGGCGGTGGGCCCCTTGGGCACACCATTTAAGACCCAAAAATCATTTTAAAAGCAAGATAATCTCAAACTTAGTGAAAATACAATTTAAATTAGGGGTGGGTGTAACACCGCATGTGCGTCTTTGGCGTTCCCACCTGCCAAGATTGGAGAAACTTTCAATGATCATATCTATTGGAAGAAAAAGGTCAACTAGAGTTAAGGCTTATACCCACTGTGCACTATGCATCATGGCGTCCTCGTTTTCAGCATGTAGGCTTTTTTTCTCAATCAATCATAGCTGGATCATAGCTGGCTTCTAGGGTTATCTTCCTTCTTCCTTGTAATTCTTCTTGTTATCTTTTGTCCTTATTTCAAGGGATTGTAACTAGCTAACTAGGACTAGGCGTAAATCAAGGAGCTATAGGTTTCCGTTCTTTTCTTCTTGTACATATATTCTGTCTATGACTCTTGTACAATTATGATTTGTATGAATAGTAAAACTCTCTATTTGCAACATGGTATCAGAGCAGTGACCCTAACAGGCCTGTCTCTGTATATTTTTCTGATAGTTCTCTGAGCTATTCTTCAACCCACAACCATGGCTAAAGAAAGTTCTGTAAATCTTGAAGGAGAGAGTTCCCATGTTTCTCCACCTTCAATTTTTTCTGATGTTGAGGTTAACCCAAACCAACGTCTTAGTTCAGTGCTTTTAAACGCGTTTACTTATCTTCCTTGGGAAATGGTTGTTACATTAGCTCTAGGGGGAAGGTCTAAACTCGGCTATGTCAATGGAGCCATTCAAATGCCTGAAATCTATTCTTCAAGTTACGATGCTTGGTTGTGCAAGGACCAGCTGGTCATGTCGTGGCTGCTCAACTCAATTGAGCGAAAAATTGCTGAGATTTTCAGATATGCTGAGTCATCCATGCATCTTTGGAAGAATCTCAAAGAAATGTATGGAAACCAGAACAACTCAGCTCGTGTTTTCCAACTAAAGAGAGATATTTCTGGCTTGCAGCAGGAAGGACAATCTTTCGTGCAACATCTTGGGAAGCTAACAACCATATGGAATGAATTGAATGTTTATCGTCCTCACACCATTGATGCTGCGGTGCTAATGAAGAGGGCTGAGGAAGACAAAATCTTCCAGCTTTTGACAAGTCTTAGTTCTGAGTTCGAAGACCTTCGAAGCCATATTTTGATGAACCATGATCTGCCCTCATTCTCCAGTGTTTGTGCTACTATTCAGCTAGAGAAGTCAGGGCCTATACTTCTAATCATAAGGGTGTCGAAGAAAATAGCTACAAGGGAAAAAGAGACTTAAAGTGCAGTTATTGCAATGCGGGCGGACATTCTAGGGACTGGTGTTGGATTTTACATCCGGAATTAAAACCAAAGTTGTCAAGGGATCAGAAGGGCCCCTCAAAATTCTCTCACAATTCTCCTTTTAAATCCAATCATTCTCCTTTCAAAGCCAACCATGCAAATCATGCAGTCTCCTTGTTTACATAAGGGATTTCAAGTTTCACTTCCAACCCAACTGCATTAATTAATGAATTTGCAGCTTTTCTTCATAAGAAACAAGGAAGTAGTGATTATGAAGGGACAGTCAACCATTGTAACAACAATGAGACAACACTACTTGGAAAATTTGCAGGTTTTTTGGCTGAAAATGAACGCATACCTTCAAGAGACGTCTCAGGTATCTTGAATTCCTTCTCAAGTGCTCTTAAAGTTGGTAGTGTGTATGATTATTGGATTATAGATTCTGGTGCCACTGATCATATGACAAATAAATTTACAACCTTGCATGATTTTAAAAAACTGCCAATTCCTTCTTATGTATCAGTTGCCAATGGCAAGGGTGCCTTAGTTCTAGGAAAGGGAAAAGTGAATTTGATCTCTAACAATGTAGAGTCTGATGCTCTTTACGTCCCTTCCTTTCCTTTTCAGCTTTTATCTATTGGAAAAATCACAAATTCACTAAAGTGTCTTGCTATCTTCTCTCCTCACAATGTTATTTTTCAGGACCTAGCCACCAAGAAGACGATTGGTGAGGGTTTCCTTTTAAATGGTCTCTATTATCTACCCAAGGACACCCAAGTTCCCAAACTCTTTCAAGTTAATTCAAGTTTAGCGCAAGAACAAACCCTTTGGCACCAACAACTAGCGCATCCTTTTGGAAGAGTCTTGTCCATTTTGTTTCCAAGCCTCTGTAAAGTTACAAACCCTTGTGATGTTTGTCACTTGTCTAAGTTTGCTAGATTACCATTTACTTCCTCTATGTCAAGAGCTAGTAATCCTTTTGAAATCGTGCATTCCGATATTTGGGGACCCATTTTGGAATCCTTTTATGGATAAAAATATTTTGTAACCTTTGTGGATGATTTCACAAGGATCACTTGGTTGTATCTTATGAAACTTAAAAGTGAAGTTGTGAATGTTTTTAAAGATTTTCATAAACTTGTCACCACTCAATTTTCTTCACACATTCATGTTTTAAGATCAGACAATGGCACCGAATATATGTCCCATAACATGTCACAATACTTGAGCATGCATGGCATTCTACACCAAACAAGTTGTGTTGGAACACCCCAACAAAATGGGATAGCTGAGAGAAAGAATAGGGATCTTCTTGAGAAAACTAGAGCACTTATGTTCAATATGAATGTCCCAAAGAAATTTTGGTCCCAATGAGTGCTCACAACCACTTACCTCATTAATAGATTACCTAGTAAAGTTTTGGACTTCAAATCACCCTACGAAGTCTTGAAAGGAAGAAAACTCAATTTGACGCATTTGAGGGTCTTTGGGTGTACATGTTTTGTTCATATCCAAGCCCCCAACCGCGACAAATTGGATACTAGAGCTGCAAAATGTGTCTTCCTAGGCTACTCATCCACGCAAAAGGGGTATCGATGCTACAACCCACAACTCAAAAAATGGTGGTTTCAAGGGATGTCAAGTTTGATGAAGGCACTCCTTATTTTTCATGACCTATGGATTATTCTCGGCAGGGGGAGCATCTACATGAACTATTCCCTATGTCATATTCTGGTTGTGATGAGCCAACATTTTCTCCTAGTGATCCTGCATTGTCAATATCCCAACAAATGCAAACTGAACAAGATGTCGCCAATGCACAAGAAACACTTGAAGTTCAAGTCACGCCTACTAGTACCACCAGTTCAAATCATGAGGCTTCTTCAATTGTTCATTCCCCAGATCAACCCGATGTTGTCCGTCGCAATCCTGCTCGAGAAAGGCATCCACCATCCAGGTTACTTGATTATGTAACCTATACAGCCAGGTATCCCTTAACTAATGCCATTGATTATAACAAATTTTCACCTACCTATGCTGCGTTTCTAAGTACTATCACTGGGGTCTATGAGCCACAAACCTTTCAAGAGGCTAATCTTCATGTTGAGTGGAGAAAAGCCATGGCCGATGAGCTTCAAGCTCTTCATGAGAACCACACGTGGACAGTTGTCAAGCTTTCCAAGGATAAGAAAGCAGTGGGAAACCGTTGGGTCTACAAGACCAAGTTTAACTCAGATGGCAGCATTGAGAGGCACATAGCACGTTTGGTTGCTCGTGGGTTCACTCAAACTTATGGCGTGGATTATAAGGACACATTTGCTCCGGTTGCAAAAATGAACACAGTTAGGATGTTGTTATCAGTTGCAATTAATCATGCATGGCCTATTTTTCAAATGAACACAGTTAGCACGCTTTGAAGAAGAGGTTTATATGAAACTTCCTCCTGGTTATTATCAATCCACTGACACAGATTTGGTGTGCAAACTCCACAAAGCAATCTATGGTCTAAAGTAGTCTCCTCGAGCTTGGTACGCTAAGCTTAGTTTTGTTCTTAAACAAGTTGGGTTTCGTAGGAGTCATGCTGATTCCTCAGGAGTCATGCTGATTCCTCAATGTTTGTTCGAACTAGCTCAGCGAGAAAATTGGTGGTGCTCAGATATGTGGATATTCTTATTGTGACCGGAGATAACGTTTCAGAAATCACCTTCCTCAAACAATATCTCAGCAACAAATTTGCCATCAAAGATCTTGGGAATCTCAAATATTTTTTGGGAATTGAAATGGCACACTCTCGTAAAGGTTTCTTCTTAAATCAGCGCAAGTATGTTCTTGATCTTCTTCAAGAAGCTGAAATGACGGGTTGCAAGCCAGCTCGAACACCTTTGGATACCAATCTCAAGCTGGAACCTCATGGTGATCCAGTCACAAATCTGAACTACTATCAGAGAATGGTTGGGAAACTCATATACCTTACCATTACACGTCCTGGCATCTCTTATGATGTGAGTGTTGTTAGCCAATTCATGCATTCTCCAACCACGGCTCATTTCAAAATTATTCATTGCATCATTCGTTATTTAAAGGGTTCTGTTGGACGTGGAATATTAATGAAAAGCAATGGACATACACAGATTTCAGGATACACCAATGCTGATTTGGCGGGCAACGCCATTGATCGTAAATCCACCACTGGTTTCTGCACATTTGTGGGAGGAAATTTGGTTACCTGGAAAAGCAAGAAGCAAAGCATTGTTGCAAAGTCTAGCGTGAAGGCTGAGTATCACGCTATGGCCTCTACAGCCTGCGAACTCATTTAGCTCAAGGGTCTTCTCCTGGATTTAGGCTTCTCTCATAGTCAACCAATGTCTATGTACTGTGAGAATCAGGCCGCGATGCACATTGCATCAAATCCAGTTTTTCACGAATGCACAAAACATATAGAGGTTGACTGTCATTATATTCGAGCACAAGTTCAGTCCAAAGTTATCGACACCCACTACACACGAAGCCATGATCAGCTCGCGGATATTTTTACCAAAGGGTTGTCTTTCACTGCATTTCAACGCATTTTGTTCAAGCTTGAATCAATCAATCCTTTTGATGATCCAGCTTGAGGGGGAGTATTGGAATAAAAATGTCAACTAGAGTTAAGGCTTATACCCACTGTGCACTGTGCAGCATGGCACCAGCGTCCAGGGCATGGCGTCCCCGTTTTCAACATGTAGGCTTTTTTTCTCAATCAATCATAGCTAGGTCATAGCTGGCTTCTAGGGTTATCTTCCTTCTTCCTTGTAATTCTTCTTGTTATCTTTTGTCCTTATTTCAAGGGATTGTAACTAGCTGACTAGGACTAGGCGTAAATCAAGGAGTTATAGGTTTCCGTTCTTTTCTTCTTGTACATATATTCTGTCTATGACTCTTGTACAATTATGATTTGTATGAATAGTAAAACTCTCTATTTGAAACAATATCAAATAATGTAAACTAAAAGTTGTGGAATCCAAGAACCTTAAGCATACCAAAGTATTCAATCATAGAAGGGCATATTTTGTGGAATCAGCTTAGGTAAGTTCATAGAAAGCAGAGAGCCTAAAAATCAAATGCCCCTTAGGAAGAACATTTGTTTAAGTTGAAGAGAATAAACACGAATTTTAATAAATATGTAAGTTCTACTTGAGGGAGAGATGTGCTAAGCTCTCAACCTTAACACTATTTCGGATATCTCAACTGCTTGATATAGATTAGAAGTGAATAGGGTACAGTATTACCTCTTTAAAAACGATGGACGATTTGAGCCCTGGAAATAGTTTATTCTCTAATCTGCGAATGATTTCATCTGCTACAAACTCCTTCTTTGCCTTGTAGTCCTTTGGAGAGAGTGCCTATATAGAAATCTCCACCTCTTTAGTTACTCAAGTTACACATACATATGTACAAGAAAGGGGTTAGCTGGCTAGGGAAAGAGAGTGGGGAGGAATCAATGTAACTTCTATGGAAGAGGTTGTAAATATGTGAAGAATATGGCGTCCTTCTGGAGCCAATGATGAATCAAGAACAGTTGGGATATACTTCTATAAGGCTCTTCTAACTTTGTCCAGTCATCCTGAAAAAGATGGAAGACAAAGAAGACAGATGAACGAAAGCATTTCTATTTCAACGCCCGAAAACGTTTCCTAGCAAATGATGGTACTGAAAACGAAAAACAATAGTACCTCAATTACAAAATGGTGGCAATCTGTTTCTGGTGGCAGAACCTCAGCTTTCACCCCCATGTGAATGGAAAGAAAAGATGGGGCCTGAACATAGACTTTCTGAAAATCTTCCTCTTGTTTCGGAACCTAGTCTCCTTTTATCAGTTTTCCTTTAACGAGCTACATATAACAGCACAACAATCAGCAGCAAACAACAATCATCTAATAAATCAACTGCTGGTAGCACTAACCAAAGGTATTCCATCTTGTAGCATTTGATATTATGATTTTTGCAAAGAATTCCCTCCCGTCTGAAAGCCTTACTCCAACCTACATGCACGCTAAAATAACATAAACAAAATCATCCTTTGACAAATATAAATACTATTTATCGAAGCAAAGAATATATATCTTTGCATCACTTATCCAAGACTAATTTGAACTCACCGCTCTGCCCTGATCAACTATGATGTTAGTAACATTGGCCTTGTAAAGTATCTCACTGCCCTGGTCTACCAGACCTTATGCTAAGGACTTTGCAATTCCACCAACAGGGTAGTTAATCCCACCATAATGCCTGTCACATATAACCTGTCGAAAACATAAAGAACAAAAAACAAGAGGAAAATACACAAGAGAGTACCCAAAAAGCAACTTGAAAATCTTACCATGCTTGCATTGATCATTGGTGTCTGCAAAGCCTTAACTGTACTCACAATAAAACACTGTGGATACAAATGTAAAACTTTTTATGAGATGGAGGGGAAGACCATTGGTGGACCACCAAAGACGACTAAATGAATAAATGATATAAAATCATAATACGAATTTCAATAGGATCAAACAACCCACCTCCGCATCTATGAAAGACAACAGTTGGGGATCCTGAATGTATTTGCGAGCTATATCCCAAGCATTTTGAGGCAAATAGTAGGCTACAATAGATACCCATCACGTAAGCTAGATTAACGGTATGAAACAAAAGTGCAATAATCCTCGCCCCAAACAAACCCAAGTCCTATTATTAATTTTTTTAAAGTTTTCTGTACCAGTAACAGCATCAATAGATCTCATCAGATAACTGCAAGCATCGATCAATCAGGGATGCATTTTTACCCAGTTTCAATTACTTTAATCAGTGATTTAATCCTACAAACACATTACTATATTGTTGTCTGAAATATATCCAAGGTAGAGCTGGAAAAACAAACCAAAGGCTAACTTATATCTTGCAACATGACTCGAATTTAGGTTTTAAATTCATTGCAGTGAAAAATAAATAAATACAAAAACTAATGCTTACCAAGTGTTCATGATTAGAACATTAGAACCCCATGTCATCATCAAAAGAAGAAAAATATAAAGTTATATCAAAATATACAACACACATGAGAGTTAATTATCTTTTACATATTTCCAGACCGCCTTGCTGTAAATTTAAACAATTTCAGTTAATGACTACTTTCCCATCCAGACATGTGTCTGCCCTTGGACAAATCTCTCCTTTTTCCCCAGAGTCAAGGATCCTTAAGCTCTAAATGTCACTTGTTAACTCACTGTAGCGTGTTTACAGGAAATAGTGGAATAAAGAATGTCTGCTGCTACATTCCCATGCATACGAGTTTCCATAAGGATACAATGCTCTTCATAGTAGTAGCTCCCAACCTTCAATAAGTTTCCACGAGTTCTTTTGATTAAGAAAAGAAAATCTTTGAACCTCTACATGATTATTTCCACCACAGATATCGAACTACTCTCACAGAAAGTCAAAATCATGCCCAAAGTAACATTTCAATCATGTAAGATTATTTGAGTATCAATGAAATCCCATCCGTTGACTTACACGACAATCAACTTGGTAACAAGTTGATTCTCGGCCAAATATGTGGGAGTCCTGATATGAATGAGATTTGAAGTCTTAATCACATGCAACTAATTAGGAGGCCTCATTTGGTAAGACTTATATATCATGTTAAGAAACATAATTGATATCATAAGCTATGGGATATTCCTGACTATTCGATGATAGGCAGATTAGTAGGAAATCCTAGTGATATAAATATGGATGTTTCTGCACACATAGTATGCGTTCTTCTTTAGTGCTGTTTACCCTATTCATCAGTAAAGAACATTCTGATTGTGTGTGGAGAAAACTTCCTTACCCTATAACCTTAGCATCATGTCTGCTGCTTCAGGTTAGTACTATATGGTTTTATACATTCATGCTTATAACTGTGATCTTATGTACTGTTGTGTTTTTTCCCTTATTTCTAACATGTGGTATCAGAGCAACCACAACAGTTTTGAGATTCAGTTTACAAAATGTTATGAGTATTTTTCAATCATCGGATCCTATATAATGCTTCCGCTGCATGCATGTATATATTTAAAAAAAAAAATATCCTAACTGCATGAGATGGATAGATCTATATGTGCTTCGATTACTGCTCAATGAATCAGGAATAGTTGAAGACATCAGCAAGATGAAATGAATCCTCCAATCAGTTGCTGTTTGAAGAAATGCTGTTGAATAATAATATCATTATTTGTCACTTTTGAATCGATAAATAATTGGCATTATGTTATTCATGTTGAAAGAAATCTACAAGTATTTTCTGCTTAAAAGTGATTGCTTATAGATTTCATATTGGTTCGAACAGAACAAGTGACTTATGTGCAATGATGAGTACCTTAAAAATTTATCCAAAAGGATTTTTGTGAATGTATTCAGTTCTGGCACTAAGTTAATGTATAATGGAATGTGAAACTACAAGGTTTTTATAGTTCTTATGCTCAAAAGTGTTGATCTATATAAACAAGTTGCAGTTTTACATTTTAGTTATGCAAAAATTAATATGATCAGTGCCAATCTAAAGAATGACACTGGAATTGTATGATTACTGCAATAAACAGAAGACATCATGTTATAGTTTTCTGTTTTCTGATGGACAAGATTAATAAACCATAAAGTTTTATTTGAGTTTCAGGTATAACTTCTCTCAATTTCAGCAACATTGAGACCCTAACTGGTTCAAACTATAAAAAGTGGAAGCAGGATATTGAAATCGTGTTGGGGCTGATGGACTTTGACCTGGTTTTAAGGGAAGATGAGCCTGCGCCACTCACTGTAAACAGCACAGTGGAACAGAAAGCTAAGTTTGAAAAGTGGGAAAAGCTAATCGTATGTCACTACTAATCATGAGGAAGGCAATGACTGAGTCAGTGAGAGGGGGCATTCCAAAAAGTGAGAAGGCAAGGGAATTTTTCACTTCAATTGGTGAAAAATTCAAGGAGTCTGACAAGGCAGAAACAAGTAATTTCCTCACCAAACTCACCACAATGAAGTTTGATGGAATTGGCAGCATTAGGGAACACATATTGAAGATGGCTGACACTGCACAGAAACTAAAAGATCTTGAAGTCCCGATGAATGATCAATTCATTGTCCATATGGCCCTAAACTCATTGCCTGCACAATATGGACAACTCAAAGTCTCCTACAATACTCAAAAAGAAAAATGGAGTGTTGATGATCTCATATCTATCTGTGCTCAGGAAGAAGCAAGACTCAAAAGTGACAAAGCTGATCAATCTGTCAATCTCATTCACAGTGCCAAAGGGAAACATGTTGCAGTTGACCATGCCCATTCTACTGCTGGTAAGCAGAAGAAGAATGCAAATTCTTCTTCTTTTAAAAATGCTAACCCCCTTAAAGGAACTCACAAATTCAAAACTGTTGACAATGAGAGTGGGAAACCTTGTTACTTCTGCAAGGAAGTGGGACACATAAGGAAAAACTGCACTGGTTTTAAAAATTGGCTTATAAAGAAAGGGATTCACAAACCTAAGGGAGAAAAGTAAGGAGATTTACAATGTCTTTGTTGGGAATGGAAGCAAGGTAGCTGTTGAGTCGATTGGGACTGTTCAGCTTAAGTTATCATCTGGTTTTGTTTTAGTTTTAAGTCCAGTACTTTTTGTACCTTCCATGAGAAGGAACTTAATTTCAGCATCTAAATTAGTAGAGTCGGGTTATGCTTTTGTGGGAGACAATGAAGGTGTAAAACTTTTTCATTCAAATAAGATGGACACCTTGCTTGGTATTGCTTTACTTAACGTTGATATGTGGCAATTACAATGCTCATATGCAACTGAGTGTTTTAATGTGTATCATGTTGGCTCAAAAAGGTTGTCTTCAAATGAAAATTCTTCCATACTTTGGCACAAACGTTTAGGTCATATTTCCAAAGAAAGAATCATGTTTTTGACTAAACAAAATCTATTGCCAAGCCTTAACTTTGAAACCTTTCCTGATTGTATAGATTGTTTCAAGGGAAAAATGACAAATGCACGAAAACTTGGGTCAAACAGAAGTCAAGATCTCTTAGAAATAATTCACACTGATGTTTGTGGTCCTTTCCCTAGTAAAACCATTTGTGGCAACACTTATTTTGTAACCTTCATAGATGATTTTTCGAGATATGGTTACATTTTTTTTAATCCATGAGAAATCTGCAGTGCTTAATTGTTTTAAAATTTTCAAACTAGAAGTGGAAAAACAACTTGACAAACACATAAAAATTGTGAGATCCGATAGGGGTGGTGAGTATTTTGGCAGGTACACTGAGGCAGGACAACATAAAGGTCCCTTTGCACTCTACCTAGAACAGACAGGCATCATCGCTCAATACACAACTCCAGGGACTCCCCAACAAAATGGGGTTGCTGAAAGACGAAATAGAACACTGAAGGACATGGTCAGGTCCATGTTTTCAAGGTCACAGCTTCCTATTTTTTTATGGGGTGAAGCGTTGAGAACTATAACCTTTGAAGCATGGACAAGCAGGAAACCAAGTTTCAATCATTTCCACATATGGGGCTGCAAGGCTGAAGCACGATTTTACACTCCAAATGAGAGAAAGCTTGATCCAAGAACTGTGAGTTGCAGGTTTGTTGGCTATTCTGAAAAATCTAAAGGGTTTAAGTTTTATTGTCCGAACTCTTATACAAGAATACAAGAAACTCACAATGCTAAATTCATTGAGGAACTAGAACCAGAAGTTTCAATAACTGCATGCATGGATTTTGAAGAATTGGATGAAAATGTTGGTTTACACGCTTCTCAAGGAACCAATATGGATTTGCTTTCTCCACTTGCTGCAACAACTCATTCGAACAACATGGAGGAATTAATGCAGACCTCACCTTTCAACAACATGGAGGAATTATATCAACCTCCATTAGTTGAAAATATGGAGTTACTAAATCAAACTTTGGAGGAACAAGTTCAACCTGTAATCCAAGAAGAACAAGAGCTAGAACCACCTGTCACAGTAACTGAGCCATTACCAATCAGGAGGTCTCAAAGACAAAGAAAGCCTGCACTATCCTCTGACTTCTTTCTTTACTTACAGGAGACAAAATATAATATAGGTGATGAGGATGATCCTGCAACATATTCTCAGGCTATTAAAAGCATACGAGCAAATCTGTGGCACACGGCTATGATCGAAGAGTTAGATTCTATGGAAAGGAATAAAGTATGGGACTTAGTGGCTAAAACTCCAGACCAAAAACCCATAGGATGCAAATGGGTGTACAAGACCAAAAGGAATGCTCAGGGACAAATAGAGAGGCACAAAGCCAGACTTGTGGCTAAGGGATTTACGCAAAAAGAGGGGATAGACTTCAATGAAACATTCTCACCAGTCTCTACCAAGGATTCAATGAGAATAATAATGGCACTTACTGCTCATTTTGATTTAGAACTTCACCAAATGGATGTGAAAACTGCCTTTCTTAATGGGGACTTGGATGAGGATATTGTCATGCAACAACCACCAGGTTTTGTTGAAAGGGGGAAGGAGTCCATGGTATGCAAATTGAATAAATCTATTTATGGATTAAAGCAGGCTTCACGACAATGGTACATTAAGTTTGATCAGGTTGTCACTAATGATGGTTTTGAAGAAAATAAAATGGATGACTGCATTTACATAAAGGTCAGTGGCTCGAAATTCATTTTTATGGTTTTGTATGTGGATGATATACTTTTAGCAAGTTCAGATTTATCATTGCTGCACACAACCAAGAAGATGTTGGCTACCAACTTTGATATGAAGGACCTAGGAGAAGCACACTTTGTTCTTGGCATCGAAATTGAAAGGGATAGATCAAAAAAGGGCACTTGGTTTGTCTCAGAAAAATTACATTGACAGGGTTGTGAAAAGGTTCAATATGGACAAGTGCTCTTATGGTGAACTACCTATTGGAAAAGGGGATAAGCTAAGCATCACTCAAAGTCCTAAAAATGAACTTGAGAAGGAGACCATGAATGACAAGCCATATGCTTCTCTTGTGGGTAGTTTGATGTATGCTCAAATATGTACTAGGCCTGATCTGGCATTTGCAGTCAGTGTGTTGGGGAGGTTTCAATCAAATCCTGGTGGACCTCATTGGGTAGCTGCTAAGAAAGTTCTGAGGTACTTGAGAAGAACTAGGAATTTCATGCTCACATACAATCATGTTGACAACTTGGAACTGGTTGCTTACACAGATTCTGATTTGGCTGGCTGTGTGGACGACCGTAAGTCAACCAGTGGTTATGTTTTTCTTCTTGCTGGTGGAGCAGTGTTGTGGAAAAGCTCCAAATAAACTGCCATTGCTTCTTCGACAATGGAGGCAGAATTTGTAGGCTGCTATGTTGCCACCAGGCAAGCCTTCTGGATTAAAAATTTCACCAAGTGTTTGAGAGTTGTTGATAATATTGAGAGGCCATTAACAATATATTGTGACAACAAGGCTGCAGTTTTCTTCTCCAAGAATAATAAGAGGTCTCTAGCTTGCAGATTAATGGACATCAAATATCTGAAAGTCAGGGATGAAGTCAAGAAGAATTTGGTCAGTATAGAGCACATCAGCACTCATCAAATGCTTGCTGATCCTATGACTAAAGCCTTGTCAGTGGGAGTATTCAAGAAACATGTTTTTAACATGGGGATTAAGGAGACTTTTGATTCCGTGAATGAGTGGGAGTAAACTACTCAAATGTCTCTCCAAGTTTATTCTGAATATTTCGAACTCGTTGTTAAAGGTTTATTTCCAAACTTAAGATTTTGTCATCATATCATTTCCTGAATAAACAGAATATTTTGTTAGTTTCTGTAATATTCAAATTTTAAGAAGTTGATATTTAGACTCATCAACTCAAAAACATGGTATTGTCTGCAACATAGTGCTTTTCGTCTAAGTGTGTATGATTATAGAGTGCAAGTGAAAAATGACTTCACTTAGTTTTCTATAGTCCAACATTTGAGATGAGAGTGACAAGTTGTTTAAGAGGTATCTGTTGCAAATTTTGTAAGACTTTAGTGATCACCGTTTCTAGTCGTATCAGGATCGAATTCATTGAAACTCAAGTGGGAGAATGTAAGATTATTTGAGTATGATAGGAGCATATTTATGCTACTTAGTTATGTTGTTTTCTTGCATTTTCGTAGTTAGTTATAACTTATTATAGTGTTTAAGGTCATTTTCGTGCAATTTCAGGTTCATATGGCAAAGTATGCAGATTTCTAGCCCTTTGAATCATCAAATTCGTCCATCCTCATGTCTCCATGTTTGCACCATCCAATCTTGGCCCAAAAATGCGGAGAGCTCTTTGAGTGTACGGTTGTCCACGGCCATGTCTTGGGCTTCTTCACTCACTTGTGCCGTAGGTTCCTCCTCCTCTTCTGGAACGTTTTCTTCAAGGTCAGGTTCGGGATTGGATAATGCCGCACCCTTGTGTATCCAGTACCCCACGGCTGCCCAAGGTAAGACGGAAGAATTTGAATTAAAGTCAAGTTTGCTTCATCATATTCCTAAATACCATGGCTTGTCCATGGAATATCCTAACAAACATTTGAAAGAATTTGAAGTAGTTTGTTCTAGTATGACTCCCGTTAACGTTAACGGAAGTATTTTGAAGATGAAGGCTTTTCCATTCTCTTTGATGGATAAAGCCAAGGATTGGTTATACGAGTTAGCTCCCGGCACTGTCACTTCTTGGGAGAGTATGAAGAGAGCATTCTTGGAGAAGTTCTTTCCAACTTCTCGCATCATCCTCCTACGCAAAAAGATAAGCGGAATCCAGCAAGAAGAAGGTGAGTCTTTTTCTACATATTATGAACGTTTTAAATCACTTGTTGCTTCTTGTCCACAACATCAGATGAAGGAGGAATTACTTTTGCAATACTTTTATGAGGGCCTCCTACCACTTGAACGTCAAATGCTTGATGCCTCGGCGGGTGGAGCATTGGTGGACAAAACTCCTATGGCAGCCAAGATCTTGATTGCTAATCGAGCGTTGAACGCTCAACAATACGAAGGAGTAGGCCAAAGGGGACCCCCACGGCAACATGTTCATGAGGTAAGTTCAACTTCCGACATTCATTCACAATTGGCTAATCTTTCTTCTATTGTGTCTCAGATGGCCGAGGGCATGAAGATGCAAGGACCAATTGTATGTGGTGTATGTTCTATCCAAGGACATGCTTCTGAAAAATGTCCACAATTGATTGAAAATGGTGGATGGGAAAGCGCCAATGCAATTGGATTTCAAGGCCAAAACCAACCAAGGAACGATCCATATTCAAATACATATAATCCGGGTTGGAGAGACCACCCAAATTTCAAGTGGAGGGAGCCCCAACCACCTCAACAACAAGGAGGCTTTAGGCAACAACCCCCGGGGTTCTTCACCAAGCCATATGCACCCCCACATGCTCCACAACAATCTGCCCCAAATGCTTTAGGTACGTCTCTAGATAATGATGCACTTCTTAAGATACTAACCAAATTATCTCAGGGGCAAGACGATCACACCCAAGCTATGCAAAACCAAGACAAAAGGGTGGATCAACTTGAGAAACAAATTGGGCAGATTGCCGAGTTTGTAGGTAAGTTTCGAGATCCCAGACAACTCCCTAGCTCCACCATTCCAAATCCAAGGGGCGGGTTCGAAAGTGCAAAAGCCATATTGTTGAGAAGTGGAAAAGAAGTTGGGACAGGTCCTACACCATCAAAATCAGGTCTCAAAGAGGATGAAAACTTGCAAATTGAAGAGGAAGAAGCAAGCTTGCCCACGGCAAGGGTGGTTCCACCTTTGCCGCAAGCTTCTAGTACCCCAAATCTGCCCAATTTGTCCAACAAAGGTAAGAATGTGTCCAATTCGTTTCCTACTAATGTTATTCCGCCCAATGTACCCTTTCCTAGCATATTTTTGCAATCCAAGATCGAAGAGGAGGAAAAAGATGTTCTAGAGACATTTAGAAAGGTGCATGTCAACATTCCCCTCCTTGATGCCATAAAGCAAATCCCGAAGTATGCCAAGTGTTTAAAGAAGCTTTGTACGACAAAGAAACGTACCCGGGAGAAAGAAGTGGTACATGTAAGCGAGAATGTCTCCGCCATCTTGCAACGTAAACTACCCCCCAAATGCAAAGATCCGGGGAGCTTTACAATTCCGTGTGTCATTGGTAATACCCGTTTCAAATCTGCCATGCTAGATTTAGGAGCATCTATTAATGTTATGCCATTTTCTGTTTATGCATCTATGAATCTAGGAGCACTTAAACATGATGGTGTAATCATACAATTGGCCGATAGATCTAACGCTTATCCAAAGGGAGTTTTGGAAGACGTTTTAGTGCAGGTTGATCATTTAGTCTTCCCAGCGGATTTCTATGTCCTCGAAATGGATGAATCGGACCATGCCCCTTCATTGCCTATCCTCCTTGGAAGGCCATTTATGAAAACGGCTCAAACGAAGATTGATGTGGCAAAAGGATTAGTAACTATGGCATTTGGTGGTGACATGATTAGTTTTAAAATTTCTGAATCCATTGAGACTCCTAATGTTGTTCATTCTTGTTGTGCCATTAATAAATTTGAAAAGATAGGATCGGACCGTTCAGCACCAAGCACAAAGGATGCATTAAGGACCATGCAAGACGAGGGAATTGGAGTGGAGAACAAGGACCATACGGCCACTGCCCTCAAAGTGCTCAAATTGGCCGAAAGCACCATGGGGAAGAACGTTTACCTTGCTGCCACTTCATCACATCACATAGGTAAGCCACCTAATCCAAATCCAATTCCCATTAAAGTTGATAGGTGGTTCCCTTCTTTGGTGCAGGTACCCAAGCAAATCCCCAATGGTGGGCGCATAAACATGAACTTTAAGCAACACAACGCACCCATCAACAAACATCATTATCCATTTCCGTTCAAGGATGCAATGTACAAGAACTTTGTGGGGCAGGTTGTGGAGGATATTTCTTTGGGTGCCGTGGGCACAAATGGAGAATGAATGGGCTTTTCGTCCGGCTTCACGACGTTAAAGAAAGCGCTACTTGGGAGGCAACCCATGCAATTCAACAAAGGAAGCCCTAGGAATCACTCCAATTCCAGATTTGCATTCCTAAAACCCTTCACTTTGTTGCTTGTTTCTAATCTGCCCAGTTTGTTATTTACTTGCTGTTTGTGTGTTTCTTTTTTGTTTAGCGTGGTTTTATGCTTGAAACATTGAGGACAATGTTTGATTTAAGTGTGGGGGGGTAACTAAGTGTTTTAGATGCAAATTCGTGGGATTTTATCACCCTTAACTTTGAGACTTGTTCCTTGCTGTTTTTAAGTGTTTTTGAGCAGTTTTGGTGTGTTTTAGTATGTTTTGATGCAAAAATCCGAAAATCACATAAAAATTTGAAAAATTTGTTTTAAAATCCCAAAAAGAGTTGTTTTTGTGTGTGTCTTAGGGTACCTTCCAACACAATGATGAGGATTCGGTTTGTAATTACATGGCTGTTAAAGAGAGTGATTAACATGGATGAAAGTTTGATTTACTCTTTGTCTATGCTTGGTTGTGGTTATAACTTATGAATTCACATGCAATCATAAAAGAAAAAAAAAAAAAAAAAATCAGTTTTTGTAACATGCTTGAAGGAAGGAACTCAAACTAACACTACAACCTTGTGAGACTTGAGCCTAAACGTTTATTTGGAGAGTTAAAATCTGTGCATTCTTTGTTTTCTAAGTCGTTGCATGATCTCATTATTCCTTGTTTGGTTACTACTTAGAAGGCGTTTCATCATTTAGTTCCAAATGCTAGAACTCATGCCCATTTCATTCAAAGCATGTTATTGATTTGCATAACACATATTCAAGATGAAGTTGTGTAGTGACCACCACCTTAGCCAAAATGCCGTGAATCCCCTATGTCATTATGTTTTGTAGGTTTCAACCCCATTGAGCCTTGTTTAGCCTTTTCCTTGTTAACCCATGTTTTCCTCACCTAGCCTAGATTAGGACTATCCATTCCTTTGTTCTTTAAGCATAGTAAAGCATGATTCAATTAGAATTCTTTTGTGGCAGAAAACAAGTGTGGGGGAAGTTTTTGTTATGTGAATTTGTGTGCCATAAAGCACGGGTTCAAAGAAAAGAAAAGAAAATAAAATTCGTGGAAAAAGAAAAAAATGAAGCGAAAAAGTATGAAAAGTTGTGAAAAAGAGCTCCAAAGTTTTGATTGTTGAAGTAAGGGTCCAAAACAATGAATTCGGCCCTAAGGAGTTGTCTAAATCTTTCCCTTGTGTTTTAAAGTTAGTTTCTGCCATTCAAGTGAATTCTAAGTCTCAATTTCATTGCTTTGCTTACTATCGCTTGTAGAACGTTTGTTTTCCCTATCCTTTCTTTGTTAACCAATACCCCAAGCCCCGTTACAACCCTTAACTTCTATCTTGAGTGTTGTGTATTTCAATTTGTGGAGTTTGAATTTGGTATGAGCATATGGTGTTATTGGTTTTCGCATCTAAGTAGTAGCATTCCATTCATGAGATCATATCTAAACATGCTTCTTAACTCTAGAAATTGCGTTCTTTGTGACACATATATGTGGGCATTCGTTTTCATATCTACATCAATCTTCTCACATATGACTAGTGTAGGGTGTGGAGTTAGAAAATCTGAGTGAAAATAGAGTGTATATCTTGTAAGGAATTGAGGGAATTCTCTAAGGCATGTTACTACATTCAAAGCATTGTTTTAATTGATTACTTGTGAACTAGTAAGTTGTGGCTTAAATTAAGTATGTGCTTGTGTAAAGATGACTCAAATTTGTGGGGATAACGATCTTTAACATGTCATGTTCATTGGAAATCCCTGAGGCAAATGTTGGAAGGATTAGAGTGTGTTTATTGACTTTGTTTCGTTTTGTTTATTTTGTTTTGCTCGAGGACTAGCAAAAGCTAAGTGTGGGGGAATTTGATAGGAGCATATTTATGCTACTTAGTTATGTTGTTTTCTTGCATTTTCGTAGTTAGTTATAACTTATTATAGTGTTTAAGGTCATTTTCGTGCAATTTCAGGTTCATATGGCAAAGTATGCATTTTGAGCCAATTTGGAGCATTTTGGAGCATTTTTGGGCCAAGATTGGATGGTGCAAACATGGAGACATGAGGATGGACGAATTTGATGATTCAAAGGGCTAGAAATCTGCATGTGTGTGTGCAAAGTGTTGGCCTACAACTTCAAACATCATGGCTGCCATGTAATGGCAGAAAATGTGTTTTTTACTAGCTAAATGGATGAAGAACATGCATTGCAAGTATAAACACCACATGGGCAGCAAGAAGGAAAGAAAACAGCAACACACACACCACATGGGCAGCAAGGAATCAGAAATTAAAGCATGGGCAGCAAGGAATAAGAAATTAAAGCATGGGCAGCAAGGAATCAGCATGGGCAGTGAATAGACAACAAGGAATGGCAGAAATTGGACCACCATGAAGTGGATTTCTGCAAGGATGGCAGATTGTCCATTACTTAATGTTTGCTTGACATTTTCAGCCACTATATAATCCCCATTCAACCATATATCAAGGGAGTTCAGAAAACCACACCTCCCACACACATTCCATTCATCCCATCCAGCCATACACCCTCCACAATTCAGAAATTCGTCAAACACATCCATCACACTTTGCAGCAGCCTTCCTTCACCTTTCACCATATTTTCTGACCCAAAATCATCCCTAGCCGTACCCCCATCAACCCTAAACCTTCCCATACCATTCCACATCCATTCTACACCACAAATAACCCCAAAAACCTGTTCTAAAGTTCTCTGCCGCAGCAAGGAGGAAGGAGAATTCGTTGATGAGCTTGCTGCCAAGTTGGAGCGTTCTAGGTGTTTTCTTCCTTTGGATTTTAATTTCTAAATTTATGTATCTTTGCTTGTGAGTATGAGGAACTAAACCCCCTTAGTTGGGGGGTGATTCGAAACCATGAATATGCTTGCAATATGATTTGATTACGTTCAGTTGTTATTTCATAAGTTGTGGTTTCAATTCGTTCATCTACTTGATTGATAACTTATTTGTGTATGTTGATTAAGAGTGCACGCTTAGTTTTCATGCATGAATATGATGCTAGATTATGAGGGAGTTTCACCTAATAGTTACAATCTTATAATCACAAGTAGTGAAGGTCGCTTATAAACGATCGCGTTGAATGAATTCTTGGCATTAGTTTCATGCTCATCATAGTAACGAATGCCTCGTCAACACTTATAGTTCTCATTGTGCTTCATGATTCTTGATTGTATCCTTATTGTGCTCATCACGTAAGGAACCTTTGAGGAATGTTTTGAATTGTTGTATGCGCTTTCCCATCCAATTCATTAACTTAAGGAGAACTTGAAGGTTAATTTAAGCGTATCTAATTAACTTGGGGTGTTGAGTTTCATAATTTATTGGAAGAACAACTGAAAATCGTTTTGTTTGCAAGTGTGTCATGTGTGGAGAAGAACCTCCTAACTAGCCTTTTATCCATCCTTTTCATCCAAAAACGTTTTACAATCTGTTTTGTTTTAAAGTTTCTGTTTTGTTTTCAATTTTCGTCCAAAACCAAATCCCCCTTTATTTTGAAGTCTTAGATTAGTTAGAAAGTGTTTTGATTTGTGTTTTTAAGTGTTTTGATTCAAGTTTTCACTCAAATTCGTCAGATTTTGTGTTTGTGCTCAAAACTGCCCAGAAAGTGGTTTTTAGGCAGTTTTGAGTCTTCTAGTTGCTGTTTTGAGTTTTAGGTTTGTTTTAGTGTTTTAAACTTTAGTTTTGCATTCTTTGAGTCTAGTTTAGTGTTTTAAACTTAGTTTTTGAGTTTTTAAGTCAGTTTCCAAGTGTTTAGCAATCCCTCCTAATCCCCGGTCTAGAACGATCCCTACTTACATCTTTACTACAATTTGACAAAAGAGGGTTTAATTTGTGTGCTAGTTAATATTACGCATCAAATTTTGGCGCCGTTGCCGGGGATTATGAAACTCAACACCCCAAGTTAATTAGATACGCTTAAATTAACCTTCAAGTTCTCCTTAAGTTAATGAATTGGATGGGAAAGCGCATACAACAATTCAAAACATTCCTCAAAGGTTCCTTACGTGATGAGCACAATAAGGATACAATCAAGAATCATGAAGCACAATGAGAACTATAAGTGTTGACGAGGCATTCGTTACTATGATGAGCATGAAACTAATGCCAAGAATTCATTCAACGCGATCGTTTATAAGCGACCTTCACTACTTGTGATTATAAGATTGTAACTATTAGGTGAAACTCCCTCATAATCTAGCATCATATTCATGCATGAAAACTAAGCGTGCACTCTCAATCAACATACACAAATAAGTTATCAATCAAGTAGATGAACGAATTGAAACCACAACTTATGAAATAACAACTGAACGTACTCAAATCATATTGCAAGCATATTCATGGTTTCGAATCACCCTCTAGCCAAAACAAAATTAGTTACACATTATTTATAAATTAAAACAGAAATTGAACTTGAGTTTGGAACGAATTAACCGAGAGAGAAGAGTGCCCTTGGTTTCCTGCACAGTCCCGAGCTGCATGCACATCCCTGGTTTCCTGTTGCTGACTGCCCAAGGCAGTCACCTGTTCCTAGCTGCCAGGAAGGCAGCTCCTTCCTCTCGCGTTGACTTCCTCATTCTTCTGGTCAGTGCTGACTTCTCCTCTGCCCGCGTGTCCTGCTTCTCTCGCTGCACGTCTCGCTGCACAAGGGCAGCACCTTCCAATCCCGTGCTGTTTCTCTCTGTCTCACTCCTCCCAGCCTGTCACACTGTTGCGCTGTCACTGCCTAAGGCAGCATGCGTGTCCTGACTTCCACGCTGCCAGGCAGCAGAGCAGCTCCCTCTCGCCGGCTACCTCCTCCTCAGCTCGCTGCTCTCCCTGCAAGCTGCCCACGGGCCGCCTCCTTCTCTCCTCGTCTGCACAAACTGCTCGTCGAGAGCTGCTTCAGCGTCTCTCACGCTGACAGCTCCTGTCTCTTGCTCGCAAGCTGCACAAGGCAGCTGTCTTTCCTCCACGCCTTCCTTCCACTGACTTCTCTCCCTGTCAGTCCCCTATATTTCTGCCATCCCCTCCCACTTCTTTCCTCTCACTGCCTCCAGGCAGCGTCCCCCCCCACTCCTTCTGCGCTGACTACCCCAAGGTTTTTATTCCTCCCTTTCTGCGATGCTTTCCCCAGCTGCCAAGGGCAGCGTGCCTGCACTCTCTGACCTCCTCTCCCCACGTTTCCCTGCAGCCCACTGCTATATTCTGTCCGTTATTCCCTGTTTCACGCAGCTGCCAAAGCTCTTGCCAGCTTGGCCAGCTTGCATCGCACTGAAGATATATATATATTTATATATATATATAAATATATATATATATATATATTTATATATATATATATAAATAGATATATATATTTATAATACTTTCTTATTTTATTAACCAATTATAGTGGGCAAGACAGTTTTGACGATTTTATCACTTAAAATCTCACTTGTGCAATATTTATTTTATTTACTAGATAAATACTATAAAACACAAAAACAAAGTAAATAGCTCAAAAATATAAGAAACTAACTAAGAAAAGACGAGAGAATTTGATGTAAAATATGTATAAATATAATCCGATCAAATACCCCCACACTTAGCTTTTGCTAGTCCTCGAGCAAAACAGAGAAAACAGAAAAAGTAATAACATGAAAATTATTAGTTTTCCCCTATATGACCCTCATAGAACTTCATTCGAGAACATAAATTATCAAGAACCATAGCTAACACCAACAAGCTAATCCAAGTTCATTTTCCTAATTCAAATATTAGCAGTAATCTTTGAAACATCCTTGAAGTGTAGTGTGTGAGATAGCCATGTTAATGCAATTTCAAATTTTTATTTTAAAAACACCATATGCAAACTAGCAAACTTCTCACGGAATATGCACTCAATCACACATGTGTTTAGTTTTAATGTGTTTCGCTCAAAGAAACAAATGTGAAAGTTCTACCATAAGCTTGCATAAAGATCACTTCTCCACAGTCATAATTGCAAAACTTAAATCAAGAGGACTTTTATTGGATGTAATGAGGCTTAGGGATAAGGTTATTGAAACGAAAGAATAGGAAAACACAAGTTCCAAGCTATATTGCAAGCAATTATTTTCTTTAGATTTATAAGAACTCAAGCTTTCCAGCTATTCTTCCAGTCACCTCCAACCACAAACTTAAACTGAAACTTTAAAAACTTTTTATTTTCTTTGTATACAATCTTTTTTTTTTCTTTTTCTTTTCTTCTTTTTTTTTTTTTTTTGTTTTTTTTTTTTTTTGTTTTATTACAAACATGAAATACCCCCACACTTATTCTTTTGCCAAACACCTTCAAAGTACTTCACAAACGTTTCTCATAAGACAATCTTGCATTGCTCGCTTGGAAAGGGTAAGGAAAAATATTTATTTCAGGCATAAGGGTAGACATATCTGGTGATAAGAAATAAAAGGTTCACATATACGGCACAAATTGGCAATCTAATGATATCATTTTTCTTTGGGAAACAAGGTTATTTGGGCCATGGTGGTAAACCTAATGCCTCTATCATTTTCAAGTTCATGCAATCAATGACAAAAATTTCGAAAGATCGTTATGCAAGTTCTAGAGAAGTATCTCACATAAGTTCATCACACATGAAAGAATAGGAGTGTATGAAAAATGCACACACTTTCAATAGGCTCAAAAACTCACATAGGATGTATATGGTCACTAAATTCACATATGGAGCTTTAAATCATGCTTTAGTTTCACATTAACAAGGCTATGTGCATTTAGTTTTTCAAGGATAATCAAATATGTACAAAACTAACACAAGAATAAGGAATTTCACAAAACACATGTTAACTAAGTTCTTGATGATCATGGTTCAAACTTTATCCGATTATATCATTGGGTCGGGGAACTAACAAAAATCTAATTCAAAACAATAAGGAAAACAAGAAAATATTTTTGGATTTTTTAAATTTTTTTTTTTTTTTTTTTTTTTTTTTTAATAAAACAACAACTTAATTAAGAAAACACAAAGCAATAACATGGAATAACATGGAAACAAATGAAACCAGTTCAAAGTCGAAGGTACAAAAAATTTCAATTTGGTCATTTTTATACTCTTTACCCCCACACTTAAACTAGACATTGTCCCCAATGTCAGAAAATATAATAAAATGCAAATAAAAATAAAATAAATAAATATAAAGAAACAAAATAAAGCAATAAGACTGAAAACTTCCCTAATTTGCAGAAAATCAAGCGATGACCCCCAAGCTAAAATTCTGCAATCAACTTCAAGGGTGGAAATAACCAAAAGTTCCTGCAAAGAAAAGAAATAATTCAGTTAAGCACGCAAGAAAATATAGAAAATGCAAACGAAAAATTAAAAATGAAAATAAAAGACAATGAATAAAACTAAAAGTGATCATTGGTCCTGTTTGGTGACTTTCCACAGCTTTGAACTTGAACTGGCCTCGGGAACTTCTTAGCAAGGAAAATGAGACTTGATTGGTGGTGTTGTTGAAGCTTCTCGAGCTCTTGGTTTCAACTCGGACTCCTTCTGCCAGGTTGATTGAGTCTGCAGGCTACATTCTTCTCTTTTTGTTCTTCTGCATGGCAGGTAGGCACGAGGAAGAGGTGGTGGTCTGCTTCTTTGTTCAATCTGTCCAAGTGCAGACCGATTTCCTTTCTTTCACCCTGACTCGTAGCCAAGAGCAAGGGTAAAGGAAAAGCATGCCATGAGAAATCTTTGCCTCTGACTCTGATGATATGGGATACTTTTGCTTTTGAAGAAGTATCGTTCCACAGGTGTATGCTTGAACTGGGCTGGGGAACTTCTTAGCAAGGAAAATGAGACTTGATCTTGAAGATGAAGCAGCACCTTGTCTCCACATGCTTCAAGTAACATTTTCACTTGCCTTGGCTGTTCTCCAGGCAGATGTGGCGTCTTCTTCGGAAGTACATCAGCGGTTGAAGATGAGCACTCGAGAGCAATGCTAGGTAAGCAATCAGGAAGGATTTCCAGGCAGTCGGTTCTTAGATTGGAAGATTGACACCGAATGCTGGCTGATTGCTCGCTTTCTCCTTATCACAAAGACAAGGAAAAGGACAGGGAGAAAGCGTGATATGAGATACTCTTGCTTTCAACCTTCATGATATGAAATACTCTAGCTCTTGATGACTTATTTGCAAAGGTATCCCAGGGAATGAGAAACACAGAGTAACTCGAGAGGGTTTGTTGGAAAGGCATTTTCGGAGATGAAAAATTTCGGAGATGAAGAAGTGCTGAGGGGGTGTGCCTTTGCTGTGGAAGGCGAAGGTAGAAACTTATAGGAATGATTCTTCACAACCGAAACTGTTCCTTTACCCCTGTCGGCAGCCGGTGGATGGATGAACAGTACAAGTTACGCGCTTTCTGACAAAGCAGCCCGTAATTTGCGCAAAGCTGACAGCGCGCGTGACGAGTGACGACAAAACTGGAAAAGCTTTTCGCCTCGTGATTCCTGACCGCTCCGGCTTTTGAGAAAGGCGCCCGACTTTTGAGAACGGCGTCCGACTTTTGAGACGGAGACGCTGCTTTTGAGAAAAGAATCCGGCTTTTGAGAAAGGAGCTCGGCTCTTCGATTTGCGAGAGGACGCCTCTTCGACTTCTGAGGAGCGCCTCTTGATTTCTTCTTTTTATAGAGGCGCAATGTTCGTTCCACAACACACTTGAGCTCCCTCCTGTAAACACTCCCTCCGAGTACTTTTTTTTTTACTCTTGATCAGTTCGACCTCTTCATTCTCAACACCTTCAGAAAATGTCTTGCCCTTCTGACCGTCGCCTTAACTTGAATGTTGGGGAAGATAGTGATATGTCTTCTCCAACCAACATTTGGCAGCCGTCCTTCATATCCCCAAATGGACCTCTTACAGTTGGGGATTCCATGATGATGAACGAAACAACCGCATCGGTGGTGGCCAGAAATCTGCTCACTCCTAGAGACACTAGGATACTTTCTAGGCGGTCCGACGAACTGGCTGTTCAGGACTCTATGGCCTACTGCGTCCGATGCGCAGGCTCAGTATCAAACATGGGCCAGCGCCTTCTTGCACGAACTCGTCAGGTGGAGTCGTTGATGGCTGAAGTGGCTAGTCTTCGGCAAGAGGTCATAGTGCTTAGGCATGAGAACAGGGATTTGCACATGCTCGCAACCAATTACTCCACAAGCATGAAGAGGAAGCTTGATCAGCTGCAGGAGTCCGAAGTGCGGATTCAAAGTGATCATCAACGGTTTATGACGTTACTCCCGAGGTTTATGTTGCCTTCGTCCTCGGGAGCAGCACCAAGTATTGAGGCTCCGAATGATCCAACTCTGGTGCTTCGTCTTTCAGGGGCTCCGTCGACATCAGAGGCACCACCAACCAACGACCAATGAACGAAATTAGTTTACAAGTTATTGTAAAATATTTATGTATTTAAGTTTAAATATAACTATAAGTATTTTTGTGTTTTTTTTTTTTTTTTATTTTTTTTTATTTTTTTTTATTTTTTATTATTATTATTATTATTTTTTTTTTATTTTTTTTATTTTTTTTATTTTTTTATGGATGTAATGTTTATTATTATTATTTTTTTTTTATTTTTTTTTATTTTTATATATATATATATTTTTTTTTTTTAAGTCAAGAAAAAAAAAATAAAAAAAAAATAAAAAAAAATATCAATGTAAACATATGTAAATCAAATTAAAAAGACTATTTTTAATCTCTCAAACAAATATCACAACTAAATAAACAAAACAAAATGAAAGCAGTAAAGAGAACGGATTAGGAATGCAAATCTGATTGTGGGTGATTCCTAGGCCTCCCTTCATTATTCAAATGCATGGGTTTATCCTTGAACGGACGGTGGTACTTGAAATGATCCGACAACGGTCTAAGTTCTAATGACGGTGCCTGAATCATCAAAATTAGAAACAAGTTAGTATAAATTAAAATTAAAAATGGAGAAGATGGCTTACATTCTTGTTCAAACTCAATTACAAACACCACGTCTTTGAACGTTTCAGGGACTTTGAACTTTGCCAAATTTATTATAATGGTTGTGGCTTGTCCCGTGTCCTCAATCTTGACTCCTTTGGGCTTGATTGTCGCATGCATAGCCTCTTTGATGTATTCAACAAATTCTCCGGCCACCTCATTTTCTGGAATAATTCTTCTTGGTGTACAAGTCTCTTTGAACGTTTCAATACCATCGGGAACTTGATTTGGTACACCAAGAATTTGGATATCACTTTGCACCTTGGGAAGATCTTCCACAACGTATTTTTCATTCACTTCTTCCTTGGGATTTAAAAACCTGCAAGGAAAAAGGACATTTGGTGGAACGATGTTAGAATGAAATGAACTTAGAACCTCCTCACCTGAGTTGGATGGCATAAGGACTTGAGGGGTTTGCGATAAGAATTCTTCTAAACTGCCCAAGTAGTCATCCTCATCTTCTTCTTGAAGCGGCAATTCATCCATGTTCGGGCTATGTTTGGATGGTTCTAGAACAACTTCATCCTCCATATCACTTCCCAAAGTGATAGCTTCATCGATTTCACTTTCTGCCTTTGAATTTTCAAGAGTTGAGTTGGAGACCTCACTTTGCTCTTGAATCTGTGCCATGAATTCCATAATCTGCCCAACATGCATATCCAATTCGTCCACTCTTCTGACTCGGTCTTGCATCTCCTGGTTTTGATTTTCTACTCCCTGATTCAAAGAGGTGAGTAAATTATTAAGTGTATCATTATCCAAGGATGTACCTGAATTGAATTGGGTTGATTGTTGTGGTGGATGTGACGGTTCATATGGCCACTGATAGAACTCTTCCGATGGCGGCAATTGTTCTTCTTTTTGTGAACCCTGTACCGAAGAAATTAATTCTTCAAGCATTTGATTATAATCCACGGGCATACTTTGATTCGATTGGAATTGTTGTGGGGGATGCTGTGGTGGCTGCATAGGTCTTGAATAGAACGCGTCTTCTTGCTGCCAATATCCACCTTGTTGGAATTGTTGAGGTTCTCCCCACATGTAATCTGAATAATCTCTCCAATCTGAATTGTAAGCATTGGAAAACATATTGCCCCTTGATTGGTTAAAATGTCCCCAAACATCTTCATTTGCAGAAAATTGAGGACCTTGATATCGTTGCCCATAGGGCACATCAAGTGTAGGGACACTTGGCATTGTGGTCCGTTCGGCATTATGAGTTAATTGAGCAGTGAGATGTGCCAATAGATCTTGAATGCTAGTAGAATCCAGGTCTTGCTCCATTTGTACCTCAATTCAAAGAAAGAAAAATGAATCAAATATCAAAAGTAACATACACAAACACAAATAAACATAAGCAAAAACAAAAATAAAAGGATTAGCAAATTTGCTAATCCCCGGCAACGGCGCCAAAATTTGATGCGTAATATTAACTAGCACACAAATTAAACCCTCTTTTGTCAAATTGTAGTAAAGATGTAAGTAGGGATCGTTCTAAACCGGGGATTAGGAGGGATTGCTAAACACTTGAAAACTGACTCAATAACATAAAAACAAAGTTTAAAACACTAAACTAGACTCAAAGAATGTAAAACTAAAAGTTAGAACACTAAAACAAACCTAAAACTCAAAACAGCAACTAGAAGACTCAAAACTGCCTAAAAACCACTTTCTGGGCAGTTTTGAGCACAAACACAAAATCTGACGAATTTGAGTGAAAACTTGAATCAAAACACTTAAAAACACAAATCAAAACACTTTCTAACTAATTTAAGACTTCAAAATAAAGGGGGATTTGGTTTTGGACGAAAATTGAAAACAAAACAGAAACTTTAAAACAAAACAGATTGTAAAACGTTTTTGGATGAAAAGGATGGATAAAAGGCTAGTTAGGAGGTTCTTCTCCACACATGACACACTTGCAAACAAAACGATTCTTCAGTTGTTCTTCCAATAAGTTGTGGTTTCAATTCGTTCATCTACTTGATTGATAACTTATTTGTGTATGTTGATTAAGAGTGCACGCTTAGTTTTCATGCATGAATATGATGCTAGATTATGAGGGAGTTTCACCTAATAGTTACAATCTTATAATCACAAGTAGTGAAGGTCGCTTATAAACGATCGCGTTGAATGAATTCTTGGCATTAGTTTCATGCTCATCATAGTAACGAATGCCTCGTCAACACTTATAGTTCTCATTGTGCTTCATGATTCTTGATTGTATCCTTATTGTGCTCATCACGTAAGGAACCTTTGAGGAATGTTTTGAATTGTTGTATGCGCTTTCCCATCCAATTCATTAACTTAAGGAGAACTTGAAGGTTAATTTAAGCGTATCTAATTAACTTGGGGTGTTGAGTTTCATAATTTATTGGAAGAACAACTGAAAAACGTTTTGTTTGCAAGTGTGTCATGTGTGGAGAAGAACCTCCTAACTAGCCTTTTATCCATCCTTTTCATCCAAAAACGTTTTACAATCTGTTTTGTTTTAAAGTTTCTGTTTTGTTTTCAATTTTCGTCCAAAACCAAATCCCCCTTTATTTTGAAGTCTTAGATTAGTTAGAAAGTGTTTTGATTTGTGTTTTTAAGTGTTTTGATTCAAGTTTTCACTCAAATTCGTCAGATTTTGTGTTTGTGCTCAAAACTGCCCAGAAAGTGGTTTTTAGGCAGTTTTGAGTCTTCTAGTTGCTGTTTTGAGTTTTAGGTTTGTTTTAGTGTTTTAAACTTTAGTTTTGCATTCTTTGAGTCTAGTTTAGTGTTTTAAACTTAGTTTTTGAGTTTTTAAGTCAGTTTCCAAGTGTTTAGCAATCCCTCCTAATCCCCGGTCTAGAACGATCCCTACTTACATCTTTACTACAATTTGACAAAAGAGGGTTTAATTTGTGTGCTAGTTAATATTACGCATCAAATTTTGGCGCCGTTGCCGGGGATTATGAAACTCAACACCCCAAGTTAATTAGATACGCTTAAATTAACCTTCAAGTTCTCCTTAAGTTAATGAATTGGATGGGAAAGCGCATACAACAATTCAAAACATTCCTCAAAGGTTCCTTACGTGATGAGCACAATAAGGATACAATCAAGAATCATGAAGCACAATGAGAACTATAAGTGTTGACGAGGCATTCGTTACTATGATGAGCATGAAACTAATGCCAAGAATTCATTCAACGCGATCGTTTATAAGCGACCTTCACTACTTGTGATTATAAGATTGTAACTATTAGGTGAAACTCCCTCATAATCTAGCATCATATTCATGCATGAAAACTAAGCGTGCACTCTCAATCAACATACACAAATAAGTTATCAATCAAGTAGATGAACGAATTGAAACCACAACTTATGAAATAACAACTGAACGTACTCAAATCATATTGCAAGCATATTCATGGTTTCGAATCACCCTCTAGCCAAAACAAAATTAGTTACACATTATTTATAAATTAAAACAGAAATTAAACTTGAGTTTGGAACGAATTAACCGAGAGAGAAGAGTGCCCTTGGTTTCCTGCACAGTCCCGAGCTGCATGCACATCCCTGGTTTCCTGTTGCTGACTGCCCAAGGCAGTCACCTGTTCCTAGCTGCCAGGAAGGCAGCTCCTTCCTCTCGCGCTGACTTCCTCATTCTTCTGGTCAGTGCTGACTTCTCCTCTGCCCGCGTGTCCTGCTTCTCTCGCTGCACGTCTCGCTGCACAAGGGCAGCACCTTCCAATCCCGTGCTGTTTCTCTCTGTCTCACTCCTCCCAGCCTGTCACACTGTTGCGCTGTCACTGCCTAAGGCAGCATGCGTGTCCTGACTTCCACGCTGCCAGGCAGCAGAGCAGCTCCCTCTCGCCGGCTACCTCCTCCTCAGCTCGCTGCTCTCCCTGCAAGCTGCCCACGGGCCGCCTCCTTCTCTCCTCGTCTGCACAAACTGCTCGTCGAGAGCTGCTTCAGCGTCTCTCACGCTGACAGCTCCTGTCTCTTGCTCGCAAGCTGCACAAGGCAGCTGTCTTTCCTCCACGCCTTCCTTCCACTGACTTCTCTCCCTGTCAGTCCCCTATATTTCTGAAGGAAAAATTTTGTCCTAGCTAAGAACATGTATGAACATTTGAATACATATGCTAACAATTAACTCTTTAAAGTAGGCATGCATCCAAAAACAATTCATGAAACCCATGACTTTCAAAGCCTAGTATATGGTGAATCAAAAGACTCTTTAACAACATTAAAGAATATGAAGAATTTAGAGATTCTTTACCCTTGAAGCTCATCCTTGATTACACAAGGGATTCACCCAAGTGGAGGGCCTTCAAGTCACCTCCTTGCTCCTTGGATCTTCCTTGTGATTTCCCTCCTTTTTGTGCTCCTTTGCTTCTTTGAGGATTTGAGGATTAGTTCTCCAAAACACCAAAAGTTTGATGTCTCTATGTCTCTTCACCAAGGATGTAATTTGTGAGAATGAAAAATAGATCACTTAGGGAAGTAAATTTGCTAGATAACTTTCCCCAAGTAGCTTAGAAAACCCTAATTGAAAACAAAGCTATAAAGATGAATTTATACTTCATTTCTTAGGTGAGTGGCAAACTTGCAATTAAGCAAACTTGCATACCCTCACCCTAAATGGTTGGCCTATATGGTTATTGGGCTTATTGCCCATTTTGTTTTAGTTGTCATACAACTTAAACATAATGGGCCTTGTGGACCAAAACACTTTTGGGCCCCGAAGCCCTAAAACCAACTTAAAAGCCCAATACGAACATTTCGTATAATTAATTAACTAATTAATTAATCTTGACCATTCTTCAATTAAACCATTTAATTGCTTATCCATTTCATTTAATTGCTTCACATATATCCTTATTTGGTGTGCGATCCATTAGGTTCCAATTAGCGA
The DNA here is from genome assembly GCA_035220775.1 of Malus fusca. Lineage (NCBI taxonomy): Eukaryota > Viridiplantae > Streptophyta > Magnoliopsida > Rosales > Rosaceae > Malus > Malus fusca. Next base: position 4,463,208 of record CM069070.1, on the reverse strand, counting down.
GGCAGTGGGCGATGTTACTCTTAACTATCGATTGTGAATTGAAACCACATTTCAATTCTCCCTTTTTGATGATTAGTGTTTGCTAATCAATAGGGCTTCCACAAACCATGAGTGACACCTAGCAGTATGTCATGGTTACCCAAGCTAAGTAGAATTGGTTGGAGAACCTATCCAGTTACAATTACAATGCAATACGGTCCTTCTCTAATACAATACTCTTAACCACATTGTTTTAAGTGATAGTTTGTTTCATGTCTACTATCCAATGTGATACTTTCTTATATGATTCCCTTGAATATGATTTGGAACATCTTCCTTAGTCATATTCATTTGCTTTGGCCAAAGACTTTAGAATCATATTTTAGAGTATACTCCTTCCACCATGGAAGGTTAGAGATCCCTTGTTGTGCATTCATATGCCTACATGACTAGATCACATGACCCCAACAATGCCGTGGACAATCCGAGGGAATGCCTTTGTCATGATCAAAGATCAAGGACCTAACCATTAGACATCTATGATGCCTCAGGTCTAAGGACTACTTTGCATATTGTAACCTTAGAGTTCGTACATGACATGTATGTTTGAACTCTCATTAATCGCAGTTCAGTGTACTCGATTACTCTTTCGAGCACCTATGTGTTTGTCTTAGTGTCCAACACCAAATGACTTGAGACTAGTTCATACTCACGTTTGAGTCAACATAACACATACTAACCTTAGCGGATTGTCAATGCCCAATTGGCAATCCTATGGCTAGGAACGTTTTAGGAATGAACATAAGAGAAAGGTCTCCTTAATCTAACTCATTAGATCACTTATCTCTTATGTCAAATACATCCCTTGGATTCTCTTATTGATTAAACACATGATTCAATAAATAGTGATTAACAATAAGTATTGCCCTTCCGTTAAACATATAAAAGTTTAACATATTAAGTATTCCAAAAAGCTATTACATCAAATGAGTGGCTTTGTGGGCATACTTCCAACAATTTCTGCCATCCCCTCCCACTTCTTTCCTCTCACTGCCTCCAGGCAGCGTCCCCCCCACTCCTTCTGCGCTGACTACCCCAAGGTTTTTATTCCTCCCTTTCTGCGATGCTTTCCCCAGCTGCCAAGGGCAGCGTGCCTGCACTCTCTGACCTCCTCTCCCCACGTTTCCCTGCAGCCCACTGCTATATTCTGTCCGTTATTCCCTGTTTCACGCAGCTGCCAAAGCTCTTGCCAGCTTGGCCAGCTTGCATCGCACTGAAGATATATATATATTTATATATATATATAAATATATATATATATATATATATATAAATAGATATATATATTTATAATACTTTCTTATTTTATTAACCAATTATAGTGGGCAAGACAGTTTTGAGTTTTAGGTTTGTTTTAGTGTTCTAACTTTTAGTTTTACATTCTTTGAGTCTAGTTTAGTGTTTTAAACTTTGTTTTTATGTTATTGAGTCAGTTTTCAAGTGTTTAGCAATCCCTCCTAATCCCCGGTTTAGAACGATCCCTACTTACATCTTTACTACAATTTGACAAAAGAGGGTTTAATTTGTGTGCTAGTTAATATTACGCATCAGAGTATCAATGAAATCCCATCCGTTGACTTACACGACAATCAACTTGGTAACAAGTTGATTCTCGGCCAAATATGTGGGAGTCCTGATATGAATGAGATTTGAAGTCTTAATCACATGCAACTAATTAGGAGGCCTCATCTGGTAAGACTTATATATCATGTTAAGAAACATAATTGATATCATAAGCTATGGGATATTCCTGACTATTCGATGATAGGCAGATTAGTAGGAAACCCTAGTGATATAAATATGGATGTTTCTGCACACATAGTATGCGTTCTTCTTTAGTGCTGTTTACCCTATTCATCAGTAAAGAACATTCTGATTGTGTGTGGAGAAAACTTCCTTACCCTATAACCTTAGCATCATGTCTGCTGCTTCAGGTTAGTACTATATGGTTTTATACATTCATGCTTATAACTGTGATCTTATGTACTGTTGTGTTTTTTCCCTTATTTCTAACAAATCAGTCAAGAAAGAGCCATCGATAACAATGTATAATATACATTGAACAATTAGAAAGAGTGGAGTAATCATTTCTACTTGTTAGTAATGTTGTTTTCCTTTCGGTAAGATAATAACTTTTTCACTTGTTTTACATGCTTTCTTATTAGCAGAGCAAAGCATTTCAACTTTTTACATACTAGTTTTTTGCAATGTATTAAAAGCGTGAGGCTTGGGCAAGGCGTCCGAGACGAAGCCCCGCCTAGGCGTGAGGCGCGAGGCACGAGGCGTGAGGTGAAGCCTTATGGGATTAAATTTTTTATTATATATATGTTTTATATATTGTACATATAATTGTATAAAAAATAATACTATGTAAAATAAACATCCATTCTCAATTTTTCATTCAAATACATAATCATTCAAAATATAATATCATCTAAATTCATTATTCAAAGGTAATATCATCCAAATTCATCATTCAAAAGGTAATACAAACAAAGAAAACAATCATTCATCCAAATCCTCTTCATATAAATCAAATACTAACAAAGATATCAATCATTCATCTAAATCCTCTTCATCTAAATAAAAGGCAACATCATCCTCTTTATTGCCAACTCTAGATGAACCTTGTAGGGTATGTCATCAATTCAATATACAAGGCACTTTTTATTATGCAACATTAAAAGAATGAAGTATTAAATACGTGGAATCGTTATTATAACCCTTGGATCGTTTTGGACGGTGCAATAAAAAAACATGCAGAGAATCCCCAACCAGCCCTTAATGGTCTACGTTGGAAATTAACAAGGGCATTCAATTGAATGCAACCCTTTTTCTTCTTAATCCATGTGTTGTTCTGTGTGCTTAATTTCAAGCTCCAAAGCAAACGGTTGGTTGGCCATTCCCTCCCTCTAACTCTCTGTGTTTAATGTTGCATAATATAATAATAAGAAATTAGGAGTAAATTAAAGAGACTTCATACAAGGTACTTGTACCTAAAATACTTTCAATATATAGTCCTTCAACTACTCTAGAAAAACTTTATTGCACGCAGAGCTCACCTTCCCAAACCAGTAAACCCTAATTATTTTCTTTTAGCCTTTTATTTCCTACCCCAAAAAAACTTCCCCAGTTCACTGCTCCAGATTTCAAAAAATCAAATCCCAAACTTTTTCAGAATTTCAGAAACCCTAACCTTTGGGATTTATGGGCTTGATGGCGGCGTGACGACCGATGCTGCTCCAAGCGGCGACTATGTGTTCTGGTGCGCGGGAGAAGAGGATGAAGAAGGCAGACGAGAGGACGATCGAAGGTATGGTATACGGAATCTGGATTAAAACTAAAAACCCTTACCCAAACGGCGTCGTTTTGGGTTTGGATGGTTTTTTTTTTTTTTTTTTTAAAAGGCAGACAAGGCGCCTGGATACCTTGAAGCACGCGTCGGGGTCTCCGACGAAGCATTTTGCCCACTCCAGCAAAACAGAGGCGTTAGCCTCAGCGCCCAGCCTCAAAGGCGCCCTAAGCACGCCCCGAGGCTAGTTTTTTAAAACATTGGTTTTTTGACATATGGACTGATTTAAGTTATTTTCAAACATTTACAACTCAAGTGATATAGCTAACTAGTAAACCGTAATGTAAGTATGGAAAAATCAAAACTTTTTGCTACAACTGACCTTATCGCTGAAACCGAACATCACATAAGATCCACCATCAAATGTATAAACATCCCTCTCATAATACCCAGAACTCCCACCAGGAATCACATACTTCTCCAAAACCAAAACCTTGGCACCCTTCACAGCCAATTGTGTTGCTGTAAACAACCCTCAAATCCCTGACCCTATAACAATGGCATCATAAATTTTCTTCCCACGACCTCCCTCTCTCTCCACCACTTTACCTACCCTCAATGTCGAACTCGACCTCACCACGAAACTCAAATTCGTCAAATTCACCTCATCCAACCCTAATTGCACTCTGCCATGTCTCTGTCTACTGCAAACTGAACCTCCCAGTTGACTCTCTTCAACCAATTTGTGTTGAAATAATTAATATAAGAAACCTAATGGAAGTCGGTGAAGCCCTGTATCAAGGGATGTCATGCAGTCCCCCTAAATAAAGGGATCTTGTATAGCCTTTCAAAAACTTAAATTAAGGAGTTGCGTGCTATGCTTTAACTATTTTCCCCTTTTATATTTACTTGTAACTTGTGTAGATTTTTTCAATCAATACAGAAAAATCCTTTTCGCCATTCTTAATATGGTATCACAAAGCTAAACAAATCCAAGCAGACCCTAGTTTCTTCCCGCTGCATTTTTTTCTTCGGTGTCGTTGTTCTTTCATGGCTGGCGAACAGAGTTCGGATGGAAATAAGTCAGACATTTCCAGTTATTTTTTCATTCACCATTCCGACCATCCGGCGATGGTTTTCGTCTCCAAGCTTCTCAACGGAGACAACTACTCCACTTGGTATCATTCTGTGAAGCTCTCTCTGAGTGCTAAGAACAAGCTGGGTTTTGTGGATGGCACACTAAAGGTTCCTGATGAAAGCAAGAAATCAGATGACTTTGCTTCCTGGAAACGGTGCAACGACATGATCATTTCTTGGATCTTGAATTCAGTTGACCAAACTATCCATGATAGCATTGTCTACTACACCACACCCCAAGCAATTTGGCAGGATCTTGAAGATCGTTTCAGCCAAGGTAATGCACCCAAAATTTATCAAATTCAACGACATATAGTTTCTATTTCTCATGACCAATTATCTGTTGCTGCTTATTATACCAAACTAAAGAGTTTGTGGGATGAACTTGCATCCTACAATGATCATGAGTCTTGCACCTGTGGTGCATTAAAGAAGCAAGGTGATCAAACGGAGAGAACCAGATTAATGCAATTCCTCATGGGTCTCAATGAGTCTTATGGTGCTGCGCGTGGCAACATCCTGATGATGAGTCCATTACCCTTTGTTCATTCAGTGTATTCCATGATTGTCCAGCAAGAAAAATAGTGCGATGTGAGCGATTCACGTGAAGCTACAGAGGTATCAGTAACGGCTGTTCGTCAATGGCATAAGTCGCAAGCTGGTAGCCAAACTAGCAGTAGCTCCTCTTCCCTTAAACAACTTCACTGCACTTATTGTGACACCGCCCACCATATCATTGACACATGTTACAAACTGCACTGATATCCTTCTGAACATCGTCTTCATCATAGCAACAAAGATGGTGGACGCAACAAACGCCATGGAAGTTCTGCCAACAATACCACAAATGGGGTTTCTCTGCAAGAACTGCATTCTGCTGTACCTAGTCTTTCTGACGTTCAATTCCAGCAGATATTGTCCATCATGAACAACAATAAGATAACACGTAATGCTCCCAAAGCCAATGTCGTCGCCAATGCCATTGAAAACTCATCAGGTTTGTTAAAACCTCTGAAGCGCCTTCGTCAATGAATAATCGACAGTGATGTGACGGACCATATTACATCTTCACCAAATTCACTCACTTGTTGTACCAAGAGTGTCACCTTATCACATGTTCAAATGCTTAGTGGACATGAGGCTCCTATCACATCCATTGGGAATTTATTTTTAAATTATTCAATTCATTTACAAGATGTATTATGTGTGCCAACTTTCAAAGTTGACTTAATTTCTGTAAGCAAGGTCACTAGCGCCATGGCTTGTTCAGTAACATTTTTCCCTTACTGGTGCATTTTGCAGGATTTGGCTACGAAGAAAATAATTGGTTTAGGTAAATAACGTGAAATACTGTATTACTTGGTGGCGCTAGTTTTAGAAAGGCCAACATTTTTTGTCAAACCTTTATGCAACCTTGTCACCTCCTCCACTGAATTATGGCATCAACATTTGGGTCACATATCGCCATCTCGATTAGAGTTTATGGCAAAAAATATGTTGCATATCCCTTTTAAGTTGAATGATGCTTGCGACATATGTCCATTGGCCATGCAACATCGTCTCCCTTTTGGCATTAGTTCAATTACTACTAAGAAACCTTTTGATCTCATCCATTGTGACATTTGAGGTCCTTATAAGATAAGTTCTTTTTTTGGAGCCAATTATTTTTCAACAGTGGTAGATGATTATTCTAGGTTTACATGGGTCTTCCTCATGCATCATAAAAGTGAAACACAAAGCCTACTCAAAAAGTTTTTTTCCTTTGTGCAAACACAATTCCAAACACAATTATGAACAATTCGAACCGATAATGGTGGGGAGTTCCTTTCTTTACGTCCTTTTTTTAAGGATATTGGGGTTGTTTTTCAACATTCATGCGTTTATACGCCTCAACAAAATGGGGTTGTAGAACGCAAGCACCGTCACATTCTTGAAATGGCACGTGCTTTGCATTTTCAAGCTTATCTTCCATTACGTTTTTGGGGGGATTGTGTGTTAACCGTTGTACACCTTATAAACAGATTCCCAATCCCTTTTCTCCATTACAAAACACCTTATGAACTACTTCATGCTAAACCTCCCACTTTTTTCTCATATACGTGTGTTTGGATGTCTTGCCTATGCGACCAATGTACATGTTTCTCATAAGTTTGATGCACGAGCTAGGCGTTGTGTATTTCTTGGTTATCCTTTCAGGCAAAAGGCATACAAACTTTATGATTTAACAGGAAAACAGATTTTTACGAACCGGGACGTCATTTTTCATGAAAATACCTACCCCTTTCAGACATTGCCATCTTATCCCACTGTAGAACCTCCTACAAACCTGCATCCTTACCCTATTGTCGACCCCATTCCTTCTACATCCATCATTTCTCCATCCACTCTAGAAACATCTAGTCCACCAAGTCTCCATGCCTCATCTCCACCCAATCCCATAAATCCTCCTTTTTCCACTGATGACAGTATAGCTCCACCAGACTCTACTGGGCGACCCCAACGTCATCGCACTGCCCCTGCTTACCTTGATGATTATGTATGCTCACAAGTGACGTTGCCCACACCCAAACCATCGTAGTCTTCATCGTCAAGTCTTTGTAAAGGTACACGGTATCCATTGAGTAATTTCTTATCTTATCATCGTTACTCACCTAATCATTTTGCTTACATTGCTCATGTTACTCATGATGAGGAGCCTATCACATATACAAAGGCCGCTTCTAGCTCTCACTAGCAGGACATTATGCATTCTGAATTACAGGCGTTGGCAGAGAATCACACTTGGACTCTTACTTCTCTTCCTCCCGGAAAATCTCCTAATGGTTGCAGATGGGTTTATAAGATCAAACGACGTTCTGATGGAACCATTGAGCTTTACAAAGCGCGTTTGGTAGCCAATTGCTACACTCAGATGGAAGGCATTGACTACCATGATACTTTTTCACCTACAGCTAAAATGACTACTGTTCAATGTTTATTAGCTCTTGCTTCTGCTCAAAATTGGTCCCTTCACCAACTGGACGTTAATAACGCATTCTTGCTTGGCGATCTTCATGAGGAAATCTATAAGTCACCCACTATTGGTCTTCTGCGACAGGATGAGAGTTTAGTGTGTCGCCTCAACAAGTCGTTGTATGGTTTAAAGCAAGCTTCTCGTCAATGGTTTGCTAAGTTCTCCACTGCTATTCAAACTGCAGGTTTTGTACAATCCAAAGCCGATTACTCTCTTTTTACTCATCGAAAAGGAAAGTCATTCACGGCCCTTTTGATTTATGTGGACGACATCGTCATTACTGGAAATAATATGGCTGCCATATCCTCTCTTAAAAGGTTTCTACACAGTAGCTTTCGAATCAAAGATCTCGGAAACTTGAAATATTTTCTGGGGATTGAAGTGTCACGTTCACACAAAGGTATTTCCCTCTCACAACGGAAATACACTTTGGAGATTTTGAAGGACGTTGGCCTCTTGGGAGCACGGCCAGTGAATTTCCCAATGGAACAAAATTTGAAGCTTTCAGACAAAGGGGAACTGGTTAAAGATCCGTCTCAATATAGAAGAATTGTTGGGCCTTTGATCTACTTGACTATCACTCGTCCTGACATTACTTATTATGTTCATGTGTTGAGCCATTTTATGCATGAACCACGTAAGCCACATATGGAGGCAGCACTTCGTGTTCTAAGGTATATCAAAGGCAAACCGGATCAGGGCCTTTTCTTTTCCTCACATCACAATCTAGCTTTAACAGCTTATTGTGACTCGGACTAGGCAAATTGCCTAATCACCCGAAGGTCTACCATAGGTTATTGCATATTCTTAGGATCTTCTTTGATTTCTTGGAGATCAAAAAGACAAATGACAGTTTCCCTATCTTCAGCCGAAGCTGAATACAGAGCTATGAAGGGTGCTTGTTGTGAATTGTCTTGGCTTCGACATCTTCTCAAAGACCTGAGCTTATCACATCTAGGGGCCGCGACATTGCATTGTGATAACCAAGCAACTTTACACATAGTTGTTAACCTCGTCTTCCATGACAACACTAGACATATAGAGATTGATTGTCACTTCATCAGAGACAAAGTGCAAGATGGTTTCGTTGTTACAAAAGATGTCTCTTCCTCACACCAACTAGCAGATGTGTTCACAAATGCGTTGGGAAATGATGCATTCTCAACCATGTTACGCAAGTTAGGAGTTCTTGACATACACTCTCCAACTTGAGGGGGAGTGTTGAAATAATTAATATAAGAAACCTAATGGAAGTCGGTGAAGCCCTGTATCAAGGGATGTCATGTAGTCCCCCTAAATCAAGGGATCTTGTATAGCCCTTCAAAAGCTAAATTAAGGAGTTACATATGCTGTGCTTTAACTTCTTCCCCCTTTTATATTTACTTGTAACTTGTGTAGATATTTTCAATCAATACAGAAAAATCCTTTTCGCCATTCTTAATAATTTGCTTTTGCAAAACTCTAAACCCACCCTACCAAGCTTGTACTCATTGGGAAGTGAGCTTCTACCATGCCCAAAGGAGATAACTTTGAGTTTTCGGCTTCTAGGTCTCATTGTTCACATTTGCAAACTACATCCATGAGCAAAAACTTGAGAATTATGAGACCACAATTGCAATTCACAGAGGTTGGCACCATTTCCCTCAGAGCCATGCTGCTGAAACCTATGTTTTTTACTTGTGGGTTTTGAAGACCTCAACTGGATGTTGTAATGGCGATTGGGAAACTGATAAACCTCCATGGAAGACGTGAATCCGAGCTCAGGCATGGAAAGTGAGTCGGGAAAGGACATTTTTTTTTTTATAGTTTTGGTGGGATAGATGGTGATATGGAGCTTGTTTTGGTGGGTTTTGTAGGTGGAATTCAAGTGAAATTTGGTTGTCATTCCACTATACGATTCCTGGAGAAGAAGAGACAAAAGATTCTCACTCTTGGTTAATGGGTCAAAATGGCACCTGTCTAAATATATATATTTTTTAATTTCTCAATATTATTACATTAATTTATAGGGGGAAGAGGTGAGGTTGAACCTATGCGGCACGAGCCAAAAATCCTTCGACACTCAAGTCAGTGGACGTTTTGAGAACTTCAAAAGAATTTTGAGTTCTCTTTTGTTCTTCTATTAGGCATGAGAGCCTTGTACGTAACAAAAGCAATGTTCGAAGAAGAGGAAGACATTGAACTCTCTTGTTTCTTCTTTTGATGCTACTCCATAGAGGAATCGGGAATGGACCTAACGGTTAAGGGCAATTGTAAGACCATAAATTACACAAACCTAACACCTGACTCTCAAGTTTGAAAATACACGTAAATTAATGTAAGAGACGCATTCTGGAACTATGACACACTGCTTTGAATTCTTAACATAAAAATATTAACTTGATCGTCAAAGAATCTGTGAGTGGCATCACACCAATGCTACCATAGCTTTCGAAGATCAATGTGTTAGGCAGATTATTCTAACCATTTTGGACACATACAGATTGTATTCCAACATATCCTGAAATTATTGTACAAAATTAAAAAGGAAAAAAAGAATCAAGTAAAGAGAATATTCTTTACCTTCTATCCTGAAATTTTTGTACCTCTCTTTTGGTTCCTTCCATCAAGTGTGCAAAAGCCTACCGAATCAACGGTAAACGTCATGCCACAGTGGGTCCCCGCGTCCTATAACGATGCCCAACCCCTCCCGGGCCCTCCTAAGCTTATACAATCATGACCGTCCTCTGAACCCAACGCCATCACAACCGTCGAATGTAGCCCCAAAGTGGTCCCCACCCCCGGTTCACATGCCGCACCGTCCCTTCGCAAGGTGCCACGTGTCTAGAGCTCACAAGTGAGCTCTGTTCTTTCACAAAAGAAGCGCCAAGGAATTTGGATCGAATTCGCTTCCCATTATCTGCTTGGCTCGTTTAATGCATACCCTTCAATCACTCACTCCGTCTCTCTCCCTTGTTCCCCCAATTCCGTGAAAACCTAATAATCCCTCTTCGATTCCCAATCGCTTTTTTGCTCTCAAGTTTCCAGGTGATTTCTGAATTTCCCGATAATTGTTCATCGCAATTGGTGTTAATTCGTTGCGTTTAGTTTCATTTGTGTCACTCTGTTTGGTTGCCGGGAAAATTGTGTTGAAAGTGAAAGAAAATTTGAGGTTTTGAGTTTTTCTTTTTGTTGGTTTGTTAGAGCTCAGAATGTGTGAAGACTCGGGATTTAATAAAAAAAATGTATTTTTTGTTTCATTTTGTTGAAACTTTGGATTTGGTTAATGAATTCGGGTGTTTGGATTTGAAATTATTAATTGTTGTTCATCGCAAACGTGTTGATTCATTGTGTTTAGGCTCATTTTCTGTCTGACTGTTTGGTTGTCGGGAAAATAATGTAGAAACTGGGAGAAAACTCGGAGATTAGAGCTATTGGGTTTTTGTTTTGTTTAAAAGACTCGGATTGAACTTCTGAAATTAGTCGGGTGAAGAATAAAAATATGTTTTTTTTTTCTTAATTTCAAACTTTGGATTTGATTGAGGATCATCTTAATGAATTCAGATGTTTGAATTTGAATTTGGAATGGTTTTACTGATGTTTTTATTTTTTTGTATATTTTATAAATTCGGTGCAGGTTTGCGTTGGATATAGGATAATCATGGATCGGCTCGAAGCTCCTGCCCGGCTAATGATAGTTTCAGATCTTGATCATACAATGGTAGGTTCTGTAACTGGTTTTGTCATCGTGGTTTCGCTTCGTTCCCCTTCTGCAGCGATTTTAGTGGTGAATGCTTCCATTGCAGGTTGATCATCACGACACTGAGAACCTTTCCCTGCTTAGATTTAATTCTTTGTGGGAGGCGAATTACCGTCACGATTCTCTGCTGGTTTTTTCGACTGGAAGATCACCGACATTGTACAAAGAACTGAGGAAAGAGAAACCCATGTTAACACCAGATATAACAATAATGTCCGTGGGGACTGAGATAACATATGGTAACGCAATGGTTCCTGATGATGGCTGGGTTGAGGTTCTGAATCAAAAATGGGATAGGAACATAGTCAAAGAGGAAGCCAGCAAATTTTCTGAACTTAAACTTCAGGTATATTTTATAGGTTATCGGCATTTGATTAGTGTCTGTCATTGTGTCATGCCGTGAATTCTGATAGAGAACTATATTTAACTAAACCGAAGTGAGCACACAAGAAACTAGTATGCATATGAAATTTCTGAAGTACTAAACTTTATGTGAAATTCAGGCAGAAACAGAGCAACGGCCGCACAAGGTTAGCTTTTATGTCGAGAAAGCCAAGGCTCAGGCAGTGACAAAGGCTCTTTCAGAAGTTTTTGAAAAGCGTGGGGTAAAGTATATAACTCTTAGATAGCAAAAACTGTATAATTGTTTCCAGAGGAAAATTTATTGCTTTTGGAGTATCAGATGGTATTGTTGCTCTTGCTATTGACCTAGTTGTTGCTTCATCTTTGGTTAGCTGGATGTGAAGATAATCTACAGTGGAGGAATGGATTTGGATATATTACCACAAGGTGCTGGCAAAGGACAAGCTCTTGCATATTTGCTTAAGAAATTTAAGAGCGAGGGAAGTTCACCCGTCAACACTCTTGTTTGTGGTGACTCTGGAAATGATGCTGAGCTTTTTAGCATCCCAGAAGTTTATGGTGTCATGGTTTGTAACTTTGTAGCTCACCTTTTTCTTCAAATTTAAGCCCCGTCCGCAAAATGAGGTTTTCCACATTAATTGGTTGCTGATCCTGCAGGTTAGCAATGCCCAAGAAGAATTGTTGCAGTGGCATGCTGAAAATGCTAAGGGTAACACAAGGATTATTCATGCAACAGAGAGATGTGCAGCTGGAATCATACAAGCCATTGGCCACTTCAAGCTAGGTCCAAGTTTGCCCCCAAGAGATATTGCAGATTTTTCTGACTATAAGCTGGAGAATCCAAATCCTGGTCATGAACTAGTAAATTTTTTCTTGTTCTATGAGAAATGGAGACGCGCAGAAGTTGAGAATTCAGAGATCTATTTGGCGAGTCTGAAAGCGGATTGCGTATGTCTATATCTTCCTTTCTCCTAAATACCGAGTTTTATGATATTACACCATTTTATATTTATTGTATAATTTTAGGCTGTCAGAAGAATTATCATCTTTTCCATTTCAGATTTCAACATCTTTGGAAATACTTCATTTCTATACAAATATAACTTAGTCGTATTGTGATTAGACAAAGCAGTGGAGGTGAGCATGTATGATGCCATGTTACATGAGAGCTGATATGAAGTTTTTGGGATCAATTGACGTTGACCGTGCATGCTTCATGTTTATCACTATTGACATTTTGGTATATTTTGTTTTCTAAGACATCAAAATATACGAAGATAGTGAACTGAAAAAAAATGAAATTATCAGTCATGTTTGGACAATGTGTATGGGTTTCTTATCTGCATGCCAGAGTGTGAACTTGCTCAATTTTCTTGGGTGCATGCTGCATTGTCCAAATCTACAACATCTTTAGAAAGAGAAATCATTCCTTTGAAATTATTATTGAACCCTTAAAATTGTTTAGTGTCAGCATTTGGTTCCAATTCGCTGAAAACAACTGTAAAAACATTTACTTTTCTGGTTTAATTCTGGGTTAAATCCTGGGATTGAGTTAACTTTTTCTGTGTACTTTTGTAAAAATAAACAGACCTTGGATATTTTGGTATAGTTATTTCACATCATATGTTTCCCTTTTGCATCACCTTAATTGTGTTCGTCTCATCAGCTACTAACCTTTAATTATGTTTTCTTTGGGTCAGTCTCCATCTGGTACATTTGTCCATCCTTCTGGAGTTGAGCACTCTCTTTCCGACAGCATAAATGCTCTGAGAAACTGTTACGGAGACAAACAGGGAAAACAATTTCGGGTTTGGGTGGATGGTGTATTAGCAACACATGTTGGTTCAAACACATGGCTAGTGAAGTTCGATAAGTGGGAATTATCCGGTTAGACTTTCCATCTTTCTCTTCTTCTTCTCCTTCTATTTGATTTTGAGCAATCCAACATGTTTATACTATTTGATGAATATTCTTTTAGAATTTAAGAACATTAAATATTTCTGATACACGGCTGCGTGGAATATGCTGCATGCGATATCTTATTCATATCCTGCATTTGAAGATTTTAATGAAAATAAAATTGTATCCTTTTTTCTGGACTATCACGAAAATCCTGGTCATTGACGTTGTAGGAAAAAGTTGTGTATATTTAAACGTATCATGACTATCTAGGTTGTAGCACCATATCCGTGCACATTTCTGCTGGTCTGTTGACTCTACTCCTCATTGCAGGTGAAGAACGTTATGCAGTAAAGGGAACAGCTGTTATAAGTTCAAAGGTGAGATATGAGATTGTGATTCGTTAATGTCCTCCAGCACTTCCGCTTTAACATTTTCTGAGATCATATTATCGGGTTTCAGGGTTCTGGTGTTTCAGATGGTTTCACTTGGATTCGAGTGCACCAAACGTGGTACAAAGGATACGAAGAAAAAGATGATTCAACGTGGTTCTTCTAAATTGTGATTACAGGTTCATTTCGAAGGTCTATAGCACCCTGAAATTTCTTCTCTGAAAATAATTGTGTATGTTTAATATTCAAGTTTTTCGTAAATCATATTGTACTCATCAGCTACATGGAGATGGCTTACTAGATGATTAATTCTGTTAAAAAGAAATAACAGTAAGGCTGTCTAAAGGCTTCGTTCGATATAAACGTTTCATAAACTAAAACAGATGAAAATTCTGTCGTCTGCGTAAAATTTGCTTGCAATCATGGCTCATAGTTTCATAAATTGTAGCGATTTTGACATTTCTTTTTTGGCCGTATGCACTTCAAACTGAACATAATGTGAGGTCGTGTTTCATGGCAGAGAAGCTTTCGGCCAAATCGAAAGCTTTTCGGATTCTGTGTTTCATTTTGTGCAATCAATTTCTTTGCAGCTTGTTTTGCATTGGATTGTTCTTCAAAGGTGAATCTCATAACATTATGAATCGCACTTTTGTGTTCTTGTAGTGTTGAATCAAATTCAAACATAATTAGATTTCAAGGTAAAGATGGGGGTTTGTGGGTGCGGTGTGTTGATGTTTAAGGGCAATTTGGTTACAAATATGGTAGTCTTAGAAAAATTGAGGTGAATTTAGATATGCATTGGTGTCTTCAAAATCATAAAATATGTATAAATTCTATTTCTTCATAATTGAGTGAATTTGTAACATCTTGAATTCGAATTATAGCTACTAGCCCATAGTTGGGTTGGGTCTACTGGGATGTATCCTTTACAGAGGTGGGAGTGGGAGACCTTCATGAACGTGTAGACATGGTGTTTGTGAAAATGACCACTCAATCATGCAATGGAATGGCGATTTTTTTTTTTAAAAAAAAAACTTCAGCGCTAGTAAGTTAAATTGTTAAATGTTAGAGAGAAAAAGAGATAGGTGTAGATCGAATCCGCACCAAAATATATAAGCATTATTGTTTTCCGTGCCATGTCCTGGTGATGACTGATTTGTTATTTATAAAACTCTTAAAGAAAACATAATGTTGTAAACTCCTACTAATTTTGGTTGATCGTGGTTGAGAACCATGACACTTATCTTTGCTTGCCAACAATGAAGGATGAGGTAGTGTAATAGGATTTTTTTCACCTGTAAAAGTAGGGATAAAAGTACTTAAAAATACTTACAAGAAAATAAGGTTATTGTAGTATAAACTGTTCAAACAATATCTTTCTTACAAGGATTGATATGAACAAAATGTATTTAAAACCTATTCTTAGTTAATTAGTTTGAAACAAATTTTTAAGAAAAGAATTGAGATTGTGAAATTAAAAGATAAAACAAGAAACAAAATAGTTAAAGATGAAAAATAGGCTCTAATAACAGAAAAGAATGAAATAGTTTTTGGAAAATTCAATTATAAACGGGACTAGGTTTAGTTGTTGCCATTAACAATCTTAAGCAATTCTATCAATTACTTATGAATTTCCACATCCATGCTTTGAAGATTAGGTTTTCCTAATGCCTATTCTTCTCGTGATGTTCAAACAAGAGCGTATATCTAGCATGTAGTCCGTTTGTGATGCTCAGATCAAATATAGACACGCAAGACTCATTAAGTTTTGTGAAAACCTTTTGAAAACAATGCAACCCTTAAGAGCATGATGTTCACCTTAAGTGAAATTACAATTATGAATCACAAGAAGCCTTCCTCAATTTCAGGGTGATGTTCCAATGGAAATTGCATCAAATTATTTGTCTAAACACCCTAATGGTGATCAAGCATTAAGACATATAGATAGTTTAAAAGAAGTGGTTAATAATTCAAAGCAAACATGCATAATTTCGTAAGTAAATTGAAAGAAACTACATATTCATACTAAGAAGCAAAAGGAAATTAGTTATGCATAACCATTATTAAAAAACAAAGTAAATATATTGAGAAGAAAAGGGTGAAAAACACCTTGCAATTGAAATATGCAAACCACAAGCCTATGCCGAGTCCTCTCTCAACGTCACGTAGAGAAACCTACCTAAATAAAGTCTTTTAGGAAACTACAAAAAAGAAACAACAAAAGGATAACTTAAAATCACAATCCTAACTAACTAGACAATTTGCCCAATCAAAGATCCTTCACGTTTATGGACCAAACTAGCTCCAAAACTGGCCCAAAATGTCTTGTTTTAAAGCAAACCGTCTTTTACAACTTTGTAGAAGGGTCCAACTCCAGAAAACGTCATCTTTGTTCCCAAAAGTCATAATTAAGCCCAACAGGCCAATCTGTCAGCACTGTGCGCTGGTCCTTAAAATTTTCGCCACGTTCAAACAGCTTGGAACAACATGCTGAAATTTTGATACAACCTTCTTGACAGACTCATTAACCGACTCTAATTGGAATTACTCAAAAGTTCCACCATTTCATCACTTTATGCCTAAAAGGAATGGATGGTCCTTAGTGCGAGGAAATTTCATTGATAGAGAACAAAAGAAGTTACATTTAATCAAGGGATATAAAACTTTACATCTCATAAATTCATAATGCAACAGAAAAGAAGGACACAATAAAAAAAGAGGGGAAGCATAACGTTGACCCTTATTGGGCAAAAGAAAATACAAGAAGAAAAATGGGGCAAATGAACGAATCCCTCTACAACAAAACTTAAAAGGTAAGAACTTGTAAAATAAGTGCAAAACAAACAAAAATAGACTATTAAAAAAAATCACACATCAATAAGGGGAAACAAACGTGTAAGTTGGCATGCCCAAAGATTTGAATGCAGAAAGGAATAGTCTCTAAGGGTGGAGTTGCATGCTAAAGAAGTGAAGACGAGAATAACCTTAAATTGGCTAATTTTTTACTATCCTTCTTAAATATGTATGAGTGTAACGGGAACCATGTGTTGCAATCGTGTAAGATAATTTTTTCAACAAGTCTAAAACGGCCAATGAGGAGAAAATAAGCCAGCATAAGCAAAGTTAAAAATCACATTAGAAGACCGAAAATGCATGTCCATTTACTTTTAAATTTGGTAAGTAGGATGAAGCATAAACAAATATACTTTTAGTGTTTTAATTTCAATTCCCAACTTATAATATCAAATTAAAAAATAAATGTTGATAATTTTTTGTTACATTGTGACCAAAGGAACGGGATTGTGACATCTTGAGCTTCAAGTCACATGCTCCTCGACTTTCTCCATTATTCACCAGACATTCAGTTATGGGCACCGTAGTTAGTGATCATGTATTCGACAAAAAAAATGTGACGTAAGCTTTGCCATTGCCAATGAAGCTTACTTGCTTTTAGTCAGTGATGAGTCAATATTATATTATATATTTCACCATATTCTTAGTTTAATTTGGTAATTATTTTGGTAAAATTTTGATACTTTACTTTATATTTTCAATATAGGACATTCGACTTTCTCTGGAGCAAAATGTGACCAAATGGACGACTTTTGGAGTAATTCAAATTGGAGGACGTTCCTGTGTCTCTTGGCTTATTCGTGTCAAAATTTGGGATTTTTCTACCAAACGGTTATTCTCTGGCGAGTTCTTAAAGAAACAGTGCGTGTTGTTGGAAAGTGACGTTTCTGGGCTTAAATTGCGTTTTTGGAGCCCAAGATGACATCAGATGGGTTCGTGGCCTTCTAGATAAGTGTTCAGAATAGTCCAAGCTTTAAATCCAGCATTTTTGGGCCAGTTTTGGAGCTGATATGGGTCCAGAACGTGGCTGTGCAGATTTCTTGGCGAATTTACCAAGTCAATTTAGGATTATGTTTCCTATTTTATTTCAATTTATTTAGTTTCCTAGTCTTATTCTAAGACCTTTTATTAGGAGGATTTTATTGAGAGTAGTATAAATAAGCCTTTTGGTAGAACTAGGTCCGGGGGAGAACGTACGCAAGATTTGAGAAGAAGATTTTGGCTAGAGCTTTAGAGATTTTCAGAATTTATTCTACAAAGTGTTTTCATTCTTTTTCTAGTTTAATATAATTATGTTGATTTTAATTATGAATATGCATAACTAACCCTTCTTGCTAGGGTGAAGCCATGATCCTTAGCAAGAATATGTAGTCTCTTTTTAATTTTCTTATGAATTTATGCATGCAAGTTTTGGATTGTTAATCACGTGCTTTAAACTATCTATTTGTCTTAGTGATTCACGACCATTAGGATAATTAGAAAAGTAATTTGATGCAATTTTGGCGGAGGGTTGTCCCTAAAATTGACCAAGGCTTCTGGTGGTTAACATGTGTAGCTACTTAGGATGAACAACACGTCTTAGGAGTTACATGGTTTTTTAAAAGGTTTTCAAAAACTTAATGAGTCTTGCATGTTCACATTCGATCTGGACGCCATAGACGGGTTGCATGATTAGATATACATTCTATGTTGGGGGTTCCAAGTAGGGCATACTTTAGGAAAACCTAACTATCAAAATATGCATGTGTAATTCATAAGGAATTAGAAGAACTACGTAGACTTGTTAGGGTGACGGTGGAACCCTAGTATTTTCTCATTTCGAAATCTAAAAAAAATTGTTTCCTTTTTCTTTCTCTAAAAATTGCATATTTTAATTAGCCTTTTTAATTAATTTCGTTTCTCTTAATTTAGGTTATTAAATCGCCATTTTCCAATCTTTGTTTTTAAATAGTTAACTAGGATTAGGGTTTCTCATAAATTGTTTTAAATAATCCCTGCGGAAACGACATTTCTTGAGCCATTTATACTACAACACCCTTGTTCTCTTGCAAGTATTTTGTGTGATTTTATCCCTACTTTTGTAGGTGGTAAAATCCCTATCAGTCAGTAGAGCAGGACTTGAAGGTAACTCAAAAGTTTCAAAAATTATACCTACTTTCATGTCATGCTACTTCGTTGATTCATTTTTGTGCCGATTCGTAGAAGTTAATGAGTTATATACCATGTTAGTTGTTTGTAGCTCCACTTCTCTAGATTTAGCATACTAATTAATTGAAGAGTAATTTTTTCTTGAAGTCTTACAAAAGATTAGACAAATTTAAAATTATTAAGACATCTAATTATAACAGAAAAAAAAAACAAACAAATACGATTTTTTGAAGAAAAATATGGCTATCATTTAATCTAATGACAAATAGGTTTGAATTAGAGTAATTTCTGGAAGCATAATCTTTTAGAGAAAATCTAAAAGATGAATAATTAGAACGTCAAATCCCTCACCAGAGGGAGTCTATGTAAAAGACTGTAAACCCTAAACCAAGTTATACAAATAAATGCACATAGTAGCTATGCATGCAGTGGGTGTTTGGTCCTATATTTAAGCTTACATGTGCAAGCATACAAGTGCACTAAACCATGCCCCCACACGTACTCACTCCCTCAATCCAAATCTTCTCAAAACAAAAACCCTTATCCACTTTAAATCCAAATTCCAATCCCTCCACCGCTCCACCGCTCTCTCTCTCTATAAAGATGTGTCTTCTTTTGGATCTCTGATCTGATAGAGACTGAGAGACCAATAGTAGGGTCGTTATAAACTCACAATATATACATACATGGGTTTCAAAGTCGTTTACGGGCTGCTGTTCCTGTCCTTCTCGTGTGCCTGCATCATGCTCATTCACCTCATGCTCCACCCGGTATTCTACTACACCACCTGAGAGACACTCAGAAGTAACAAGTTGGAGCTGCAGGTGAAACATGGGTTAGCCCAGCAGATTCATACTTTTGGTTTTGTTTTCAAGTTATACTTCAAAATTCCAATTGGTTTGTATTTGTTTATTGATTCATGTGTGTTGTAATGGTATTGTTATAAATTGTGTATATATTTATGAAATGAGTAGTGATTGGTAGGCATATGTGTTGTAAGTGAGAATGAAGAAGAGAAGTTCTCTCTTCCAATCAAAAGATATAATCTTAGTAGCGTAACGCGGCAAATACAAGTTTGTCACGGGTCAAAAAGTGAACACCCTGTTTAATAGAGCATCTCTCGATGAACAGTTTTGTGTGTTTGTTGAATTGGCGTGAATTGTGTGATGTAATGTCGCAGGCAATTGTTGTAAGCTAATGTCTTGATTATTATAATTTATCTACTTTTATATTAATGTAGATTGTTTTTTTAGCGATCCATCTCGTCTGAGTTTCAGATTTTCTCTAATGTAATAGAAAAAATGTACATCATTTAGTTGTATGTTTTCAATTTTATGATGATATGGGAGCTGTTTGAATTTAGTATGGTGGGTTATAAACCTTATCTTTGTTCAGTCTAGAAATAGAACTCATGAGTAATCACGGCTTTGGTGATGGTTGGATATTGGGTACGTGCCATCAAGAACACAAGTAAATCTCAGCCATGCATGGTTCATGGGTTTCAACCAAATTTAAGAGAAACAATCGTAGGACCTGACTGCGTTTTTCATACTACATCTCTCGTAAAAATATGAGACTCCTGTTCGCGTCAGGAATTTCCGCCGGGGATGTCTCCTGGCCGACGAGCACACAGCTCCCCGGGATGGTTGGCGCCAGTTGAGGGCTGCTGTCGGGCTTCTGCTTCACTGTCGGGCTTTGTCGGGCAAGGCTGAAAGAGAATGACAGAGTTAACTTTGAGAGGTGTCTTGGTGGGGCCTTAGGTGTAGGCCTTGAGGCTCACAATCAAGATTAACTTTTAAGTGCTCAGGTGTGCCACTGCCATCTTCAGCATGGCAGATGTGAAATGGATGTCGAGTTTTAGTTGTATATATATATATATATGCCCAAGAAACTGTGTTAGTTATGACTGGTGCCTTTGTGGGGCCTTAGGTGTAGGCCTTGAGGCTTCCAATCAATAACTAAACCAGTGCTTGAACACACAATATTTGTTCCATTGATTGCAGGAGTCTTATAACTATTATACTTCTGATTACCCGAGTCCGAGAGATAGAACGAACCCAAATGGGTGCCTTTGTGGGGCCTTAGGTGTAGGCCTTGAGGCTTCCCATCAGAATTCGTTCTTATACTCAAACGTTCTAGTCCGCAGAACGGAGTGAACCCAAATAGGTTCCTTTGTGGGGCCTTAGATGTAGGCCTTGAGGCTTCCTATCAGAACTCATTCCGTGCTCAAGCGTTCTAGGATAATCATAATATAATAGAAATAAAACTAAGGAATAGGTCGATTACTTGCGCCTCAAGTAACTTCAGACTTCTTGTTTATCAAGGACTGTCGTGGATGGGTTAAGTCCACATAAGGTTCTTTTTTATGCCTTGAGGCCAAGGACTTTTAAATGATCAAATAATTACATGCCCGAGGGCTTAGAACTTAGATCTGGTTTGAACAATGAAGATATATTCAAATCGGATTCAAGTGCTGAGAGAGTCTTTTGATAGTCATTTTACTAGAAATAACTTGAATACAACTGGAAGTACACAACATATTGCTAGGCTAATGAATGAAAAGACAAGAAACAAAGAATGACGGGCAAGGTTTAACTTTGTCGGGCAAGTCTGCTCGTCTTGCAGGGTCCTATCTTTGTGGTTTATCAAGGGTCTGAAGGCTTAGAAAGGGGGATAAGGAGATGAGTTTATAAGGAGAAATCGATACTATAGCAAGTTTGAACAAGGTAGCAGAGCTATTACAAGGGTTTGAATGAAGGTTTATCCCGAGAGGGATGAAGGCTTGGGCTGACTACAACTTCGTTTTGAAGGCAAATCTGGCTTTGAGCAGAGTTTGTGCTTGCATTTGTTTGTTTGTTTGAGTGTCCTTATTCCTGATTTCTCTTTCTTCTTTTATAGACAACCTGGCTTGGCCTTCAGTAGCAGCAAACTTGCCCGACTGCAACTTGGAAGGTAGTGACTCATCAGCTATTTTACTTGTACTGCCACTATAAAGTGCTTTATGGGCTGTATAGCTGATCAATCTATACCACTTGGCCTTTGGGTAGGTGAGCAAGTGGTCATATGAGCTGCACCTAGTCGGCAAGGGCCATTTCTGCTTTCTGGGCTTCGGCTGGACTTCGGCCATCTTCCCTTCGTGGCCTCCCTTTTGGGCCATCTCCCTTCGTGGCCCAAAGTTCAAGTTTTGATCCAAACAACTCCTTTATGTAGATCTCATATATATATATAAAAACTGATGGTACTCAAGCTAATATATGCAGAGTTATATGTTCCCCCTTTCAAGTTGCTTCATTATATTATTAGAAAAGTTGATTTTAATTGCAGCTACGACAACATCTTCAATTCATCGTATATGCAGGAACGCATGGAAGATTGATTTGCCAATGAGAAGAGAAATGTGCAAGAATTATGTGATTGAAAAGCACCAAACGTAAAATCGGCAACATCATGTGTCTTCCAAAAAGTTATGTCTACTTACATAGTATTTTGGCCATAATTAAAATTTCAAAATGTATGTACGTACATGTATAAATGTATAAACTATGTTATACGTTGTATAATTTAACGAAGCATTGAGATGCACACAAAAGATAAGAGTATTTTTAACAAAATATATGTGCGTAAGTGTATAATACACGTATTACTAACTATATAAATTTACTAACTAGGCTTCTTTACAAGAGAATTCAATTAATAAGCTGGTAAATAGTGGTGAAGCCATAATTTTACGATAAGTCATGATTTCGACTAAAAAAATTCATTGCACCATTCCGTTGAGTTTCTGGTGGGCACCTATCAAAATTTACTAACACTTGTCGAAAGCTTGTGATGACATCTATCGTTAGCTATTGTTTTTTTCTAGCTTCTACATCCGTCAAGATGCGCCCAAGCTAGCAGACTGTCAAGACTTGTCTGCCAAGACTTTTTGAGTGAA
The DNA here is from genome assembly GCA_035220775.1 of Malus fusca. Classification (NCBI taxonomy): domain Eukaryota; kingdom Viridiplantae; phylum Streptophyta; class Magnoliopsida; order Rosales; family Rosaceae; genus Malus; species Malus fusca. The sequence continues at coordinate 4,440,399 of CM069070.1, read as the reverse complement.
GCATTACGTCTGTGGTGCGCACCATTGGATTGCACACAAGAAAAAAGAGAAGGAAGGCATGGGAATGAAAGAAGAAAGTTGGAGAAGGAAGAAGCAATAATAGGTTGTAGTTCAACGTTGTTCACTTTCTCTTTAGTTGGGGAAGATAGATTTATCAACAAATATACGTGAGTTTAGGAAGCTATTAAGGTCATGAGCAGCCATCAATTCCAAGTTGGCTCCGCTACTGCTGGTAAGTGATGTATATTGATTGATAATTTCATATTTGTTTGGATGGTTGTAGATCTTATGAGTAAATTGTAGCAATAGTTCCTCAACTTTAATCAAATTGGAGCAACGGTCTCTTAACTAAAAATTCATTACCATTGGTCCCTCAACTCATCAAAACATGTAGCTATGGTTGTCACATCCCAGGCTCAACTCCACCGTAGCACGATATTGTCCGCTTTGAGCCTCGACCACGCCCTCACGGTTTTTTGTTTCTGGGAACTCACACGAGAACTTCACAGTGGGTCACCCATCTTGGGATTGCTCTAGCGTGAACTCACTTAACTTCGGAGTTCCTTCGGAACCCGAAACCAGTGAGCTCCCAAAAGGCCTCGTGCTAGGTAGAGATGCGAATATACATATAAGGCTTACAGGATCTACTCCCCTGGGCGATGTGGGATGTTACAATCCACCCCCCTTAGGGGCCCGACGTCTTCGTCGGCACACTTCCGGCCAAGGATTGGCTTTAATACCAAACTGACTCACCCCGACCCGGAATGTCAACTAAGACTCCGAATTGAGCTGTGCTAGCCAACACCTGGAATGTGACGGAGCCATAAAGTGTAATGATATGGAAAAAGTGAATAAATTTAAACCTAAAAGTGCCTAAATACAAGAGTGCGATGTGAGCGAAAATGAACCCATTTCACACATGACGTCAGAGCATAAGTAAAGTATAGTACAGTGAATTGAAAATCATACCATCAAAGGTAATCTCCAATACCAAGACTTGCCACGAATCCTCGTCGATATGAAAGCTCTGCTACTAGACCTGGATGGATAAAAACAAGAGTGAGTGGGCCAGAAAATAAAGCTTTAATAAAGACCTTCTAAATGATATAATCCATCGCTGTAACACCTATTTAGTTTCCCGAAAATCATACTACGTATAAGTATGAAATCAAAAGTATACCAACAGTAAATCCAAAAGTATACCACCACATAACATCTCATTAGCAATATAAATAATCATGTGCTTAATAACCCATACTAACACGCTAGTCGGAGTCACCTATGGTGACCTGTACGACTACAACCATATCTCATCAATCAAAGCTAGTACATAAGTCAAAGTCACCTGTAGTGATCTGTACGACTCATCCATATCTCATCAATCAATGCTAGCTCATAAGTCGGAGTCACCTATAGTGACCTGTACGACTTATCTATATCTCATCAATCAATACTAGCTTATAAGTCGGAGTCACTTATAGTGACATGTACGACTTATCCATATCTCATCACATATCCCTGCATACGAGTCGGAACCACCTCTAGTGGTCTGTATGACAGGTTGGGTGTAAATAATTACGCTCAAGTGCTACGATCACGTGAAGGCTGTGCGAAGTATCGCAAGTCACCTACGAGTCGAAACCACCTAATGTGGTATGTACGACAGGCTGGAACCTACCATAAATCTAAGGTGAGCGTGTGGTGCGGGAGGTGAACGATCACATGAAGGTTAGGCCCTATCCTCGGGTGAGAGAACTAACACCGGGGTGCAGGGTTATGAGCTCTAAATGCATCTAATATGGCATGTATGACTTATAGACAACCTGAACGACAATGTCGGAGTTGCCTCTATTGCAACCTGTACAACAGTGTCGGAGTTGCTTAAAACATAATATAGTCATGCCATCACTCAATCGTTCCAAAGAAAATGTAATCATAACCATGCATCCCACAATTCACAACATATACTCACCTGAACTTATCTGTGCATCCTGCGTTCACCTTCGTACTTTAAAGTATTCACAATAATTATGCTCAATAATATACTTATGGACATGCCCTGATGCAAATCCAAAACTTAACCATATCGTAGTGCTTCCATATATATATATCAATAATGTGGCGTAAAATGCACAATCTATAACGCCCTACTCCCGAGTTATTAATTTTCAGGAATAATTATCGGTGACAAGCTCAACTAAACATTAGTTTAATTAACTATCAATACTTACAATTTTTTACTTCAATTTCTCGATCCTTCACAAAAAGATTTATGACCAACATCCAATTACTAAATCATAAGGTTAAATCTCATATTTTCCACCAATGTCCCTCAGATGGCACAATTTCCCAAATAAAGCTATTGTCTCAATTATTTAGTCTCATTTATGGTATGGCTGCATCTAACGTCTCGTTAGACTGCCTACGTACCCTAAACAGGGATCAAACCATTCGTAGTTCGCATTAGAACTTTAAAGCATTCACATTAATTATATGAAACAATCAATTTATAACCGTTTGTGGAATTATCAATCATATATATATATATATATATATATATAAATACGATAAAAAGGAAAAGACCCACTTACCTAAGGTCCGCGCTACGACTCCCTAGCACGAATATTGCGACATCACGAACCATCGTTGCCTAGAAAAATTATCAAATCACGTCTCAGAGTTTTTATTGATAGAACATGTAACTTACATAAAACATATCCTCAAGGACGTTCTAGAATGATTTGTAACTTATTGACCAAAAGTCAACCGTCGATCAAAGGTCGACGGTAGGGTCCATAACCCTACATAATTTGATCTGGGGGATCCGCACCTCGGATTTCCGATACGTAACTTCCACAGATTCACATTATACTTCTAAAACATTATACTAAAGTTTCACTACAATCCAACTACAATCCAACGGTTGGATCTCCGCTAATTGCCAAAACCAAGTGGAGGTCGACACTTTATTTTATGAACTAACAATTCCAATTTGGGTAGATCCGTAGACAGATTCCTGATCAGTAAGTTTCTATGGTCCAAAAATATACGTACTATAATGTAATAATTTTGGTGACGATCCAACGGTCGAATCGTCGGTTGCTATAATATTCAAGTGGCGGACCCTAATGAAACTAGGTTCAAATGACTGAATTTCGTTAATCAAACTTCACATATGGAACCAAGGTATTTAAATTTAGTCTAGGAAGGTCAGGGGACACCTCGGCCCACGCACCGCCGCAGGTGGCGGTTGGCCGCCCCAACTCGCCAGAAAATTCAACTATTTCTAAAAATTCTCAAAAATTATAGAAATGAAGATCTCAAAGAGTAGAGCAAACTTTATACTTGTGGCCAAGTCTAATTTGGCCGGAAAAAGCCTCAATTTGTCACGAACCCGCCGAAACCCTAGAAAATGGTGTGCTTCGATTCGGTTTCCATACGAGCCCCGACGCCTCCACCACTGCTTGGGCTTTGTTCCTGGGGTTGAGGGGAGCCTATTGGTGGTGGAAATTGGTTGAGTTAGCTTCACGATTTGCGGATTGTCGCCAACACCCACACGCACCACCGATGCATTTCCTGCGAATCCAAGGCCAAATTGTATGAATTTAGGGATAGAAATGGTAGATGGAAGGCTAGGGAGGTGTTTCCAGGTGATGGCTTGGCTTAAATCGTCGGAATTTGGCCTGAAAAATCATCGGAATCCATTGGGTTTCATCGTTCCGTGGGTCGGTTCGCAAAGAACCAGGAAGGGATCCATGATCCCGTGCTTCCTTTCCCTCTCCCTTCTCATCCCTTCTTCTTTCTCCATTGGTCATCATCTTCCTCTCTCTTCTCCTAATTCGTCCATCTCCCTCCTTACTCTCTCATGCTTCCTCTTCTTCCTCCGTTTTTCATTTCTTCCCTTTTTTTTCATTTTTTTTTTCAATTCTGATTGGTCTACCCTTCTTTTTATTGATTGGTCCCTTTCCTTCCCTTAAAAAAACTGATTGGTTACCACTCCCACAAGATGGAAGTTCAATTTAATTTATAATTAAACTTCGAATAACCAATTTCAAACATCCGTAACTATACCGATAAAATCCAAACTCGAAAACGGCTTTCGCCTATGCGTTCGTACCAACGAATACTACACAATTACACCAAAAGAATAAGTCATACATTCCTCTAGATGATGGTCAACAAAAATCAAAATCCTTGCTTCTAGGCATTTTCGTCAATTCCCTCGATTAAAATAAATAAAAACGAAATTTCAGGGATGGGTTGTCACAATGGTCATTTTCGTCAACTCTGTCAGAATATTGTCAAAATGAGTTATGTTGGAAAGACCATTGCTACAATTTGCTCAAATTGGGTTAAAATTGAGGGGTCATTTCTCCAGTTAGATTAAAATTGAGGGACTATTGATACAATTTTTTTTATTTCTCATAGTTGCCCCTTGATTTAGCCTCACGTGCATGTCACGTGACTCATTTTATGGAAGTTTAACGGAGTTGACGAAAAGGATCATAGCTGCATGTTTTGAGGAGTTGAGAGACCAATGGTAATAGATTTTTAGTTGATAGACCATTGCTTCAATTTGGTTAAAGATGAGGGATCATTACTACAATTTACTCAGACCTTATTTGTCAAATTATAAGTGGTAGTTTTTTTTTTCTCTTTAATACAACAATATTTTGACATTATGGAGTGCGGGATTTGGCTAAGCTATATAATAGTCTGTCATAATATTTTGTGTTATCGAACTCACCATATAAAGAACTCGAATTTAAAACTTTTTACTAAAAGTAAAGAGAAATATAATTAAACCATAATAATAGTGGCTGGTATATTAAAATATGGTCTCCTTTATCAATATTAAAAAAATTGCTACATTTTGCATGTAAGGTGCTCTTTGTTGTTTACGGTTTTTGTTCCCACCTGGTTTACTCAAGTCTTTTTCTAATTCTTTTGGGCCCCCTGTTATAGGTCTAATCGATAGATTAATTAAAACGAAAAATAATAAAAAAATATTTGAAAATTTTAAGTTTTAAGGATAAAGACAAAATAAAGGGTAAAGTGAATAGTACTATGATTAATTTTTTAGTATAAAAATGTGATTTTTCGTTAAAATAAACAGTACCAAAAATTTTTCGTTAAAGTTCCCTTAATTAAATACCTCTTGATCGAAAACAACAGCAAACAAAAGATAATATATTATTCTAACGCGATATTTTCTTCTGCAAACCACCTAATACATAAGAATTGGGCACGTTGTCTGTCCAAATTTAATATATTTGTTTGTGGGAAACATGTCATATGGGTGTGGATTCTCTAGTCTATACACACTTTGCCATGAAAAGGTCAAATACAACTAAATTACATTAATAATTATTGTTTCGAAAAAAGAAAAATTGATTTTAAGAATAATAAATAAGGAAAACTAATTAAAATAATTTGAAATTTTTGAGTTTTAACGATAAAGACAAAATAAAGGGTAACTTGAATAGTATCAGAATTGACTTTTTAGTGTAAAAATATAGTTTTTCGTTAAAATGAACAGTACCGAGAGTTTTTTGTTAAAGTTCCCTAATAAATACCATACATGACCTAAAAATGTTTTAAAAAAATAGAGGAAAACTAATGAAAAAAGCTTGAAAACTTTGAGTTTTAACGATAAAGATAAAATATAGGGTAAAGTGAAGAGTACCAGGATTGACTTTTTAGTATAAAATTTTGATTTTTCGTTAAAGTGAACAGTACTGAGAACTTTTCGTTAAAGTTCCAAAAAAAAAAAAGAGCTTTAATGAAATGGGCTTGAGCCAACAAATATTTAACCAAAAACCATCAAAAACTATTGTCCACAGGCCAACAAATATTCTACCGAGTCCATGCACCACCACAAGGACCAAAACTATTGGCACTATCTTCAGAATGTCTCCGCCTTCTCATCTTCTTTTTCCCTTCGTCTTTCCTTGAGCCACTTTCCTCATGCCTACTCTTCTCTTACCTTGAGTCATTTTCTTCATATCTGATCATCTTCCCCACCTCCCCATTTTCTTTTCCCTTATTACTTGACTTCTCTTTAAATGAAGCTTTCTTCTTCTTTCCTGATGATTGCCCACTATCACCTGCAGCAGAATCATGTCCCGCGGCAGGGGATCATCTTCATCATCTAACTGCCAATTGCCCGGTAATTCCCTAATTTCAAAAACAACCAAATCAAAGTTCAAATCAAAGTTGAAAAAGGAAGCATTCATCAGAACAAAGTCGCCGAACACAAGTTCAAAGAAGTTTAATGGCAGAAATTGGTGAAAATGTGACGACCCGTCCCTAATTTTACGTTTTTATTAATTTTAAAAGCGTGAATTTACGAAAATGCCCTAGAGGCAAGGACTTTGACTTCCGTTGACCATCGCCTAGAGAAATGTATGACTTACTCTTTTAGCGTACCCTCGTAGTGCTCGTCGCTACGAACACGTGAGCGTGTGTTAGACTCGAATCGGATCTGTAACGAAAAAGTTACGCTCCGTTAAGATACGTTAACTACGGATATTTTGTACACGCGCGTACAAATATACAGTGTCGGAAACACTATCAAAGAGGCAGATTTTGTACATTTTAAATTGTACAAAATCCTTCCCTTCCTTAATTGGTGGATTTGGTTCCCTTCACCAATCAAATATTTCAATTTGATTTCCCACAAATCCCTCAAAACCCACACCCAATCAGAAGCAACCCTCACTTCTGTCCCCAATCAGAAAAATGCTCACTATCTCTCTTCCTTATTTCTCTCTCCCTCTCGAAACTCTCTTTTCTCTGCAACAAGGAAGGCCAACCCACAATCTTCACTGTTCGAGCTTAAAAACCTTACCATTGTGTTCACCTTACCTCCACGAACACAACCATACCAACCAAACTAAGAATGGACGAGTTTTGACTTCCCAACTCGGAAGGTCCGAACTCGGACGAGTTGAATTCGACGTGTTTTCAACCGAGTCACAGTGTTTTAGGAATCGGGAAAGCCTCTACGCAACTCCCTAAGGTCCCTAGTCAAGGTTTGAGGAAGCTTTGACGTGAAACAACTCGGTTTCGAGAAGTTCAAGTTTGACCCGTGCCTTTCGCGCCAATTTATGGCTAAACCATGGCGAATTGGCTGGCGTGCAAGGTATCGATCTCTTCGTCTCGCTGAGTACTATAACTTTCCTTTTTGTTTCACTCGATTTCGTTGAGTAACGAGGAAGTTGTGAACGTTTAAAGGTTGTGTAGTTTTCCGGCCGAATTTCGGCCTTCCTCTTCCTTTGGGTCCGACGACCCATATGTTGGACTCGGGCTAGGCTTTTAAGCTCTACCCTTTCAAACCCAAGCCCTTTGGGCCAAGTAGAAGAAGGCATTTGGCCCGTGACTCCAAACCCAAACATATAACCCTTTTAATTCTTTTGTTTTTATTTTATTTGTTAAATTAAGGGCCTTGGGCCTTATTTGTGAAGGCCTAAACCCTAAACCGAATCCCTGAAGCCCTAAACCCTTTTAGTTTAGGCCTTTAGACCTAGAACCCTTAAGTCCAACCTATTAATCTAACCCAACCTAATAACCCTTAACCCAGATGAAATATTCCGTTAGGGAATATTCCATTCGTCAGGGAATATTCCGTCCTTCAGGGAATATTCATCATGTTGACTTTTGTTGACTTTTTGGAAATTTAAACGGGACCCTTCTTAGGGTAATTCGATTGTTATAATATAATTTTATTAATTGTACCTTTATGTGCTTATGGGCAATTATTAGTGGCGTTTCCATCTTCGCTAGGTTGCGTGGCTCGTCAGCGGCGAAGTATCTGTGAGTGGGCAGTTTATTTTATACCTATACATATTAATAGTTTCCCTAAATGCATAGTCACTTTACTTTTACGCTTATATTGCCAAGTATTCGATATTGTGATATGAATTGTGATAAATGCTGCTATATGGTTGGGATATTATTGTCATTGCATTCATACATATTTATACATGCTCATCTTGCAGCACCCCGGTGTTAGTACTCCGCCCAGGGCCAGGGCCATTCCATCACGTGTATGTTCACATCAACACCATTCGCTCGCCTTTCCAAGTTAGGTGCCAGTCTTGTCGTGTAGATTGCAGTAGGCAATCTGACTTGTATGTGACCGTGCTTCTGCACCAACCTTCACGTGATCGTAGTACTAGAGCATATTGATTACACCCAGTTTTGTCGGGTAGAATTGCCTTAGGCAGTTCCGACTTGTGTGCTAGCTTAGATGATGAGCAAACTACTTATAATTGATTATCACATGATTATATTACTTTGGCATTTGATATATCATGACTTGGCATATTTCTAGTTATATTGTTGTTATATTTGATTACATACTTACGTAGTATGTTTTGAGGAAACTATACTTGTTTTACGGCGAGGGGTTAGTATATTAAAAAATATAGGTTTTCGTATAAGTATTGTTTTGCTGACCCACTCAACTTTGTTTTTCGCCCCTCCAGGTTTAGTAGCTATGTTTACTCGTATACGAGGATTCTGGAAAATCTCAAGAAATGGTCCTTCAGTGGTATAACCCACATCCTATTTACTATACTATCTTATGCTCTGACATCACGTGTGAAAAGGGTTCAACCCCGCTCACCCGCGCACTCTTTTGATTAGACACTTTTAGGTTTAATTTATTCACTTTTTCCACATCACTACACTTTATGGCTTCGTCACCTTCCAGGTGTCGGCCAACACAACTCGATTCAGAGTCCAAGTAGACATTCCGGGTCGGGGTGTGTTAGTTTGCTATCAGAGCTTAAGTCTAGACAGTATTGCATTCATCACACACGTGATGTAAGCATTCTTGGTTCTTGAACCTAATCTTCGAATCTTGCCACCTCGTTGAGCACGAAAAACGTGTTAACTTTTACTCAAGTTTTGGGCACTTTAGACGACTTATCGTCATTTTAGAGAATCATTTTGGAAATCGCCCCTAGAATTTAAACGACGAATCTTCCTACCAAGGAAGTTTTGTTTTGGGAGAAACGAGTTGCTAGCCCCTCAGTCTGGCTAATGCATTAAGAGTTGAATATCACCAAGGATTTACTAATTGTTTTTACCAACCGTTCAAATTAGGAAACCAGAAATAGTTTTGTTTCTTTGGTAGCACCTAGTAGTTTACCCTCTCTTAAAATCTTGACGAAGTAGCAGATTCTAGAAATGGTTGAAGCAACAACCTGGTCCTAAAGTGGTAGCAATTGACGGAAGATCATCTGAGGGACAATTACTTTTGGCCTCTGTTAGCACTAATATCTTCAATCGTACTGATGTTCATGCTGGATCTTCAGGAGGAAGATCGACTCTCGGTAAAGTGATTTTTGAAAGTAGATTATTAGCAAGTTCTTTTTCCACCATTGGGACTTCTCTATCAACGTTAATTCCCAGATTTTCCTTTCGATGTTATACTCATCATTTGGGTGAGTATAAGCTGACGGGTATGAGTTGTCATATCCTAGAAGTAGCAGAACTCCCAAAAGCAGTCATCAAATCCTCCTTAAATCAATGAACTACTTCACTTAACCAGTTCATTCCCAATCACCCGAACGGGCTCTAACCCGTAATCAGCCTACAGTGTCGCTACAAATCGACGATGATGTCCGATATCCAGAAACCGTTGGCCAGTATTCGGTGGTATGATTTATGATACCGGATTCAGGTACTAGTATCTGGGAGTGATACCTTTAAGCCAGAATGCCAGTTCACAGTTTCAGGGTAACGAACAATGTTAAAATACCCTAAGGGCGTTAATTAGCGACGCGACTGATAAACTGATTTACAGTGGCTACTTGAGCCGAAGAACTAAATCGTGGAAATTTAGGAGCGGAACGAGTTTTGAGGAGCCTACGAAGACCTTGTAGTACGTGGCATAGAGAAAAGAAGTAGTATTGTTCAATTCGAGGACGTATACTTTTGGCGTCATTTCTCAATTTCCTTCAGAGCCGTCACCAATTAGCGAGGTAAGGTACACCTCGATCCATTCTCTATACTGCACCAGTTTTTCCTTGCATCTTTTCGAACCCTTAAGAGAAGACGACACGTAACTTTTATGGAAGGCCGTTGTCGCATAACCAACCAAACACTTTATCTTAGGAACCTCAAACCTATCCACAAAGCAAAGGGTCAAACCCTAGAATCGTACCTAGACTTCAACAATTCAGTCGGTTGACGACTAAAACTGTTAGTCCTACTTCGAGTTATCGTTCTCTTGGATTAACTTTTGGAAACCGAGAATTCTTTCATAGCCTAATGAAATTCGGAGTAGTCTTACCAACGACTCTCTCCTCGATTTTAGTGTTTAGGAACACCAACATTCAGTTTATACCATTTCCTCAAGTAACCCTTGTTAGTTGGTACTTTCTTGGAAGATGTGATCTTGGTAAACCACAATCTTTCCTTTTTCCAAAAAGGGTTTAGTGGAAGAAGGTTAAAATTCTTGCAAGGTATTGCAAAACTATGATATCTTAATCTTGTCAATTTATCGACAAATTGTTGGCGATCTTTTCGGCTACCGTGTTTCTCCTCACTTACGACCGAGGAAAGTTAATTTAGGTTGGGTTATTGCAAATGATTAAAGTTTCTGACAACTGAAGTGTTGTCTCATCTTACCCTTATTTTACACCTTTTGTTAACTCTAATCATTTCGAGATCCAGTGTGACGTGTTCTTTGGATGTTTCGACCGAACAGAGGCAACATGGCAGAGTGTTGCTTTTATTTTCCAATGGTTAGAACCATTCGAAACGAACCATCTTATTCATGACCTAAAGTCAACAGTCATCATCTTTATTCGAAAGATGGATGACACTTCTTTGTGGAGAAACGTGTTCAAATCTTCACTAACCTCACAAATTTCTCGAGTACACTTTCGCTGGGAAAGAGCTAAATTTCTGATAGCGATGAATGGAAGAACTAAACCAACGTCTACGATTGCACTATCGTGCATTACCCCGATCATGCAAGCGTATTGCTGCTACAACAACAAAAGACGTATCTACCCTTGAACGTCTTTAGCTTGTCTTATCCCATTCTAATCGAGATTTGTGAGTATCGATTTGACGATACTTACAAATGATCAAGAATTGTTCAAGTCGTTATAATCACTTCTTATGTCTGACTAGAGATAGGAAAATATCGCTATACGCTCCTTGTACGAGTTTCTTGTACATGTAGAGATTTTGGTGATGTATGGTGATTATCGATTGATGTGACAAGTCAATTCACTTTTCGTTGGTTCAAAAGGAAAACATTTTCACCTCTTGGTGCTGGAAGGTATTCTAGTTAACCTTGGGTACGTGTCTACCCTACTACACTTCGTATTGCCTTGAAGTGGATGCACTGTCTAAAAGAACCGTTACGTAAGTGCAGTTGTGACCATTAATTACTCAATCACCCAGCAAATGCTCAGTTGAACAAATTTTTACCGTGGTGATTGAATATCTCGAAAACTATTGTTGTAGTGAGGTTATGCTTTCCAATCCAGTTGTCTCGTACTCTAGATTTGATCCTCAAATCCTCGAGTATTTTTCTAGCCTTCTCGACGTAGTTACTTTTCACTCAGTTCGAGAGAATTTCACTATGAATTTGATTGCTAAGGTGTTACGGACTACGTTGGCTCGATTACATGGCAGGTGTGCCACTATTGTATCTCCTCGTGATGCAAGTTTTACTACTAAGTTTTGGAGAAGTCTTCTTGAAGACCACGTGTAGTAAGTCTTGTCACCGGCTACATATCTCCCTCAGACTAACAACCAGTCCAAACGGACTATCCAGACTTTCTTGGTGTGTTATGTTTATTTGCTTTATAGTTGTAGCATGATCGTATTTGATACTTATCTTCACTAGAAATGCTCGTATCTACGGTTACAAATTTGTTGGTCTTTGTTGTCACACTATGGAGATTCTTTGCTTAGCACTTGCTTGACAGAGGAGTTTTGCGAACAAGTGTTCAATTGTGAGAGTTCACATTATAGAAATGTTATCTTATTGTTGTTGTTACCCAAGTAGGGGTAGTGCGTGAGCACGGTAGAGATTTGACTAGACGTTATTTGTGCATTTCCCAATGGGGGGCATGATGGTAATATTGCACCCTCGGAAATTTGTTACTTTCTTATCATGACTACAGTGAGCTGTCGATATCGCAGGCTGCAGACCGTAATATCAAGGACTTATTTGTTGGATTCGTTAAGCAAATAAATAGGTAGATTCTTTTACGCTAGTACATATAAATATTTTTGACGTTTTGTTTTGTGAAAACCATTATATTATAGTACTGTACTGAAGAAGAAGGCAAGTATGAGTTGGAGGCATGAGAGAGGAATCATTGCACTCCGATCGCAATGGAATGGCATTTTCCCTTTTGTGCAATCGCTCTGACTTGATTTCTTTGTTACATACACATATTTTATTCTTCTCTATCTTTGAGTTTTGTGTAACAAATGATTTTAAATTTCGGGGATGAAATTTTCTTAAAAGGGGTAGATTGTGACGACCCGTCCCTAATTTTACGTTTTTATTAATTTTAAAAGCGTGAATTTACGAAAATACCCTAGAGGCAAGGACTTTGACTTCCGTTGACCATCGCCTAAAGAAATGTATGACTTACTCTTTTAGCGTACCCTCGTAGTGCTCGTCGCTACGAACGCGTGAGCGCGTGTTAGACTCGAATCGGATCTGTAACGAAAAAGTAACGCTTGAGCGCGTGTCCCCAATCAGAAAAAGGCTTACTCTCTCTCTTCCTTATTTCTTTCTCCCTCTCGAAACTCTCTTTTCTCTGCAACAAGGAAGACCAACCCCAAATCTTCACTGTTCGAGCTTAAAAACCTTACCATTGTGTTCACCTTACCTCCACGAACACAACCATACCAACCAAACTAAGAATAGACGAGTTTTGACTCGCCAATTCGGAAGGTTCGAACTTAGACGAGTTGAGTTCGACATTTTTTCAACCGATTCACGATGTTTTAGGACTCAGGAAAGCCTCTACGCAACTCCTTAGGTTCCCTAGTCAAGGTTTGAGGAAGCTTTGACGTGAAACAACTCGGTTTCGAGAAGTTCAAGTTTGACCCGTGCCATTCGAGCCAATTTCCGGCCAAACATGGCGAGTTGGCCGGCATGCAAGGTATCAATCTCTTCGTCTCATTGACTACTATAAATTTCCTTTTTGTTTCACTCGATTTCGTTGAGTAACGAGGACGTTGTGAACGTTTAAAGGTTGTGTAGTTTTCCGGTCTTCCTCTTCCTTTGGGTCCGGCGACCCATATGTTGGACTCGGGCCAGGCTTTTAAGCCTTACCCTTTCAAACCCAGGCCCTTGGGGCCAAGTAGAAGAAGGCCCTTGGCCCGTGACTCCAAACCCAAACATATAACCCTTTTAATTCTTTTGTTTTTATTTTATTTGTTAAATTGAAGGCCTTGGGCCTTATTTGTGAAGGCCTAACCGCCAAACCCAATCCCTAAAGCCCTAAACCCTTTTAGTTTAAGCCTTTAGACCTAGAACCCTTAAGTCCAACCTATTAATCTAACCCAACCTAATAACCCTTAACCCAGATGAAATATTCCGTTAGGGAATATTCCATCCGTCAGGGAATATTCCATCCTTCAAGGAATATTCATCCTGTTGACTTTTGTTGACTTTTCAGAAATCTAAACAGGACCCTTCTTAGGGTAATTCGACATCTTGAATCCGTTTTTGAGATCCATTTTCCCAAATTCAATTGTTATAATATAGTTTTATTAATTGTATATTTATGTGCTTAGGGGCAATTACTAGTGGCATTTCCATCTTCGCTAGGTTGCGTGGCTCGTCAGCGGCAAAGTATCTGTGAGTGGGCAGTTTATTTTATACCTATACATATTGATAGTTTCCCTAAATGCGTAGTCACTTCACTTTTACGCTTATATTGCCAAGTATTCGATATTGTGATATGAATTTTGATAAATGCTGCTATATGGTTGAGATATTATTATCATGGCATTCATACATATTTGTACATGCTTATCTTGTTGCACCCCAGTGTTAGTACTCCGCATAGGGCCAGGGCCAGTCCTTCACGTGTATGTTCACATCCGCACCATTCGCTCGCCTTGGATCCAAGTTAGGTGCCAGTCCTGTCGGGTAGATTGCAGTAGGCAATCTAACTTGTATGTGACCGTGCTTCTGCACCAACTTTCACGTGATCGTAGTACTAGAGCATATTGATTACACCCAGTTTTGTCGGGTAAAATTGCCTTAGGCAGTTCCAACTCGTGTGCTAGCTTAGATGATGAGCAAACTACTTATAATTGATTATCACATGATTATATTACTTTGGCATTTGATATATCATGACTTGCCATATTTCTAGTTATATTGTTGTTATATTTGATTACATACTTACGTAGTGTGTTTTGAGGAAACTATACTTGTTTTAAGGCGAGGGGTTAGTACATTCAAAAATATAGGTTTTCGTATAAGTATTGGTTTGCTGACCCACTCAACTTTGTTTTTCGCCCCTCTAGGTTTAGTAGCTGTGTTTACGCGTATACGAGGATTCTGGCAAATCTCAGGAGATGGTTACCTTCAGTGGTATAACCCCCATCCTATTTACTATACTGTCTTATGCTCTGACATCACGTGTGAAAAGGGTTCAACCCCGCTCACCCGCGCACTCCTTTGATTAGACAGTCTTAGGTTTAATTTATTCACTTTTTCCACTTCACTAAACTTTATGACTTCGTCACCTTCCAGGTGTCGGCCAGCACAACTCGATTTGGAGTCCAAGTAGACATTCGAGGTCGGGGTGTGTCAGAAAAAGTGTTTAAAAAAAAAAACCAAAACATAAAACTATTTCTAGAGAACCCAAAACATAACACTGTTTCTGGAAGAAAAAAAAATCAGATACAGTGTTTGTTTTGTCTGGCACAAATAAACACTATATCTGGAAAGAAAAGAACCAAAATCCAAAAACAGTGACTTAAATTTGAAAAACAGTGACTTAGATTCCAGAAACAGTCTATGTTTTAACATTTGACTGTTTCTTTTCTTTCATGCATCAGTTGATTATATTTAAGAAACAATGTGCTTAATTTGCTTTGAATCCAAATACAGTAAATTTCACTATTTCTTTTCTAACTTAAATTTAAGAAACAGTGTGTCTATTTCATTTGGATCTAGAAGCAGTGATTTAGATTCAAGAAGTAAAGTAACTTAGGTTCCAGAAACAGTTTTACTTAAAATCCAGAGACAGTTTTGTATCGTTTGGTATGCAGACGGGACGGGATGGAACGGAATGGGATGGGACAGAACGGAGAGGGAGCAAAGATGCCCTTGGATGGAAACAAGGAGGAAGAAGAAGAAGACGGAGAGATTATAATTTTGTGTTCCACGGATGTGGAACGAGTCGTTCCAGGGGGTAAGGCGGAACGAAATTTCATCCAAAATTCGTCCCGTGGAACAGCGAGTTCCACCTGTTTTAGGGGCACCAAACGTGGGACGGAACACATCGTCTCACTCCTTTTCGTCCCGTCCCACGTACCAAACGGTACCTTTATTTTTACAGTCCAGAAACAGTGATTCATCGTTATTATTGAAAAGCATGCATATCTAAAATTTATTTTCTGGAGAAACAAATGATGAACTCCACTGATGAAGAAAAATTGAAAAACAGTATCTTGAATACACTATGAATAATAACGACGATCACATTTCAACGAAATAATACAAAATATAGCATGAGGATCTATATTTTTGTTTCAAAGAAAAAGAAGAAGGTCTGCAAAACAACGATAAACTCCATTAACAACGAAAATCTGGAACTCAACCTAAAAATATTAGGGGTAAAATCGACAAATCATAATTTATTATAGTTGACCCATTTTTAGTTGGACTACTTTAATATGGGTCTTGTACTAATCATTAAACAAAACTTATAACATGATTTTTTATTAAAACTAACTTTTCCTATAAAAAAAAAAAAAGGTTATGTCCTCCTGATAAAACCCACCTCAAATATCCTGTATTGTTCAATGCAAAATCATGTAATAACCCCTTATATATATATATATATATATATATAGTCTCATTCATGCTTAAAAATCCCTTTGTAAATAAAGTTATGGAATGATATATCGTTGGCATTGACCCTTGAGATTTTTAGTGCACTAGTGTTCGGAAAACTTTTGGTTTCTTGTGGGTTATGGTAATGAGTATTAGAAGGAAAAAACAGCTTATATGTCACGTAGATGTATGTGATAGATTGCAATTCACTATGGGCACTTTACCTGTTAATATTCTAGCGTGATAAAAAGCCTTAGTTTCTACTATGGATATACATGTTGTCAAATATAATGTAACGAAAGATTATACCCGTGATAGATTGGGATCTAACACCACGTCCTGTGGATTACAAATTACCACGGCAATGCCCAGTATAAAAAGTTTTCCCAAAAAAAAAAAAAAACAAATCATTTAAGAAATATATTTCTGTTGTGTGTATATATATGTATATGTATATGTATATATACATGCCCTTTATTTAAAAAGATTCTCATTTTTTGTTAAAAATAGGACTAGTTGTGGGGCCCACTCCACATCGAACTTCACCAATCCGAACTGTTTATTTTTCAAGTTGCACTTTATAGATCATCCTTGCAAAATATTAGCCAAATCGAAATTTTTTGAGGCATCTAATTGAGTTCAATGAAATTGACGAACACTATGTTCTAAGAAACATTGAAATTTCAAATGAGTAAATGATTTTAGATTGAATTAATTTTTTGTAAGAATGATCTATGAATGAAGACTTAAAAAATAGACGATTCGGATCATTGAAATTCGATGTATAATGGACCCTCATATATATATATATATATATATACATACACACAAAAACACACACACACAAAATTGCACATTTACCACAATATAATAATACATAAAAATCACAGTTCAAAGACTGTTTAAAGACACTTTGATTAAGGGTACTTTTTCAATTGGTTAACAACCATGTAATGATGTAAATGAATACGCTTCTCTTAGTTTCAAACACATGTGATTTCAGTGAACCTAAGTCTGTCTCTGAACCTTATGTATTATACGTACACACAAAATTAAAAGACCATTGGTCGTCGTATATTTTACATCATACGCTTCCCTTCTATTATAACAAATTGGGTTTTTATCACAAAAGATCCTTAAAATTGACTCATATCATCAAGATGTTCCATAAAATTGAAAATTATCAATATAGTTCCTAAAAATAGGTGTAGCATATCAATATAATTATTCTGTCACAATTCTATCAAAAAAAAATTTATATGCTAACGTGACATATAAATGAAAAGCACCTCTTGCACTGCATTGGAGAAAAACTAGAACCAAAATTGAAAATCCTAGTTCTGGGTGTACCAGAAAACTAACAAAGTCGTCCGACGTCTGTGCAATTGCGAAGCCAAGTCTGTAGTTCAAGGCCTAGCATGATGGAGGTATCCCGTCATCGGTGGGCAGTTTGTTCGTGGGAATCGTGCCCTAAGGCAGCAGCCAGCCTCTGGTTTTCTGGATTGGTGTCGTCAGGGACGATGCCCCGCGATGAAGGCGGCGTCCAGGCCGTCGTGAGTCTATAAATTACAGATTGCCAACCACGACGTTGTGTCTTAGCGCGACTTCAGGTCAGCACGGCTCCAGTGCAGGGGGAAGACAACTAATAGTCTTCGTTTCTCTGTGCTGCTGGCTCAACTAGCTAGCGGCTTGTCTCGGCTCAAGCATGGTTTCAAGTCATGGTTTCAGCGTGAGCTAGAGTTTAAAATCTCTTGTTTTCTTTCTTTTTCTTTGCTTGTTCACATATATTCAATTCACATGATATATAATTATATATTAATAATACAAACACAACTTTAGTAGAATTTATAATTCGTAACGCGAAAAGTTATGTTCATGTATATGGTGAAGGTTTATGCAATCAGGCTGAAAAAAATATCGACAATTAAGATCGTGTTTTAGAACAACATGGATTGCAATGATGAATATTGTGAACAGGTTTGTAGGAGTTCTTCCTTAATTCAATAAAGTCAGAAGTTATTCAAATAAGAGTAATTAAAATGTAATACTTCCCTGATTAAAGATGGATGTTCAAATTCTCTTTAGTGCAGTGTCAAGAGCATACTGATAACGTGGTACAACCTATTCACTAGAAGGATGACAAAGGGAAAGAAAGGTGGAGAATAGGTTTGAGAAATTCAGTATGTTATTCCCCACACCTTGTGCCTTTATTTATAGTAAACTAAGGATGATTCATTGCCTTACAAGTAATACAATCCTAAAGTAAAAAGATGTTTTAGTATCCTAAATGCAATATACTAACAATTTACACAATCACGCATGTGGTAGAAGTATATTCATAACAAATAGTTGTTTTTCCATATATATAAGAGGCATTTAGATATGTGTCCAAAAAATCGGCATGCTATTAAGCTAAGTCCAATGTTATCTCATGTAATCACTTGTAATTAGTTCTCTTTCCATTTATGTTAGGGTTGTAAACCTATAAGTACCTCTTATTAAGAAGAATATAATACAATTCAAAGCATTCTCTTCTTGGCACCAGAGCCAGGTTAAGAAAAATAAAAAAATTATTATTATCGCAATTTGTCCAGAGAACAGAAATCGTCGTACAGCCTGTTGTGCCGCGCACTGTAAAACCAGCGAACGACGCCGTCGTTGCTGATCCGAGTCCATCGAAGACCACCGCACATCCAGTTGTGTACCATGCCCGTCCGACCAGCGAGCGACGCCGTCGTTGCTGACCGGAGTTCACCAAACCGATCCATGCATCCACTCACGACCCACTTCTGCATCACGTACTCACTATGCATCGATCTGATCAAACCGAACAGGAGAATAGGATCAATCGTGACCAATTCAAGTCGCGTGCATTGGTTGCCGAAGCTAAGGCAGATTCTGATCATACAAGTAATGATGGTAAGGCTTTAAAAATTTCTGCATCTGTTATGAATAGTACATGGATAATTGATTCTGGTGCTACTGAACATATGACTTGTGATTCTAGACAAGTCCAAACCCTAAAACCATCCACCAATACTATAGTTAGTGCTGCCAATGGTAATGTTGTCCCCATTATTGGGGAAGGCGATGTCTCCCTCTCTGATACCCTGAATTTTGACTCCGTACTTGTTGTTCCTTCCCTTGACTATAATTTATTATCTGTTGCTCAAATAACTATCGCCCTACATTGCCTTGTTATTTTTTGGCCTTCCTTTTGTGTTTTGAAGGACATTCGGACTCGTAAGACGATTGGTTATGGTATTCGGAGGGGAAAGCTCTACTACTTGGAGCTGACATCGAACAGTTCTCGAAATTTGACTCAAGCTCGTGTCGTGGAAGGATCTCATGAGGAGAGGGATAAAGCTTCGGAGGTTTGGTTGTGGCATCGTCGACTCAAGCTCTTCTTTCGGCTATTTACGAAGGTTGTTCCTAGCCTATTTGTTAAGCATGACGTTTCTAGCTTTAAATGTGGTGTTTGTGAAATGGCTAAAAGTCATCGTACTTCATTTCCGTCCAGTATGAATAAAAGTTCAGTTCCATTTATGATAATTCATTCTGATGTTTGGGGGCCATCTAAAACTGCTACGTTTGGTGGTGCTCATTGGTTCGTTACTTTTATTAATGATTGCACACGTATGACTTGGGTATGTTTGATGAAGTCCAAAAGTGAAGTTCCTTCTTTGTTTCAGCAGTTTTATAAAATGGTACAAGTACAATATAAGTCCCACATACAGGTTCTCAGGAGTGATAATGGCGGTGAATATGTTAACCCTGACCTTCGTTCCTTTCTTGATCATCATGGCATTGTTCATCAAAACACGTGCCCATATACTCCACAACAAAATGGGGTTACAGAACGCAAGAACTGTCATCTTTTGGAGGTTGTTCGTGCTTCTTTGCTCGAGGCTCATCTCCCGTTATCCTATTGGGGAGAAGCCCTCACCTCAGCTGCGTATCTCATTAATCGTGTTCCATCCCGATCCGTTGATTTTCAAACACCACTTCAGGCTCTCTCCTCACACATTGATGCTCATGCAGTCCCCAATCTTCCACCTCATGTGTTTGGCTGTGTGGCATTCGTTCATCTTCATAAATAGCAGATGAGTAAGCTTGAACCTCGGGCCTTACGGTGTGTGTTTGTAGGGTATGCCTCAAATAAGAAGGGATATCGTTGTTATCACCCTCCGACGAAAAAGTTATTTGTCACTATGGATGTTGCTTTTCATGCGAATGATATGTACTTTGCCAATCCTGAGTCTTCACTTAAGGGGGAGAATCAAACAGAAGTTCAAACTCTTGACTATACTATTCCGGAGACAGATAGTATGAATGATTTGGATTTAAGTGGTGATGTCTTGCAAATAAGTGGTGATCATTCACAATAAAATAATAATGTGAATGAATTGGAGGTAAGTGGTAATGTCTTGGAGACAAGTGGTGATCATTCACATGGAAACAATGTTGAAAACTTTGAAAGTAACGAGTTGACTGCACCAGATAACTCACAGCCTTCATCTCTGCCTGACAGGTCACTGTCAGTTTCCTCACCAGCGGACAACCCTGTGTCGCCAACTACCTCACAATCGATATCACCGCCCTTGAGCCCCAATAACCATAATCAATCGCCTTCGATCCATGATGCACCACCGCCACGTCGCTTCCCTGACCGTGTAAACCAAGGTATTCCTAAACCTACTTATGAAGCTGACCCTAAATGCAAAACTAGGTATCCAATGAATAAGCCTAACCCTGAATCCAATATGTTATACCCATTAACTAATAATGTGTCGACCAGTCACCTGTCAGAATCAGATAAGTCATTTGTGTATCAATTATCTACTGTATCTATTCCTAACAGTGTGCAGGAGGCTTTAGCTGATCCACGTTGGCAAGCAGCAATGAATGAAGATTTAAAATCTTTGAAGAAGAATGCTACCTGGGAGATCACAGACTTGCCAGATGATAAGAAACATGTGGGATGTAAATGGGTTTATACTGTGAAGTATAAAACTGATGGGACAGTGGATCGCTTCAAGGCAAGACTAGTAGCAAAAGGATACACTCAAAAATATGGAATTGACTATACAGATACATTTGCTCATGTGGCCAAGATCAACACCGTTCTTGTTTTGTTGTCCTTGGCTGCAAATCTTGATTGGCCTTTACAGCTGTTTGATGTGAAGAATGTCTTCTTGCATGGAGATTTGACAGAAGAGATTTATATGGATCTTCCACCTGGATGTAATGCTCCAGATAAATACAAAAGAAAGGTGTGCAGGTTGAACAAATCCTTGTATGGCTTGAAGCAGTCTCCTCGAGCATGGTTTAGAAGATTCACAAAATCTATGAAAGCATTTGGTTACAAACAAAGTAACTCCGATCATACTTTGTTCATGAAAAGACAGAATGGGAAGCTTACTGCACTTATTGTGTATGTAGACGATATGGTGGTAACAGGTAATGATCCAGAAGAACGTGCAGCCTTACAAAGATACCTGTCTACAGAATTTGAAATGAAGGACCTTGGATCCCTGAAATATTTTTTAGGGATTGAGGTGTCGAGAAGCAGTTTTGGAATTTTCTTGTCTCAGATGAAGTATATTATTGATTTGTTGCACGAAATTGGCATGTCAGCTTGTCAACCAATAGCTACACCATTAGAAGAAGGATTGAAACTTAGTGTTGATTCTAATCAAGTACCAGTTGACAAAGGAATATACCAAAGGTTAGTAGGCTGCTTGATGTATTTGGCACACACAAGACCGGACCTTGCTTATGTCTTGAGTGTAGTGAGTCAATACATGCATGATCCTGGAGAACAACATATGAATGCCGTGATGAGAATATTGCGATATTTGAAGGGAAATTCAGGCAAATGAATTTTGTTTAAAAAGAAGAATCACTTTAGTGTTGAAGGTTATACAGATGCAGATTGGGCAGGTTCAATTGACGATAGGCGCTCAACATCAGGTTACTTTACGTTTGTTGGGGGTAACTTGGTTACATGGAGAAGTAAGAAACAGAATGTGGTTGCCCGTTCCAGTGCAGAAGCCGAATATAGAGGTATGGCTTTGGGAATTTGTGAAATTTTGTGGCCTAAGCTTCTGTTAAGCGATTTGGGTATACAACATGATCAGCCCATGAAATTATTTTATGATAATAAAGCTGCCCGTGACATCGCACATAATCCGGTACAACATGATAGAACAAAGCATGTTGAAGTTGACCGGTTCTTCATCAAAGAAAAATTGGAAGGGAAAATAATTGAAGTACCGGCGATAAGAACAAAATATCAGTTGGCAGATATCCTCACAAAAGCTGTTTCAAGTCACAAGTTTTCAAGTTTCTTACACAAGTTGGGTATGAGCGACATATATGCACCAACTTAAGGGGGAGTGTTGACTTTTGTATTTTAGGTAGGATCCCTAATTGATTGTAATTCCGTGTATTCTCATGTAATCACTTGTAATTAGTTCTCTTTCCATTTATGTTAGGGTTGTAAACCTATAAGTACCTCTTATTGAGAAGAATATAATACAATTCAAAGCATTCTCTTCTATTCCAACATTATATTTGAAAATTAATATATTAACATAAACCCGCTTACAAAACATACGACCTAACTCAAGGGACAAGTACATAAATGGATAACATACCTATAAGTGAGATATGAAACCACACTATAAGGTACAAAAACATAATATACTCATAAGCAAGACAGATTGCTTTGTGATACACATTGATTATCAAAAAAGAATCTATCATATAGGGAGATAATACAATTAACCTCAAAAATTAAAAATAAAATATATGAATGGATTTAGAGGAGGAAGAAGGAGAAAAAAATAATATATATGAATGGGGTTTAGAGGAAGAAGAAGAATAAATAACAAAAAGAAAAGAGCAATGCTTCTCTTAAAATATTTTTTATACCATATTTGTCCCACCTCTCTAATGGAGGTAGAATCCACTAATACATGTGAATTTCATCTTTATTAAAGACGTAGTACAAATATGGTATGAAAAATATGATAAGAGTAGCATTTTTGAAATTAAAAAAAAAAGATAATTGGGAAAAGATTCAAATTCTATAGTATATTTTATCATTACAGAGATAATTATTAAATAATACTAAACTCAAAAAATGAGACTTAAGGGGGTGTATCCAATTAAGATTTTGATAAATTTTAAAAGAATTTAGAAATCTAGGTGTATTCATTTAAGATTTTAAATGAATCTGTCAAACTCCAATGGTATTTAATCTTGATTTTTGAAGAGTCTGTCAAAATCTGGTGGTATTCAATCTCGAGTTTTTAAAAATATTTCAAAATCTGGTTGTATTCAAAATTCAATAAATTTGTAGGAATTTAAGAGTTGAAGGATTTCCCTATTAACTTCGTTTTATTTTAAGACTTTGTACCCAATAAAGAAATGAATCTATTATTTTCCTGGTCACCAAAATTAAAATTATAAGTAGTAACTGATCCATAAGGCGTTTAATTTGTGGTTAACACCAAGAATCCAGATAAAAACAGCAGGTTTGTTACTTGTTGCCAATTAAAGTTAGACACTTAAAGGCATTGGATAAATACAGGCAGAAAACTAAAAACAATTAACTATTAACAACGATTAATCAATTCAAGTTTTAACTAACGAAAGCAGTTGAGCCGTCTTTTTTTTACTGGGTCTTTTAATTTTAGGCACATTCCTTATTAATATGGTCAATGTCTCATGTTCTCTTGTATACATCGCCAATCCAAAACCCCTTTTTTCTCTTTTTCTCGCTATATATACGATCTCTCACCAACTTTTATTCCTCACCAGTTTCTTATATTTCTCCTTTTTGTAATTGTCCTTGTTGGTGCAAGAAAATGTTCATGATAGTGTTTGATCCGAATTAAACTTTTTAATTTTAGAGAGGGAAGGAGCGAGGAGAGAGAGAGATGGATAACTCTATTGGTGCAGGGTTCGTGGCTGTTTTTGCTGTATCTGGAAGCGTGGTTCTTCTTGCCCACCAAGTCCACAAACGCCTTCTCTCTGATTTTATGAAGAATATTGAATCTGAATTAGGTGGTTTCCTCTCTACCCACAAAAGATCGGCTTCTGGTAAGTCAACTTTCTCTAATTCTCTCGTCCTTAATTGTAGCAATGCGTCCTGAACTTTGTGTCCCCTTTCGCACAAAACCAAAAGTCTAAAATTCAATTTTTGTTATTTTTTGATGTACTTAGGAGGATCTGAGAAAGTGCAAACCAAGAAGAGTGTTAGATTTGCAGAGGATGTTGTGGAACCATCATCAAACAACAAAGAGTTCCGCAAGAGGAGATGCAGTAATACTTCAAAGCAGGCCAAAGAGGGTTATGGGAATTATAAAATGGAGGACAACACCATGCCGCTCAACAGGCAAGCTCTTTACAAAGGGATCATTGAATTTAAGGCCTACAAGGGCACACATGCATATTAAAGAATAACTGTCGTTGGTTAAAGTCGTGCATGTCTTTCAATTTGTAAATATTTTCCCTTTTGGAAGAAGTTTACGGCGAGGGCTTTTGTATATATTTTCCTTCTCATAATTACTCATCATGTAATCTTTATATGATGAAGAAATTGTGAAACGAAAATATATATGTTCCGATGTACTAAAGACTTTGTTATCCATAGATTTAGTTCCATGGATGTGAAAAGTCTTCTAGGTGGTGTGGGAGTAGGAAGAAGTGACTCCTTTCGTTTGAATAAAAGGGTAATTTGGTTGTTCATTAGTTGACCAAAACTTAGGAATTATCAAAGATGATTCCATAGAAAGACTGGCATCTACTGCAGGACTCGGTCTTTGCTTGTATATTGACTCTGTAATGTTTCTGTTTCTTGTACATAAAATGATAGAAATAATACAGTCTGCCTGCAGGTTATTTTATAACTTTAGTGTCCCTGCTGATTTTGTAGTTTGATTTTCTTTTATGAACCAGGATCCTCGCCGGATCTTTCCCTAGGGATCCTAGGGATCCCGCAATCTTGTCCGTTAATTTTATATCGTGCGGTCAGTTTTCGTTAGGTACTATTCATATTTGAATTTTAAAATTTTAATTTTAAATAATTTCTGACCGCACGATATACGATGAACGGACAAGATTGTGGGATCCCTAGGGAAAGGATCCGGCGAGGACCCTGGTTCTTCTTTTATATGTAGCAGTATTCTCTTGTCAAACTTATCATTTTAGACTAAATTTAAATTACAAATTAAAATAATTTCACATGTTGACAAATGGTATGGTATGAGAACCCTTCCGTCTATATAATAATGTGTATCGAAAGGCTATAAATTCATGAAAACAAATTTTTTTTTAAATAATAAAATGTATGAATTGATCATTCATGATTCTAAAACATGTTACTTAAGGAAAATAGCTACACATATTTAGGAAAATAAAAAAGTTATTTCACACACTATAATAACAGGAAAATACAACAAAGATTCAAAGGATTATACATGCATACAAATTACCAAGGGGGATGGACAGTGGCGCAGCCACGTGAGGGTGAGGAGTGGCGGCCGCCACTCCCCTCGCCGGAAAACTGGACTGGATATCTGGGTCAGCCCCTCCTCTTGCAGAAACTGAAGCCCAAGAGGAACAATTCGCCCCTCTGTTCTCGTTCAAAAACCTGCCTCTTCCTAATCAGTCACAAAATCGAAAAGCACAATAGGAGGACGCCTAGGTGGGACTAGAAGGGATTAGGCAGAGCTATGCGGAATCTGAATTGCCGGAATCTGAATTATTTTTTTTTGCAGAGCCGGCTGCGAGGAAGCACAATTTGAGATGGTCCCACCATCTTTTTAATTGCTACACGTTTTCTTTTAAATAGTCCCCCATCTTCTTTCTACTTCTTTTTATTTCCTTTTATTTTGTATTAACCCCAATATCACTTTTTATTCTTTTTTATTTTTGTTGTAATGTTTTATTATACTATATATAAAAGAGAACACCTCAAAATGGTACAACATTCAAAATGCTATAAATTGTAGTTCTAGAATTTTAAAAATTACATTGAACCAAAAGGAATTAAAGTAATTCACCACATTGTAATTTTGAATGAATTGAATTATTGTTTCTTGGTTATTGGAATTGTTATTACTGATAATTTAATTGTTGATCATCAACATAATTATTGTTGATTAGTGATAACTTATATGATTATTGATCATTGATTCATTCAATTGTTAGTTTAATTAGTTATTAGTCATAGTAGACTTTAGAATTAATAGTCTAAGTCATTTTTTTCTTTCTTATTATACAGTTATGTAATGGAGCGATATTATAAGAAACAGTGCTTTAATCCTCATACAAAATTTTCGGGTAGTAGGTTTGATATTTATGAGTGGTTGGAGTGTAGTATAGCAAAAAATGTTGCATTTTGCTGTTATTGCTATATTTTCTAATGTGATTTTTATAAAGCAAGAAATATTGGCAGCGATGTCCCCACTTAGAAAGGGTTTTTAAATGTAGAGGATTGAATTATGGACGCTATTACTACACAATAGGATTTGGTTGCTGCCATTTTTTTTTTAACTTTGCACTCTTTTACATTCGCCCCTCCCCTCTACATATCCTGGCTTCGCCACTGGGGATGGATAGGAATCTTTATTTTCTCTCTAAACTTTCTTATTCAGATAGATCATTGTTTTGGACTCTAGGGCTAAGTAAACGAGGATTAGATTGTAATTAATAACTCATTATATTTAAGGTATGTTGAAGGAATACATAAAAAATTGTATCCAATTTGAAAACGAAGGATGAATTACCGAATAAGAAAACTTACTCCTTCAATGTACCAAGAATTTATAAAGTTAAGACTTTGAATGTAACTCGAAAGTCAACTTGAGTCGGATGGACCATGCAAATCCTCTTGTTCTTGATTGTGATTAATCCCTAAAATAAAAAGAGTGGGTTTTACAATCTTGATATCGTTGAACTAGTTTTTCCCCAACACAAGATGCACAGGTACAAGTAAAAATTTGAATCAACCACTCCATGCCTATGCGTATATCCTTGAGTTGTTTGACATCTTGTTGGGAGGAGGCAATTGTGATTTTTTGTGTTGGGTAAAATTTCTAAGGCCCAAAAACATGTGACTCGGCTGCCCTTTTCTTCAGCCCAAGGTTACTGGGTACTAGGACTCCGAATGGTTTTTGCACAACCCTTTTAAGAGGAGCTAAAAATGTCATAAGACCCAAGAAAAAATTTATATAGTCCACATCACAAGAATAAATGTTTCCTTGCTTAATTGTTTGGGTAAAGTACAAAAAACTACATTAACTATTGGTGTCACGACACTTTCATACCTCTTCTTTTTAAAATGACAATGTCATACCTCATCTTACGAATTTGTGTCAATGTCGTACATCCGTCAGTTTTTCTGTTAATTTTTTTGTTAAGTGCTGATGTAGCTAGATAAGGGGTCACTCACAATCCAACTGGATTAAAATAAAAATTAAAAAATTAAATTTTTTATTTTATTAAATCTCTCTATTCTCTCTTCTCTCTCTCTCTCTCTCTCCCCTATCTCTCTCGCCTCTCTCTCTTCTCCTACACCCGCACCAACCTTCTTCTTTTCGACAGCCCCCAACTATTCCCCATCCCCTCAACCTTCCCCAACCCACTCTCATCCCCAACCTCTTCCATTCCCCTACCTCTTCCCGTCCCTTTCGAACCCAAACCCAAACCCTAATTCCCCATTTTCAAATAGAAAACCCCAACCTTCCCCACCCGTCCCTCCAACCTTCCTCCACCACCCTCTCTCTCTCATCTATCTCTTCTCTCTCTTTCTCTCTCCTCTCTCTCTGGGCTACCTGCAGCTCTTCCCTCATCCCCCTCCCTGCAACCTGCAGCTCTTCCTGCACGCTGCTCGTTTTGAACCGTGACGATCGGAAAATCTCGACGCGTTCGAGAACGCCGGGTCGTCGATGAGTAAGTCGGACATCGCCAGATTTTGCTCCCAGACGAGTGTGTACCGCCCAGGCATGGACATCGCCGGATTCTGATGTGGCGGGTAGCGAGCAGGTGCTTCCTTTCGAGCTCGACGAGGACGACGATGGGTTTTTGGTGGCAGAGAATCCGAGCTTCGGAATTCCCGACGAGATGGGTTCTGTGAGAGAATCAGAGCGATGGGGTCGAGGGCTTTTGTTTGAAAATGGGGAATTAGGGTTAGGGTTTGGGTTCGAAAAGGACGGGAAGAGGTAAGGGATGGAGGTGGGTTGGGGAAGGTTTGGGGGACGGGTGGAGGAATGTTTATGGGTTTGATGGCTGTCGAAGAGAAAAAGAAGGTTGGTGCGGGTGGAGGAAAGGGGAGGCCCGCACCCCTAGGCCATTTTAATTTTTTTTTGTTTTTTTATTCTTAATTTTTTTTTATAATATTTAATTATTTTTTAGTCCAGTTGGATTAGTGAGTGGCCCCCTATCTAGCCACGTCAGCACTTAATAGAAAAATTAACAGAAAAACTGACGGAGGTACGACATTGATACAAATTCGTAAGATGAGGTATGACATTGTCATTTTAAAAAGATGAGGTATGAAAGTGTCGTGACACCAATAGTTGAGGTAGTTTTTTGTACTTTACCCTAATTGTTTTAATTAATGGAGTGAGCAGATTCGAACTTTGTACATCAATCCGAACTAGAAAACACGACACACAATTATTTCAATTGTGTTTTCGACAAGCATTCGGATATTTTTTTTTTTGAACAAACGATATTATCTACATTAGGGAGAGGATGAGCTTAGTCTCACAATAAGCTAGCAATAATGTTGTTCAAACTCGTCTTTGGCAAAAATCGAACCTAAGCGATATTGAAAGAACATCGAATAAAAGGATAAATACTCTAACCACTTAAGTTATAAGTGCTTTGTAACATTTGGATGTGTTGAGAAAAAAAAGAAAAGAATGAACCAAAAAAGAAACAATTATTATATTGGATGACAACTTGTAAAAGACTAAATATTGCTAAAACGTATAAAAGGGATTAGATTTTATAAAAAATTTGAAGGGTTTTTATTAGAAATAGTCTCTAAAATGAGCACCAATTATCAATTTGGTCTTTAAAGTTGAAAATCAATAAATGTCGTCTTGTAACATGACTAAGAACATTTTCGTCAAATATTTTGTTAAAATAATGTTAGACAAACTAAATTTGTGCACCAAATGATGTGTCGCTAATCAGATGTGTACCTTAATTCAAATTAGAATTTAATTAATAATTGTGATAAAATTTTATATAATATAAAATGTGCCACATCATTTGATGCGCAAATTTAATCTACGAAAGTGTATGTAGCACCATCATTTTGTTAGTGAGTTGACATGGCATACATGACAAGTGCATTAAAATAAAATTAAGGGTAAATTACATAGTAACCCCTCAGGTTTGAGCTCTATTACAACCTCATACAACATCTTTAAAACATTTCACTTTCATACCTCAAGTACTATTTTATTTCAATATAATACATCCGTTAAATTTTCCATCCATTAATCCGTTAAATGCTGACGTGGCTGCCACATTTGTGCCACGTGGCTGCCAAATGTGTGCCACGTGGCAAAAAAATAATAATTTTTTAATTAAAAAAAAAACTAAATCTACAACCTAAAAAACAAAACAAACAAAAATTGAAAACACAGAACCTACCCCTCCCCACCCCTCACTTTCACACCTTCCCCGCAACCCATCCCCACCCCTCTTCTCCCTCCTGAGCCGAGCCTCCCAACAACCTCCCTCTTCTCCAACTACCTCCCTCTACTAAAATCGCTCAGATCTAGTCATCGGGGACGACATCTACATCACCAGGGACGACTACATGTCGTCAGGTCTATGAACCTCGCTGGAAAAAGGTGAATCGCACTGCTGCCACAACGGAGAGATCTGGAAAGACGATGTCGGCCTTGTATTTTGAGAATTGGCATTGCTAGCGTTGTATTTTGGGTATTGGGTTCGACCAATTTTTGAAAAAAAAAAGGTCAGAACAATCAAATTGGAAGCTTTGACTACAACGCCAACACCCCCAGAAGCATCGCCGCCATCCTTATCAACTTGTGGTGGTCCGGAACCGTGCACACCATACACCATAGCCATCCTTACAGACTCTGGATGCGTCAACAGTGGTGGTTGTGTTCGTGTAGGGGTTTGAAATTGGGGGAAAGGTAGCGGAGCCTATGTGGATTTGGTGAGATGAGATAGAGTGATGAGAGATAATGGGTTTTAGGCTGGTTGGGGGATGGGGTTGGGTTGGCGGCAGAGAGAGGAGAGAGCTTTGCAGCGAGGGATTTGGATTTGGAATTTTTTTTTTTGTTGAGATTTGAATAAATTGATTTAGTTGTTGGTTTGGGTCACATGGAGGGCATCCTGCGATTTCCTTAGATTGGGCACGATTGCAAGGTTGAGGTCGTGGTAGGAGCAGATGAAGGCTTGAAGGAGGTCGATGAAATTGGGGCGGGGTGTGGAGTTTGGATGGGAGGGGAATTGAAGAGGGCGTTGCGGTGGTGGAGTTGGAGGAAGAAGGCAGAGGAGTTGAGGGGTTGGGATTCCTGGGATTGGGATTCTCGCAGTTGGAGGGACTCTGGGTCGAAGGAGAGGATGTGAAGAGAGTGGAAGAGATGGAGGTGGTTGGGAGGCTCGAGAGGAAGAAGAGGGGTGGGGTGGGTTCTGAGTTTTTCATTTTTTTTTTTTTTTGAGAAGATTCAGGTTTTTCAAAAAAAAAAAATTAATTATTATTTTTTTGCCCCATGGTACAAATGTGGCAGCCACGTCACCTCTTAACGGATCAATGGATGGAAAATCTAACGGAGGTATTATTTTGAAATTAAATAGTAGTTAAGGTATGAAAGTGAAATGTTTTAAAGATGTTGTATGGGGTTGTAATAGACATCAAACTTGAGGGGTTACTATGTAATTTACCCTAAAATTAAAGTTTCTAAAATGATTTTAAAGTTCTGAAAAAAAAATGACAAAAGAAAAATATCAATAATAAACTGAAACAAACACAATAAACCCACCCAGCAATTCCGGCCGGAGCCGCCCACCTCCACCAACGTCAGCCCCATAAACTTTAAACCTTAAACAACCCTAAGAAATCCAACAGAAAATACCGAAAAAAATACCTAATAGAAAATAACCCTAATTGAAAACTATCCCAACATGATTTTTTTTTTCTTTTTTTTTTGTCAAACGATAGAATTTTGTTAAATTAGGTGTTAAGATTAGTCACCGACGGGGTTTGAACCCAGTTAAATTAGGTGTTAGATTAACCATCGACGAGATTTGAACTCACGCCGTCATGCAAGAATTCAACACATTTCCCAATAGGATATTTAACATTATTGTTATTAACTAACTATAATTGGAATAAAAACATATCCTTAAGTAGTCCTAACTCCTAAACGATCCATCTTGACTAGCTTGTGTATATGTTCTCACGATATCGATGTCGTATTCTGATCATAATTGACATGCATGCACGCATGCAAAGCAGACGTTACTATGTTGCTAACAAATTAGGCAGAGTGTATTATAGGCTCTTTTTTTGCTACGTTTCTTGAAATTCTAATTTAATCTCACTTTGCTTTTTAGAACTTAAATTTTCACTTTGTCCCTTGGAACTCAATTTTCGTTTCATTTTGCCATCAATTCTGTTAGTACTCTATTGTGATATAAGTGGGACCCACTAGTTTGCTGATATGTCCGCCACATCAACTGTTTTGCTAAAATGCAGAGAAAAATCAGGAGGTGCATTTTCATGAAATGCTAAAATGCAGATCTAACAGTCAATGACATGCCCTTTGAGCACTTGAGAAGTTGGAAATTTTCATCAATCTCATAAGCGACTCAGCTGGCAGCTTCACATACAACCCGGCTCCACATATTTCTCTGAAAACAAACTCTCTGTCCACCTTGTTTCTCTTCCTCTCTTCCAATCCGTACACATGCAAGCTTCTAGTAAACTCTGCCAAACAAACATGCGCGCACACACACACCCAAAAAAAAAAAAAAACACACACACACACAAAAACCTTTTCTTAAACCATTTAAAAATAATACTAAAAACAAAACCCTGTTAATCATCAGCAATTGATCAAGAATCTAAAGAATTTAGATAGAGAATGAGAAAGCTTAGGAGAGAGATAGAGATATTTTCTGTAAACTGTTTTTCTTATTTCTTCTTACTGAAGTTATTACATCCTACTGATATTTATATAAAGGCCATACATCATAACCACCTATCTAACAATCCCAAGTAACTACACCTATATTGAGTTGACAAGTGGCACCATATCTACCCTTGATTATACTCTAACATCCCCCCGCAAGCTCATGTTTAGATGAACCAAGCATGAGATTGTTACAATGAATTTGGAATAATGGTGCACTAAGTCCCTTAGTGAAGATATCGGTAAACTGTTCTCGAGAAGACACAAACTGAACTCCAAGACGTTTTTGTGCAATCCGCTCCCTGACGAAATGAACATCCACTTCAATATGTTTCGTCTTTTGATGTTGGAGATGATTAAATGATAATGCGATGGCAGATAAGTTGTCACAGAAAAGAACAAGGGAAGAAGGGATTTGAACCTGCAGAAATGATAGAAGTTGTAAGATCCAATCAATCTCAGCAGTGGTACTAGACATTGCGCGGTACTCAGCCTCTGTGGAAGACCGAGAGACAGTTTGCTATTTCTTGGAAGACCAGGAGATAGGATTAGCACCAAGAAACACCACCATTCCAGTAGTTGACTGTCGATCATTTGGATCACCTGCCCAATAAGCATCACTAAAAGCCCGAATTGTCAAATCACTCTTGGAGTAAGTAAGACCAAGCTGCATGGTGCCTTTCAAATACCGTAATATTCTCTTTACTGCAGTGAAGTGAGACACCATAGGGTTTTGCATAAACTGACAAACTTGATGCACAGAGAAAGAGATATATGGACGAGTAAAGGTAAGGTATTGTAAGGCACCCACAATGCTTCTATAGGCAGTAGGATTGGTATATGGAATGCCATCATCCTTCAATAATCGGTTATATGGTAAGCAGGGAGTCTCACAAAACTTGGATTTGAGCATTTCTGTCTTCTGCAATAGATCTTGAATATACTTAGACTGGGAGAGAAACAATCCAAAAGCTGTTCGAGTGATTTGGATGCCAAGAAAATAATGTAACTCCCCAAGATCTTTAAGGTCAAACTCAGAAGTAAGCGAACCAATAACCTGTTGTATAGCCGTCAATGAACTTCCAGTAATGATAATATCATCAACATATAACAATAGAATCACAACTGCACTGCCAATTGTATTGATGAATAGAGAGGAATCGGAGTATGTGGATTGGAACTCTATTGTTGGTAGAAAGGTAGTGAATCTTTCATTCCATGCACGAGGGGCTTGTTTCAAGCCATAAAGAGACTTGTGAAGCTTACAAACAAGATGCGGATGACTTGAATCTTCAAACCCCGGAAGTTGTGACATGTAGACCTCTTCTTGCAGTAAACCATGCAAAAATGCATTTTTCACATCTAATTGTCGAAGAGGCCAGCCAAAATGAGCAGCAAGAGATAAAACTAACCTCACTGTGGTTGGTTTAACCACATGACTAAAGGTCTCTCCAAAATCTAAACCAGGTTCTTGGCTAAAACCTTTGGCAACCAAACGAGCCTTATGTCGTGCAATGGAACCATCAGCATTCCGTTTTAGTTTAAACACCCACTTACAGCCTACAAGATTCTTCTGAGATGGTAAGGAAACCAATGACCAAGTACCTTGAGAATGAAGAGCATTTATTTCCTCATGTATAACATTGTACCAAACTGAAACCTTAAGAGCATTCTTATAAGATGTAGGTTCGATAACTGAGAGGTCCACTTCACTAGAGTCCGCCAAGGCAACAAGAAAGGCCTTGCTTTTGATGATACCACTTTTGCTCCGTGTTTGCATAGGATGCAAGTTAATGGGAGCTATAGGAAGAACCACTTGCAAATTCTCAGAGAAAAATGGTGAGCTTACAGAATCAACAGGTATAGAATCCTCAAGACCATGTGTAGAATCCACATGGACTGTAGAGGAAGAACTGGGGCCAGCAGTAATGGACTGTGATTGTATTTGTTGTTGAGAAACAAGAGGACTTTGAGGAACAGGTGAAGATGAGACTGCAGTAGACACTGGTGCTAGTGGCATTGCCTCATGAGTGGTGGAAACAGAATGTGTATGAGTGGAAGGAGATAAATCAGAAACCAAAATGTTATCCAGTGTGGGAATGCATGTGGAATGAAGAGGACTACTTGTAGCCGCAGGCAGGAATGACTTATTACTATGAGAAATCAGGTCGGTATATGGAAAGTCTAACTCATTGAACACCACATGCCTAGATATGTAATACTTGTTTCGAGAAACATCAAAACAAATATAGCCCTTGTACTGAGAAGCATACCCAAGGAAAACACATTTAGTAGTCTTTGGTTGTAATTTTGTTTCATTATAAGGTCTGAGAAAAGGGAAACATGAACAGCCAAAGATCTTAAGATGGGAAATGATGGGGAGTGTGCCATACAAAGCTTCAAAAGGAGATTTATATTGTAGGGTGGGGGTAGGCATTCGGTTTATAAGGTAAACAGCAGTTTGACAACCAAAAGACCAAAACTTGGAAGGTAGAGAAGCATGTTGAAGTAGTGTGATTGTGGTTTCAATAACATGCCTGTGTTTTCTCTCTGCCAAACCGTTTTGTTGAGGGGTATATGGGCAAGATTTGTGATGTAGAATGCCGTGGTGTTCTAAGAAAGAATGCAACTTGTGATTAACATACTCACCACCACCATCAGTTTGTAATGTTTTGACAGTAGTAGAAAATTGAGTATGTTGATAAGCTCATATTTATACATATTTAACATCAAATTCTCTTATCTTTTGTTAGTTAGTTTCTTATATTTTTGAGTTATTTACTTTGTTTTTGTGTTTTATCGAATTTATCTAGCTAAGAAAATAAAAATAGCATAAGTGTGATTTTATGTAATAAATTCATGTCAAAACTGTTTAGTTTCTAAATTAAATAAAATTTATATATATATATATATATAATAATAATTTTTATCATGTTTGTTTTATATAAAATGAGATAATATAAAATTAAGGAGTGCTGAACTCAATGAATAAAAAGAATTGCAGAGGAGTGGAGGGAATTAGGCAGCAGAAATAGAAAAAGCAGAAGTGGAAAATGAGTGGAATGGTGGGAATGCATGATAGGAATAAAGAAATAAACAAAGCACGCAGAAGGGAATAAATGGGACACCAGCGAGGTCAGCACGGGGGAGAAGGAATAAGCTGCCCTTTGGCAGCAAGGTCAGAGAAAGAAGGTCTGTCGCGAGGAGGCATGTGAAGCTGCCTTGGTGGAAGTGAGCTACTGACGCGGGAATAAGGAGGGGAGGTGTGCGAGGGCAGCACCTGGCAGTCGCGGGGTGCAGAGAGGAGCGTGCTGCCTGGCAGTGGGTCAGAAAGCAGCAGCTGCCTTGAGGCAGCTGGAAGGGACATGTGGCAGCTGGGAGGACAGGCAGAAACGAGGGCAGTCAGCACGAAGGAAGGCTCGCAGGTCAGCACGGAGGGAGCAAGCTGCCTGAAGGCAGCAAGTCGCACGCGGAACTGGGGATAGAGCTGCGGAAATCGCGAGACGTGCAGGGAAGTGAGCAAGTGACGTGCTGGCAGGCGCTGTCTTGGCAGCTGGCGAGAAACAGTCAGCGCAAAGGCAGAGGTCGCGCGGAAACCAAGACGCAGGAGCACGGGGTCAGCACGGAGAAGCAACTGTGCAATCCTCTCGGTGTGAACAGAAGTCAGAAGCAACACTGCAGTCCTCATTCGGTTTAATCCTCCAACTCACGTTTTATTTCTGTTTTAATTTCAATAATGTGTAACTAATTTTATTTTGGCTAGAGTTTAATTCAAAACCATGAATATATTTGTAATATGAATTGATTACCTTCAGTTGTGATTTCTGAGTTGTGATTTAATTTGCTTAACTGCTTGATTGATAACTTATTTTTGTATGTCGATTAAGGATGCATACTTAATTTACATGCATGAATTTGATGCTAGAATATAAGTGAATTTCACCTAATCGTTATGAACTTATATTCACAAGTAGTGAAGGTCGCTTATAAACGATCGCGTTAGGTAAATTCTTGGCATAAGTTTCATGCAATTCATAGTAACAAGTGCCTCGTCAATGCTTATGATTTTCATAAAACTTAATGATTCTTGCTTGGATCTCTATTATGCAATTCATGTAGGGAACTTGTGGGGAATGTTTTGGGTTGTCGTATGCAATCATCCAATCCATTAACTTAAGGAAAATCTGAGAATTAATTTAAGCGGACCTAATTAATTTGGGGCGTTGAGAATTTACAATTTATTGAAAGAACAACTGAAAATCAATTTAGGTTGCATATATGTCATGTGTGGAGAAGAACCCTCTAGCCATTCCGTCATTTATCATTTTACCTTAATTTTATGTTTTTGTCAATTTTGTAATTTATTTAAGTTTAATTTACTTTTCATCAAAATCAATCCCCCATTTTATTTTAAAGTGTTAGATTTATTAGAAATCATTTTAGTTTGTATTTTCTTAAGTCTTGAGTTATTTTGAGTCTTTTGATTTGTGTTAGATTATTTGTTAGTTTTATTTTGAGTTATTCTAGTTAAGTGTTTTGAGTCTAGTTTAGTGTTTTAAATTTTGTTTTTACGTTTTTAATTTAATTTTACTTTGGTTAGCATCCCTAGTTAATCCCCGGCCTAGAACGATCCCTACTTATCCATATACTACAATTATCACAAATAGGGTTTAAATTTGTGCGTTAGTTATTTTCGCATCATATGTACAAAAGAGCAGAACCTCACAAAGGTGTCAAAGAAATCAGATTTATTTATAAGAGATAATATCCAACAAAACTGAGTACACTCATCAATTAGTGTGACATAATATTTGAAACCATCTATAGAAGTACAAGGAGCAAGACCCCAAAGGTCACTGTGTACAATTTCAAATGGAATGGAAGATTGATGAGTTCTAGGTGAAAAAAGGTAACCTAGTGAATTTACCCTATAAACACCTCTGACACACAGTGGAAACAACATCTTTATCACATGTGATATTGGCATTTTTCAGTATCAATGAGGTAGTAGTATTAGAAGGATGACCTAAACGTTTGTGCCAAACACTGGAATTGATAAACTATCCAAGACATGTACTAGCTTGAGGAATTGAAGGTCTAGATTGAGCAAGAGCTGGTATGGGATAAAGTCCATTACTGCACGGGC
The DNA here is from genome assembly GCA_035220775.1 of Malus fusca. Classification (NCBI taxonomy): domain Eukaryota; kingdom Viridiplantae; phylum Streptophyta; class Magnoliopsida; order Rosales; family Rosaceae; genus Malus; species Malus fusca. Next base: position 4,402,991 of record CM069070.1, on the reverse strand, counting down.
CTTTGTGTAAGATCCTCCATGTGGCTTTGTCCTGGATCCAAAAACAATAGGCATAAAAAATGAGCCAACAATTGTTATCAAGACAGATTTGATGAACTAATAACAGGTTATGAGTTAACTTGGGTACATATAAAATGGAATTCAGTTTAATGAGAGAAGTGGAAGGCTGAATAACACTGCTACCAACATAAGACACAGTCAAACCTTCACCATTAGCAGTCTGCACAAGCTCAGTAGTTGGATATGGAAACGCCAGAGACAGGTTTTTAAGGTCAGCAGTCATATGGTTGGAAGCTCCTGAATCCGCAAGCCAAAACTGAGGAGAGTTCTGAGAAGATGAGCCGTGTGGTTGATGAGATACCACAGTATTCATAGCATGTAATTGAGGCGAAGTTGGAGATTGAGTATAAGACATTGGCACTTGTGAAGGATATCCAGCAGATGCATAAGAGGCAGTGATCAGATGAGACTGAGAAACACCGATATAATTTGGCCCTTTGTCATTATTAAAATAGAACCAAGTGGAGTGGTTTGTTTTGCCACAGATATGATAGCCTTGTTTCGAATGAGATCTCGATCCACAAAAAGCTGCAGAGTGACCATATGTGTTGCACAGTTGACAGATAACTGAAGGAGATCCACCATTAGACAAAGTTGGAGAAGGCCCAAGAACTCCTGAAGTAGGATTAGGATACACATTATAAAACTGTTTGTTGAATTTTACACCTTGATTAAACTTGCCCCTGCCCTTTTGTTTGGTATGATTGAACTGACGGTTCCCTCCTGAGAAGAAACTAGATGGACCAGAATTATTTTGAAACGGAGATGTAGACCCTTTGGTAGTAGAAGAATGATCTGCAACCATAGCAGACAAAAGTGGATTGTGAACATGAGTTTCAACAATAAGTTCTTCAGCAAGAAGTTGAGATCGAAACTCCTTAAGAGATATAACATTCTCACGACCCCGAATCACACATCGAAAAGTATTATATTCAGGAGGTAAGCCATTAAGTGCAAGAATCACAATATCCTCATCCGCAAAATGTACCCCGACAACAGAAAGATAATCTCGAGCTTCTTTAATCTTTTGCAAATACTGAGACACATTATCAGGAATTTCTTGATTGTTTGTAGGTTGGACTTCATTTGAAAGATACTAGTGCTAGAAACAGTGGAGAATTGTTCCTTTAATCTAGTCCATAAATCTTGAGAACTGACACTGCCAATAACACATGAGATAGCAACCGGAGATAAAGTTTCAGTAATCAACTGCATCAAAACCCGATCATGCATTTTCCAGACAGTGTAATCCTCATTTTCAACAGTAGATGAACAAGTCTCAGTATTATTATCAACCACAGAATTTCCAGAACGTTGAATAAAGTGAGCAGGACAAGGGGTAGACCCATCAACAAATCCCATAATCCCATGGCCTTCCAACAACAATTGCATTTGAAATTGCCAATTGAGGTAGTTAGAATCATCCAATTTCACATGAACAGATGCAGAAACAGTGGAAACAAGAGATGTTATGGGAGATTGAACAATCTGAAGTTGAGAAACAGTCACCATAATGTCGTAAATCAATTGAGAAATTTAACAGAGACAATACTACAAACACCTGGCAGGCAGAACAAACAATTTGTACTTTTGAAGAGAATCGAATATGGCAGTACCAGAAACCCTAGAAATCGAATGAGAAGATACCAATCTTTGAAGAACCACAACACGAATTGCAGAAATCGTTGTGGGAAGAAGACGAAGAACGCAACGAGCAACAAGTAACGAGTAGCGGAAGCAACTAGAGGATCGAAGATGCGCAAGCAACACCGGCGATGGATACCATGTTAATCATCAGCAATTGATCAAGAATCTAAAGAATTTAGATAGAGAAGGAGAAAGCTTAGGAGAGAGATAGAGATATTTTCTATAAACTGTTCTTATTTCTTCTTACTGAAGTTATTACATCCTATTGATATTTATATAAAGGCCATACATCATAACCACTTATCTAACAATCCCAACTAACTACACTTATATTAAGTTGACAAGTGGCACCATATCTACCCTTGATTATACTCTAACAAACCCAACAAGCAGAAGAACAAAAAGATTCAATATGTAGAGACAAAAGGGAAAAATTGGAAAATGGGGATGGTGGGTTTGATAAACTCACCGCGGTTGGTGGTGTTCTTGAAGTGCAAGAGAGATCTCAGCAAATGGGGGTCACATTCACAGTCGCAAGAATCTATGAGAAGGGAGAGAAGAAGATCATGGTGTTGTGGGGATAAAAAAAGTAGAAAACGGACCGTTTCATGTAGGTTCACAGAAAACCAAAGGGGTGAATTCTCACTAATTTCCAACGACCATAAGTGCAACCGCACGTCCTTACTCCTATGTGGCTCTGCACTATAGTGGTAGTAAGGTGACTTGGTAATGATGTGGAAGAAGAAAAACCCATGTAGCCCACGACAGCAGCTTTCTAAATATTTTTTAGGTGACTTGGTAATGATGTGGCAATCATATAAGTTGGGTAAGTGCCAGGAGAATCCTCTCCGGTTCCTCTTTGTGAAGATTTTGGGGATCCTCAAATCGTGTCCGTTCATCGTATATTGTGAGATCAATTTTTGTCAGGCACTATTCACATTTAATTTAAAATAAATTATAACTGCATGATATATAATAAACGGACACGATTTGAGGATTCTCAGGATCTTCACAAAGAGGATCTGGAGAGGATCTGGAGAGGATCCCCATTCGGGTAAGTGGACCCATAGTCTGAAATATCGATAATATCGACGAAATATCGAGGATATTTCGGTTTTTTCGAATCACGGATATTTCGGAACATATCCATGTGCATATCGTACAAATATCGACGATAATATCGGAAAATATCGATGTTGATAATTGCGCTCACACTTCAGCAATATTTTGTCAAAATATCGGTGTAATATCTCTAAAATATCGAAAATATCGATGTAAAGGAAGGAAAAAAAAGAAAAAAAAAGAAAAAAAAGGGGGAAAAGGGAGGAAAAAAAAACACAAAGGGGATTTGAACCCCTCCCATTTTACTCCTCCAACACCGTAACCACCATATATCACTTATGTTTTAGTGATAATATGCTAAAATATTTATATTTATATGAGTGGCATGTTAACAATTACATGCAAACTATTTTGGGGATTTATCATTTGATGAATACTCTTCACAATAAACTTACTCTACACATAGAGATGATGAAGATAGTGAAAATTTTGAACATCATAGGAACTTTATGTGGTATTAAATCACTCATGTATCTTACCATGCAATGTATAAAGTGTAAAATATTGCAGTAAATCATTATATATAAATGATTATGGTGTGTTTAATCTTTTTTTCATTAATTACTACATATTTTCTACACTCACAGTGTTTGCCAGCTCGCTGTATAATCAACTTAAATCAGTTAAATCCATCATGTAATGTATTTCCTTCTAATTTTTTTTGATAAACTAATAGATAATTGACTAAATAAATATTCTCCAAAGTTTCAATAAAAATTTCCAAGTTTTTCTTACAATTTTCGTGGTTTTTATTCAATTTTTATCGATATCGATAATATCCCGATATTTCCATCGAAATTTCCATGTTTTTGAACTACCGATATTTCCGATATCATCAATATTTTATACCATGAGTGGACCTCATGCCTCCGGATCCTCTTTCGGGTAAGTGAACCTCATGCCACGTCAGAGTGCTATCAGAATTATTGACAGAAAATGCAAAGTGAATGAAAATTGGTTCTTGAGGGGGGAAAAGGTAAAATTGAAGTTTCAGGGGGCAAATAAGATTAAAATGGAGTTTGAAGGGGTGTAACGAAAAATAAGTCTATACACGGATCATGTCATATATATGTGCTCTGTTTATTTAATATGCCTTACGAAGTGGAGTTTCAACGGATAAAGCAAAAATAAGCCTATATTATATATACGGATCATGTTATATATATGGCTTGCGAATAGGGAATGTTCGTGAGAATACACTTTTGTTTTGTGTTTTTTTTTTTTTATGCACCCCGTCGTTAATTTTGACCGTCAATTTTACTTTAGTTGTTCAATCTAACGACCATAAAACTACACAAGTTTGTAAGAGGTGAAAAAAATGTGTGAAAAAAATGTGTGAAAAATATTAACCCTTCATAATTATTATCAGCTAGTTGAGCATGTCGCATGTTGAGTTTAGAATTCATGCAAGCCAAACATAATTAGACAAGTCGTCTCTATTTCACTTACAAGCTTTTAGGGCATTACAGGAGGTTGAGCTGCTTTCTTTATTGTTAATCAAGTTCACCTGTCACATGCTTTAGATAAATATATGTTGTCTACATGTTTGATATGAGTGTTGCACGTGAATGATGTGTGAGGATGTGAAGTGTTATCTCACATTGGAAAACAACCATCTTGTTTGCATCATGCCACCCAATGGTTAGCACTACAAGGAGAGATTTTTCAGTATACTTGAAATATGGAACGGTACACCATATGTTATTATACGATTAAAAAAAAGTTATTTTTTCTTCAAGTGTCCCTCCAATTATATAATGAAATATTGTATTCTGCTTTGTGTTTCGCCCACGTTGAAAAATTCTTCCACTACAAGAACCTTTCGATGGGCTTATGGTTTTCGTGGCTTTCATTTGTTAGCTCTTCATATCAATAGTCTGTTCGCTACCTACTCACAGTGTGCCCCGTGAGTCTAAGGAAAAATTAACTAAACCTCCTTACACAATCAATCACCTTAATACAATTTTTTTTAGAGAGTTTTAACGAAAAGCCCACGGTACTGTTCACTTTAACGAAAAACCACTTTTTTACACTAAAAAGTCAAACCTGCTACTATTCACTTTACCCTTTATTTTGTCCTTATCATTAAAACTCAAAGTTTTCAAGCCATTTTCATTAGTTTTCCTTTTTTTTATTGTCCCAACAAAAGGTTTATTCAATATAATTAAACTCTAAGAGCTTGTTTAGTGATAGAAGCATATTTATGCGACTTAGTTAGTTTTTTTTTCTTGGCATTTATGTTGTTAGTTTGTAGTTATTTTAGTATTTTAAGCTATTTTCGTGTGTTTGTAGGTCCAAATGGTTAATGTGGCAAAGAAGTGCATTTTGGAGCATTTTTTGGCATGGAATAAATAGCATATGCTTGGAGCAAAAGGAATGGACGAAATTTGAAGTTTGTGCATCATCATCTCCCTATAAATAACCATTTTAGCACACTCATTTCACCCAACACATTCACCTACCACTACATCCACTCATTTCACCCAACACATCCACTCATTTCAACCACCCAACGCATTCACCTACCACTACATCCACTCATTATAATCACCCAACACATCCACTCATTTAACCTACCAGAAATTGAATTGTTGGTGCACTCATTTAACCTACCAAAATTTGAATTGTTGGTGCACTCATTTAACCTACCAAAATTTGAGTTGTTGGTGTACTCATCTAACCCACCTAAATTGAATGGAATGTGCACTCACCTAACTCACCTAATCCATCATTTCCCTATAAATACCATTGCCATGCATTTCATTGGGAATTCACCATTCTACACATCCATTCACTCCTATACATAATTCCATCTCTATCCAAAGACACTACATTTTCACATCTCACAACTTTATACACTTACACTTTCATCCATTGCCGTGACCTCCATTTAGCCACTCCCCTTTCTTGTGCCGCAACAAGGTGGTGAAAAAGAAGGTCTTTGGCGTTTCAAGCTTGAAGATTGGAGCGTTTTAGGTGTACTTCGTTCTTGCTTTCAATGTCTACTTTGTTATTTTCTAATTTTGTTGCAACTATGAGTGGCTAAACACCTATTTAGTTAGGGGGAAGTTTGAAGCCATGAACATGCTTGAGATATGAATTGATTTCTTCGAATTGTGATTTGATAAGTTGTGATTGCAATTCAATTATCTATTTTATTCATAACTGATTCTTGTATGTTTATTAAGGATGCATACTTAGTTTTCATGCATGAATTAGATGCTAGAATATAAATGAGTTTCACCTAATCGTTACAAGTTTATATTCATGAGTAGTGAAGGTTGTTTATCACAATCGTGTTAATTGAATTCTTGGCAAATGTATCATGCATTCATAGTTATAATTGCATCGTCAACACTTATGATTTTCATTGCACGTAATGATCTCTGATTGTATCTCTATTATGCATTGATATAGGGGACTTTTAGAGAATGATTTGGGTTGTTGCATGCATTCATCCAACTCAATGAGTAAAGGAAAATCTGAGGGTTAATTTGTGCATCACGATTAATCTGGGGTGTTGAGTATCATAGTTTATTGAAAAGCAATTGGAAATCGATTCATGTACAAGTGTGTCATGTGTGAAGAACGGACCTCTAACTAATCCATCCATCATTTTATTTCTCAAATTCATTTTATAATCTGCCTAGTTTTATAACTTGCTTGTTTATTTCAAATTCATCCAAATCAAAACCCCCATTTTACTTTCTTGTTCCAAAGTGTTTAAAATCTATTTTGTTTGTGTTTTAGAGTGTTTTGATTTAAATCAAAACACTAAATTCATCCAAAGTTGTGTTAGAGTCAAATCTGCCCAGTTTGTGTTTTTAGGCAGTTTTGAGTGTTTTTAAGTTGTTTTGAGTCTTTAGAATCTGTTTTGAGTCCCTTGAGTCTATTCAAACGTTTTTAACTTTGTTTTTATGTTTTTGAGTAAGTTTAGAGGTTTTAGCAAGCCCTCCTAATCCCCGGTTTAGAACGATCCCTACTTATCCATACTACAATTGTCAACAAGAGGGTTTAATTTGTGTGTGAAGTTAATTTTTGCACCATTTAGATGTGCTTTTAAAATAATTGAAAGCGTTTTTTGTTAAAATATTTTTAGAACTAATTTTTAGTAAATATGCAAATAAATCCTGAAAAAAACACTTTAAGTGCTTTTAGAACCCAAAAATATTTTCTCTAAAAACGCTTTCAATCTTATTAAAAACACATTCAAACGAGCCTTAAATCCAAACAAATTAGTATGATTTAATATCATATATATCCTAATCTCATCAATTATATTGATTTTGTTGCTCACGGAACTCATATGACTCACCATCTGCATTAATCAAATAACTAATCAGCAAGTTGCTTCATTTTGTTTCATACTTTTCGTTTTGTGGTGGTGTTAGTGTGCGTGGCTATAATTTGATGAACCCTTACCATTTAATATCTCTAGTCGAAAAAGTCAATCAATTTACTTGTTTTTCTCTTTGATATCTACAAATGATACTGGAAGAAAATCGAACACAAAAAGCAGCAATATAAAACTTTCTACTAACTAAATGGTATTAACACAAAAATAAAATAATTCAAGGCAACATCATTTAAATTGAGAATTTGTTGACTGTGAAACATTGCGATTAACATGATTTGCGCTAGAAAAAATATGGCTTTTGTTTATAGCTTAAGCAATAAAAGTGGTGATATTGCAGATGATAAAGTTATCCTTAGATGATTGTTGTTTCCACGTACCTCTTTCAATTTTTAACCATTTGATCGAATTAATTAAAAAATCAAAATACATAAATTAACAAGAAGTACGTGATAGATAAAAATAGATATGTGGACAGCACAGCAGCTACCACTCAAAACATACATGGGATCTAGGTTACCCAAGCTAGGCCATAGCCCGCGAGAGAGAATATGTGATTCCGCAATTCAAACACATATTTCTTACATATAGAGAAAAAAAAATGAACACTTAAACTACAAATTTCTTGTTTCTACTTATTTGTTTTATTCTATTTATTTCAAATTATAAAACGAAATTGTATGCTCAAAACCAGGAGAAGAGATTTCTAAAAATTGATCACTTAAACTACAAATCTCTAGTCTCTACTTATTTGTTTTGTTTTATTTATTTCAAATTATAAAACGAAATTTTATGCTCAAAACCAGGAGAAGAGATTTCTAAAAATTGATCACTTAAACTACAAAATCTCTCGTCTCTACTTATTTGTTTTGTTCTATTTATTTCAAATTATAAAACGATATTTTATGCTTAAAACTAGGAGAAGAGATTTCTAAAAAGGAGATGGATTGTATGCCCTCCCCATCCCATCCCCTCGTATTTTATGTGGTCACGGTTAAGCCACGTCAACATTTTATATTGATTTTTTATAGAAATAATAAGACAAAAAACAATAGGAATATAAAATGTTGACGTGACTTAACCGTAACCACAGAAATAAAAGGGGATGAGAAGGGCATGGGATGGGGAGGGCAGACAATCTATCTCCTTCTAAAAATTGATCACTTAAACTACAAATCTTTCTTCTCTACTTATTTGTTTTGTTCTCTTTATTTCAAATTATAAAACGATATTTCATACTCAATATCAGGAGAAGAGATTTCTAGAATGAATTAATAATTATCTAAATTAGATAATCTAGATATTTCCTGGATTGTGCTTCAAAGAGTGGAGTAATGATTAATTAATTGAAGGATGATGTGACTTTTGTTGGATGATTAATCATCTGTGCAATTTGTAGACGTAATATTGATCAATTTCGTAGGGGCAATTGGATACAATTAATTAAGCCAATAAAATGTTGGATGATAAAAGTGTATAATGTGAATGTGACAGAGATCATGAACTCCCAGTCCCTCATGAGTCTTCGCCCTTAACTTTAATAACAAACGAGTACCGTGCTAAAGCTTCAATTGCGTTCTTGGCCTGCGTTTTGGATTTTAGGGATTTTCATTAGGATAATAACTTGCTTTGCCAAATTTTTGGTCATGCAGATAAAGTACGCGTGTGTATATAAATATATTCAAAAAGGCACATATTCGATACTTTTTCTTCTTATAAATAAATATTTTTTTCGACTTGAAATAGATAAGTTGATCGGAATAGTGTGTTTTTCTTCTATATCCAAGTACAAACTTTCTTCCTGTATTTAGGTTAGGCTTAATTGTAGCACTGAAGTTTCTGAACTCTCGTATTAATTTCTTTATTCGGCTTGAACTTAAGAATATGTTGGACCATTGATCATTTTCACTAATGTCATCCTTTTTTTCCCGTTAAATTTAAGGGTATATTAGAACTTCAAAAAAATAATAGAAGAAGCTAAAAAATAAATGAATATTTATAAACTAACATCTAAAAGTGAAGGTGACACACCCCGACCCAGAATGTCCATTTTGACTCTGAATCGAGCTGTGTTGGCCGACACCCGGAGGGTGACGAAGCCATAAAATGTAGTGATGTGGAAAATGTGAATAAATTTAAACCTAAAAGTGCCTAAGTATAGGAGTGCGCTAGTGAGCGGGAATGAACCCATATCACACGTGACGTCAGAGCATAAGTAAAGTACAGTAGAATGGATTGAGAATTATACCATCAGAGGTAGTCTCCAATACCATATTTGCCAAGAATCCTCGTCGATACGAAAGTTCAGTTGTTAAACCTGGAGGGGCGAAAAATAAAGGTGAGTGGGCCTAAAAATAAAGTTTTATAAAAACCTTTTTGAAAGCGTTATAACCCCTCGCCGTAAAACAAGCATAGTTTCCAAAATATACATACTACGTATAGTATGAAAATACTTACCGTAACCTACAAAATCACAAGATTGCCAATACAGCACAATAGTTCATATATAAGTGCATGACGTCAGTAATCGTATACTTTTGCATAAGTAAACATATCAAACCAAGTGTTCATCAACACATTCTAACACACGAGTTCATGCAAAACTATTCTGACATGAACATGACTGGGTGTAATAATGATATACGCTATAGTGCTACAATCACGTGAAGACTGGTGTTATTCGCGGTCACATATGAGTCGGAGTTGCTTATTGCAACATGTACGACAGGACTGGCACCTACTTGGATTCAAGGCGAGCATGCGGTGTGGATGTGAACATACACTTGAAAGACTGGCCCTGGCCCTGGGCGAGCACTAACACCGGGTGCAGCAATGTATGATGACCAAATAACATAACTATAATCATGCCACAACCATTCAACAATTCTAGCCAATATTATACTATTCATGACATAAATATAATTAAGGCATCCCCTTATAGTAAGATTACCTGCGCATCTCGTAGGATTATTTCATTATTTCCCAACAATAAGGTATTTCTTACGAATGTTAATCTAATTATGGCAATCACGTAGGAAATTCGTTAATGAATGTATATATAGAAACTAACCAATATATATATATATATATATCAAAAGAAAGACCCACTCACAGATCATGTCGTCGAGTTGAACCCGCCTCGTAGCATTGAGAATCCTTGCGAAGCGTTTCGCCTACAAAACGAAACCATTTAGGTAATATAACGTACTAATGTAATTACGTGTTTTCGTACAATGTACGGCTAACAAAGGAACTATCTTAAAACAATCAAATTTCAGAAAACGGACGGCGGATTTGAAATCAGGAAATCAAAATACGCTAAGGAGGGTCCCCGACAAATTTTGTAAAAAGTCAACGGAACAGTCAACGGTTAACCCTAAAAGTCAACCGAGATGCCCCGAGTTCGTTTTTGTCATCCATTTAGTGAAATTATAAAGTTTTAACATAGTTGACCTGACCACCCGTCCCTAATTTTACGACTTTATAAATTTTAAAATAGTGAATTGACGAAAATGTCCTTAGAGGCGAGATCATTGACTTTCATTAACCATATTTTCGTGACATGTATAAGCTACTATTTTAGCATATTCTCGAAGTACTTGGCAATACGAACGCGTAGGCGCAAGCGGGATCAAATTTGGAGCTACGACTAAGATTTTACGGAACTACGAAACTCGAGGGTGTTTTGTGAAATTTGAATTTTGGGTATTTTAATATTTTAATACTTTTTGAGTGGATATTTTGAATATTGTATAATTTTTCTGGTCCGTGGGACCCACACCCACACAAGTTCTCCACCCATTTTGCGCCACGTGTCCCTTATCCCTCTCTTCTTCACTCTCCAGATCTCATCACTCAAACTCTCTCTTTCTCTCATCGCTTCCTGTTCTCACTCTCTCTAACTCTCCTTCTCTCTATCAAACCCGTGCCGTGAGATTGCACCCATCGCCGCCGAGGCCAACGACCACCTAACCCCACCAGCTCTCTCTCTTCTCTTCATCTCAAACCTCGAGACCTTCTCTCTTCTACCTACGTTTACTGCACAGATGCAATCGAACCATCCACCACTGGTGCCGATGAGATGTCACAAATTTTGGGAGAAGGTGAGTCGGAAAAATACCTTGGGATGAATATCTCTAATTGCTTAGTGTAAATCTAAGTGTGATAAGTGATTTTGGGTAGGTTTTTGTGACAGAAATAATTCGGGAAAACTATTTCCCAGTTTCTGACAGACCCGTATCTTGCAGGCCTTTTTCCGACCGCTTTCCGTCCACAACTGATAACCAAAATGGTATCATTCGAATCCCTACCATCCTATCTTCATTTTGGTTCAATTTTGGAATGAAATGGATTCATTCCCGCTCACAGCGCACTCTTATATTTAGGCACTTTTAGGTTTAAATTTATTCACATATTCCACCACACTACAGTGTATGACTTTGTCACCTTCCAAATGTCGCCAAGCACAGCTCGATTCAGAGTCCAAGTGGACATTCCTGGTCAAGGTGTGTCAAAAAGAAAAAAATTGAAATCTGAACTATAAAAATAAAAAATGAAAATGGTTGGATTAGTAACTTGTAAATATTAGGCAATGCGATTTCAAATTTGGTAGGAGATTGGTATGTTATTTCGAAAAGAAAAAAAAATCCTTTCGTCCCTTTGATGCAAAGATGATGTGAAACCTTGTGTCAAACTATTGCAAATAAATAAGATCAAATTTTCAGCATCCAAAACGCATGTGGCATCTCTATGGCCTCAATCATTGACTGACACGTGTTTAAAACTTTAATTTTTCTTAACTTTGTTGTCATACATTTTAATATGTGTCAAATAATTATTAGGGCCACAAAGAGGTTACATCTATGTGCAGAAGATTTGATTTCCAAATAAATGGCTCAGTTTTTTGCAGTAGACTTCAAGTGTTTGTACAATGTCTATAACAATGTAACTAACTATAGAAAACTGTGCAAGATATTCAGGGAGTATGATTCTCTCCCTTCCAAATTCTCTCACCTTCCCTCCTTTCCTCTCATACTTTATTTTTGTCGTTCTCTCTTTATAATTATGTCAACACAAGATGTTAACGTAGCTTATTTGTGACCGCTCAAATAGGAGGGAAAAAAAAAAAAAAAAAAAAGATAGATTTGGAGGGGAGAGAATCCAATCCCGATATTCATACTCTAGTTCTTGACTACCCTTATGGGCAGTTACTTCTCCAAATAATTGTATTTGAACCACAATTGGAGCATTTTTGCTCACCATTGTATACACATAATCATCTGTCACGTGCCCTTTATCTTAATCTTGGTTAATTTTTTTCAAAAATGAAAAAGTAACATTTAATATGAAAGTTAAGTAGAATTAAATGAAAAAAAAATACATGACAAATAATTAAATCTATGGTGAATACACATACGTAACAAATAATTAGATGTGATGAATACACACTATAAATTATAATTATGATGGTGAGCAAAAATGCTCCTACCACAATTTCTAGGAAATTGCTAGTAATTGTCTAGGAAAAAAAAGTAAAAAGAAAAATGAAATAGCTATGGTTGGTTCGTGACACAGTGCTAGTCACATCAGGACAGGTACCCTAAACGTGATGAGTGTCTCTATTCCCATTCCCACTCACATAAACAGACAAGGATTGTCTGCCCTCCACTTCCGGTGTCCTTCATGTGTCATCCTGTTTGTGTGGTCACGGTTAAGCCATTCCAATATTTTATATTACTATTTATTTTTGTCTTATTATATCTATAAAAAAATAATATAAAATGTTGACGTGGTTTAACCGTGACCACACAAAACAGGAGGACACGGGGAAGGCACCGGAAATGGAGGGCAGACAATCCTTGTCCCACATAAACCGCGGAAATTACACGTCATTGGATTAAGTACGCGGAATGGAGTTTGCTTTGTTTATTTCATTGATCCATAAATAAACGTGATTAGCCGAACTCCCTAAAATATTGATATATTCAAAAAATAAATTGATTAACAAATAAACTAATAGTCTTAATGCCAAAATGAATGAGTCATGACGGCACACAGCAAACTTAACTCTGTTTTTGTACTGGATTGGTTTTAGGAGATCAATCAAATCATACCAACAACGCACACACATTACGTTAGGTGTTTGACATACGTACGGAATTAAATAAAATTACGAGAAATCACTCATATATAAAATTACTTACGCATTCAATTAAGAAGTTGATCGAACAATAATTTGACAACAAAACATTTATATTATGCAGGATTTTTTAAGCGCATCTTAAAAGTTTAGTGGACTAAATGTTTGACATAGTTAGGGTTAGTGGCGAAGCTACGTGAGGGCGAGGACTGGCGACCGCCCCTCCCCTCGCCAGAAAATACGCCTAGGAGCGCTGGTTCAGCCCCTCCACTCTCGTCGGAATTCATGGCACCTATAAAAATTGGTTTTGGCCGGTGCACTGTCTTGGTCGAATTTGTAGAGGAAGGCAATAGTTTGGTTGAATTTGCAGAGGAATGACGAAGACAGAGGGGAGAGGTTGGAGGGATGAGGACCCCCCAATTATCTGGCAGGTTCTACTGGCTGGGTTTAGATGCACAGTCGACGGTGAGTGGCTACAACTCGCGAAGAAGAAGAAGAGTTTTGCTTTCTCTTGTTCTCTTTTAAAGCTTAACATGCTATCGTTTAAAAGGCTTGGCTTTAATAAAAAGCTACGCTTTTTTTTAGTTTTTAATTATCTTTTGGGGAAGGGCTGCATAGTTGTTTGTTTTCCTTTTTCACTTCTAAAACCCCACAAACTCGTCCCACCCACATGTCTATTATATATAAAACTAGTGCCCTAATAATTTTATTTTATCCTACAACCAAAGAAACTCGTATTAATTATAAACGTAGCTGTTATTATATTAAAAATAAAAAATTGTTTGATAATTATTTTGTTTTTACTTTTTTTTGTGTTACTTTTTTGAAAACTAAATTTGTTGTACTTTCTGCTTACATTGGCTTTGATAGTATTGCTTACAACCGCTTTGGTGGATAAACTATTTTCTACTTTGACTCAAAACTTTGCACTCTCCAATGTGAAAGCAACCGCTTCGATTGAACCTTGCACTATTTTGAATTTCGCCCCTCTCCTCGGTAAATTCTGGCTTCGCCATTGGTTAGGGTAATATATCAAGTTTATGAGTTCATTATATTAATATTATATTCAAATTTTCTCGTCAATTGTAAAATTATAATTTCTAAGCTTAATACATTAATATCACATTCACTCATTCTACCATAATCGAAAGGCCTCAAATTGGTTCTTTGCAAAAACAAAGACAAAAATCCAACTCTACAAAATTTCTCACTTGTATTTGATGGAATTAGATCCTCTTCGGATCCTTTTATTGGGGATTCTGGGTATCAATTAATAACAACCGTTCATCAAATATCGTGAAACTATAATTTTTTCTTTTTTATATTTTTCATGCAAAACGAAGTTACTTTACTTTTGAAAAGTATAAAAACATTCAATCATAGTTGTACGATCTTTTATGAACGGTTGATATTAATTGATTCTCCGGATTCCCAATAAGGAGATCTGAAGAGAATCTAATTCCGTATTTGATTGCTATTTGACACACACACACTCACTCTCTCTCTCTCTCTCTCTCTCGATCGAGCTCTCGAGCTGCCTCACCCTTCTTGTTTGTCTTTCTATTCTTTCGGTTACTCTTCTATTATTTTATGTTCTGCCTTTCGGTTACTCTTCATAACCATTTGTGAACTTAAATAAATACCCCCACTAATCCACTTCACACCCTCCTCCCCCTCCTCCAAATAACAACACCCGTCTGTCTCTCTCTCTTCCAACCCATTGTTTGCCATTTTTGTAACACCCCTAAGAAAAAACCAAGAAACCCCTTCCCTTCTCCCCCCAACAATCAAATAAAGCAAGAAACCCCTCCAAGAAAAGCCCCATAACCCTTCGAAAATACCCAAAAACCTCCACAACAACTTCCACCTCACCGCAATACTCGTTTCCCAAACTCCTCCACCTCCATCCGTTTTTTGGCCTCCTGATATCACCTATACAGCTCCCCACACACATCATCTTTGCCGTCTCACTCCTCCCCGCACGGCCACCCCATTTCCCACAACCTCCCCCCTCCCATGGAGTCGCCGCTCGTATTATTCTTATTACTCAATCTTTGAACCCTTTGCATGCGACAAGGGTCGCCGGTGATCCTCGAGCAAGGAATTTTATTCTCCGTATCAGATTTCTTCTTCTTCCTTGTCTGAGGATCCAAGACCCTTGCTTTTTTTTTTTTCCGGCAAAACCAAACACCAAAAAATTATTCCCTTTCTTCCCATTTCTCCTGAGAATCTGATTCTGCAAAATTCTTGAGATTCCCGCATCGGAATTCGAAAATAAATTCTGGGTTTTGCCAGAAATCGTTCAATCTGAAAAACCCAGATAAGAATTTTCTCCATTTTCCGTTTTCTATTTTCCCATTTTTTTTTTTTAAATTTGAATTATGTCAGCATCGATAACCTCATCGCGGCAGCTATTTCTCCGGCAGACTTCGTCCCCGCGCCGGCAACCGCTGCTCCGGACCCAAGTCTCAACCGGCAGCGCCCGATTGGCTGAAGTCGCAGGCGGCACAGCCGCCGATTGCGCCGCCGTGTGCTGTTGCTGCCCGTGCGGCCTCGCCAACCTCCTAGTCCTCGTGATCTATAAGGTCCCGGCGGGGCTCTGCCGCCGCGTTCTGAAGAAGAGGCGCCGCCAGAGGCTCATCAAGAAGGGGCTGCAACATCGCAAGTGCAGTTGCGGGTTCGCCGGCTCGGAGCTCCAGTTTGACACGGTGGGTTTGGAGTGCGTGGCGGGGATCAACGACATGTCGCAGAAGGTTTCCGACGACGAGTCGTATGATGAGGATGTGATGCAGCTCGAGAAGGAGATGTGGGACCGGTTTTACAGTACGGGGTTTTGGCGAAGCCCATCCCAGAGGGAACCGTCCAAGGTTCTCACTGGTAAATAATTAAATCAAAATATTCGACGACCAGTCAAATGACCAGAATACCCCCCAAAATAAAATTTACTGAGATTATTTGGGTTTCGTCTGTGTTTTGATTGGTTGGCTGCTGGGTGGTGCATTATGTCTACTTGGTTTTGGGTTTGCCAAAGTTGAGGGGCTTTTTTTTTATTCTTCTAATTTAATTTAATTTAATGTGGTTAAATCTATGTATATATGGGGATGTGGAAAATGTGGTATTCTACTGTGTAACCGGTAATTTATCCGTCTGATGATTTATCCGTCTGATGATTTATCCGTCATGTGATGTGAAAGATAAAAATGATGTAAATCACCGAAATTTGGTTTTTCAGGGTGATGGTTTTGTCAGAGATTGTTTGATTGTCATGTTGTTTGACTTTGGGGTTAAATGTGGATCTTGTGCACATTTAAAAAAAAAAAAAAGAATGTTGAAGGTTTCAAAGATTAATGGAATTAATACATTGCCGGCGTATTTTTGCTTTATTTTTTTATTGGTTTTATATAATTTTTATCATATCTTCTAGATTAAATTCAAATTGTCTCAGCAAAGAAAACAAAAAAGACCATGTTGGATCTACAAAATTGGTCTTTGGGAGGTTCTAGATAATTATTTGGAACCATATTTTGGTCTTTGGGATGGTTCTAGATAATTCTTTGGAACCATATTTTTGAGGTTAAGACTGCGTTTTTTTTGCTGACTTTTTCTGTGGGTTAAGGGGGAAGGTGGTATCTTTGAGGGAGAAGGAATGTTCGTATTTTTATGTTTTACTAACACAAGTGATGTTTTATTTTAGATAATATATGAAAGGGAATTTGAACTTGAATGTGTAAGAATAGTACATATGTTGTAGCTAGTGTGATATGCTCATATCTGCGTGGGGAGATTCAAATAGTGTTCGTATTCATATGTTAAGATAGGAGAACGACATAAAGGCGGAAGCAAAAAGTATAAATATGACCATTGTTAAATTAGCTAACAATTTATACAATGTTCATAGTCATAAATATCTTAACTGAGATTATATAAAGGCGAGGGTCAGTGGTGAAGCCACAGATGCGCAAGGAGGTGCACCCGCATCTCTGGTAAACGGAAATCAAGCCTAAGAACGAGAATGTGGGTATTGTGAATCTGGAAGTGCTATTGGAATTCTTCTTGATGTACCGTGAGTAGCAAGAGGATAATGTCCAGAAGATGAGCAAAAGATTGGTTTGTTTTCACAAGATTACTACTACCTTTGTTGAATAATTTGAGTTTGTTTGAAGAAATAACTCAAGTACGTTATGGTTCACATGTGCATTAGCTATCTTGTTTTTTTTGTCACACAATTTCTAACTTCACTATTGCTTTTACCCTTTTACATTTCGCCCCCCTAGCTTCCAACAATTCATGACTTCGCCACTGGTGAGAATAGAAAGTACAAATTGTTTGGAAGATTTACTTATGGATTAATAGTTTTTCTCAAAAGAAGATAGAAACACAAAAACCATTTGATTGCTTGTGTGTAAAGGGTTTCAAGGTGATGTTTTATTTTGTCCTCCTATCACGGTAGGCAATGATCGTAACCCTTAAAATGCTCATTTGGGAGTGGCATAGAGTTGGATGTTGAAAATGAAAACATGGGGAACTTGGTAGGTCCATATGTATGTGGCGTTACTCTTGGTCTTGGATACGCAGATAGATTTTCCTTCTTTTCCATAGATCTTGTTTTAAGATCTTGTTTATCCATTTTTTCTCTGCTTTGTTCAAACCCTATGTTGCTTCACCTTTTCACACAATTTTCTTTGCACACTTTGGTCAAATTCACACTCCCACAAAAATAAAGGAAATATCTCAGGCTATGTTTAGGTGAGAAATTTTTTAAGTCCTAAAGAATTTGGTTAAGTCGGTAAAAATAGATTGTAAAATGTTACATACGAGATATTGAAAATGCATCATATGAACATCAAAAAGCATGTGAGAGAGGTTCGCAATCTCTCGTCTTTACGCTCATACAATGCATTTCAAGTAATCCTTGACATTTTGTAATCAATCTCTGACTAACTTGACATCAATCCTTTGCAGGTTGAAACTTCCTCACTCCAAACATAGCCTCACAGTCACAACACGCTCCCTCTTGAACTTTTTCTTTAATAACGGATTTGAAACGTCTTCAACCATTAAAAATAATAATAAAATAATGGTAGATAAAAAACTTATAACAATTTAAATACATTTTTGAGTCAACTTGAAAATTATATTTTGGTCTGAATGTAACATTAGTGGGTCATGAGCTAAGCCTACACGCTTGAAATCTTAATGTCAAAATGTCTTTAAAATTCTCTAACCATTATCCTACTGCAATAATTTTTGCTAAGAAGCATGTTTATATAATCAATTTGATCCCCTGATTGGATCGGAGGCAAACGCGTATGAAAAGATCGCTTAGATTTAAGAAAGATTTTGTCTCATTTCAACAAGAAAAATAACATTAGAGTTCTGATCTCCACAATCTCTAATGCACATACACAAATTTTAATTTTTTAATTTTTTTTTAACCAACGGTATTAGGGGGAGGGGTGGGCTTAGCCTCACATTGGCTAATAATAATGTGGTTCAAATTCGTCTTTGGTGATAATCGAACGTAAAACTTTTCACTTACAAATGAAGAGAAATACTACTGAACCTGACACTCAAATGATAAAAACTCAACCGGAACTAAAAAAGAAGGTATTATGCATGACAAATATTTTTAATCACTTGAACTACGTATTGTTGTAATAAATTAGTATAATTTTGGATGGTAAAATTTACAAGAAACAAATTAATCAATAATAACAGAGCCATCATCACCTTTTGAGAGGAACGTCGGTGAGAATTGTAAACGGTGAATTTTATGGTGAGAGGCATCGGCTTTCGGTCAAAACTGCAGCCATGCACTGTCATAGCGACTTGTGAGTTCATGTCAGAATTGCAGGCGTGGGCGTGTAAACTGTCCCTTTTGTCTCTGTCCCACAAAAGAAGGGCACCCTACAAAAGACGGGTATCCTAATTTACTAATGTGAAAAAGTAAAACAAATTCGAGAAAGAGGTTTGACTAGTTTTACAAACTCTTTTGGTTCACGCGAGATTATAAAATCTGGAGATGCTTTTGGTCTTGGGTGAAATTAAGCAGTGATAATCATACATGCAGGAAACTTTATTAGTGGATAATAGAGAGGATTAGGGCCACTTGCTTCCTAGGACATCTATGTCCTTGTCCTTTATCCTACTAGAATATTCCACAATTTGAAGTTTCGAAGATTTTAGGTGACATGGGACCATATAAAACTTTGCATTCCTGGAGAAATTTTGAGATTAATTTCACATGTTATAATATTGGTATGATGTTTCGATGTATATTAATATACAAGCAATAATGCAAAGAAGAAAATCAAATTCAAAACTTCGGTTGCGCAAGGTGAATGCTTTAACTAAGTGAGCTACAAGCTCCTTTATTGATTTATGGTATATCAATAATAGACGATAATGTGTTACAGTTTCAACTGAATAATAACAAAATGTGGTGATTTTTTAATAAACTAAAAATTTACTCGCCTTCATGGGTGGTGTTCAAAATACACAAAATAAAAGTGGGAAGCTAGGAATAATTTATTTATTTATTTTTATCCAAATTCAACCCAACCATAATGAAGAAAGTAAAAGTTTAATTACAAAATCAATTAGTAATATGAAGAGTAGTTCAACTGCTTATAAACATACGTAAACATAAAATTCACTCGCAAACACATATATAGGAGGGTTTTTGAGGGTGCACTTCATATTGGTAGAGATCTTGTATTCATCATGGTCAATGAATGGAAATTGTGCGAAGTTTTGTTCAATTTTTTCAAACCAAGCTTTACCACTTTTAAAAGTTTTAAAATCAATTCTAAAATGATATCTTTCATTTTCTTTCGTTTTCTACACACCAGCTTTTCTACACACCAGCTTCCAAAATTATTTCAAAGATCTTAATGGACCAAAAAACGAAGAACTTGTCCCACCTTTTCCTTTTTCTCATCACTCAATAGTCATGAGTTGTGACCCCCCATAAAAACAGTAACACTTTATAATTAAGAAGACCAAAAATACTATGTTTTAATCCTTCAATCTGTGTGAGCTGTTGGAACCCTTTAATTTACGTTCTGCAAAAGCAAGGGCTTAACTAGAACCTATATTTTCCAGCCATTGTATCGATAAGGTGGAGGGGAAGTTTTCATAAAATACTCTGTAGCTTATTCAAACAATTTTGTGCTTATGAATGGAACATTCGTATTGTAAATTATAAAGATCATATCTATAAAGAATCAATTAAAACTAAGATCGTTTAGTCAATCAATTGTAAAAAATAGATAGACGACTTGTAATGGTTTTATCAAATCCGTCAATCTGTTTTCAGACAGTTCTATGACTAAACGATTTTAGTTTTAATTGAATTTTTGATAGAGATGATTTTCCGAAGAGATTTATAAGGAAGCAATATTCATAAGTACAAAGTTTTTTAATAGGCCACTAAGTATTTTGAGAAGAGCCAAGTCTTTCTCATCAATGTATGAACAATGTTAACAACTCCAGCAGCTTGTTCATCCAAAAACACATTTTTTTTCCAATACGAACGATATTTTTATTATAAACTAGTATAAAGAGAGGGGGAGAGTTTGAACCCCCAAAGTTATTCTTGTAAACACCCTAGTCAATGATTATCCGATCCGATGAAATTCACTATTTAGTATCCAGTTTTTGAAAGAGATATATTTTACATATAAATCTAAGTGACAACAGTTGTCGCATAAAAATCCACTCTCATAAGACAGATGTATGGTGTAAATATCATTTGCCCCCATCTATCCCATTATTTGGTCATACGCTAGGTAGGAAAAGAATGGTCGAACTGCCATAACCATAAGCAAACTCATTAAATTTGGTAGGGTTTCTGATAGAGATTTCGTTCCCTTGACTGAATTAAGTAGAGGCTACACACTTATCCGTGGCAAAAGATGATTAGCAGTCAATAAGGGCGGAGATTGTTTGTTCTTGTTCTTGATCGACAAAATGTCTGGGTCCTCTTTGAAGGGCCTAGCCGCCGAGGAGAGACAAGGACTAGTCTGCCGGGTGACTCGAAAGTGGCAAGCATAAGTGTACTTTGAAACGATGTAAGATGCTCAAACTAAGAAGCTGCACATGAGGCTGTTTTTTCTGCTGGCCAATCCCATTATTTTGTTTTTGTTTTTATTTTTATTTTATGTTTTTAGGGTACCACATCATTTTTTTGGTTTGTGTTTGTAATTACAGATGATACAACTATCAACAATATAAATTAGAGAAATATAATAAGGTCGCACTATGGTTTAGTGATGATTTTATTCGAGTAAGAAAAAGTTTCAAATTTTACTCATATGAATGAAGACGATGTACGATTGACGTATTATGTCATTTACACTAAATCCTTCTTAAACAAAAATATTGTTATATAAAGTATTTTAAAAAAAAAAATTATGATATTAACAATATATTAATACTATTTATATTAACTATAAATTGGTCAATCAAGTGATGTGGTACAATAATGCACTCGAAGTATATAAAATTACAAAATTTGCCACCTCTCCTTTATCATATTTTGAAATAGATCAATACAGATTCATGACACACCCCAACCCCAATCGAGGCAGGCTGGCCGTCACGGGAAGGTGACGTAGCCATGTGCGCTGTGCAGAAGTGAACGATATATAAAAATGTGGGTAAACAAAAACCAACTAACTAATTTACACTAGACTAGCATATAAGTACGAGAGAAAGTGTTTAGAGTGTAGATACACACACAACCAGAGCATAGGTATCAGAATGCGGTCCAGAAGTCTAATTACTAAATATACAGATCATAAAATAAACCCTACACTAATGGATGTCTGTCAGAACCGCTGTGGAGTCCTCGTGAGCCACCAACGAGAACTTCTATCTAGAACATGGAGGGGAGCAAAACAAAAAGTGTGAGTGGGCAAAAACAAAGCTTTTCAAAACAATTTATCTTTACAAAAGTAATAACCCCTCACCGTAAAACCCGTATGATTTCCCAGAAATTAGTACTACATACATATATAAGAACCATGCTCGAAAGTAGAAAAAACCTCATGTATGCCATGTCAATCATCTCCACAATGCATAACTAAGCCAAGTGAAATGAATCAATATAAAATGACATATCAGCCGGAGTCACCTAACGTGACCTGTACAACTGAGTCTATAACTCATCAGTCAAGTCCTGCACATGAGTCGGAACCACCTAATGTGGTCTGTACAACAGGCTAGGTGTAAATGAATACGCTTAAGTGCTACAATCACGTGAAGGCTGTGCGAAGTATCGCAAGTCACCTACGAGTCGGAACCACCTAAGGTGGTCTATACGACGAGCTAACACCTCCCTTGGATCCAAGGTGAGCGTGTGATGCGGGAGGTGAACGATCACGTGAAGGCTAAGCCCTGGCCTCGGGCGGAGCACTAACACCGGGGTGTAGGACAATGAATTCTACGCACAACCATTCTTCACTAACTACTATGTAATCATACCAATAATATGTACTCACCTGAACTTACCTTGGCCTCTGCAATAACATGCAATATTATGCAAAGCTATACTAAATCATATGCTAAAATATAAAGCAAATATGACATGGCATTTTAAAACATAAAAACCATTTAAAACTATTCTGGGAAAACATAAAGCATATATACGTATATATAAAAAATCAAAAGCCCACTCACTGGTATGTAGCTGGGTCGTAACCCCCGAGTCTCGCCTGACTGCGCTCATCCTCCGGAAACGTCTTACCTATATATGAAACAATTATTTTAACGTCAATTTTAAGTACATAACTAAAACCGTGTAATAATTCATCATAAGTTGTTCAATTTGGGTGTTTGAATATACTATCGTGGCCTACTCAACACCACAAACATCCTCATATTTTTAGAAAAAAATTCTGATGTCCCACGCGCCGTCACGCGTGGCACAACCACACGCGCCTGGCACGCTGACGGTAACCCTAACACCGTTATGGAATATTCAGTTAAATAATAGAATATTCCGTTAAATATACATGACGCTGTTAGTAACATTCTGTCAAAGTTGACGGAATATGCTTTGTCTTCTCCGGTGGTTCACCGGAATCCGCCGCTGAGTCGCCGGAAACTGGAAAAACTTTGAATCTCAATATCTCAGTCATTTCAACACCAAATTTCACGAATTTTATATCAAACTGAAGTCCTAAACTAGAAGAACACGATCTTACCTATTTGGGATCCTAAATTCGACAAGAAATTATCGGAAAATCCCTCAAAATTCTGGCTAAACCTGCAATCCCACTAAAGAGCTTATTCTGGCGTTCGACCTTAACCAAAACTAGTCTAAAACACTAGAGAAGTTGCGTGGATACCTTTTTGAGTCTCAAAACCAAGAAAAACCTCGACGATCACGTCGGGAAAATAGAGTACCCCACCAGAGCTCCTAAGTTCTCGAGTTCCCGTGAACCGTTCTTCTTTCCAAAGGTGTCACTATACTCGAGAGACCACGGAAAACACGGTGACGTGAAGCTCGTGTTCGATCCGTGAAGTTTTGGAGGTGTTAGAGAGCTGGAGGTCTCGGGTGTACGGATGAAAGAGTGTTCGAGAAAAATGGAGAGGGATAGTGAGGTTGTACACGTGTGGTTGTGTGTATGTTTGTCACGGGATATGCCAAAATAAAAGGGAAAGGCCTTGATTGGGCCATAGGATTCTAGGGCTAACAATTAGTCTAAAACTAACCCCAAAATTCTAATTAGGTCCAAACTTATGGGAGATATGATTATTGGTCAATTCCTTTGGCCCGATTACACATTCGTTTATTCGTAACATTTTCGTTACAACCTGCGTCAACACTCTCATGATGTCGAGTATGATTTAATTACTTCAACGAAAAAAATAATATTTAAAATCATATGCATACATCCACATCACATCGCATCAAGGGCATAATCGTCATTTCCACGCTTTCGAGGTTAAAGTATATTTTAATTCGGGACAGGTTGTCACAATTCATACATTGGATTACAATTTATGTTATGCAAAATCATTAAATTCAATCTTAGTGTTTAAGTTGCTATTTTCTTATAGTCAAATTAGTCAAATCGAATATTTGAATGTTACATGTGACTAATTTTACTATAATAAAACATGAGAAATGCGAATGAGACTCTCAAAGTGGAGAGATTTTTCAGTGTGACCGGTACACGGGGTGGTACACCACGTGTCATTATACAAATGGTGGGATATGTGTGCTAAAAAGTTAATAACTTAAAAAATAAAAATTATCACCACTCCTATTAAAACACGTGGTATACCATTTGTATTACCGTCACAACTAAAAATTTCTCCTCAAAGTGGGAGTCTCCATGGACTCTCCGCCACCTCATCTTTTTGGCACAATGTTTTATAATGTTGGCACGAGAATTGTGCCAAAAAGATGAGGTGTCAAATAGTCCCACTTTTGAGAGAGTCTCCTTAGCATTTCTCATAAAATATAAATTGCAATACTAAAGAAAGTTGAGGTCCCACCATAAAACTAATTGACAATATGGAAAATAGCTCAACTACTTATAAGCACATGCAAAGTCCCTTCTCTTATTAATGTGAGATTCATTCTCGACACGCTGCTTCACGTGTGGCTAATTTTTAAGCCTAAATTGGGTGACATGGAGTATGTGTAGCCATTGACTTCACATTCAAGACAACCTGCTCTAATACCATGAAGGAAGTTGAGGTTCAATCATAAAATCAATTGAAAAATGAGTAGTAATCCAACTACTTATAAGCAAGGTCTAAAATATCGATATTATCCCGATATTTTCATCGAAATTTCCGTGTTTTTGGACTACCGATATTTCCGATATCATCGATATTTTAGACCTTGATAGGAACTCTATGTGGTACTAAGTCACTCATGTATCCTACCATGCAATGTATAAAGTGTAAAATATTGTACTAATTCATTATATATAAATGATTATGGTGTGTTTAAACTTCTTTCATTAATTACTACATAATTTCTACACTCACAATGTTTGCCAGCTCGCTATATAATCAACTTAAATCAGTTAAATCCATCATGCAATGCATTTCCTTCCAATTTTTTGTGATAAACTAATAGATAATTGATTAAATAAACATCCTGCAAAGTTTCAATAAAAATTTCCAAGTTTTTCTTACAATTTCCGTGGTTTTTATTCAATTGTTATCGATATCGATAATATCCAGATATTTCCATCGAAATTTCAGTGTTTTTGGACTACCGATATTTTCGATATCATCGATATTTTAGACCTTGCTTATAAGTATATACAAAATCTTTCCTCTCATCAACGTCAAATTTATTCTCAACAAATACAGAATTTGTATATGCAGTGCAATGTAGTGTTTGATTTGAGGCTCAAGGATTTGAGGCGTCTTCCTTGTCCCATGCATATAGCATATACGCGGTGGTGGTTGCCGTCCTCCTAAAGGAAACGGAACAAAGAATGGCCTTATTAAGCGAGGTTGCATAAGATATAGTTATTATATTACTTTTCGAATTACGAATGGAGGAAAAATAATTTTCTAATTATATGGGCCCGAAATTCATATGACATTTCCTTATTGACATAAACTTAATTAACAAAATATACAATTGATTAGGTCTGAAACAATTTATATGGAAAGGGATCCTCTCTGGATCCTTTACTCCTAATCCACCAAGTTAAAAAATTTGAACCATTGAAATTTAATTCAACGGTTAAAGTTATTATAACTTTTAGAGTGGGTCCCTATTTGTAGCCGGTTAGATCAAATTTCAATGGTCAGGATTTCTGGACTTTGTGGATTAGGCCCTTTCCAATTTATATGACTAATTAGTAAATATTTAATTATTTTTTACTAAATAACTTTGTATTTTAATCGTACAGCTATATGTTAAAATGAAAGTATAATAAGAAAAGTTTGAAATTTGATTTCAAAATTCTTTTTAATTGGAATTGAAAAGCTTGTTTTCGATGTGGTCCATATGAAATTACTCCTATCAATGGCAATTAACTGAAAACTATGCAATGGTTCTGTAGCTATCAACAAAATATTCTCAAAATATTCGGTTGTCGGATGCTAATTACTAGAAGTCCATCACGAGTCTCTGTTCGGTAGCAAGCAACCAAAAATACTGCATATGTTTACGTATCTAGCAACAAAAAAAAAGACCTCAACATTTCATCTTTCATTAAAAACATGTTCAATAGTAAGCACTATTGTCGCCGTAAGCCATCACGATTTATAATGCTCCCGAGAACTTTTGCGTCCTTGTTGTTCATGATGAAGATTTTATTTGTTTGGGAAGAAATTCACAATCTAATAACTAGCTACTATTTAGACAAATGACAATTTCAAGCTTATGACGGCTTCTAAATTGAGAAGAAAATTATCAATAAACTAATAACTAGCTTACGTTTGCTGAAATACCTTGAATGTCTTCTGTTAAATACCATTAATGAGTTGGTATATATGATTACATACCATACGAATCTTGTATTGGATAAATTATATTATCCTATATGTCAATTGTCCATCAAATAAAAACGAACATAATAGGATAAGCTAACATCTTCAAGGTATTAATATAAAAGAGAAACAAATCCAACTACTAAATTATTAATCACAAAACACACAAAATGTACAAAATAAAAACAAATCACTAGGGTGTGGGCCTAATATTTAAGAAAAATAAGAGTGACTACACCCAAGTTTCATCTCTAAACATTCATCAAGTTTATTTAAAAATAAAAAAAAATTTCTCATACCTATATATAAAATTAGCACAAAAGATTGAGTGATTTCTTAACAAAACAATTATTTTCTTTGGATAACCATAGGGTTTTGAAACACATAACGTGGCAACCAAGCGACTGATGAACTTCGTGACTGTTGAACTTTACTTACCGTGCTTATTTAACCTTAGCAACTGTTCTTCATATTGCGTCTGGCTATAGTGCAAATTTTGCTTCAAGAAATAAAAGAACCATGCAATGACATATTGAACAAAGACATATGCCATCAACGGAAATTACAAAATTAAGAGAAAGTCTTCATAATTAATACAAGAAAAAGGAGTGTAAAAAAAAAAGAAAGAAAAATGGGCGTCCAAAGAAAAATAAGTTCATAAAAAGTAAAGGAAGCGAATTCTTCGAAGTTTTGTAAATTATTTTGAGTGTTCAAAAAATTATCTCAGAGTAAATTGAGCGCCCAGAACAAGAAGGATATTTAAAAACGAAACTTGGATGTACATAGAATCAATTGAGCTCAATACTTTTTCAAAGGATCCCATAAAGATAAGAGAATCTTAATAAAACACTCGGATACTGATCCAATGGCCGGCGTCGAATCTGGAGGCCTTCGGTGCCCATTGTGATATGTCGTGGTTTGTGGGGGTGGGTTCTGTATTCCAAAGCACATAAAAGACAAGACAAATAAAGCAAGAAACACCCCAAAAGTGGGGAGTGGGGAGTGGGGAAGGAACATAAAAGAAAAAGTTGTATATTTAGAAAATTCCTAATCTTAATATTTTAACATATAATTAGGTGAAATGAATGTGTTTGTTGAAACATATTATATTCATTGTGAAACTGACATTGTTTACCTGAAAAATACAGCAATATAAAACCTGAATTTTCCCAAACAAAATCAAAACAACCAGGAACCAGCAACTGCACACCCAAAATTTGAAGGTGAAAAAGGTGGAAATAAACACCATTAATTTCAATTTATTTTTGTTTCCTTCTGTTTTTTCACCATTGATCAATCAATTGTGCACCGCTGAATTGTAGGGTGGTTCATTTCGTTTGGCTGCCGGCTTGCTGGCTATGAACCTCTAGTGGGGTTTTCTGGTTGGGAAATCCAGAGCTCGATCTGCTGCAATTTCGTGGCTGTTCTCTGAATTTCTTGACTACCATCTCTAATCCCCTTAATGGAGGTAAACCCATCAAAACCCATCAATTTTTATTTGGAATTTGATTGAAGTTTTAATCTTTTTTGTTCTTAGGATTGAAATTTTGATTTTTTGTTCAATTATGTTGTTGCTTTGATTTGGTTATTCAGAGTATTATTTTATCTGGGTTTCATATAATTTAATATGTATATGTATTTGAATGAACCTATGGATGGAATCATGGAATGGATGGATTATTGATGATATGTGTGTGTGTGTTAAACAAAATGTTATCCTGTTTGAAGGAGTTTTTTTTTATATGAAGCTATGCTTTTGTATTCGAGCGATGTTCTAATCTAATAAAAACTACGGGGAGGGGAATTTGAACTTGGGTTCAGGGGATTTAATTATTAAGTTTATTGTTTCCTCTTGGTTTCATATATGTGCGTATGTATTTGTATATTCGAATAAGCAAATAGATGGAATGGATGGATGAATGATGATATGTGTGTATGCTAAACAAATGTCATCCTGTGTAAAGGAGTTTTTATATGAACTTTTTTTTTTTTTTTGGTTGTATTCAAGCGATATCTAAATTACAGGGAGGGAGATTTGAGCTTGGGTAAAGGGGATTATGAACAACGATTTTCCCAAATTTATTCATGGTTTGATATGAAATTAGCTATAGGTAGTTTCTCTGCTGGTGGGCAGAAGGGTAAATGGATGTTTTATTATAGTTGTGGAGGATACACCTGCCAAACTACCATGGGGATATATGTTAGAGACTGTTGAATTTTGAAATATCTAGAAGCAATTTGTAAGGTTTCTCTTCTCTTATGGAATAATATCAGCGCAGTACATCCCAGAGCATTTGTTAATCTCTGATACAACTATGAAAGATATAGTTTTTCGCTTTGAGTTCTGCATGCTACATGAAACATTTCGAGATCCTTTAGAACATATAAAATTTTACCTAAGTCAACTTCTTTAAGAAAGAATAGATTTTCTATATCCAAATTTCCAAACAGAATAATGGAGTGGTCTTGATTTTTAGTGTTGATGATACAGCTTGTGAATTTATCCATCTCAGGTTTCGTAGATATAATTAAGCATGAAAGAAATTCTACTTTTTCAGATTGATTTTATGAATGCCTAGTTTTCACAAATAAAAAAAGGGAACTAGAGGAAGGTCGGAATGGTTATAGTAGTAAACTAAGAAACAATTTTCCAAAAAATTAACAGTGGATGGGGTCCCAGATAAAGCTAAATAGGATCAGACCTAAGATATTCGTATCGCCAGCATCAGTTGATATGTTGAGGTTCCCTGAGCTGGTTTTTTTGTAATTTTGGCTACTCATGAGAATTTTTTGACTTAGCCTGCAGCTGCAAATGTGTTACTTGTTTTACTTCAAAAATATTTAGGACTGAGATCGGTTAACTCTTTGAGAATAGATGCTCATTCCGTTTGGTATTTAATTATGCTACTTTTCACAAACCATGCACTCTACTGATCATTGTTGAAATTGGTTTTGTATGTTAAAAGATTCCAGATAAAATGGAGGCAGAGGCTGAAAGTCATATGATATCAGCTGCTGCATTTGTGGAAGGGGGAATACAAGAGGCTTATGGCGAGGCCTGCAGCATATGCCTTGAGGAGTTTTGTGATGGTGATCCTTCTGTGGTAATATATCAAGAAGTGTATCCTTCTTTTTGTTTTCTCCTCGCACATGAGAATCTTATGTCTTCATGCGTTGATCTTATATAGATGTATCGTTAATTCGTTAATTCCATTCTGTGTCTTGCTTTGCAGGTTACTTGTTGCAAGCATGAGTTTCACCTCCACTGCATCCTTGAGTGGTATAAAGCATATTAGTTTCAATTATGGCTCTTATTAAAATCAATTATCTTACTTTTTATTAATTAATTTGTATTGATCTTTCATTTACACTTATTTCAACTTTTCAGCAAGTCTAGTTTTGACCTCCACGTGAGGCCAGTTTTTTGCACCAAGCAGTAAAAATTTTTTTAGGGCATTGCACCACCATGGGCAGCATTCATGGACACCACCATCTTTACTTAGCGAAGATTAAGATTAGAAATATGGAAGGAGCAGGAGATGCGACACTGGGAATAATGGGGGTGGAAGGGTTGATTAATATTCTTTAAATTGTGGTTGGGGTGAAGATATATATTGGGGTGAAGATATATAATGGCGCCGTTCTTTATTATATGGGTTCCGGTGACTTGGCTGATATGTTTTCCTTCAATGCATAGTTCCATTTCCTAGCAAATGTAAATTTAAAGTTTAAACTATGACTTCATTAAGATGTTAATATTTTGGAGTTTGTCTGCTAATGAGATATCCACTTAGTTTCTTACTTTGCTTTAAGACAATGTTTGGGTTTCAAGTTTTATCTTGC
The DNA here is from genome assembly GCA_035220775.1 of Malus fusca. Classification (NCBI taxonomy): domain Eukaryota; kingdom Viridiplantae; phylum Streptophyta; class Magnoliopsida; order Rosales; family Rosaceae; genus Malus; species Malus fusca. Next base: position 4,372,353 of record CM069070.1, on the reverse strand, counting down.
ACGAAGATTCTCCATGCACATACAGACGCGTTTACAAGGCATACTTAGATCATCAATAACTATTGATTGGGAATGAATTACCAGCGTATAATGTTGTTGGGGGAAGGTAGACACTCTCAGAATCTAACTATATTATACATTCATATAGGTGCCAGCGAAGCTCTCAATGTCCCATGTGTTGGCAACCCATTAGCTTGAAGGATCCTTGCAGGTTCGTTTTCTGTCATTTTTTATTTTGACATGTTATATTTATTGACCTGGAGTTAACTGAAATGCATACGTATATTGGCAGCCAAGAATTACTGGAGGGAGTAGAAAGGGAGAGAGGATTTAGGGAGACAGCAAGAAATGCACCCATATTTCATCATCCCACCCTTGGTGATTTTCAATTTCAGCATGTCCGTCATCTTCTTTCTTTGGTTTTTGTTGTTGGAATAATGTTTGATACGTAGGATTGACTTGGCTTGGACTAATTATAGGGATTGGATTGGATTGGTTTGGCTTGCCTTGGGTTGGGTTGGTTCTGTTTAGGCCCCTCATGTTAAATGATCTAAAATAAACCCACATAGAGCAGGTATAATCCCAACTTATCCAGTTCTTAATTAACCCCATGTTTGGTCCAAGTTAGATTTTGTGTTAAATAGCCCAATCCAGTCATAGTCTGGTCAATCAAACGCCCCCTAAAAGTATAAATTTTAAGATTGTTTCATCATGGTTTTTAATGTGTTTATGCAATTTATTGACAAAAAAATGTGTTTATGCAATGGAATGCAGTTACCTGTGGGTACTACCAATGCTGAACTTGAAGAGCGCATAATTCAGCACTTGGCTGCTGCTGCTTCTATGGGAAGGGCCCACCACCATGGTAGAAGGGAAGGCCATAGGAGCCGATCATCTGCTCGTGGTCAATCACACATCTCAGTACCTTCTACTCATTCTAGGTCATCTCCTCTTGGTCCTGTTCGTGCCCCCGGAGGAGACACTGAACCAGCTGAAATGACTGTAGCAAGTCCATCTACCCCACTTACATCAGATGGAGACGAAACATCACAAATGAGCGCACAATATCCTTCTGTTCAGACGGATGGAATTTCTTCCTTGCCATCTGGATCTTCACGCATGCATAGAAATCGTCAAGGAAATTCCTCTAGCAATTTGTAATAATCATTTTCTTATGTTGCATTTATGTTATTGTTTAGATCAGTATACTGTATGCACTTCTATGCAAGGCATTTGTATGACTATTTAGTATCTTTTTGTAGGAGCTCTACTAGCCATGCCTCGTTGAATCAGGACAGAGCAGGACCATCAGAACTTCACTCTCTTTCAGAGTCTCTGAAATCTAAGTTTAATTCTATGTCAATGAGGTATGATATAAAGTAACCACTCTTCCATTTTGGACATCACAGTAGTAGTTTAATGCTTTTGTATGTATACAATCGGTTTGCTCTTTTACCATCCTCATTTGTTTGTTGTATGTGTACCTAGGTACAAGGAATCGTTTTCGAGGAGTACACGAGGATTGAAGGAGAGGCTGTTCTCTCGTAGCACTTCTATGTCGGAACTCGGTTCTGAAGTCCGTAGAGAGGTTAATGCTGGAATTGCCACCGTATCTCGAATGATGGAGCGCCTTGAGACAAGAGATAATAGTACAGACAACCAGTCTTCTGGAGTGAATCAGACTGCAGATGGTTCTGCTGCAGAGCAGAGCAACCAGAACCATGCAGAGATTCGTGGAGAAAACCCTTTGAGTGACAACAATAGGCCTGGTACTACATGTGCCGCAGGTTCTGCTCCACATTGATCTGCTATTCATTGTTTAAGCAATGCATCTATCCTCAGCATTTCATAATTAAGGTGAGTAATAATGTTGGTTTGAATTTTATTATTCTGGTATCGAGGTTTCATCACCAATGCCACCTTATTTACGGCTTGTTTCCATCACCATTGGTGCTTATTTATTAGGCACACCATATGTAGTGAGAATATACAATTTTGATTTGAATTCTGCACTTGCATGCAATATTTGTTTGTGTGTGCAGTGCCGCAAGCCCATCACCTGACCAGTGTAAAAGGGATTTTGGAACCCAAAATCAATTTCACCAAAAGCTCTTTCACCCATTTTAGAAGCACTTCCAAACGAGTCCTTACTCTTAATCATGTGTTCATGCCTGATTTAACTGTATGCCGTCTAGCTGGCTGCTTTATCAAGCCATTTGTTCAACCATGTTTTTTCTCCTTTTTCGCGTGAGTGAGAAATGAAGAAATATGTGATCAAATGAAAGACCTTAATTCAACTAATTCGCTTGAAGTTTTTCAAAGTTTCAAATCTGCTTGCTTAATGTATATATGTAAACCTATCATATTGATCCAAGTTATCTGAGTTTAGTATGGGCTTTAAGGGTGTTACCCTTTTCTCCAGACATGGGATGCTGAGGATGAGGATGAGATGCTTTGCACTTCAGGCCGGAGTCAAGGAATTCGGGTATTTGGAAACTATCTCGATTGTGGTCTGAATATAAAGAAGAGAAGGTCTCGACAGAAGAGCATCGATCTGGACAGACATATTACAAATGGGTATTATCTGTGTATATATTTTTATATATTACCCAACATATAGTGCTTTAATTATGTCTGGATGGTCTATATTGGCACTGAATTAGTTTGGATGCTAAGGAGGAATGTTATGGAAACCTTTCCGATATGCCGTTACACATTATTCGTTTGAATCGAGCACTGAAATTTTCGTTAACACCCTTATGAGGACCAGTTCTTTTTTCTTTAAACATTTTAGGATGGAAACAAGTGGAAAGTAAAGTCTACCCACCCTTTAGTTAAAGTGCCAAAGTGCTTTCTAGGTTGTTCTCTTGAATTGTGATTTGTCTTTCCTTCTGTTATTTTGTCTAATACAGGGACAACTTGAGGAGCGGGATGTCGTTTTGAGGGATGTGAGATAGCTAGCTGGATTTCCGGCTTTGCATGCTGATGGACTCGCCGTCTCACATCCCACAAAACTGGATCCGCTCCTCAAGACATTTGTTATAATAGAAATGTATATGTATATATTTAAATTTCACCATTACCATTTTCTTACTAACGTCTCATGTTTGACCCTTTCACGTATTGGTCTTAAGAAGGTGGTCTGAGCTACAACATAGCCCATATTTAAATAATGCTTCTATTCTTCTTTCTTTCTTTCATTTAGTCTCGTTGCAAAATCGTCACTTAACTTCTTGAAACTCGCATTCCGTTTCACTTCGTGAAAGGAGTTTAAACTCGCATTCTGTTTCACTTTTCCATGTATAAAATGTCTGTCCAGATGGATGCTCTTCCGTCGGCGTGGTTGTTGATTTCCTTCTGTGTTTTTTTTTAGTTTTAATTGGCTAGACATGTTGCACGTTTTTATTGAATGTGTGGGTTCCATCAGCATGAGTGAGGTGGGGGAGGGTTGCGGGTGCGAAATTGTTGACGGTCTCCCTGCATGTAACCCGACTGTATGGATCTTAGATGAGTGGACGAAAACAAGGCAAAGTGAGACGGATTGTGAGTTTCAGGAGGTTAAGTGGCGATTTTTTATGTTTACGAGACTATACAGAGACTCGAGATTAGTCTCAGGAGGCAAATTGTTGATGTCTACATTTGGATCAACTATCTGAGTGTCAAATCTCTAGTCTTCATTGTAACTCCTAGAGCATCGCACTTAGAGCGTTTGATGTTTAAGTTTTCAGAGAATGTTTCAGGATTTATTTTCTTTTTAAACAACGATATATTTACACTAAGTATAATTTAGTCCAAGTAAATAGTCATACTTTTTTACGGATAGTCATCTCCTTTTGTAAAGGATGGTATAGAGAGACATTTGGTTCACTTCAAGGTGGAATTTAGTGTCACAAATAACTAAAAATGTGTAAAAATTAGAAAATGGGTACAAGGAGCTATAAATAGAAATTACATCCTGAGTTAAAATGCTAGGGAGACTACAGTTATGTACTACATTGATGTATCATCACATATGGCAAATGATTTATACATGTAATGGTGCACTAATACGGTATAATTACGTGGTCTTCCTAGCATTACCCTTTATTTTAAACCAATTTTGTGAGCAAGAAATGTATTTTCATTCTGCATTAAAAGGTCAAACAATATGATCTAGCAAAACAAAAACAAAAACATAATAAATACACCTTATTTGATACAGTTTTGAAATAATTATTGGTCTACATGTTCGCCACAAATGTTGTTAGCATTAAAGACACAATGGTCATGAAAAACTTTTTTAATAGAAGTAATATTTCTACTCTAAACTGCAGATTAAGCGAATGAATAGAGTTTGAATTCAAGATACAGTTGAACGAAGAGATATATCTTATCCATCAATTTTCTTCAATAGTCCGAACTCAATGAACAATCATGATTGAATTGAGAAAATACTATTTTTACTTATTTGTTAATCTAATGAATATAACGCTGAATTACCGAGTAGTCCGGACTATTAAATACTTATCTCTTATCCACAAGAGAAATCCAACGCTTGCAAGTTTAGACAAAAACTTATTCCCAAAGTAAGGATGGGTGCATAACCCTAATGGAAACTCCACTTCAATCTTCTTTTTCCTAAATCATTAGGCCCCTAAATTTAAAAAGAACTAAAAAGAAAAAAGACTATCTCCAAGTTAGGGGGACACTCAACCTCAAAGTTATAGTATATGAATTAAGTGCAGGAAACCCATCAAAAGTTTTTATATCATTTTCCAACCATGCGTTACACAACAATTGGTACATAGAAAAAGATACATTCTAGAAAAAGTTAGAAAAAGTCGGGTACAAATTAAGCAAAATAGTTGGTGTGGCATGTGTGCTCTTCAAAAATTAAAGGTTTTTATTTGGTAACTTTCATGCTTAAAAAGGCTAAAATGTTGTTTTTAACTCAATTGTCTCTTACAATTTGCAAAACAATAGTGCTATCCACACACTTATTTTTACTTATCACATACTTTTTTAATTTTCAACTGTCTAATCGAGTAAGTTGAAAATATCAATGGCAAAATTTATCTAAACAACACTATCATTTGCAAAAATCATTCGTATTTTTTTGTGTATTTAACTCCTGATTAGTACTTTGTACCAACTAATTTCTTAATAATATCTTGTATAAAATAAGTCTTTACATAGTTAATACATACGACGTTTTTGTCAATCATTCTCTTTAAATTGATGATGACATGATAAATTACTTTTTGTTACACTGGGAAGAAACAAAGGACAATGATTGTCTGCCTCCTTTTTGTGTTGTCACGGTTAAGTCACGTCAATATTTTATATTACTATTTATTTTTGTCTTATTATCTCTATAAAAAAAATAATATAAAATGTTGACGTGACTTAACCGTGACCATACAAAACAGGAGGACACGAAAGAGTATCGGAAGTGGGAGGGCAGACAATCCTTGTCCAGAAACAAATCCAAACTTATTGTAGCTTTAATTTATTATCTCATGCTCACACATCGCTTCAGCTAACCCTAAAAATCTGATTATGTGTTATCGAACAACATTACATATGTTTGTAGTAGGCTTTAGAGCTTCTTTTCTATGGAATATTACTAATAGGGGCTTAAGAATTTTTTTTATTAGTACAAGCAATATTTTACTAAATTTAACTTTAACTAAGAAAATTTTAAATTACCTATAACTTGGTTTGGTTGTAAAAAACAAAATTTGGGAAAAATTAAAGCATTATTAGGGGACTAAATGACAAATTATAAAAGTTCACAAGAGATTATCATCACAAACAAATAATTAAAATTTCATATTAGTTTTTTCATACTTTAGTTTTATAATTTTGATTTTTTTTTTAACCAACAATAATATCTACGATGGGAGAATGAGCGGGCTAAACTTTACAATGAGTCTACCATAATAATGTGGTTTAAATGCGTTTTTGGTAAGAATTGAATCTAAAATCTCTTACTTACAATTAAAGAAAAAATATTGTCAGACCGTAGTACTAAATGATTTATAATTTTGATTTAGCACACCGAGACATTGTGAAATCCTCGGGTTTATGTATTTGTAACATTTTGTTTATGTGGACATTGAAATTTTATGGACAGATGAGGCTGACAAGCAATCTGCCAGTGGAGAAAACGTCACCGTCCTGGACTTTAATAATAAACGAGACGAGAGAAAGAAAAGTGGGACACGCGCGCTTTACGAGAGTGACGTGGAGGGTGTTTTTGTTGCTTAGCGTACAACTTTGGGCCTTTTGTGATTTTCTTCTTTGTAAAATCGGAGGACACCGACGGCTTGCCGTGAAGCCTTTTTAGCTACCCACAAGCTTAAGCTTCGGCTTCGGCTCACATGCACTCTGGAAGGGATTTGGATCCTCTCCTGAACCAATGGAGAGGATCCTCCTAACCAAGTATTATGGGCCTTTGGATTTTTATCCAACGGCTACAAACAGGAGGTTCCTTTAAAGTTATAATAATTATAGCCGTTGGATTTTCATCCAACGGCCCACAATGCTTGGTCAGGAGGATCTTCTCCATTGGCTCAGGACGGGATCCAAATCCGGAAGGAAGATTATAAAATAATAAAAAAATTAAGGGGAATTTTATTTAAACCAATCTAACATATTTCTACATCCAACTTACTCTTTGCACCCATTTGATTTTTAACAAAACTATTAATATCTCTTTAAACCTTAATTTAATACCTAATATACCTCCATAAACCCAATTCAATATGTGAATTTATTTTTACACCCATTTGATTTTTAACTCAAAAGTTGCCGCAACAGGCTGTGCCACTTGACTACTGAATAGTTACCGCCAAATCAAAGGTCGTTGGTTCTTGGAGTACCACTGATGGCTGCTCACTTATTTTTCATTTATCAGGTCCTCACGTCGGGAAATTTTCACGCATGGTACTAGAAATGCAACGTTTAAATCCTCTGTCAACTTTCCAGGTGTACAGAACCCCTACGCTCTGTCCTCTGTGTTCTTCAAAACCGAGTGCCAATTTTTCTTAGTGTCCTCATTTTTCTTGAATTCCCATAGCTTGCATTTTTGCAAGATAAAAATCAATGGCTCTCAAAGGCCGATCATGTCTATGATGTTCCAAACCTCGATCAAGTCACAGAAAATGGTGCCGCATTGGCCGTACATTCTCCGTGGTTGGCTCAAGGTCTCAGCATTTGCCATCAAATTAATTACTTGGAATTCAAGAAACAAAAAAACAAGAGGAATCTGACTTTTGGAATTGGAGTTTTTTTTTTTTTAGGGGGGGTGTGTGAATAGGTGTGAAAGATAAGAAACGAAATGGGGATACAAATGGCCAAAGTTCGTGCTGATGGGACACAGAGGCAGCGGGATGAACTTGTTGTGTGGTTGTGGATTAAGAGTAAGAGAGGCGATATTTGCAAGTTTTTTTGGTTTTTTGTGGTGCAAACTTAGTATTGGGACTTTTAGGCAATACTATTTGCACCAATAGCTACATTGATGCCATGATTTTGGGGTGTAGTCAAACTACACCGACAAAGAAGAAAAAATAAATATAAAATTAGAAGAAGCAAACGGAATCAAAGGTCCTAGCAATATCTGCAAGTCATTTTGGTTTTTTGGGATGTAAATGGACAGTGGGAGACCAACTGCAACAATTTGCTGTTGTAGAAAGATAAAGAAACTATGCAGGATTGATTGAAAAAAAAAATTAAAACCAAAATACTCATCTTCTAAACTCTACAAAATTGAAATCAAATGAACAAAAATTTCATAAATTGAGTCATACCTTGGTTGGAGGATTCAAAACTTCAAAATCACCATCCATCAATAGAAAAACTTATTTTTCTCTATGAGAGCTATTAGAGTTTTAGCCGGAATGAACGTAGGATAAGTAAAGAGTGATCGCAGGGTTCAATTATAATGTTTGGGTTTATTGATAAATTTGAGTTTTGTTATTAATTTCATTTTGTAATTATGCAATAGGGTAAAATAGACAATTAACATTTAAAATTTTAAGTTGGGTGTAAAAAGAGGTTGCATGAGTTTAAATAAAATTTCCCAAAAATTAATTAATCTTGTATTACGAAGGACTTTTAATTAATTTGTGTTTTTGCAGCATAAAATGACCTAATTAAGTACTTAAAACATGAAACCTCTTTTTACTCCCTCAAACGACCCCTTACCAAAAAGAAATGAAAAATGAAAAAGATATAATGCAACGCAACGGTGTGAAGTTTGTATCGCGGACTTGTAGTTAAGTAGCACATTAAAGTAATTAGTTGCATGATAAATTTAATTTATGTATGAAGTTTATAAATTGTTAACAAGTAACAATAATAACTTCTATATATGCATTACAACTATGGTAGATTTGGGTTATATGTGGGCATGAGCTGACCTTTAACTCATAGTGCATGCGGTATACTCTTATGTAATCAATTTATCACGTGTCAATTGTCTATTGAATAACTGCACTTTTTGAATATATGACAAACATTTATTAGATGGTGACGCCACTAAGACTATATCTTGGTTGCACAAGAGACTCTCTCATACTGTATCGCTTAAAAACTACCATGCGACTCTGTCGTCATGACCCACCACATCAACATATAACATGTTTGGTATAGAGTTTGCCTTATACTCATAGACGATGGACAAACTAATGATGTATATTGAAAAATAAAAATAATTGTTCTTCCTATAATTCAAAATATATAAATTGGATTAATACCATGCAATTTGGTTATAAACTGACATATTAGTAAATAAAAACGTCAAATATGATGGAAAACGGTGCATGTGAGTAGTATGATCGCATCAAACAGATATAATTTTTTTGAATAAAAAAAAATTATATCTTGTTTCATTTGACAACCCAACACAGAACTCCCCTCTTTTTTTACAACATTCTTCCATCAAACACAACTACAACTGGCGTGGCTTCGACTTCAACTCCAACTCTACCAGCTTCGCTTCACTTCCACACAACTCAACTATTCGAAGCCAAAGCTATTAGTGAGAGAAGCAGCAGCAGCAGATGCCAGGTGGTGAGTACTAGGAGAGAGAGAAAGCTAGAGAGAGAAAGAGGAAGTCTCCGCGTGGTCCCCACCTCTAGCTGTCAACAAAATTAACTACTCATATCTCTCACCTTCTTCCGAAGCCTCTTAATCTCACAAACCCCAAACTCCTGTTATTCCTTCTTCTTCTTCCTCCTCTTCCACTTCCCACCGCCGCCAAACACTCCCACTCCAAAACTCCAACTCCAACATTACCACCGCCAGCTACCCAGCAGCAAGTCCGATTTGTTCGCCGTATCTTTCGGGCGCCATGGACTCCCAGATCTATGGTCGCTGCTTCTTCTTCTTCTTAGCTCTCGTCCTCTCCGCCGCCGCCGCCACATTGCCATCCAACAAATCCTCCACCCCGGCGGTCAACTCCAACTCCGTCCTCGTCGCCCTCCTCGACTCGCATTACACCGAGCTGGCCGAGCTCGTCGAGAAGGCCCTCCTCCTCCAGACCCTCGAGGAGGCCGTCGGCAACCACAACGTCACCATCTTCGCCCCAAAAAACGAGGCCCTCGAGCGTCAGCTCGACCCGGAATTCAAGCGGTTCCTGCTCGAACCGGGCAATCTGAAGTCCCTCCAGACGCTGCTTATGTTCCACATTATCCCCAGCCGCATCGGGTCGGCCCAGTGGCCTTCCGGGTCGGGTCGCCACCACAAGACCCTCTCCGGTAACCACGAGCACATTCATTTGACAACCCACAAGCCCACCGGCCGCAAATCGGTTAACTCCGCGCAAATCATCCGACCCGATGATGTGACCCGGCCCGACGGCGTCATCCACGGGATCGAGCGCCTCTTAATCCCTCGCTCCGTCGAGGATGACTTCAACCGGAGACGGAATCTTCGGACCATATCCGCCATTCACCCCGAGGGAGCTCCCGAGGTCGACCCCAGAACGCACCGCTTGAAGAAACCGGCTCCTCCGGTTCCAGTCGGGGCCCCACCAGTTCTGCCTGTTTACGACGCTTTGGCTCCCGGCCCGTCTCTAGCTCCAGCTCCCGCACCCGGACCCGGCGGGCCCAAACACCACTTCGACGGCGAGAGCCAGGTGAAGGACTTCATCCACACTCTCCTCCACTACGGCGGATACAATGAGATGGCGGACATTCTGGTGAATCTGACGTCTTTGGCGACGGAGATGGGGCGGTTGGTTTCGGAAGGGTACGTGCTGACGGTGCTGGCGCCGAATGACGAGGCGATGGCGAAGCTGACGACAGACCAGTTGAGCGAACCGGGGGCGCCGGAGCAGATTGTGTACTACCACATCATACCGGAGTACCAGACGGAGGAGAGTATGTATAATTCGGTAAAGAGGTTCGGGAAGGTGAGGTACGACACGCTGAGGCTGCCACATAAGGTGGTGGCGCAGGAGGCTGATGGGTCAGTGAAATTTGGGCAGGGGGACGTTTCGGCGTATTTGTTTGATCCCGATATTTATACCGACGGGAGGATATCGGTGCAGGGGATTGACGGGGTGCTTTACCCTACGGAGGAGGAGGAGGCCAAGGCGGAGAAGAAATCTGCACCGGTTGTTAAGGTTGCTGCTAAGCCCAGGAGAGGTATATTCGGTAACTTTTTTCTTTCTCTGCATCACTAATTTGCTTCTTGTTTTTCGATTCCTTGCTTAAATTTGTGTTTGCTAGTAATTAGGTTTGTAATGTGTGTCATAATTGATGAAAATATATGTTTTTAAAGCCAAAAAACCCCTCTTCCACCCTTTCTCCTTCTGATATAGCACCTAAGAACCCTAGATTAGATCACACTCCCATCCTCCCCTGTTGATATCCTCGGTTCCAAAGCTTTTCGCGGACATCTCACGACGGTTGCTAAGGTTGCTGCTAGCAATTCCCTGAGCTGCATGCTTTGTTTTTCTGCGATTTGTTTGTTTCGTTTTTTATTGATTGATGTAATTCATGTTTGTTATTGTCGCGAGGGGCTGATAAAAATGCATTTGTTTTTGAGGTTAGGTTAGGAACTAGTAAACATTTCACTAGTCATTTTGTTTTGTTTTTGATTGATAGCGGAGTGGGTTGATTTCTGGAGAATCAGTTTACAACTGGGCTGGTACTAATTCATTCATAAAAAAAAGGGGGCAGCTTATTACATGCTAAATGCCACAAATGATTAGGAGTGATGCGATCATTGATTGATTAATGGAGGTTTTCTAAGATTTATCATTTGATTTATGGGCACGGGCATACCCAAGAAGGTGACACCCAACAACCCTATATAAGTTGTAGTATTTCTTAACATGTAAACCATCTCAAACCATCTATCCGCTTGAGATTTACATCAATCAACGGTTATCAGTTCCCTAATTTTGCACGAGCAACACAAAGTAGGACGCTGTTACTCGAGTTGTATGTGCCAATATTAGGACATACCTAAGATTCTAGGGCTACAAATGTGACCATGGAGTTTCTGGGGGGTAGAAGGAGGAAGCTTGGAAGCTAGGGTTAGGCAGCAAAAACTGTCGGTGCAAAAGCATAAAAGTTTTGACATCACGGACCTTGGAGTGCAGGGGAGGAGAGGGACCCTTCCACCAATGTGTGTTCAGAATCATATGAAATGGTCTTATTCCATGTGACACCAGCCAAGCATTACCCAGCGGTGACCTAATGAGATATGACCCACCACACCACAGCCTGTCCCTTAATCTAATTTCTCCTACTAATTGAAAAGTCAGCTGGCAGGATTTGTTCTGTCATTCAAGCACATTACCTCCCCAGCTCAGTAGCTGACCTGCATATTATTTTTATTTAATTTTTCCCTTTTTTTTTGTATTTGTTTAATTTGTTTTAATTTTTATATTTTTGGATTAAATTTCATGCCTTTTTCCAAGCGGTGATTCCTTGGTATTTATTATATATTTGCATGTGATATTACAGGTTTTATTCAATTGACTTATATTTTTTTCCGTTTTCGACTTAAATTTTCAGGGAAATTGATGGAAGTAGCTTGTAGAATGCTTGGAGCTGTTGGACATGATTCACATTTCTCTACTTGTCAATGAAGATACTGGTCTCTCTCTCCCTCTCTCTCCCTCTCTCAAAATTACAATTTCTCCCCCGACGAAAGAAAAAAAAAGGATGAATATTTCACTGTAAACAGTTATCGATAATGGTAAATACCGTTCTTTCTTCTGCATTCGTTGTAATTTGTTTTTCGAAACACGTTTGGTTTTTTTGGGGTAAAACAGAGTTTTGGTAAGCATGGCAGTGTAGGATGATCGATGATATGAGTCTGCATGTTATATAAATGAATTGAATAATGAATGAATGAATGTATAAGCAGAGGGAGCGTTTGGCTTGCGGGATTTCTTTGGATATCCCTCCCAAACAAAAGAATCTCCATATCCCTCTTGATTTCTCTCCCCCCCTGATTTGTTATCAAAACTGTAATTACATACTCATTCTTTAATTATTATCTTTATTTTTCTGATTCTTTTGTTTGGATTACTATGTTTGCATGAACAACATCCTTTTTGTTCCATCGCTTTGCTTGTGAATCAAAACTTCAACCTGTTTGCTTGCGCATCAAACAACCAAAGTTTTTGTGTCCTTTTAGCACCGTCTGCTGATGTGTTACCACCTGAGCAATCCACCATTTGCATCAATACAAATTATAAACTCGGAATCCTCTACGGTGTAATTTTGTCCATGAACAAGAATCAAACCCACGCGAACTTGAAACATGAAACTAACAATGTGACTTAAGTGTCGGATCACCTGAGACATGTGCACCACTTTTTGAATCTAACTACGCCGACCGGTCGCTCTAGTTCACCGGCTGCTTCCCGGGAAATTTTCATGCATACCACTAATTTTAAGCTACTATTTTCCAACATACTGAGGTTGAACTTTTTGATACAGGAGGAAGATACAAACGCGACACCTCGATAAAAGAAGGGTGATTTTGTATAAAATCAATTCAAAGTTACCATATTGACAGTAGATCAACAATTTTTATGTTAATTATAAATAGGTCAATCATGTATTTCTGACACTTAAATGCATTTAAAATAAACAAAAATTACATAATCTGCCATTACAGCTGACACCTACTTCAACTGACACCCCATTTCTCATATTTCCTAATTCTGTTTTTTACATTTAAATTCAAACACTGTGTTGCAGTGTCCATTTCATAGTTTTATTTTTTTCATCACTCACATGCCTCATACATGCCCGTTTTTACATTTGGATTCAGGCATTGTAATGCAATGTCTGTTTCCTAGTATTGTTTTTTATTTTTCGATTCAGACACTGCGTTGAAGTGTCCGTTTCCTGGTTCTATTTTTTTCATCACTCACATGCCTTCTATGCTTAACACCTCGCATGACTCTTGATTTCTACATTTGGATTCAGACACTGCGTTGCAGTGTCCGTTTCCTGTTTTATTTTTTTCATTTGGATTCAGACACTGCAACGCAATGTCCGTTTCCTGGTTTTCAATTATTGATCGTAGAAGTCTGTTTTCTGATTTTGAATTGCTGACCACAGTGTCTGTTTTCTGGTTTTGCATTGTAGGCGTGTAAACGGTGGTGGAAAAAACGCGAACATGTACGGAAACAGTTTCGTGAAAAGGGAGAAAAAAAAATCCAAACAATTTCAATTGCTTAATTAGCAATCGAAATTGTCAAGCTCCAAGAATTTGCGAAACTGATTGCTCTCTGATACATCAAGTCAGCTACAAAAAAAAAAAAAAAAAAAAAAAAAAAGGTTTTTAATCCTACTCAAGTTTCATCGTTGGTATCTAAATGTTTTCCTAATTTAATGAATTCTTTCTTCAAACATTGACTTTACAATATCATCACCCCATTGTGCTTTACAGATGTAAAGACCTTAAGAAGTTACATAATTTCACAGCCCTTCATAGATGAGAAAGCACATGTCTTTGATCTCCACAAGTCCCAACTAAACTCCCATTTCTGCTAATTTCAATTCGATTTTAGAAGCTGAGGAGAGAGAGAGATGGCGATGAGTCCGTCGATACTGAAGGCGGTGCTGGTGATAGCTGGGATGTGTGTAGGCGGGTGCATAGTGGGCCCACCTCTATATTGGCACTTCATGGAGGGCTTAGTCGTCGTCTCCCACTTTTCTTCTTCCTCCTCTTCCGCTTGCCCTCCCTGCATTGGCGATTGCTCTTCTCACCATGTCCTCCATCCCCATTGGTTCTGACATAAAGCATATGTGGCATTCATTATTGACCTATCTCTAATTAATAAAAATATATCATTGATTAAGTCCAAAATAAAAACATGTCATTAATATATATTAAATTGTAAAATTTTTGTTGATTTTTTGGCTAAATTACCTATAAAAGAAATAGGCTACGAATTAATTAGTTGGTATATTTCCAAACTTCACTCAAATTTCTTTGAGGAGTTATTATGTACTTGAAATTTCGCTACAAAAACATTAAAGTGCACATACCATTTTGCCATTATTTGTGTTATAGTCTTTTTTTTGCCAATATTTCTTCCAAATAATAGAAATAAATAAATTGATCTTTTTGTTATATGAATTTGGACCTCAAATTTCTTTTGCATTAATTTAGAATAATGAGCTGGTGGTTGGCTACAGGATTTAAATCCAGGCATCACAAGTTGGTGGTGTTGCATGGTATGATTAGTTGGTATTATTTATCACTGTGTAATCAATTGGGGAAAAAAATAAATAAAAAGATTTTGGTCAATTATGGTAGTTGCTTAATTAAATAAAACCCCTTTTTTGAATGCTCATTATATATCATAAGATTTCTTTTTGTTCTTTCTAATCAAACTTAAGCATATAAAAATCGATTTTTAAAAGGAAGATATTACAAAGATCCTTTAGATGTGGAATCATCAATCACTTGTCCCCACGTGGGACATGAAATTTTGCATTTTATTGTCAAAAAATGGAAGTGACTAATGGAAAGGGATCCTCTCCGGATCCCTTACTCCTAATCCACTAAATTAGGGAATCCGTGCTGTTGAAAATTGATCCAACGACTGAAGTTATTATAACTTTTAAAGTGAGCCCCTATTTGTAGCCGTTAGATCAAATTTCAACGGCATGGATCCCGTGATTTGTTGGATTAGGAGGAAGGGATCCGGAGAGGATCCCCTTATGTAATATTATTCAATTCACCGATATCGATATTTTAAACACTGACCACACAATACACGTATGAATCAAGAATTAATGATTAGATACTATGTAAACAATAAGTATGTGATATGTGAGAAGAAAAACTTCTTTATAATGACAAATAATAAAATAAAACATTTCACTTGAAAGAATAAATTATATATAACTTAATTGAAACTTTAGTCATAAAAGCAGCACAAGTTTTATTGAAGTAAACTAATATCATAAAGAAAGAAATTAAAAAAAAAATAAAGAATGCATAGGCTCATGGATATTTCTTGCAAACTTTTTGCAAATTGTCTGCAAACATTGGATATTTCTTGAAAATATTGAAAATATCGAGGAAATTGACTGATTTCTGGAAATATCGTGGATATGGGGTGAATTTTAGACTTCATCCTCTTTTTCCATATCGTTCCTTGAATTTTTGGATATTTTCGTGGAAATATCAAGCATATCAAGGATATTTCAAACACTAGTTGTGGCTTCATATGACATTGCCTAACAAATAATTTTAAATTTCCATGTTTTTGAACAAATTTCCATTATTTCTATCGAAGACAATCGATATCGATATTGATATATGATATATCCGTTGATATTTTCGCAAATTTGCCTATCGATATTTCCGTCTATACCGATGTTTTAAACATTGGTTACATCACATGTTTTATTTATCAACACCAACCCGAAAGCGGAAATTCGGCATTCACTCTATTGCAACATGTGAGTTAATTACACCACTTGACACACAGGGAGAAATTCATATAGAGACCCCAGTGGTATCGAAATCCTCAAGAAGCCAGAAACAAATAATGGTAAAGGTTTTTCAAGGATTGTTCGAATATCTTGTACAAAATTCATTTGTGCTCATCAAGCGTTCAATGGAATGTATGATCAACATATATCGTCAGCACTCGAAATGACGCATCGACATCTTTCAACAAGATGCGTTGACAACACTCGGCAATGGATCTCGACAAAACTCAACATGGCTTTTCAGCAGAACTCGACAGATGTTCTGTTTTGCCAACATGCACGCATCATAGCTCGATAACATATAACATACACACCAAACACTCGACGAAATTTCCAACTGAAAAAAAAAAAATTGGTTTTGTTTTTCATTTTGTAAAATATTAATGCAAAAACACAAATTCATCGTTCACACTGTTGCAACACAGTGTGTTAATAACATCACGTATCACATTAAAAGTGGTTTAGTCATTACTCATGGGCTTGTAGAAAGCAAAGTTCGATGCCCTTCAACTCGTGCCAATGAAGAAAGAAGAAAGAACAAAAACTGGTTTAAAGCTAAAGTCTACCTAAAGAGTAAATATAAGAAACCCAAATTTCAGAGGAACAAAATGGGGTTTTGCACCGATAAATTCAACCTTTTTAGCATCATTGATCAGTGGCAGCTGCTACCGACCGGTCACCCTTCCAAGTTATGTAGTAGGACCCTGTAGCAATAGTCAAAGTTAGGAACAAATTTTTGTTTTAATTTCTTAGGGATGTATCTGGTAAACGGATCGTGTTTGTCATGTTCGAATTAATTTTGTGTCATATTTATTATTATAACGGGTTGTGTCATGTCAAACTCATTATTTTAACCGATTCTTAAAAGGTAACCCGATAATGACCTGATCCATGAACGGATAGTGTCGTTTCGTTTCGAGTTTACAGGTCATGCAAGAAATTATCATGTCTAATGGTTAGACCTGGAAAACGGATCATGTTCGTGTCATTTTTTTTTGTCATATATGTTATCTTATCGATTTATTAACAGGTGACTCGATAAGAACCCGACTTATTGATGGATTGACCTGAAACATGTTATTTTCATATCATTTTATATTGAGTTAACAGGCTGTTTAAAAAATTTCCAGACCTACTTTGAAAAATTAATTTAGAGACCATATTTATCAAAAAATGAAAATAAAAAAAGACCATCTTTTCATTGGAATTTAGTTTTTTTTTATGTATATTTGATTACCCAAAAAAAGTCAAAGGTAGAGATGGGCTTGTTAAAATTATGCTTAGAAGGACGGATTTGGATCCTCTCTGAGGCAACTGGTCAGGATCCTCCTGATCAATGTTCGTGGACCGTTGAATTTTTATTCAACGGCTACAATTATTATAACTTTTAGAGGGTCTCCCTGTTTGTAGCCGTTGGATAAAAGTCCAACGGTCTACGAACACTGATCAGGACGATCTTGACCAGTTGCCACGGAGAGGATCCAAATCCTAGTAGGACCATTAGGCCGATACACTAAGTTATTTTACACTTGGCATTTGTTATGACATCACAAACTAGTTGTTAAGGGGGGGAAAGGGATCCCCTCCGGATCCCTTCCACCACTAATCAACAAATCCGGGTCCTTGAAATTTAATCAAACGAATAAAGTTATTATAACTTTTAAAGATGCCCTCGATTTTTAGTCGTTGAATCAAATTTCAAAAGTCCAGATTTGTTGATTGGTAGAATTTGGTGAAAGGGGTTCATGTTAGCCAGATTTTGATCTAATGGAAGCCTAAACTTTATTAAATATGTGGCCAAACATTGTTAAAACTTAAAACAAATTAAAAAAAAAAAACTAAATCAAAAGCAGAACAAAAGAGCAACTCCGAAGCTATTCTATTATATTTTCTTTTCTTTATCTTTTTCACTAAGGTGGTGTTAGACGATTTTTTTCTATACATAAATGATAAACGGTAGGCTTTACAATTTTCAAAGTAAAATTGGTGAGTCCATCTACTCTTTCATATATCTTGATAAATTTTGTTTTACCAATTTTGACCTGAAATGTTAAAACTCCGTGTTGTGTCGATGTTAACATAGATAGCTGTTATTAGTACTGCAAAAGTCTATTTAAAACTTTTCCCTTGTAAAAGTATAAAGAACAAATTGCAGTTTGATAAGACGATTTTTTTTTTTTGGCGTTCTGATAAGAACTCCCTTTGATGATAAGAAAACACTTTGGTTTAATCCGTTGAAGTAGTCATTCTCACTTACTTGCTACTTACAGTTTAGCACATGCGCATAAACTTGGGACAAGTTTTTACTTTCTAATATGGGACAAGGCCACCATCAATTCTTACCTCTTTTAGACAATATCTTTTATTTTTGCCAGAAAAAAATTCCAAAATCTTTTCTCAAAATTCGACAAGCTGTACCCAGCAAGGGCAGTGAAAAATGGAATCAAGATCTCGTTTTATCGAGCTTAGCTAGGGCTCCTTTGATTAGGGTCAAAGCAAAGCCTTATTCCTTAGCCATTGATTTAACACACACACACACACATACGTACATATAAATACCAAGATTTTGTAAAGCAAATGTTAAGATCCCAATAGGCAACTACATAGAACATCTCATTTATTAAAAATAACAAAATACATGCATGTAAATGTGTTGATTTGAAGACAAAGTCATAAGATGCAAACTAAATTTGTAAACAGTTATCGATAATGGTAAACACCGTTCTTTCTTCTGCATTCGTTGTAATTTGATTTTCGAAACACGTTTGGTTTTTTTGGGGTAAAACAGAGTTTTGGTAAGCATGGCAGTGTAGGATGATCGATGATATGAGTCTGCATGTTATATAAATGAATTGAATAATGAATGAATGAATGTATAAACAGAGGGAGCGTTTGGCTTGCGGGATTTCTTTGGATATCCCTCCCAAACAAAAGAATCTCCATATCCCTCTTGATTTCTCTCCTCCCTGATTTGTTATCAAAACTGTAATTACATACTCATTCTTTAATTATTATCCTTATTGTTTGCTCCCTAAATCCGCCATGGGCCTCGCGGATAAGCCGGGGATTTACTTCACATACGAGATTGGTGGGTGCGGGCGTGCCACTACTAGATGCCGCTAGTAGACGGGATTTGAATGATTGAGGTTGCGCATTTTGACTTCAAATCAAGAGATTGTGCTATTTGAGTGGGAGTTGCTCAAATCAAGGTTCTTTCTTTGCCTTAAAAATAAGGACTTTACTTATATGGAGAGATAGAACAATATGTAAATGACAAGGTTGCTCGAAAATGTAAAGGACAGAGGAAAGTGACTAATATTGCATATTGCTTGTAATTTATATGACTGGAAATGAGTACATAAAAGCTACAAATGAGATCGATACCGCAAGTGAGCAGCAGAGCTAATAAACTAGATAAAAGAAGGTTTTTGGCAAATCTGGTTTGAGCAGAGTTTGTGCTTGTATTTGTTTGTTTGATTGAGTGTCTATAATCCTTGTGTTTGGGCTCCTTTAAATAGAGATCTGGAGGAAACCCCCTACTGAAGACACTGCATCTGCCCGAAAGAAAACTTGGGCAGTTTGTATTTCACTTGCCAACTTGCATGGAGAAATAATATTAAAAGGGAATTTGCATTTCCACCACATGCTTTCATCACATGTCTTCCCACTTGTAATAAACTAACATTTAAAAGAAGCAATTTGGCTTCTTTCACATTTTCTCTGCATCCACATCCGTATATTGCATTCCAACCCATTTGCAAGCATGCAATTTGTTGATTAAACAAAGGCTTGACAAACCTCCACCGCCCAAACAAATGGGAGAAACAATATTATAGTGTCAAACCCTTCCACTTGATAGCTAAATATCTTCAAAGTTAGTCTTCTTGCTCATTAATCCTCCAAATGCCATATTTTACCCAAATTGCCCAAATAAGTAAAAATGGGTATATTTTGAGTGCAAACAGTGCCCCCTAAGTTTTACAAATTTGAGCAAAGTTTGTGAAACTTACAACTCCACAAAGGGCAACTTTGTTTGCTCTCCAGTGCTGTCGTGAATGATTTTGAAGGAAGAGGCACGTCTACCTCTTCGGTTCTTTTGTCGTTGATAAACCCTTTAAAATATCAGCCGACGTAATGCTTTAAAACTCCTGCAAAGTCAGCTTTTTCAGAATCCTTTTCACAGTCTTCCACGTGGTCCTTATCAGATAGAGTACCCCTTTTAGCTGACCATGGCACCTCAGTTTTGATTAAAATAAGAGCAAGCCTTCCCCCTTGGTTCTGTCCTTGCCAATTAAGCCTGATTTTCATCTTGCTGTCTGTACCCAAACCGATTACCAGACCCTTTATTCTCCCGAAGAGTATTCCAAGATCGTTCTTCTCTAAAGGCAAGGACTGGTGCAGAAATGCCATGTCAATCTCGACTGTCAGGCTCCGAATAATCGATTTTGGGCTGGAGATGGAGTTGGAGATTAAGCTGGCAGGTTAGTTTTTGTACGACCCTAGCTCTGATCTTCATCAGCTTTAACTTCTTGTTTCACTTTTACAATTTCATCAGGGAGCACAACCATCTCTCTAAGTTGTAGGATCTGGTCTCTGGTGTGTTTTCCGACTCTCCAACCTTGATAGAGAAATTGAGGGGAACGCCGTAATGGGGATAGCTAAATCCTGGAAGTAAATACTCCAAGGTCTTCATGGAACCAGTTTTAGCAATGGCTGATATATCTTTATTTTGAAAAGCAATCGGCCAAGACTGATCTTGAATTGGAGTTGGGGCCGAGAAAACTTCTTGTTGTACCTCACTAAGAATCTCAGATGGGAAGCCAGCAGATGAAGTAAACGATGGAGGCACATTATCAACAACAACAGATATTTGTCGGCGACTATAAACCTCAGCAGACAAACCACTTTCAATGTCTGATCCCTTTTCTTTTTACGGAAGATCCTCCATGTGTACTTGTAGTGTTCCACAAGGGGTATTTATGAGAAAAACGGTTGCACTTCTTGCAATCTGCTGATTTCTTGATCCTGTGTCAAACTTGGACCAACCATTGCTGCATATGGCATACCTCGCTATCATTCCCATGTTAGGACGACATTGTCTTTGAGAACGTGAACTGAAGAACTTTATAGACTTGTGTTGAAGAAGCCTTTGATGAATAACTGAGCCCATCTGGGCCCTTCTAGGTGGTAAAAGTCTTCCAATGATTTGAAGACAAATAAAGCAGGATTGGCTGCAGCTTCTAGCAATCCATCGGGCAACGACGATGATATAAAAACCAACGGAGAAAATGACATGTCTGTCGGGCAAGGTTACAGCTTCATCGGGCAACCACTCCTTGGGTAAGATAGGCCAGTCGGGCAAGATATTCATACTCCACTTGCAATAGCCATTGAGAAACAAAATGACATGCTTTTCAGCAGGAAAGCCATAATTTTGGCTATTTATGAAGCTCTTCTTTCCACGAATTTAGGTACAGCCACTGGATGGTTTTCTAATTTCAACTCTTGGGTTCAGGCTAAATATATCCATTGGATAAGAGAAAAATGGAAAGAAGGGTGAAAATGGCTACTCACAAACTGTCCAACTCTTTATATTTTCTGTTATTTTTCTGTACATCATCTAACCCAAAAAGAAACAAAGAAAGAAAGGAATAAAGCCCCCAACAAGAAAGTAAGAAATAAAAACAAAAACAAGAAAGCAGAATCTTTTTGTGGTTTTTGAAATTTTTAATTTTTATCTCTTTTCTTTGTGACAATGCAAGAAACAAACAAAGAAAACACAGCCATTTCGGGCAAGAGGAAATAAAAACAAATAAAAAGAAAGACTTGTCAGGCTACTAAAACAGTAAAACATAAAGAACAAAAAGACAAAGCCTTTTTGGGTGAACCAAAACAACAAAAAGAAAGCCCTTAGTCGGGCAACAAAAATGCCCACTCGGGCAAGGTGAAAAAGGGTACCCAGATTTTTAAAAGCAAGAGGAGAGAGAGCCATTTTCGGGCAAATTAAAACAAATTAAAAGCAAGCCAGATTTTTAATTTTTTATATTTTCTTTGTTGTCTTTTCTCAAAACTATAATATAATATACTATATATATATATATATATATATATATATAATATAAATATGACAAGCCCATTCGGGCAAAAAACTTCCATTGCTCTTTTTCACATATAATATATAGATATAGATATATATATATATCTATATATATCTATATATATATATCTATATATATAGATATATATATATATCTATATCTATATATATAGATATATATATATATCTATATCTATATATCTATATATATATAAACATAGCCCTTTCGGGCAAAGCAGAGGATAGGACAGAAAGAGCTAGAAAGAGACAGGAAAGAAAGAAAAAAGGAGGAGAAGGGTACTGGAGAAAATGTACAAAAGAATAACATAAGAGAACGTTATTCGGGCAAATTGGGTGAAGCCCCTTGGCTGCTCAAGTATTATTCTTCTCTCAACACTCAAATCTTTTCCTCTTTTTAAAATTGAGTACAGAGAGATCAGACTCACCATTTAAATTGGCCATGCCATATAGCTTGGGGATCATAGGAGATGGTCATTCATGTTTGACCCCAAGCTTTGTCCTCCTTGAGATCTCAGTTTGGATGACATGCTTGTGTTGGCGGGGAGGAGTGTATGAGCTTTTTTCTTCTTCTTCGGGCTCCACATGAGGTGTGAGTTCGAGCCCCCCGAGCGTTGGTGTTTGGCCTACAATAGCCACAAGCTCCATCTTAGCTGTTATCGGTTTCGATATGTCGGCTTGGTCTTCTACAACCATATCTATTTTCATAGATTTTTCATTGGGTGGGGCCATTGTTTGGCCTTCATCAACGTGTATGATTTGTTCTTCCTTGGTTGTAGGGTGAGTGTGCTTTGTAGAGGGGATTTGACACATTTGATCTATCAACTTTCTCAAAGTTTCTCCAAAAGTTGTATAGCTTTCCTCCACCTTTCTAAAACACTTAGTCACCTCTTCACCATATTCAATGCTTGCCACATGGAGTTTGGACACCTTCTCTAATTTGCCCACATCCTCTTTGTAGAGCTTTTCATCAGGATGATCATGAGTTGACATCTCATATATTGGCTCTATGTACTCATTGGAAGCCTTTTGATACTCAAAGCCATTTGTTGGCCTATCATAATATTCATGAATATGATTGTCTTCAAAACAATAATAACCTTCATCATAGCCATAAGTTGGCCAATCTTCAAGATTATTATTTATTTGATGGCCATGAGTTGGCCGACAATCATGTTCCATGGGACTTGAGTACTCTTCAGCCATGTACCCATAAGTTGGCAACTCATAGGTTGGCTCTATATGATAGCCATAGCTTGGGCGCTCTTCAACACCGTCATCCTCCTCATACTCCGAAAAAGCATATTGAGAAAAATCATGAACATAAGGATTGTTCATAATCTAACTCCACATAAGGAATCCCACCGGGCGTGCCAAAATATGTTTGCTCCCTAAATCCGCCATGGGCCTCGCAGGCAAGCCGGGGATTTACTTCACATACGAGATTGGTGGGTGCGGGCGTGCCACTACTAGATGCCGCTAGTAGACGGGATTTGAATGATTGAGGTTGCGCATTTAGACTTCAAATCAAGAGATTGTGCCATTTGAGTGGGAGTTGCTCAAATCAAGGTTCTTTCTTTGCCTTAAAAATAAGGACTTTACTTATATGGAGAGATAGAACAATATGTAAATGACAAGGTTGCTCGGAAATGTAAATGACAGAGGAAAGTGACTAATATTGCAGATTGCTTGTAATTTATATGACTGGAAATGAGTACATAAAAGCTACAAATGAGATCGATACCGCAAGTGAGCAGCAGAGCTAATAAACTAGATAAAAGAAGGTTTTTGGCAAATCTGGTTTGAGCAGAGTTTGTGCTTGTATTTGTTTGTTTGATTGAGTGTCTATAATCCTTGTGTTTGGGCTCCTTTAAATAGAGATCTGGAGGAAACCCCTTGCTAAAGACACTGCATCTGCCCGAAAGAAAACTTGGGGCAGTTTGTATTTCACTTGCCAACTTGCATGGAGAAATAATATTAAAAGGGGAACTTGCATTTCCACCACATGCTTTCATCACATGTATTCCCACTTGTAATAAACTAATATTTAAAAGAAGCAAGTTGGCTTCTTTCACATTTTCTCTGCATCCACATCCGTATGTTGCCTTCCAACCCATTTGCAAGCATGCAATTTGTTGATTAAACAAAGGCTTGACAAACCTCCACCACCCAAACAAATGGGAGAAACAATATTATAGTGTCAAACCCCTCCACTTGATAGATAAATATCTTCAAAGTTAGTCTTCTTGCTCATTAATCTTCCAAATGCCATATTTTACCCAAATTGCCCAAATAATTAAAAATGGGTATATTTTGAGTGCAAACACTTATTTTTCTGATTATTTTGTTTGGGTTACTATGTTTGCATGAACAACATCCTTTTTGTTCCATCGCTTTGCTTGTGAATCAAAACTTCAACCTGTTTGCTTGCGCATCAAACAACCAAAGTTCTTGTGTCCTTTTAGCACCGTCTGCCGATGTGTCACCACTCTAGCAATCCACCATTTGCATTAATACAAATTATAAACTCGGAATCCTCTACAGTGTAATTTTGTCTATGAACAAGAATCAAACCCACACGAACTTGAAACATGAAACTAACAATGTGACTTAGACGTCGGATCACCTAAGCCAGGTGCATCACTTTTTGAATCTAACTACGCCGACTGGTCGCTCTAGTTCACCGGTTGCTTACTGAGAAATTTTCATGTGCTACCACTAATTTTAAGCTACTGTTTTCCAACATATTGAGGTGGAACTTTTTGATACAAGAGGAAGATTCAAACTCGACACCTCGATAAAAGAAATAGGCTACGAATTAATTAGTTGGTATATGTCCAAACTTCACTCAAATTTCTTTGAGGAGTTATTATGTGCTTGAAATTTAGTTACAAAAACATTAAAGTGCAAATAGCATTTTGCCATTATTTGTGTTAGTCTTTTTTTGCCAATATTTCTTCCAAATAATAGAAATAAATGAATTGACCTTTTTGTTATATGAATTTAGACCTCGAATTTCTTTTGCATTAATTTAGAATATTGAGGTGGTGGTTGGCTACAGGATTTAAATCCAGGCATCACAAGTTGGTGGTGTTGCATGGTATGATTAGTTGGTATTATTTGTCACTGTGTAATCAATTGAGAAATAAATAAATAAAAAGATTTTGGTCAATTATGGTAGTTGTTTAATTAAATAAAACCCCTTCTTCGCATGCTCATTATATATTATAATATTATAAGATTTCTTTTTGTTCTTTCTAATCAAACTTAACCATATTAAACTCGATTTTTAAAAGGAACATATTACCAAGATCCTTTAGATGTGGAGTCATCACTCTCTTGTCCCCATGTGGAACATGTAATTTTACATTTTATTGTCTAAAGGTGGAAATTGACCGTTATATAATGATGTTCACGGTTTTAATATTACTCAATTCACTCATGTTACAATACGTGTTTTATTTATCAATACCGATCTTAAAACTCAAATTCCGTCTTCACTATATTGCAACACGTGCGTTAATTTATTTGTGCTCATCAAGACCTTTCGGAAGCCAGAAACAAATAATGGTAAGGTCTTCCAGATATTGTTCGAATGTCTAGTACGAAATTTATTTGTGCTCATTAAGTGTTCGATAGAATGCATGTTTAACACATCTCATTAGCACTCAGAAGGACGCGTCGACATCCACAACAAGATGAGTCGGCAACACTCAATCTACCTAGACAAAACTCAGCATGGCCTTTTGGAAGAGCTCGACATATATAGATATCAGTCGACATGCACGTATTATAACTCGATAGAATATGACAGACATACCAAATGTTCGACGAAATGTCCAACTGAAAAAATTGATTTTGTTTTTCAATTTGTAAATATTACTGCAAAAACACAACTTCGTCGTTCACACTGTTGCAACACATGTTTTAACAACACATGTCACATTTAAAGTGGTTTAGTCTTTACTCACGGGCAAGTAGAAAGCAAAGGTTTGATGCCCTTCAACTCGTGCCTACGAAGAAAGAAGAAAGAACACAAAATGGTTTAAAGCTAAAGCCTACCTAAAGAATAAAGATAAGAAACTCAAATTTCAGAGCAACAAAATGGGGTTTTGCGCCGATAAATTCAACCTTTTTAGCATCATTGATTGATCAGTGGCAGCTGCTACCAACCGGTCACCCTTCCAAATTATGTAGTAGGACCCTTTAGCAATAGTCAAAGCTAAGAACAAATTTTTGTTTTAATTTCTTTGGGGTAGACCTAGAAAACGGGTCGTGTTTATCGTGTTCGTGTCATTCTTGTGTCATATTTGTTATTATAACGGGTCGTGTTGTGTTATCTTAATGAGTTCTTAACAATTGACTCAATAACGACCCGATTCGTTAACGGATCGTGTCGTTTTATGTCAAGTTACAGGGTCATGTAAGAAATTTTCATGTCTAATGTCTAAACCTGGAAAAGGGTCGTGTTCGGGTTATTTTTTTGTTACACCCGTTATCTTATTGAGTTCTTAATGCCTAATCTTGATATCGACCTGACTCATTGACAGATTCACTTGGAATCTGTTATTTTTGTATCATTTTGTGTCGAGTTAACGAAATGTTTTAGAAATTTCAGGGCCTACTTTGGAAAATTAATTTAGAGACCATATTACCAAAAAATGAAAATAAAAAGAAAGACCATATTTTCATTGGAATTTAGTTTATATATATTTGATTACCAACAAAAAAAGTCAAAGCTAGAGATGTACTTGGTTAAAGTTATGCTTAGTAGAACCATTAGGCTAACATAGACAATGATCATCTCCAGATCTATTTTGTGGGGATCTTAAGGATCCTCATATTCTAGCAATTCATCGTATATTGTACGGCCAGTTTTCGTCATGTACTATTTGTGTTTAATTTAAATAAAAAAGTCAAATGATTTCTAACCGCACAATGCACGATGAATGGCTAAAATGTGAGGATTCCTAAGATTCCCACAATTTGGATCCGGATGGGATCCAAATCCATGCTAATACACTAAATTATTTGACATTTGGCATTTCTTATGACATCACAAACTAGTTGGTAAGGGGTTCATGTTCGCCAGATTTTGACCTAATGAAAGCTTAAACTTTATTAAACATGTGGGAAAACATTGTTAAAACAAATTAAAAAAAAAAAACTAAATCAAAAGCAGAAAAACAAAGGAGCAACTCTCTTATATTTTATTTTCTTTATCTTTTTCATTAAGGTGTGTTAAACGATTTTTTTTCTATACATAAATGATAAAAGGTAGGCTCTACAATTTTCAAAGTAAAATTGGTGAGTCCATCTACTCTTTCATATCTTTTGATGAATTTTGTTTAACCAATTTTGACCTGAAATGTTAAAACTCCATGTTGTGTCGATGTTAACATAGATAGATGTTATTAGTACTGTAAAAGCCTATTGAAAACTTTTCCCTTGTAAAAAAATAAAGAAAAAATTGCAATTTGATAAGACAATTTATTTTTTGGCGTTCTGATAAGAACTCTCTCATGATGATAAGAAAACACTTTGGTTTAATTCATAAAAAGTAGTTGTTCTCACTTACCTGCTACTTACAGTTTAACACATAAGCATAAATTTGGGACAAGTTTTTACTTTCTAATATGGGACAAGGCCACCATCAATTATTACCTCTTTTAGACAATATATTCTATTTTTGTCAGAAAAAATTCCAAGATCTTTTCTCAAAATTCGACAAGCTGTACCCAGCAAGGGCAACTCTGGGCAAGGGCAGTGGGAAATGGAATCAAGATCTCGTTAGGGCTCCTTTGATTAGGGTTCAAAGCAAAGCCTTATTCCTTAGATATATATATATAGAAGGTCTAATGATAATAACGATGAAGATAATTAAACCAAGAGCAATGATGATCATAATTGAATGAACTGTTAATTGAATTATTGTAATTTGATGTGCAGGATAACCAGGATTAAATATGCCATGAAACCAATTGTTATAAACAAATAGAAAGAATTGAACAAATGATTGGTCTATGTTTACCTTGAATTTGAGATATTCGATGAATTGACTGTGGGTAAGGATTTTATGCCATTCAAAATCAGTTGTTATGAAAATATTTTTCATAATGAAAATAATGAATTCAAAATAATGATGCAAATATAATTTGAAAATAAGTTTTATTGCAAAACTTACACTGGAACTTACAATTGATTTACTGATGATTGAGTCAGCAAATAAGAAAATGATTGATGAAAATGATATTGGTGCACACAAACATCCTTGACATTTGAAAATTAAAAGTGTTTACAATTTTTTATTTCATTGGGTACAGTGTGAACTCAAAGAAAGCTTTTACTGAGAAATTGTGGAAATTCCAAACTTGAAGTCTTCTCCATATAGACTTGGAAAATAGACTTGAATGATTGATTGCTTTACTGTGGAAGCACGAGATGAATGGTGAATTGCTTTTATTGTTGATGGATAGTGGTCTTGTTGGAATAATTGCTACTTTTACTGTGCAATGTGCAGGTGATTGAGTGATTCCTTGCAATGTCGGAATTATTGATGGAACTTTGTCTGAAAACTTCACATTGTGACTTTGGCTTCACATGGTGATTTTGAAAAGATGGTAATTGTCATGATGACTTGACTTGAAGACTTTAATTTTCACATGGTGATTAACTGTGTTCACATGGCTTTATGCAAAAGGGTCTTGGGTATCTGGGTAGTCGATCCACTTGGCTGACTGTGTTTTTTGGCTTGCTGAGTTGGTTAGTTGCTATGAGGATGCGTCTAAAGATTCGAAGTCTGCGGCTTCTTCTTCTTCAGTATAGAGCATCACTGCTTCTGCAAATAATTGGTGAGCTAGGTCTTTGAGTTGGGTGGCTTTTTCTTTGCTTTTTGAGCTAGTTAACTTGGATGACTTGGCTATTACATTGAGTGGTGATGTTGGACTAATGTCCGATAATGACTGTTCTGGGATGGCTGGCAAATATGGTTGTGCTAGTTGTGCCGGAATAACTGGAGATGGAGTAATAGGAAATTCTATGAGGACCAGACTGATGGTTGAATTTATCCCACCACTTGACTAATATGATTCTATTGACTTCACCGGTTTCGACTTTATAATTCCACTTTATGATCCACAGGACTTTGTAGTTGGCCATGAAAATTGGGAGAAGTGTAATTCTGTAGTTGAATCATCTTCTTTTAAATTTGTTTTGGAAACTGGCAGAGATGACCTGCATAAGCTTTTTTGGTATGAGATTGGCTGTTGGGCGGTGAATTAACCACTATTTAGGGAACCATGTAGGAAAATTTAATCTAAAACTCTTGTCAAAAGTAATGAATCATGAATGACTAAAATCTTATGTTTGATGGAGAAAGATGTTAGTCCATGCATCAATGTAATCAAAGTAATTGTAATGGTTATTGGGAATTTTAACATATTGGGTGTGAAGGGGTTTGCTTTTGTGAACGGGGATTCCCCAATTTGATTTGGTTAAAAAATTTCCAATGTAAAGAGAATGGTAGAGGATTTTGTTTTCACAGGTTTTGCTGTAGAGAGGTTTGATTGAAATGGAGTCAGTTTTACTGAGGATGGCTTGATAGTATTTCAGTGTCTTATGTGGTGCTGTAGGATGATAATGGAAATTGGGTGGAAATACTGTTTTGGCTAATTTTTCTGGTGCTTGTTCTTCATTGAGATTGAAAGGGATAGTGAAAAGATATTCACTGGGATTTTTCTTGACGTATGGTGATGTTTTGGTATAACTAACTGGTTGGGATGATGATGATTGATATGTTGGGGTTGAATAAAGATCATATTGACTGACAAATGCTGTTTGGTAATTGGGACGTGGTGATTGGTAATTTGGCCTAAGGTTTCCTATTGTGAAACCTAAAGGAGTGAAACGGTTGGTAATGGCTAAGGCCAATGAAGAATCTGGGCTTGATTCTTGTTTTACTGGTGGTGGTGGTAGAGTGGCTGAAAGCCTCATCTGATCAGGTCTTCTTGCTGTCATTATTCCCTGCAGAAATTCTATGATTTGGAAATCAGGGATGCAATTTTGACTACCTTTGATGTATTCGATTTCAAAATAAAAAATACTTAATATAGCTTGACATTGTGCAAAAATATGTTTTGATGCAATGTTTTGAACATCTTTTTGTAAAACATGTTTTGCAGATTTGCAATTAATTATGACTAATTTTTTATTATTTAATAAATCATCTTTGAATTTACTAATACATAATACTATAGATAATATTTCTTTCTTAATAGTATTATAATTACTTTGTGCTGGATTCCATACTTCTGAATGCAAACGAACAATTTGTTCAAGAGATCCGGAGGAAATTGATTGTTTGAGAATACCTCCGTAGCCAATTTCAGAGGCATCAATTTCAACAATTTTGAATGAATTGGGAGTTGGAATGACAAGACAAGGCAAAGTCTTAACATGTGATTTAATTTGTTTGACAATGGAAGTATGAGTATTGGACCAAGGTGAAGAATTTTCTTTTAGACGATCAAACAAGAGTTTGCATCGTTGCCTAAGATGAAGATAAAATTCTGCAACATAATTTAAAGATCCTAGAAATCTCTGTAATTGGGTTTTGTCAATGATTTCATCTGGGAACTTATTTGCAAACTGAATTACTCTATCTATTGGTTGAATGGTTGACTGGTGGACATTGTATCCTAAAAACCTAATTTTGGTTTGGAATAACTTAATTTTGGTTGCTGAGACAACTAAGCCATTTGACTTAATTATCCTACCAAACATATTTAAGTATCCAATGCTCATCTATTGATTTGGAATAAATGAGAACATCGTTAATATAAACAATTGAGAAATGACTGTATTGATTAAATATTTCATTCATGGTGTTCTGAAATTCGATGTGTGCGTACATTCCATTCATAATGACTGAAAGACATTACATTCCATTCATAATGACTGAAATGAGTGACAAATGCAGTTTTGTATTTATCATCTTCATGAATTTGAATATGCCAAAATCTAGACTTCATGTCGAATTTTAAGAAGATTACAGCTTGAGTAAGTCTTTTAATTAAGTCTCTTTTGTTAGGAATTGGATATCGTATCCTTTCTAAGACTTCATTAAGAGGTTTGTAATTAATGACTAACCTATGCGTTCCTCTTTCTAATTCAACATTCTTTTGGACATAGAAAGCAGGACAAAGCCATGGTGATTTGCTTTTCCTAATGATTCATTTATTGAGAAGTTCTTGGATTTCTGTTTTGCAGAATTCCATAACTTCTTGACTCATTTGAATTGGTCTGGCTTTTGTTGGAATTTTCTTTTCGTTAAATTCCTTATTGTAAGAAAGTTTAACAATATGTTGTTTTCTGTGCCAGAAAGCATTGGGAATGCCAGAACAAATTTCATTAACAAGTTTCTTTTGAAAGTTGTCAATGGTTTGTAACAAAGATTTGTTTGTTAATTGTTCTTCAGTTCTTTTGTAATTAATTTCTTCTTTTAAGAAATTAATTTGTTGTGATTTTTTTGGTGACTAGATTGATGGTTTTCAAGATATTATCTTTTTGGAATTGTCTTAATTTTTTGAGATCTGTTTTTGTGCATAACTCAAATGTGATTTTTTGTCCTAACATTTTGGTGGTATGGTTATGGTGTACCTGAAAAGGATATAGGAGAGCTATGAAGGGGAGACCTAAAATGACTGGGTCTGAAATGTTTTTTTTTTCAAAACAAATGGAGTTTTAAAACAAACATGGGCTTTTGGGATTTCGTATTTTAACTGTATTGGTGACTGGTTTGCTGCACTAAAATTTTCTATTGATTTATGGAAATACTTAGTGGGAATTAAACCTTCTTGAATACAATTCAAGTCTGCATCTAAGTCAATTAAGGCAATTATTTCTAACTGGAAGTCTTCAATTATTATTTTTATTTTAGAATACCATTTCTGGATCCTAATTTTTTGTAGTAATCCTAAAACTAGGTTTTATGTTGGATTTTCTATGGACTTGGATTCTGATTCTTGGTTTGAGGAAGAACTATCGTGTTCTTCATCATTATTGGTAAGGAGTGCTTGTGTTTGGATACTACTGAGATGTAAGCGAATTTCTATGTTTTCTGATTTTAAGGACTTAATTTCTTCCTTAATTTTGTTGATTTTTCTTTGTAGGTCTTTGACCGTAATTTCTTTCTTAGCCTTGTTAAACATTTCCAGGGTTGTGCTAAGACAGATTTTTGAGGCCACTTGGGGTTGACTAGTACTGGCTTCTTCAGGGGAGACTAACTTCTTAAGTTTCTTTAAATAAAATGACTTTAATTCAGAGTCATCTACTTTGCTGATTAACTTGATGAGAAGATCTTCTTGTTCTTCTTGTTTATTGAGGACTGAAATCTTTTTACAACAAGTATCAGTGCATCCTATTTTAATGTTGGGGGATGAAAGACTACTTGATGAATTACTGGAAGAAGACGAATTATAACCTAAATCATCTTCAGATTGACTATGGTATGTGTCTCTGAGCTCTAAGACTTGGATTAACTGAGTTTTCTCTTCTTCAGAGATTTTCAACTGGTTGATTGTTTTCTTGACTATACATTTATTTGCATAATGACCGAATACACATGTAAATATGTTGATTAGAAGACAAAGTCATAAGATGCAAACTAAATTTGTTTGAAACTTTTATTAGGGACTTGGCTTGGATGTTTTAGTACAATCACCTAGTAACAATTAGATATGCTATAATGACATTCAATGATTGTGTCAAATCGTTAATGGGTGATTGTATTAAGAACTTTAACGTACCCTACCTAATCAATAAGGGCAGAGCTAGAAATTTTTTACTAGCCGGTTATCGCAAGCTCAAAGTCTAATAACCTTTCTTTCAAGGGAACTTTAAGGAAAAACTTCATGTATTGTTCACTTTAACGAAAAACCACATTTTTACACTAAAAAGTCAATCATGGTACTATTCACTTTACCCTTTATTTTGTCCTTATCGTTAAAACTCAAAGTTTTTAAGCCATTTTCATTAGTTTTCCTTTCTTTCAAATGTCTATACCTACAATGTAATACTGTATCATTTCTTGAAAATGAAAATATGTAAACTTTTTGAGAAAAAAAAAAAAATAAGAGAGATATGTAAGAAATAAAAACGAGTATGTGTAAAACATAACGCAATAAATAAAGCCTTGCATATTCATATTGAATTTTGAATGGGCTTCAAAGCACAAAAACAAAGATGGCTTAAAATTCTAGTGCATTGGGCTATAACCAAAATGGACCTAGGCCGAGGCGGATAGACCTCTAAATCCAGAAAAAATGCAAGCAAAATAAAAACCCAGTACATCATTCATAGTAATTGGGGAATGATAACACTTAAATATGGCTGAGTACGAGTGAGCTGGGTCACCGACTCACCCGTGCTAATAATCTACATCTTCTATTGTTATTGGCACGGGACAATATCGTGACGGTGAACTCGTACTATACAAATTATTCTCCACCGCCGCATGCCCCCATAGGAAACAAAATGGAGAAAAACTTAGTCATTCCATTGAATCAAATTGAAGAAGAAGATGAAGAAGAGAAGGGTGGTGGTGGAATCTCTGGTATAGCCAATCGAGTCTTTGTTTTTTCTAATGCTGCCATTGCCACTCCTCTGATTAGATTCATTTCCAATTTGCCAATGATGCGCATGAGCAAAACAAGTTTTTTTGTTTTAGCATAAATCTGACTAAATTATACAAAGATTTGGAACGTATAAGTTAGTCCTTATGAGGTGTATAAAATAAGTGGGACAAGATTAATTTAACTGATGCCTATTTAATACTTAAGGGTGCGTTTGGTACGTGGGACGGGACGGGACGGAACGGGACGAGGCGTTCCGTCCCGCGTTTGGTGCGCCAAAAATGGGTGGAACGGGCTGTTCCACGGGACAGATTTTGGGTGTTTTTGCGTCCCACCTCCCCCCTGGAACGGGTTTGTTCCACGTCTGTGGAACACAATGTTTTACCATTTTAAGACAAATATACCCCATGTCTTTTTCAAAAATTACAGCTTCGTTCCGTCCCGTCCCGTCCCGTCCCGTTCCGTCCCGTCTGCGTACCAAACGCACCCTAAGGGCACCAAACACCTCGTGCTAAATAGTCATTTTCGGTGTTTAATAAACGTGTAAAATGAGATGCATGTCTTACAATATAAGTAGACAACATGATTGATATGTCTTACTTTAATGCATATTTCTCAATATCCTTCCACTTACATTATGACATGTGTTGTATTGTTATGGGACTTGTTTAGGTACATCAAAAAATCTCTCATGAGTTTGGATGGGGAAAAATAATTTCGAGAATTAATTAAAAGAAGTGAAAATATATACAATAGGGAAGGGTAAAACAGTAACACCAAAACCCAAACCCTAGTAGTTGACCAAAAAAAAAAAAAACCCCCAAAACCCTAGTAGATCACTTGTATCCTGCGCCGTTTTATTGTCTTCTCCAAGCTCTCCCACCCTCCTCTGAAACTCCAACCTCCAGGTCAGTTTCATGGAATCTGCTACTTACTAGGAACTTTTTAATTTTCTTAATTTTTTTAATTTTTATTTTTATTAATGCTTCGTTATGTCATTGTTTTATTAAGAATTAAGCTTCAATTTTCAGTTGGGTTTCTGAATTGAAATTAGAGATTAAAGAATCATAAATATTGTTGTTAATGTGATTAAAAGTTTGTGATTTATCCTTTTATTTTGCTTCCTAATTTTATTTGTCTAATTTTTTTATAACTTGATTTGTATAAATATATGGGTTAAGCCCCCGTAATTAATTAATTTGTTCAACATTTGGAACATTTGAGGCAGGCATTGTCAAATAGTTATCAGGTTTCTGTAATCCCATTTTCTGGGTGAAGGTGTTTGAATCAAACTAGGGTTTAGAGCATTGAGTTTTCTTACTGTTGTAGCTTGAATTGCGATTGTACAGAAACCATGGCCGCTGCTGACGTAGCTGCTCCTGTATTGGAACCAACGCAGCCGCACTATGATGTCAAGCTCTTCAACCGCTGGAGCTTCGACGATGTCCAGGTTTCTGGCGTTTTCGCTTAAATTTTGTACTTTGTTTTTCCAGAATCTCTGATGAATTTGATGAAATGTGGTTGAGTTTGGTAAAAATAAGTTTAGGTGGATTGTAATTATTGATCGCATATATTTAGAGGTACATTAGGTTTGATGTAGACATACTCTGAGGTATGAGATAATGTTTCAGAGTGAACCGATGGTTGGTTAGCCCTCGAGGATCTGTGTTTGTCGTGTAAATCTTTGTTGGTTGCTGTCTTGCTTTTCAGAAATTTTAGACATCTGTGTGGCCTCCTTTTGTTTCTTAGATGCGCCGTACGTTTAAGTTTGTTCTTGTCACGTGTATTTGATGCCGTAAAAGTGTATGTACACTTAGTTAATTTCGTATATATGTTGATTCTCTTCATGACCATTAATTGTTGCTATCGATTAATTGGTAATTATGTGTCAAGTTGGGATCCGGTAACACACGCATTTGCCACACATTTTTGTGGGGCACACTCCGTAATGTGTTTAAACGATCCAACTGTCTATCTTTTATGTCTTACCTCAAAGATCATCCATTTGTCTATCTTTTATGTCTTACCTCAAAGATCATTTCTACCACCCAAATCCGTAACCATATGACCGTTGGCTTAAATTTAGTGTTTCTTTGTAGATCTCGATTCGTCAATTTTCTTCACTATAAATGTATGTCTTAATGGTTTTGGATTTGTCTATTTTCTTCAAATGAATGATCTATGAATGATGTACTAACATATATATGGTTCGGATGGTTGAAATACATTACAAAGTGGACCCTAGAAAATGGGTGACAAAATGTGTGTTAAAAGCATGTGTCCTCGGACCCTAATCCTGTGATAAATTTCTTTTTTTTGTTGAATATATTGATTAATTTGTTATACTCACGGCTTCTAATTATAATATGAATTGCCACTTTTAGGTCAGTGACATTTCACTGGCGGATTACATTGGAGTTGCACCTTCCAAGCATGCAACTTATGTACCTCACACTGCTGGAAGATACTCGGTAAAACGATTCAGGAAAGCTCAGTGCCCTATTGTGGAGAGGCTTACAAACTCACTCATGATGCACGGGAGAAACAATGGAAAGAAACTTATGGCTGTCAGGATTATTAGGCACGCGATGGAAATTATCCATTTGCTAACTGATCTGAACCCAATCCAAGTTATTGTTGATGCTGTCGTTAACAGGTACATACGCCAATATGTTAATATCTTTCTCATAGTAATAATATATGTTGCCCTCTGTCCCTTGTTTGATGCTTAAGGGGAAGCTTATGTGCCCTTTAGTATAGTTTTCCTGATTACATGTTGATTTTTACATCTGTTGGGAACTTGGGATTACGATGGATGTGACCTTTCTTCTTCTTTCAGTTCCGTATTTGCATATCCTTGTTTTTTTGTCCTCATGCTGTATGTCTTCTTTCTGCCGATCAGTGGTCCACGTGAAGATGCAACTCGTATTGGATCTGCTGGAGTTGTTAGGCGTCAAGCTGTGGATATCTCACCTTTGAGACGTGTAAATCAGGCTAGCTATCTCCTCACAACTGGTGCCCGTGAGTCTGCTTTCAGGAACGTCAAAACTATTGCTGAGTGTTTGGCTGATGAGCTTATTAATGCTGCCAAAGGTTCCTCTAACAGGTACTGCGCTTATTTGCCTATTACATGTTATTTTCTCCAAAGTTATTTGCAGTCCGATTGCATTTCTTTCCCTTGTTTTTTTGTTTGTTTGCTGACGATTGGTGGTGTTTTACGTGCAGTTATGCAATCAAGAAGAAGGATGAGATTGAAAGAGTTGCCAAGGCTAACCGTTAAGAGGCTGCGAGAAAAATTTATGCAGGGAGGAGAATTTTGTACGCGTGTTTGTTTTATGCCCATTATTTAGAATTTTTCGGATATACCCTTGAATGCGAGACACGTCTGTCCTGTTATGTTACGAAACCAGTCATCTGTTAGTTTGGATCCTGTAATTTTATACCGTTGGATGCGGTTGATTTGATCCTTAATTCAAATTATGCAATCTCATAGACACTCTACACATGTTTCGAACTTTTGATGTATCGATTGCACTCAATAATGGCAACCCTCCATGGATATCATTACTTGGAGACTCACCCGATTCTTTTAGAAGGGTTGCCATGGTGGAAGCACACTTATCTTCTCCGTTAGCAGCCTTCTGGAGACAGAGTTGTACTCAACCGGAAAGTTGTCGTCGGACAGCGAAAAATCACTGAAAGAATCACAAGTTACTTGCATTTGCATATGCCATTGGTTTGATGTCTGGATGTGGCACTGCCGAGAAAGTAACAATGTGAGGCTTCAAGCTCATATCCCTCATCCTTCACTTGGTGAGATCGCACAATTTCACCTGAACTGTTTTCCTGCAAAACTCGCTTGTCCCGTCGCCACCAAAAGAAACACCTACACCTCGCCTGCTCGGACCTCTTCCAGGCCTAGCTTGTGGATCACTCCACAGAAAACCACACATAAACCCTTCCTCCGGAGGTTCACCAAAACCGATTAATCGCTCTAATGTCGCTCAATTTCACTCCATCAACGCTGAATAGACCGCCATGGGTTACAAAAACCTTACTATTGATTACATGAATGCTTTGATGTAATCACCATCTGACGGTACAGCACCATATGACCATCAAGATGGAGAACTATTTTAGTGTGTCGGAAACACGAACAAATACGCCAAGTGTCATAATACAAGTGGTTGGATACTTGAAAAAAAAATTCAACCACTTATATTATAAAACCTAATGTACCCGACCATATTTTCAGCACGCTGAAAAATCTCATACGTAAATAGTGATTATATTAACTACATGCGAGTATTTTAGTCAAATCTCAAAATTAAATTAGAGCGAAAATTTAGATGCCAATTCTTAACTTTAGTTTCATTTTTCTTAATCCACGTGGCTTTATTAAATTATACATGTGGGGCTCACATGTGGGCCACATCAGCTTTTCTTTTGGTCGAATGAGCATTACTAAATGTACGTTTGGTTAACAGGTTCTTCTACCCTGCGCCGTTCCCTTGTGCTCACCGATTCAGCGCGCCCCTCCCTCCCGGCGCCATTTTCTTGTCGCCCGCCGTCTGAAACTCCCACATCCAGGTTAGGGTTTATCTCTCTCGCCCATCTCTGCAACTTCCCGCCCTGATACCTTATCCTTGTCATTACATTTATTTTTTTAATTTCAATTCTTAATTCTTTGTTAAAGTTGTTTTGTTTATAAGAATTTGGCTTGAATTTCAATTAGGTTTTTGAATTGAATAAGAAATTAAAAATCACAAGTTTTGGTTTTTGTGCGATTGATTTAGTGATTCATATCCTTTTTGTCCTTTCATTTTGATTTGTAGAAACATATGGAAAAATTCGAGCAAATGTCATATAAAGATCACATTTTTAATCTAAATTTGCGGTTATATTGATATATCACTTCTCAAAAGAGAGTAGTATTACAAAACAGTTAATTTGGTATTGCTTGATTTTTATTACTGCCATTACCAAATGTTAACGCGACACAGTACTGAGCGCAACGGATTTCTAGGATTCATATAGCCGACTCCACTTAGTGGGAAAAGGCTTTGTTGTTGTTGTTGTATTACCAAATGTTAACCCTTTTTTCTTGGTTCTTGATAGACAATGAGGTAGGATGCAACGTTCACAGTATGAAAATGCGTCGAAAGTTATGACTTGTGACATTGTTTTCAACCTTGATCCTTGAATGAAATACCGTTAGTAAAGATTTAATTTTTGGCGTTCAATGTCCCGAGCTAAATTCTTGGTTTCACCACTGTTTTCGATACTTGTCAAAGGATGATTTGTTGAAGATTGTGATAGATATGTATATGCTCTGATTTGTGAGTTTATTTTCATTTCATATCCCAGCATTTACCACGAAATTTCCAGAGTGGATATATATTTTTGTTCTTTTTTATTTAAATTGTTATCTATCTTGTGTCATGGTGATTTCTATGACTAAGATTGTTTAGTAATTGTTAAGGGCCTCGTCCAAGGAGAAAGACTGTCACCTAAAGTAATGGCCGCCAAGATATGCATAGCCATTCGATCATTTGGTCGCCCATTGACGGAAAACATCAACTGGGGACTTCCACCTTACACACGGAAGATTGCACTGCCGGAATCAAGAGTCTTGTACACTGTGTTACGATCACCTCATGTTGATAAAAAGTCCAGAGAACAGTTTGAAATGAATGTCAAGAAACAGTTTCTGGTCATAAACACAGAAACACATGAATTGCAAAAGAAGTTCTTTTGGTTAAAGCGCCAGCGCATATTTGGAGCCCAATACGAACTCCGATTTTCTTGCAAGACACGTTTGGACAAGGAAAAACTCCAGAGATTGCTTTGAAGTAAGATCCGTGCATTGACCCCAACTGCTGGATGGTTCTGGTTTTGTTTTGATAGGAAGAGGAGATGAAAAAAAAAGGAGCACTTCAAATGTTAACGAAGATTGGTTGATCTCTAATAAGTTCTGTACGCTTATGTTTTGGTTTTAGCAGATAGGATGACGATTCGGAATCGCTTTTGGTTACAGTAGAATTTGTTTACTTGTTATTGTGCAATGATTCAACACTTTATATTTCAGCTTGGGTTTGGATGTTTCACAGACTATTTTGCTTTTTATCAACAAATAATCGCATCATTCTCTAACTTAGCCTCTCCACACACGATAATGCGAGCGGATAGACTTTTTATGTTGTGTGTATTTTGATTGCAGTGAATGTTTCTTATCAAACTGCTCATAACTAGTACTGCGGTGTAGTAATACTTATTTTGTAAGTGAAAAGTCTACGGTTCAACTCGCGCGTTTGATGAGAACGTATAATATTGTGTTGAGTTTGATACCTAGTGTTTGACACATTGTGTAGCTTAGCGACAATACAGTGGGGGGCCTAATTAGTAATCCCCAACCAATTTAGTTGTGTTTCGTAGAGGATGGAGCTTGTTCATTTCCTGATGAGCTTTATCACTGGTTCAAGAAACTTGCAGTGTCTTAAGAATGGCTTCCAAGGTCAAAGGCATATATGTAATCCTTAGTTCTTAGACATGGTGTTTAATGCAAATTTGGAAAGTGGGGAGAACAATAACCTAAAAATGGTTTCAAATTATTTACCTCGAGTGCTTAGTACTTGCAAGTATAGTGTCGACGCATGTTTGACTGTTTTGGATTTGATCCAATGATCCTCGATTACTCAATGTTAACCATTGGATTCAATTGTCAAATATGCGTCGTCACTTAGTGTCAACAGGTAGTCAAGAAAAATCGTTCTGAGTTCCAACAATTGCAATTTGAAACATAAAGTCTTTAGCCTTTTGATATGTAGGGATAAAAAGCAATCATCAATTATACATGAAAGACTCATAATCCATAGATCATTGTCTTCAAATTTCCACAGTAATTTGATGACTGATAAAAAAACAAACTACATTTGACCTTTAGAGATATCAATATACGACTTTCATGAGCATCCCATGATGGTTCTGTATTCACAACAATATGCAACTTAAACCTTTCAAGACTCTATGAACACAATGCTTCGGCATCACAAATGTCGTTAAACTCCAACCGAAACTTCATGAGGCATGATCTCCGGGATAGGTGCACCAAGGACTGGTTCTTTGATCTGGCCAACACTCACTTCAGGCTCTATCTCATCTTGGAATTCGGAAAGATGCCCTGACTGGTCCTGAGCTTCTTCAGTTTTTCCGGTGTGCGCTTTCTGGTCTTGTGTTTCTTCTTTGGTACCCTTTGGTGGTGACTTCGCAGGCTTTGCTTCAGTTTTAGTAGCAGCATTTTCCTGAGAATGAAGCCTAGTTTGAGACTTTCTAATAGGCTTCTTTGGATCTATGACGTCCTTTTCGCTTTTAGTCTTTAATCCTTTCTTTGAATTATTCAGTTCTTGATTCAGACGTGGGCTAAGAGATGCCCCAGCACCTTCTGAAGAACTGTTTAGCGAAGAAATGGAGCTCTTGTTCCGTCCAAGTTTTGGAGATTTTGGCCGTGTGGTTGGAATCTAAATTGATGGACAGAGAAGAGTCACATACAATGTTGTTATACAAAAGCAAACAACATGAAGCACAGGTGGGAGAAGAGTCTAACAGTTACCTTCTTGAGTTCAACTTTCGGAGGAGGCTCTTTATAGAAACTTGGCATGGGCGCCGCCTTAAACGTCAGGCTCTTCCTTAGTCGCTTGATCTCAGCTTCCTGGCTTTCCTGCAAAATAAGCATATGGAAAATATAATGAATATGCTGAAACGGAATTATGAAACAGAAGTTGGAAATATTGGAAATAAACAAGTTGATATATGAAGAACAAAAGTATAATCGTCGGAGTGCTGTAAACTAGTCTCCACACCTTTGATTTTGCTTGCGAGTTATTTTTTTCTTCTTCCTTAGCCTGTATCTTCTCTTCCAGCTTCGTAAAAAACTGATGAACAACGAATAAGGTTCATTAGTGACTGATGAACAACAAATAAGGTTCATTAGTGATACGAGTTGAAAATAAAACTGTTAATATAAGAAATAATTGTTGAGCAGAAGATCCTGCATCCAAAATGCCTGCAATTGCATCCTCCCAATATGTGGAATTCCACATATTGGGAGGATGCTACGTCAGCGCTCTAATAGTGGATAGAGACCCACATGACAGGGCATGTTATAGAATATAAAATGATTTCTGGCTCGCATCCTGAATTTTTAAGCTTTTGAAAATAGCAGTAAACTTTATCAGAAACTATAGACATGTTTTACCAACCTCCTTCCGTTTTTCAGCACGTTCTTCCAACCTAAAGGAAAATCCAGAAGCACTGATCCTCCGCCCGCTAGGTGTAGTCCTTTTGACATAACACAGAATTCATGTAGGTATCAGTACAACAAATTAAATAATTTAGATACTGGCAGTAAAGATTAAGGGATGTGAAACAATTAATGCTCTGGGATATGAGGCATACGAAGCAACGGAGTGAGCATCATCATCCTCTTTGATTGGCATAGTTGTTTTTACAGCATTTAAACTTTGATCAACTGATCTGTTATCACATAAAATGGCTAATCAATATCATTAAGCCGAATTAATTTTCCAGTGGAGAAATCTTTTCCTATGCACAAATTACGCATAAGTAAACAGTACAACGATCTATAATGTTTGAACAAAAAATATAAAGGTTAAGTACACTCGCGTACTGAATAGCGGTTGTAACCTACCGGATCCCATTAGATGGGTTATTGGCGGATGTATCCACAGAACCAGACTTGCCGGACTGATGCAATTAAGAGCAGGCATTAGCTACATTTAAGAAGGATAATAAGAGGAGTAAACTATAGAAGTAAAAACTTGAAAAAGTCTTACTGAAGAGGATCTAATGCTGGGTATTGATGCCAAAGAAGTCCTCTTAATGGAATCTCCAGTTGTGTTCCCATCCTTTGAATGAACTCCTGTGGATGCCCGCCTAGTTGGATTATTCAGACGAGAAACTGAAATGGGAGCCTCAGCTTTGGTTGCTCCTCGAGCATGTTTGACTTCTGTTTTCACCGGGTACACATCAATGCTCTTCTTCATAGGATCTGCACGAGATCCTCTTGCTGGGAAAGAAAGACTCTGAGAAAGTAATGCCCTCTCCTTACGAGGGAATGGAGTTG
Source organism: Malus fusca (assembly GCA_035220775.1). Lineage (NCBI taxonomy): Eukaryota > Viridiplantae > Streptophyta > Magnoliopsida > Rosales > Rosaceae > Malus > Malus fusca. The sequence continues at coordinate 4,329,501 of CM069070.1, read as the reverse complement.
CGCCTTTCACAGTAGGTTTATCCTTGGCCGGTTTGCTCTTTGAAAAACCATTGTTCGGAGCATGAGGATTCTGAATAGAAAACACAAGTAGGAAAGAGCATTGGTACATGTGTGTCATGAAAATTGATAAGAGAAATAGCTCAAATGACAAGGAATTCTGGCATGCAGTACCTTTGCAGCTTTTGAATTTTTACCAGGCGGAACAGTCGCAGAGGCTGCAACTGCAACTTCAGAAGAGTTAATGCCTTCATCTTTTGTCACAGGTTCAGATATTCCATTCACGGCAGGAACTTCTGCATTACCATCAGCATTCTTTCCCTCTTTGCTCAAACTCGGTACTGATACATCTACATGTTTTTCCTCGATAACACAACTCTCATCGTCGAATGTAACCCCATTTTCAGACTCCATTTGTGAAATACTTCACGAAATGAAATGCAAAGTAAGCAAAGTCAAACAACAGTTCTACTATGCAAGAGATTAACATTTGGCTTGTCCAATAAATCATATAACTAATAATAATATCGAACAATGACACAGCAAAGTTGAGGAAACAAAATCACCAAGAACTTATCTTTAATACCATTTTAATTAACATGAATGATATAACTGAAGTTATATACTTAAGTAATAAATGCATAAATAAGTTATATCATTCAGCATATACACTTTTCTAATACTTCATAATTTATATGTCATTTTATTTTGCAATTTATGTATCAATACAATTATGTATTTTTTTAAGTATAAATAGGCACTTATTTATAACGATATATAATAAGTTTAATTAAATCCACCTAGGCGCTAACCCCAGCCAACCGCCTGACTAGCACTTTGCGTCTTTTAGAACCTTGAGTATATACCAGCAAGACATGTAGGAAATAACAATACTAAGACATCCAGAATTTTACATAGTTAAGCAGGCAACGAACATGAGTGGTTATCCTATCCTCCCCAGAAGAACTCATATGTCATAACAATTCCTATCATTTTCGGGAGTGCCAAAATCACTTCTAGAGTGTTTGGCAAAAATTTAAAAGTGCTTTCAATGAGAATAAATCATTCCCAAGCGAGAATCACTCCGGGGCCTTTGATGAAACTTTTAAAATACCAAAATCACTTCTAAATAAGCACTCCCAAACCAACACTTATCGTTTCAGGTTCTCGAAAGGTAAGGATTTACTTTGATATTTCCCAATGTACCAAAGAACAAGACGAGGACATACCCTCGAAATATTCATTTTCTATTTGGCTGGATTTATCCCTCCATCAAAAGGAGAAATTTAAAGCATAATTTGTGGCATGACAAACTACAAACCAAAAACACCATGAAATGTTTTATGATGAAATGATCCTAACATGATACTGGGAAAGAGTTCCTATCATTTCAGTCATGAAACGCTTGATAATTCTGAGACCATAATGTCTATCATTCCAGATCCACAACACATAATCCTCAACATTCCAACAGTTCTGCGAAATTCGTTCAAAAACCAAACATCTGCACGGCAATGGAAGCTAACCCCTTTACACTCAACACTCCATCACGTTTACAAAATCCAAAATCCCATCAAGCCTTTTGTAGAAAATACGCGGCTCGGAATTACTTCAAAAGAAAAAGAAATCTAACCAACTAAACCAATTAAACCAATTGTATAATTAGTCAACTGAGATTGTCACTACAGTTTTTTTTTGAAGAATTAATTACCAAAAAACAACACTCTGAGGCTCATGATTTAGTTCTTGTGCACTCACATTTTCTAGAAAATTATCAACATATGCAATGTCTCAAAACATACCCAGAAAAGGGTAAGCAACAGAAACAAAGAAAACGCAGAAACCCAACAAAATAAGCAATTTAAAGGTTAAGAATTTAAGGCATAATCTTTTAAGATCATATAAAATAAACACTTACAGAAATTATCGGGCAGTTTTCGAACCTGATTTGTTGAATTTGGGACTAAACGATTTAAATAAGCACTTGAAAGAGTGATTGATAGCGAGACCAAATAGCAATGGAAGCAAAATTCCACTGCTGAATTATGAGAGAAGAAGATAAGAACAGAGCAGAGGAATATATTGATTGTGCTTTTGGATTAGAAGCACTTTGTGATGGTAAGTGCTTCTGATGGTTGGAACTTGAAAGCTATGGAGGGAGTTGGTGATGCACGCTCTGGTTGGGTTCGAGAAATCCGAGGGAGGGAGAGAGAGATGGCTGTGTCAATGAAGTGGATAGAGATAGGAAACAGTGAGGGAAAATGACTAAACTGCCACTATGGAAGTTACTAGCAAGTTTTTGAATTCTGAATGGTGATGGAGGGAAAGGGGATGTGTGAAGAAGATCGAGGGTGTCAAGAGTTTATCTTGTTAAGGTTAGAAAATCCACATTAGGATGTAATTGAGTTGTGGATTCTACGAAATGTTAAGGATTTCGTCTACCATTTATGGAAATGCGGATTATATTTTGGAGGGAAAAATTGTATTCTAACGATGACAAGTTTTTTCGACCGTTGAATTGGTTATAAGATTTACTTATGTACAAGTGAGATGTTACTTGAAGGCACATTGCTAGATGTTACTTGAAGACACATTGCTAGAGGAATTTATGTTATATAAGAAAATACTAATTAAAAAGTTATTAGAGAAAGATATTGTGGATCTTGATAAGGGTAGTATTGTTGCCTACATTACTAAATACAGTGAAATTCTCTATTCTTGTGATATTCCTGGAAATTATGACAACTTATAATGATGATGTTGCTTTATTATTGAAACTATATTCGATGACAAACTATTGAATAATTTGAGGATTTTTAGTTGTTATTGAATATTGGGACTCATTGTGGACTTCTAGTATTCGACTAGTGCACAGTTTCCCGGTTTTTTTTATACTGAAATATTGAAATTCTTGGTGGACTTCTAGTATACAGCAAAAATCGACCGCATCTTTTGAGAATTTTGGGCTGCTGACTATCAAATCGTTACATAATTTTCATTTATAAACCAGTTTCAATTCAATTATGTACTGAACGAGCTCGAACATTTATCAAGCAAATTCCAAGACCTTAAACATTCGATTCAACCGAACCGACCGAAATTATGGAAAATGTGTCAAAACTTAAAAGTACGAATTCTGACAATTCGTACCCTAAACTTCCTACGTAGAATGTTTGGCACCAAACCACTACAACACCAACATTATTTTGTTATTAGTTCTTCGTCGAGATTAGTTTCAATTAGTGCAGTTAGTGCAGATCGTTAGTTCGACACTAGTTCAATGAATTAAAGGATCAATAATGTAACAATTTGTAACTTTCGGGATAATAATGTGTCAATTTCTAAATGATAGAAACCAAATTACAAGGGTACCCTTATAGTTTGTCCTAAACTACAAGGATGTAAAATGCAATTTATCCATAAATGAAAGCTTAATTGAAAACCTAATTAAAATGGAAGAAGTGAATAAGCAAGTTCTCTACCTTACATGATTGTGTAGACTATCTCACCATGACCCCAATGGGATGATTAAGAGCATTAAACAATCAATTAGGGGATTTTCTTATTTCATTGTCTGTCTCCTTCTAATAGTGGGTGTGATATGATAGACAATCTGATGAATATATCTTGTCAATACCAAACAAAGCAAATTACTTGATGGTTAGATTACAAACAAAAATATATATTAATTAATTAAAATATTACGCAAAGAAAAAATTAATCAAAGGTTAAGAGTGTTTTTTTATTATCATCTATTAAAATATTAGATGGAGATTACTCAAATCACCACTCAAAGCAATTAAAAAATAATAAGACAAATTAACTATCTATTTCCCTTGCGCACACTTTGAATGTTATGTGACTATCAAATCCAAGAAAATTAAGTTTCATCATATTACTCATGACCGAGAGAATTGTTGATTTAGTCTTTAAATTATCATTCGAGTGAAAATTAAATTTGTAAACTTTTTTTTTTTTTGAAAAAAAATCAGTTCTTAAACTAATTAAAATCAGCCAATTACATCCCTAATATTTGATTTGAAACTATTCAATTCAAATTTTCGTCAATTTAAGTCACGTGACATGCATGCGATACACCTTGGAGGGAGATTGATAGTTTTTCATGAGTTTCAGGACTTACCTTTTGAAGAATTAATGTATGGAATTAACTTTGGAGAGTAAACTAGACGTTAAATTCGTAATTTATATGCAACATTAAGGGCTTATAAGAAAAAACAAGATAGTATAACCATCTAAAATATGTAGCTTGACTTAAATTGACGAAAAATTAAATAAAATAACTTTAAGTATAATAGTAAGGATGAAATTAACAGTTTTTGAAATGTTAGACTTCTTTTATCCAAAAGTAATTTATAAACTTAATTTTTACTCATGTAATAATTTAAGGATTTAATGATCGGTTCAACCTTTATGATTCAAACATAGCAAGAAAAAGGGCAAAATGGTCAGGCAGCAAAATCGAATAGAATAAACTGGAAGGGGCAAAATGGTCAAATGACAAATCAACCAATGATTGAAAGCAGCCGGAGGAGAGTTACTGTTGGAGAACGTTGGGCCTGCGTTTTTATTGTGCGTGGGGTTCACAGGTGGTGGTGCTGTCTTTCCCGATGACGTGGCAGGGCCGAGCAGCATGATTGGTCTCACGTTAGGCCAACCTGGACACCCTACCACGTCCACCAACCGCGCGTGAGCTGTATCTACGTGCATGCGAGATGGCCATCCGACGGCTGCTTTTAACTTGCCAGATAATCTCGGCCGTCCATTTGGGGATCAATCAAGGAAGAACATGGAATTGTTTGGGTTTATGCTCGGATTTTGTGGGTGGTGCGTTGCATTCAACGGCTAGGCTGGATTCTCAAGTGTCCTCTGCATTTGTGATTTGGCACTTTGCCCTCTTGGCCCTCAATGCATTTTCATGCAATCTCCACATATTTGATTCATTGACAATATTTTTATTTTTATTTTAGCAATCGAAGACAGTGCATTGATCATTATTTGGTCTAGTAACATTTGTTTTAACTTAGTTAAAAGATAATACTGTTATAGTTGATACAGATCGGATACGACTATCAAAAACCCTTCCACCATCTGACATCTTTCAAATCTCCCCTAACTATGGAATCATTTACTTATCATCATGTTCAGAATTTAATCAAATAAGCATCAATTTTTTAGAAAGAAAAATATTTGACTTCTATCATAGAATGTGTCTTTCTACTTTATAAACATATTACATTTTGACACGTGAGCATAAATTTTTTTCTTTTTCACATTTTGAATGAGTTGTTTTTCATATATGTGTCATAATTCATAAGGAAGGAACCAACCATTGTTTAATTTTAACTAAATCTACTAAAATGGTTTGATGAAAGTGCATCGAATTTAAGAACACCAACAAAAGGGTAAAAATAAATTTTGGACCAAATGAAACTTTGACAGAGTAAGAAAGTGAGGGCTAGGTAGTAGATGTTGTTTGTGTCGCTACATGTGGTGATTTGTGAGGCCTCATTATTTTGATGGCTTTGTGTGAGGGTTCCGGTGCTAGTTTGTTGTGTCTATTGTACGTGTGACAAATGGTTTGATGAAAGTGCATCAAATTCAAGAAATTAGTCACTATGTATCCATAGAGCACCTCTTGTAATTGGTTGTTTTTGGTTATAAAATGCTCTATCGCTTCTGTCAAAAAAAAAAAAAAAAAAAAAAAAAAGTTTAGTATAAAGCCCAAAAACAAAAAATATGGTAAGAAAGAAAAAGTGAAGGAACAAAAATACTCCCTCTAAACTTTTTGTGTGGTAATCACGACCACAAAAAATCTTTCGAAATTGCAAAACAATTGTAAGCTTATAAAAACAAAAGTATACATAACATGTGCAATCTCAAGGAAAAACAAACAAGAAGAACCCACATTTCACAGTGAGACCAAAACAAAAGAAAACAAAAAGAAACAGGACCATAAAAGTCACAGAAGGATGGCCCCTGCGGCCAAAAACTAACACAGAATTTGCCTTTGCTCCATAATTTGAAGCTCATGAGTTGTTTGTAGTCTAAACTGCAGTTTTTCGACAACTTTGTTTATTGGCCACTGGCCACCACAAGGTCCATGTCCCCCTTTGCATCCCGAAGCATCATTTTCTACTTTAGGCGTATGTTATGTGAGGTATATATTTGTTCACATTTATAAGGGTAATTACATTTTAAGCCCTAGATTATTTCTTCCTCGTCTTCATTTTTTCGGTCTTAAATTGAGCAACACTTATCAACTAGCTTTTGATCTATTGATATTTGTCTTTTTAATGTTGAAAGCAGTTCCAAGTTAAATTAATAAAGAAAAGTTGAGTAGTACTCTTATTCTATATATCGAATTTGTGACCAATCTTAAACCTGATATTGGGGAGTAGGATTCTCTCTCTTTCCTCTTTTTATTTCTCTCTCTCTCTACAGAAAAGATAATACAAGATGTTAATGTATTCAAATAAGAAAAGACTGGAATGGAGGAAAAAAAATAGAGGGGAGAGAATCTGGATCCTAGGTGGTGATCTATACAAAGACTTTTTGTGCAAAATTAATTAATAAGTTGAATGCCCCACTTAAGCCAATCCCATAATTTCCGCAAGGCTGTATCATTTGCTCTAAAAATATTGAACTTAAGAGGTGAAGCTCGAAATTTGTGGCACCGACAACACATACATGTATACTTTTGAGCTGGTGATCGAGCTTTTATCATGTCAAATAGTACTGGTTGGAAATTAGTAGAGCAGGGTCTGCCCTCTTGATGAACGCATAACATCCATAAACTTGAGGTGCACGAAAACAACAGTTAAACAACAAATTAACTTTACAGTACGTAGAACTCTTCTCATGCATAATGTGAAATAATGATGTTTTCAAATGATTAAGACCATTGTGATTCGAACGTAGAATTTCTTCCAATATAGTGGAGAGTGAATCCTGTAGATCAAATAGCTTTTAGTTTGTGTTTTCTATTTTTCTATTGGAATTTGTGTTTTCTAACGTAACCCATCTTCCCGTCACTGTAATTGTCAGCTTCTGCCACAAAGTCTCCAAGACCAGCAGATGGGACTGTTCGCTCCCTAAATCCGCCATGGGGCCTTGCGGGCATACCGGGGATTTGCTCACATACGAGATTGGTGGGGTGCGGGCGTGCCACTACTAGATGCCGCAAATAAGTAAAAATTGACATATTTTGAGTGCAAACAGGGACAATGGCTTTTCGATAAAGGAGACCACCTTTGAAACCGGGGTTCATTTCCTCTTAGAAGGTAGGGTCGAAGTTTCCGTCGAGGGTAGCTATATATACGCACAGTTGGGGGGACTCAATCACGACAGAAGATAAGGTGAACTATCAAGTCCCGGTTGAAATTGTAAGAAGAATGAAGGTGAAAAGGATGTCAATGAGTAACTAATGCCACTTGTCAAGAGACTACAAAGGCTGGTATATTAGTTGGAATCTTAGTGGTTAGAGATATAGTTAGTTGGAATAAGGAGATAGTTGGTTGATATAAGGAGGTAGTTAAAAGGAGGTTACTTACTTTGTAAGATTTAGTTTTGGAAACACTTATATAAGTGTGAATTGTAAAACAAAACAGTAAGGAAAACAAATACATTTACACCTATCATTTTTCTCTCGATATTTCATATAACTTTCTGTTCTTCTAAAGTTCATACATTCTGCTATCTTCATATGGTATCATCGCCGGCCGATCGATCCGGTACTTCCGTGCTTCCGTTCAATCTTCAACATATTTTCTTTCTCTTCTACACCCTCTAGTTTGAATATTTGTGTGAGTTTTGCATCCAGAAATATACAAGGTGCTTAGAAAGTTGGTTTCTTCTCCTCTGCCCACCAACTGTTTGATTAAATGCATCAGTGAAAGTGTACTACAAGAATTTGCAAAAATGGTTACAGCTGCTCAGTTGCAGATTGTTCAATCACCCATCACCAATCTTCTCTCCACAATCTCCACTTCGGTCACGGTGAAATTGGATGATTCCAATTATCTTACTTGGAGCTTTCAGGTTCGGTTGCTTCTGGAAAGTCATGGAATCATGGGATTTGTGGATGGTTCAAGAAAGTGTCCATCACGATTTGATAATGATTCGAATGCTGAATGAGTTGAAAACGATGACTACCTGGTCTGGAAGATGCATGATCGTGCATTAATGCAGTTGCTTATTGCTACACTATCTTCGACTGCCATGTCCTGCATCATTGGGAGTAAGAGTTCTTGTGAGATGTGGCTCAATCTCACCGAAAGGTTTTCTGCTGTTACGAAGGCTACAATCTTTCAGATGAAGACAGACCTTCAGAACATCAAGAAAGGGTCAGAATCTGTGTCGGTTTATCTTCAAAAAATCAAAGATGCCAGAGATCATCTTGCTGCCGCTGGGGTAAATTTTGATGATGATGATATTATCATCCTAGCGTTGAAAGGTTTATCTGCAGATTTCAACACATTTCGTTGTGTGATCAGAGGCAGAGAAAATGGGATTTCTCTCAAAGATTTTCGGTCTCAACTATTGGCAGAAGAAGCTATCATTGAGCAATCTTTTGACAGTGACTCTGGGTTGTCTTTTGGCAGTGCCATGGTTGCTGGCACTCAATCCGATAAAGGGAAAGCTCTTGTTCTCGATCAAGATCAACCCAAGTCCTCATCTGATCAATCCTTCAAGTCAAATGGAAGATCAAGTTCTGTTAATCATGGTCATGGACATGAGCCATATAACAATTTCAATGGTGGTTATTCTACCTATGGAGGCTATAAAGGGAATAATTTCAGAGGCAAAGGCAGAGGGAGATTTCAATATACTAGTGGTCCAAGATTTTCAAATGGTAACCCTGGTATTCTTGGTACTCCTAAACCATACCAATCACATTGCCCAGATCATCCAACTGCCATTCCTATTTGTCAAATATGCAATAAAAAGGGCCATGTTGCTGCAGACTGTTTTCAAAGGCATACTCCTCCCACCTCGAGTGCTCTGACTCCTACTCAATGTCAAATCTGCTGGAAGTATGGGCACACAGCAGTTCAATGTTATCACAGGAGCAATTTTGCATATCAAGGAAGGCCTCCACCTGCTAATCTCTCTGCAATGCATGCAAATTATCAACCATCAGCACCATCTGACCAGTTTTGGATTGCAGACACTGGTGCTATAACACATATGACATCTGAGTTGTCCAAACTAGAGCTGTCTACTCCATATCAGGGCACAGACACCATTACCACTGCAAGTGGTGCAGGTTTGAGTATTTCCAGTATTGGTATCTCTAAATTGGCAGTTCCACAACACTCTCTTACACTTAGGAATGTTCTACATGTTCCAAAACTTTCACAACACCTGTTATCTATCTCTCAACTCTGCAAAGACAATAGATGCAGATTCATTTGTGATGATGTTTCTTTTTGGATTCAGGACAAGTCCACAGGGAAGATCCTATTCAAGGGGCTATGTAGAGCTGGTTATTACCCTATCCCATTCAACATGTCACAGAAGACATCATCTATCTCACCTGCATCACATTCATGCTTTCTTGCAAAACCAATTCAGTCAAGCATTTGGCACAAACGACTAGGACACACATCCAATGCAATCACTTCTGCAATTCTACATCAATGTCAAGTCTCTACATCATTAGATCCATGTTCATCGATCTGCACACCATGTTTAGAGGGCAAATTTACCAAGTTACCTTTTGATTTTACTGTACACAAATCTGTCATACCATTGGAAAAAATACACAGTGATGTATGGGGACCTGCCCCTTTACTTTCTTATGAAGGATTTAGGTATTATGTAACCTTCATAGATGATTGTACTCGATACACATGGATTTTTCCATTACGAAATAAATCAGAAGTGTTTGCAACCTTTGTTCATTTTCATGCCTATTTGTGTACTCAATTCTCTGCTATAGTTAAAGTTTTTCAATCTGATGGGGGTGGTGAATTTACAAGCACAAAGTTTCAACAATATCTATCACAGCATGGTATTTTACATCACAAATCGTGTCCTTACACACCTGAACAGAATGGATTGGCAGAAAGAAAACATAGACACATTGTAGAAACTGCCATTACACTTCTTCAAACTGCAACAATGTCAACCCAATTCTGGTTTCATGCATGTAGTACTGCCTCTTATTTGATTAATAGGATGCCTAGTGCTACTTTACATATGCAGTCACCATTTCACATACTATACAACAAAGTCCCTGATATAAAACATCTTAGAGTTTTTGGCTGTGCATGTTTTCCACTCTTAAAACCTTACAACACTTCTAAACTTCATCCTAAAACTGCAACTTGTGTGTTTCTGGGATATGCAGGTCAATATAAGGGGTTTATTTGTCTTAACATTGCTACTGGTACAATTCTTGTGTCTCGGCATGTATTATTTGATGAAAATAGCTTTCCATATTCCACTTCCAGTATGTGTCAACCATCAAAATTAGTGTCTGCATCATCTCCATTGCAGGCATCTACATCTTCATCTGTCACACCTATCATTACATTAACCAATCAAGCATCTACACCTTCATCTCATTCATTATCATCTCGAACTACAAACTCCTTGTCTATGCATTCATCTAGTGCCTCTGATTCTTTAAATGCATCCAGAGCCTCAGATTCTTTGGAAACAGTTGCATCTAGTGCTCCAGAATGTTTTTCTTATCCCACAAATCATATTTCTTCATCACATATATCGTGTGATCCTGCAGTAAACCCAACCAACTCCATTACCACCTGATAAGAACTTAGTTGGATGCAAATGGATTTACAAAATAAAGAAACATGCATATGGATCTGTGGCAATGTATAAGGCTAGACTTGTGGCACAAGGGTATAGTCAAGAGGAGGGTGTTGATTACCTGGAGACATTCAGTCCTGTTGTTAAACCTACAACTATAAGACTTATTTTTGCTTTGGCTGCTCAGTTCAAGTGGTCTCTTCGACAGCTCGATGTAAAGAATGCCTTTTTACATGGCATACTGCAAGAAGAGGTTTATATGGCCCAACCTCCAGGCTTTGCAAGTGCCTCCCATCCTTCCAATTATGTGTGTAAGCTTCAGAAGTCATTATATGGATTAAAACAGGCTCCCAGAGCCTGGAATGAGAGGTTTACCAGTTTTTTACCAAGCCTCGGGTTTCAAGTCTCTCCTGCAGATCCTTCATTGTTTGTGCAACAATCTTCAAAGGGGACAGTGGTATTACTCTTATATGTTGATGATGTTATTCTCACCGGTAGCAGTTCACAGTTAATCGATCAAGTCATCCACGCTCTCACTCAAGAATTTGAAATGAAGGACTTGGGACAGTTGCATTACTTTCTGGGATTGCAGATTACTTATACGTCCGAAGGTTTATTTGTATCACAGACAAAGTACATCACTGAGTTGGTTGATAAAGTGGATTTACAGGATTCTAAACCATGTAGCACACCATGTCTACCCTATCACAGGTTGATTAAGGATGATGGCCAGCCTTATCACAGTCCTGAGCAATATAGGAATGTTGTTGGTGCCCTTCAGTATCTCACGTTCACACGACCTGACATAGCATTTGCAGTTAATCAGGCTTGTCAATTCATGCATAATCCTATGGTGTCTCATGTTCTTGCGGTCAAGCGCATCCTTCGCTATATCAAAGGCACATCTACCTATGGTATTTACTTCAAACCAGGCCCCATGCATCTGCAATCTTATAGTGATGCAGATTGGGCAGGTGATCCAAACGATAGGAGATCCACTTCAGGTTTTGTTGTGTTTCTTGGTTCAAATCCTATTTCGTGGGCGTCGAAGAAACAACATACTGTGTCTCGATCTTCCACAGAAGCTGAGTACCGTGCCCTTGCTATTACAGTTGCTGAACTTGCTTGGATTCGACAGCTCTTCTGTGATATGCATATCTCTTTACCTTTTTCTCCCATGATATATTGTGATAATATATCTGCTATTGCCCTGTCTACAAATCCTGTGTTCCATGCTAAGTCCAAACACATTGAAATAGACAATCATTTTGTTCGGGAGAGGGTTACTCGTGGAGATCTTCAGGTTCAGCATGTTTCATCTGCTGATCAGTCTGCGGACATTCTTACAAAGGGTTTGTCTACACCCTTGTTTCAGCAGCATTGTGCCAATCTCATGCTCAGTGCTCTCGAGCATCAGATTGAGGGGGGATGTAAGAAGAATGAAGGTGAAAAGGATGTCAATGAGTAACTAATGCCACTTGTCAAGAGACTACAAAGGCTGGTATATTAGTTGGAATCTTAGTGGTTAGAGATATAGTTAGTTGGAATAAGGAGATAGTTGGTTGATATACGGAGGTAGTTAAAAGGAGGTTACTTACTTTGTAAGATTTAGTTTTGGAAACACTTATATAAGTGTGAATTGTAAAACAAAACAGTAAGGAAAACAAATACATTTACACCTATCATTTTTCTCTCGATATTTCATATAACTTTCTGTTCTTCTAAAGTTCATACATTCTGCTATCTTCATAGAAATACCACCAAAGAAGAAGGTAAAACTGAGCCTCCAAGCTAGGCAGGGTACATGCAATGTTCCCTTCTCCTACATTCAGACTGACACCTATCATCGCCGGCATAATCATAAAAAAGATCATTAAAAAAGAGTGAGCCGTTATTAAAACATTATAAAGTTGATGATTACACCGGAGTCAGTTACTTCGACTTCCATTCCCTCACAGAACCGCTTGATGTTGATAATTAATCATGCATGCATGCATGCACGCACGATACTCTCCATCATCCGGACTAAAATAACAATGGTTTCTACATCTTCATCGGATGCAGTACTCCCTCCCTCTCAATAAATAATGCAATCGTGCCCGTCGCGACTTGCAGCCCAAATGCATGTAATATATGTCTGTTGTTGTGTTGTTTTCAAACAGTGATTTTCAATTTAGGGTTTTATAATGGGCAATAATTTACTTGCCACATAACACTGCCATGTTTTGCATGTAGCTATGTTTTAATTCTAAAATACATACATGTTTGTTGTTGTGTTTGTTTGACTGTTAGTTCAATGTTACCGATATATCTACTTACGTGGCAACACAAAAAAGTTAATAATAAAATCAGCAAAACCAAGTTTAAGAAACAGGAAAGCAAAAGTAGTGAGATGTTCCAAAAACGATAATCAAGATCGTAACCGGAATCGTCCAGTATCTTTATCATCATTTAAATATCATGTCTATAAAACATCATTCAATTTAAAAATCGTTTAGTCATCCATACATGTCAAACCAATCAACAATTTTAATAACAAATAGTATCTTCATGATGAACCATCCATATATAATGGAAAATATATTCCACAAAGAAAAAAAAAATGAAACTGTACGCAAGGGGTTCTGTAACTTCATCAATTAAGAACATTCACCTCACCGCTGATGTCATGCGTTTCGTCTTTTTGAATGCTTCTAAACACCATAATAAAAAAAGCTAATACAACCTTTTGTTGAACTAAGTTGGGGGTCTTACCTTACTCTTTGATTAAGTAAGTAAAAACTCTTTGATTAAGTAAGTAAAAACCAATAACACAAGATAAAACAACACTAATAACCAGAGAGGTTATGCATGTGTTGATGTAGAGTCAGTTTTTTCTATCATATACTGCATGAGAAGATGGCCTAAAATTGTACGTACCATCTGTTTTGATACAAATTAGTTGAATACTAATAAATAAATTCAAACGTGAAGTTTGATGGCACCTATTCATATTTACCGAAGACCTTAATTCTGATCTGCAAATCTTCAAAAGCTGCAGAAATTCACAAAAGGTGGAAGGAGAAAGGGAGCCATTATTAACAAACAGAGAGTGCCTCCCTAAATCCAATGCTGAGGGCATTGGTGTGAACCCCCTTCTTATCAAAATCTGCATTGCCTTTCTTCATCATGGCAACGAACTCGTTGTAGTCTATTTGCCCGTCCTGAAAAAAACAAACAAGTACAGTAAGTACTTGAACAAGTTTCCATTTTGTTTTTAGCATCAATCCTATGATTTGGGAACGTCGTGTACTTACATTGTCCTGATCTACTTCTCGGATCAATTCTTCCAAGTGAATATCGACAATGCCAAACTCCTCGCAGGCTTGTTGAAGTTCGTCTTGAGTGATATAGCCACTGCCGTCCTTGTCAAAATATGAGAAAGCTGCAAATAAGTGGTCTTCTCTCTCTATCTTGTTTAGATGCAATGTTGCTGCTATAAACTCTCCGTAATCAATTGTGCCACTATTGTCAATATCTGCCTGCATTTCAGAACAAGTAGTGTTCATATAAGAACAACAAAACGAGAATAGCCAGAGATAAATCCTCATAAGTTACAAAAATAATTTGCTCCAATCGAAGAAAGGAAATTGATATGCTAGTTTACTCTCGCATTACTTAAGGATTAACACCGTAGGCCACATAAGCAATCATAGAACAGCGAACAGATTCTAGGAAAAATAATGCAAGCATTCTCGTAATCTACTAACAAGATGGGTCATAGATTATCTAGAATTTTTAAGTTTTCCTCATGCCTGAAAGGATCGTTTTCCGAAGACCTAAAGGCAGTGAACAATAGTCCTGATATAATACTTACAGCTTGCATAAGATCATATATTTCGGACTCATTTAGATTAGCTCCAAATCTTTTGAGTCCATCTCTGAGTTCATCAAAAGTAATTTGACCACTATTGTCAGTATCTATCATCTTGAACATTTCTGTTAAACCAGCAATTTCTTCTTCCGAGAGGTTCTCTGCAATGACCTGCACACAATAAAGTCGATTTTAGTGGAGAGTACTCACAATGATTTATAAAGTTTAAGTATAAATGGTAAATGCAAGACTTACTCTAAGAGCCATTTTCTTAATTTTGTTCATTGCAGAAAACTGCTTCAAGCGACTTAAAACAGCGGAATCAAGAGCCTTGTCTGAAGCCACTCCATCAACCTGAACCCATGGGTGGCCTGCAAGAAATCAGAACATACATTATTGGTTTGCACTGCTGATGTAATCCTCCAAAAGAATGAAACCAATTCTTTTCACTTATAAAAGTTTCACCCCCAAAGTTTAATTTTAATCAATCATGTCAATGGTACAATTCATTCCATGTTCTAAGTTAAACGTATTGCACGGAGGATCTGATTATAAGAGAAATGTAAGTGAATGCATAAAATCAAGAGCAAATGCGTGCGTCAAGCATACTATTGACAAGGGGATTACAGTGTCACTTTCTTAATACTATGAACATTCATATAAACTTACAGAGAACTTGATGAGCAGTTAGCCGCTTTTTTGGGTTTCTTACGAGCATTCTCTTAACTAGATCTTTGGCACTTTCAGAAATTCTAGGCCAGGGATCCGATGAGAAGTCAAGATCGCCATGCAGCACCTCTTCAAATATCTGTTGCTCAGTTTCTGTTTGAAATGAATAGAAAGAATAAGAAGAGGGGAAAGAGCAAGAGTGCTTTGTGAAAATTACACACATAGTCCAGACAAGGAGAAAAAAGTTTGTCCAGTAGGCAGATTAAAACTCTTACCACCCCAAAACGGAGGCACCCCACTTAAGAGGATGTAAATGATAACACCGGCACTCCAAACATCTGCTTCGGGACCATAGTGCTTGCGCAGGACTTCTGGCGCAACATAATAGGGGCTTCCAACCACATCACCGAATATCTCCCCTGTAAATTAATTGTATCAGTAACATAAAAGACACAGAAAATTTGTATGTAGCACCAGAAAATTACCTAAAAGTCAACTAATAACTGAGAGCTGGAAATGGTTTGACAAAGTAAAAGAAATATTATATACATAACAGGACGTGCTTGACATCATTCAGATACTAATACCAATCTGATTGGAGTTTCGCATGATAAGTTACCGAAATGTCAAAGGTATCGATTTTAAAATGATCTAAGTTACTATAGGCAAAATCATAAATGGAAATGAGATGGATCGAAAGAAAAACAATGAACATAAGATGGATCAGTAAGGTGAGAAAAAGCAAATTGTAAGACGTACCTGGCTTAAAGAATATTGATAGTCCAAAATCGATAGCCTTAAGCGGTGAATCCTCCTGCTCGTTGACAAAAAGAAAGTTCTCCGGCTTAAGATCACGATGCATGACGCCCAAAGAATGGCAAGCTTCTACAACTCCAACTATAGTCCTCGTCAGTTGAGCTGCCTTTCTTTCGGTGTAATGCCCTCGCTGGATAATCCTATCGAAAAGCTCACCCCCTGCACATAATTCCATGACAACATGAACTGCAACAGCATCCTCATATGTTGCTTTAATTGTGATTACATTTTGATTCCCTGCCAAGTGATGCATAATCTGAATTTCTCTCCTCACATCCTCCACATCTTCTGTAGTCAGGAGTTTCCTTTTAGCGATGGATTTACAAGCATACTCCTTTCCAGTCGCTTTCTCCACACAGAGAAAAGTCGTTCCAAACTGCCCGTGTCCGAGCTTTTGGCCCAAATTGTAGTACTCCTTCAAGTGCCCTGTTTTTGTTTGCAAGACAGACTCGGCCTGAAGCCCTGCACTTGCTACCCTCTTGACATTATGGGGCTTCTTGGGTTTCGCTGGCACTGCTGGCTTAGTCTTTTCCTTTTTCGCTACTACTTGTACCGGTCTAGCCTCTCCCATGTTAGTCTCTTCCTTTTTCGCTACTACTTGGACCGGTCTAGCCTCTCCCATGTGAATTGTTGGTGGTGCTAGTTTAACCTCTACCTTGGGAAGTGTTACTTGCCTCACAAGTAACGTCTCCTCCTTGTGTTTCCGAGGCAGTGCCGGTTCCTTAGGCTTGTCTGGATGAACCTTCTCCTTCCGACTTGTAGCCTGCACGGATTTATACTCTTCCTCAGCTATCTTAACTGCTTCCGGGGCCTTGTTTTGAACATAAAGAGTAGCTTCTGACGGATTCTTACTCAATTGCGGCATTTCATCAGTACTATTGATTCCCCTACTGGAAAAACCGCCCGTTGATCGAGACCACCAGAGTGAATTCGAGACTGAATGGATGAGTGTGTTCTTCGTTGATCCGACGCAGTTGTTCCCCATCTGGATAGCGATGTCTCAATTCTCACCAGAATTCCAAATGCAGACACATATCATATAAGGGGCAAAATCCCCTCTCTTTTCTCCCAAAAAGGAAATGGATATTAAAATGGAAGGACCAAAAATGGAGCATTATCCACCAATTTAACCAACTCAATCCCAATCACTTTAAGAACAATAAATACTTGAATCAAAGAAATATCACCATCTTCTCAAACAAAAGTTGTAATTCCCTCGCACCGTCGAGGTTCTCTGGAGAAAAAGGTGCAACCTTTTAACCCCAGGAAGAGCCTCAAAAGAGACAGAAACTCCAAAATGAACTAACCAAAAGGAGAAAGAGTATGAAATTTCCTCAGAACCAATCAACCCTCCAATGTATACCCAACAGAGAAGACGACTGCCCGAGACCGTAACCAAAAATTCAACAAAAACCCAATATTTGGGGCTGAAAATATTGATAAGTTCCGCGTCAGCAAGGAAGAAAGTTTCAGATTATGAAGAGAGAGAAACAGCAGAAGAGAGAGAGAGAGAGAGAATGACAAAAAACAGTCGTTTCGTGTGGTTGTTTAGATAGTGGAGAGAGAGTATTTGGATTTTCTCTCTACCCTTTTCCATATTATATAATCGCAGTCCGCACACGAACGGAGAAGGAAGGAAATTGTGGTATGAGAGAGAGAGGGGGTAGGTTTTTCTGTTGGAATGTTTCAAGACGCGTTTCTTCTCTCCCTCTTTTCTTTTCTTTTTTTTTTTTTTTGTTAATTTTAACAATTTTGACTAAAATGCACAGAAATTTTCACCTTTCCGATGGCCACTGAAGCGGAATGGACGGCTGGGATCTTTGTGCTTTGGAGGGTTTAAGGTTGGTAGGATATGACCGGCACGCCACAATGGGGTCTGACAACTGTAAGTACAGCTGGCAGCCGATTTGGTCATCTCGGGGGGGGGGTCATTGCGTGGGCTGGGCACTCCACCGCCGGCGGCAGGCCGTAGTAGGTGAGATTTCTTCTATTCCGGTAGAGAAAAATTAATTTAATTACCACTTTTGCTCGTCACACCAGCCACAAATTGAGTGATGATTTCCTTTCATGTGGCAGATTGAGTTGCGTAAATTTTAATCGCAATAAGAGCTTATTACACGTCATAGATTTTCATTGGATGGTATATGTCGCCCAACTCACCGCGTGGCATGTTGAACTGGTCCATACTTACTCCAAAGAAATCACGATTGCGGATACCATATAACTTAATTACATGGGTTTAGGGGAGGAAGAGTATAGTATAAGCAATAGGCATACTTAATCTCGTAGTCGTAGGAACATGTTTGACCGACTCCACGAGGTCGGCTGGTTTTCGTTGGTCAATCATGGCTTACAAAGTTGTGTTGCGCCACTATCAGCCTTCTGGTACTGGTATTGGTTGGTAGGGTATATGGAAACTTCGTACAAGACTTGCATAGTTGCATCTATCAATCAGAGGACTCCCCCAGTCATTCCACATGAAAGTTTATTTATAATGTGAAACGAATCAACATGAAAGTTTATTTATAATGTGAAACAAATCAACATGAAAGTTTATTTATATTGTGAAACAAATCAACGAAACATTAAAAGCGTCAGACGTCGACCTATTGATGTGACGAGCGGAAGATAGACACGTAGTTGTATACAACCAGTAACATTAGATTGTGTTTTGTTGTCCAATAGACAGTCGGATATAATGGTTTCATCTAAAATATTTAAATCTAGTTGCTCATGCGACAATGTTTTGCATGCATTGACGCGTTCTAGGAACAGAGGGGGCGTTGAGGGGGTGCGAAAGGTGCAGTCGCACAGGACCCTAAATTTGAAGGGACCCCCAAAATTTTTGTCACCTAATATTTATATGTAATAATATTATATATTTAAAATTGCTTTTGTTATGAAATAATATTCTATATTCAAAAATTGATTTTGTTAGCACTTTAAAATCTCATCTTAAGTGTAATTTTTTTCCTTTCTAAATATAAAAATTTAGAGTACAATAAGATAGTTTGAGTGCCAATAATACACCATAAAAGATGGTATTTTTTCAATATTATCATATAATAATGTTACATATTCAAGTGAAACTTTAAAGTTAGAGTTTTTTAAGTTTGTTTTCTTGTTTGGTTGTTTAAGATTGATCTGCTTTTGATTATTTAGTGAACATTATGTTTGTAACTCTTTTTACTTATTATTAATGACATTTTTAAACTTGCAATCAGTGAGGGTTAAACTTTGTTTTGATTTAAGTGATTGTTTTCTAGCGTCAATACATTGTCCTACATTTTTTAAGACTATCTTAAGGAGGGGTGTTTTTATAAATTTCACACAGGACCCCCAAAATCTCAGAGACAGCCCTGTCTAGGAATAAACAAAGGATTCTCATTCAACATGAATATGTATATTTAATGTGAAACGTGTGAAAAGAAAACAAGAAAAGCATAATATGTCATTGTCCTTAGACTCAGATGTCATAAAATTATGTACTTGAATCGAGAAAATGTGCCCTATCACAACCAATTTGTATACAACCACGTGTCTATCTCTCCCATCATCGATGAAAGAGGTAGACACATGGTTTCAACAGATACGATATGATCAGCTAATGCAACCAGCAAATAAGATTTCTCTAACATTACAGGAAGATGATTCATGCTAAAACTAAAACCAATTAGCAAAACCATTGCTTTATAAAGATGGACACATTATTCTTTAGATGGGCTTGCAGGACACAATCCTTCATAGGATCTTCTCTACTATAAACGAGAAATTTCATGTTGTATTCTATATTAAGGAGAAAGGGAAAATACGATACTAACAGGGAAACGGATGTAGTCATTCTTCAAACACATCACGGACAATGGACAAATCTTCTTCAAACACATCACGGACCCAGAGAGATCAACTTGTCCTGAATCGCCGTCACTTGCTTTAGGAAAAGCTTCCTGCTGACGATGACCTTCAATGGGCACCTCTCGCCTCCTAGATGGTAGTGGGCAGGAAGGTCCCTCATCAAAGATGTGTGGAGTCCCAAAAGCACTGAAGAAGCCACTCTTCAACTCCTCCGCTGCTTCAAAGAATCGGTTGAGGCCACCCATAAAGTTGCGTTCAATGTCTTCAATGTCACTTCGTAACCCTGGGAAATCAAACGCTCCATGCTGTGATGACCCAAAGGTGACAGACCGTTTTAGCATCTCGTCAGTGACGTCATCTTCTGTGTACTCTTTGTTGGATTGCACCACTTCAACAGGCCTAACAAAAACATAGTACTCAGCAATTGGTTCTACATTGGTCAATGTTATAGCAACGTAAAAACCGCCCATGCTCAAACAAGGGAAGAAAAAGAAAAGTTTTTTGTATGTGCTAGATAGCTCCAATTACGTCCCGGAGGCTGCAAAAGACAGTTGGAGACATGGTGCTCATAAATGTTTCACTACATAGGTAGCTCATCCTCGTACCAATATATTATAGTGTTCATCTTTAATGTCAATGTAACTTTTTTCGCACAAGCATAAAATGTTTTATCCACTGCTAAACCAATTCTACTCGCTTCAAATTAAACTCGGACAATTTATCACGGAACAAACAGCATAAAGAACTGCTGAAACTGATACCATTCTCTAACAAGAACCGCAAAGGCCTATTTTGCATGAACATAAAACGACCTCAAAGCATATTCATCTGACATAATCTAATCAACGCCGCAACTCTTTCTGTATGCAGAATCAATACAATCAAATCAGAAGTCTTATGTGCACTCCTCAGGCACTCGACAACCCTGCAAATAACCACGCGCTATTTATACTTGACTAAACTATAAACCTCGGGCACTCGAACAAGCTATACACGAAGGCATAAAGATTAAAGACAGGCCCATTCTAATCTCTCGTCTCATATTTCCATATATATTTTTCTTAATTATAAACAACATACAAATTGGATTCAATTTCGTACTGCGTTGTCATAAAACTACAGAAAAACCAACATTCCTATAATCCAACAAATATCATAACGTTCAACATTTTTCTATCCCAGGGCATAAATCCCAACAATAACACCCCAAAAAATCCTCAAAAAAATAAAAATTAAAAAAACTAAAATTGACATAGATATGACAAAATTCTGCTGAACAATTAAATCCAGACTAAATCAAAGTGACATCATCAGACAATTTCTATCAATTCACAGAAACCCTAGATAAAAATATTCCCAATTTGTCATTGGGTTTTAGGGGAATGGAGAAATCGATGGAGAAAGAGATTGGGATTTACCGGCCGGCGCAGTCCCTGAGAAGCTGCTCAGTCTTCTCGCACTTCCTCATGAACTTTCCAGGCTCCACCTCCTCAGTTTTGCACTGCGTCTTCACCACCTTTCTCGTCGAGCATCGCTCCCCATCCGATCTAGGGTTTATGTCAATCGCCGAAGAATTGCTATCGCCTTCTTCGTCGTCCCTCCACACCCATCCCATCTTTCTTCTGTACCTCTCTGTTCGCGCCAACTCCAGAAAATCTCTGCGATTTTTGCTTAAGTCGGTGGAAGGTTTGGGAAGATCGATTCACTTCGGCTCCAAGGCTGCTTGTGGGGCTTTAATTGGGCCGTTTTGGGCTTAGTTGGAGAGGAGGTTTTCGGCCCGCCAAAAATGGATCTCATTGGTAATACAGTGAAGTCGTGTTATTCTTATGCTTTCTTTTAAGAAAAGTACGTATACGACACTCAGTACTACAGTCTGACGGTATTCTTCTTTGTTCTAAAGTGGGAGATCTTAGGTTCGAATCTCGTGGATGACAAATTCAATACCAAATTAGGGTGCCCATTGTGTGGCTTAGCCGAACTTCCCTCCTCTTAGTGTACAAATATCGATGTACTAAAAAAAGATAAGTATGTACAGTTATTTCAGAAACAATGTACATTAATAATGAAACGGCACGTAGTTATTCTTACACTTTCTTTTAAGACAATGTTGTAAAACCGTTATTATTATAATTTCTTTTAATATAAGCATGTACAATAATTAAAAAAAATAGCGTACGTTAATAATAAAACAACACGTAATTACCGATAACGATACGTACATATATCACATTAATAATGCAGTGAAACTGTAACAGGATAGAAAAAAAAATCAAAATTCCCGCACGCTCGGTGGGACTCGAACCCACAATCCTTTGATTAGAAGTCAAATGCCTTATCCATTAGGCCACGAGCGCCTTTGTTTAATAAATAAAATATTAAGCTATTAAACTGTTAATCATCATCATATCCGCTGCTTGTTTTCGTGTCGATCGATGCTAATTTAGTCTGAAATCCCGCGCAGAATAAAATTTGAAGGCGAAGCATGAGAAGCTTAATCAAACTACAACGCTTGTGTTCGAGCTCAACCTGCAAGATTATCCATTTCCGCTTCTCAAACTTGTACAAGATTGATCGTTTTGCAACCGTTGCTCAACCATCAAAGCCTAATAAGAAAACTCGCTCCAAACAAGCACCAGAAACCGGCGGATTTGGCTCGCTCTTCACCGAAATTACTGAGATTTTGGGAGCTGAAAACGTTACTGCCGATAAAACCCCATCTGGGTTTTTTATGTCGGAGGAAACCCAGGTGAGGGTTGGTGAGGTTGGGGAAGATTGCCAACCTTGCACGCAAACTGTTTGTAAAAATGCGGACGAGAGTGTACTGCAAGAAAAGAAAGATATAACAGGTTTGGAGGATGCGCAGGTGGAAACTTTGGCTGAAAGTGATGTTAGCCCTGTGGTTCAGGAGGTTACGAAGATTGTCAGGGCGGAGAGTGGTTTGGTTTCAATGGAGGAGATGTTAGAAAAATCGGGTTTTCCGTTGGGTTCAGATATTGTTGACAAAGTGTTGAAGAGGTGCTTTAAAGTGCCACATTTGGCTTTGAGGTTCTTCAATTGGGTGAAGCTCAAAGAAGGGTTTTGTCATACAACTAAGACCTATAATACCATGCTGTTTATAGCTGGGGATGCAAAAGAGTTCGGGATGGTGGAGAAGTTGATGGAGGAAATGGAAAAGCATCTGTGCGAGAAAGATGTTAAGACTTGGACTATTCTCATCTCACAGTATGGAAATGCTAAGTTTATTGGCAAAGCATTGTTTTTCTACGAAAAGATGAGGAAAGAAGGTTTTGAACCGGATGTAGTGGTTTACAGGTCGATGATACGTGCACTGTGTAATACTGGAAAACCTGAAGTTGCGATGGAATTTTACAAGGAGATGGTACAGAAGGACATGGGACTTGACATAAATTTATACAAGTTGTTATTGAATGGTATAGCGAGCTCCGGCGATACTGCTTCTATTGCCTTGGTTTCAGATGACATGATTAGAGTTTCACAGATTCCAGAACACATTGTTTATGGTTGTGTGTTGAAGAGTTTCTGCATATCTGGAAGAATCAGAGAAGCTTTGGAATTTATTCGTGAACTCAAGAATAAAGAGGTTATGCTTGGCCCCGAGTATTTTGAGACTTTGGTGAAAGGACTGTGCATGGCTGACAGAATTACAGACACTTTGGAAATTTTGGAAATTATGAAGAGGAGAAATATTGTTGATGGGAAGGTTTATGGGATCATCATCAGTGGGTACTTAAGAAATAATGATGCTGATAACGCGCTAGATCTGTTTCATAGCATGAAAGAATCTGGATACGTGCCCACAACTTCTACCTACACAGAACTGATGCAACACCTCTTCAAGTTGAATGAATTCCAAAGAGGCGGTGATCTGTATAATGAGATGCTGGAAAGAGGACTTGAACCAGATATTGTGGCGATCACAGCCATGGTTGCAGGTCAGGTTCGTCAAAACCATATATCTGAAGCATGGAAAATATTTAATAGTATGAAGGACAAAGGCATCAAGCCCACATTGAAGTCGTATTCTATATTCATTAAGGAGCTTTGTAGAATTTCAAGGACAGATGAGATTCTCAAGGTCTTTGATGATATGCGAGCATCTGATATAGTAATTCGAGATGAGATATTTAATATGGCTCTGTATCATATGGAGAAAAAGGGAGAGATGGATAACCTTGAAAAAGTAAAGCAGTTGCAGAGGATCTATAAACTTCATCCCCGAGAAAGAGAAGATGTATCTAATAAGGAAGCATCCAGGGGTGAGGAGCTCAGTACAGGGACGGACTTTAATTACTTACAACCAGCAAAGATGGATTGTACATTAGTGGAGCCGCTTTTAAAGGATTATGATGAGCATCATTTGCAAGAAATTTGTAAAATTCTGTCCTCTTCAACAGATTGGCCCTTAGTTCAGGAAGCTTTGAAGAATTCTGCTGTTGATTTCACTCCAGGACTCGTTGTGGAAATTTTGAGGAATAGCAGCATGCATGGTTTCGTAGCATTACAATTTTTCGCGTGGGTAGGAAAGCAAACTGGTTATAGCCACACTACTGACACTTACAACATGGCTATCAAAACCGCAGGGCGCGGGAAAGATTTCAAGCACATGAGAAACCTCTTTTATGAAATGAGAAGAAAAGGTTTCTCAATCACACCAGATACATGGACAATAATGATAATGCAATATGGTCGAACAGGTATGACAGAGATTGCTCTGCGGATTTTTGGTGAGATGAAGTCTAGTAATTGCCACCCAACTCTCAGTACCTACAAGTATTTAGTCATATCTCTTTGTGGGAGAAAAGGTAGAAAGGTAGACGAAGCAATTAGAATTTTCAAGGAGATGATCCGTACCAGTCATGTACCTGACAAAGAGTTGGTTGAAACGTATATTGGTTGTTTATGTGAAGTTGGTAAGCTCTCAGATGCCAGAAGGTGCATAGATTCTCTTCCTAAAGTTGGTTTTTCGATTCCTCTTAGTTATTCCTTGTACATTAGGGCTCTATGTCGAGCCGGGAGGTTGCAAGAAGCTTCAGCATTGATGGATGATGTTGGGGAAGACCGGTCAAAACTGGATCAGTATACTTATGGGAGCCTTGTACATGGACTTCTGCGGAGTGGACAACTAGAAGCAGCACTGGCCAAGGTGGATTCAATGAAGCAGGTGGGTGTAAATCCAACCGTCCATGTTTATACATCCTTAATAGTTCACTACTTGAGAGAGAAGCAGATAGGAAAGGCTTTAGAAATTTTTAAGGAAATGCAACAGAAGGGTCGTAAACCAACAGTCATTACCTATTCTGCGCTTATTCGAGGGTACATGAACATGGAAATGGTTTCCGAAGCTTGGGATGTCTTTCACAACATGAAACTTAAAGGAACATTGCCAGATTTTAGAACGTATTCGATGTTCATCACTTGTCTTTGTAAGGTGGGCAAATCTGAAGAAGCAATGCAGCTTATAACTGAAATGTTGGAAAGTGGGATTGTTCCGAGTGTGGTGAATTTTCGAACAATATTTTACGGGCTTAACAGAGAAGGTAAGCAAGATTTGGCTCGCGCTGTAATGGAGCAAAAGCTATCCTTAATAAGAAGCCGCAAGGTGTTAGCATAATTCCTCCTATTCCTTGTTTCAAATTTGGAGGTTGCTGGTAGTGGTGATATAGGAATTGCTGCTGCTGCTGGAGAACTGGTTGTGTCTCCATACCTGTACAAATTGAAATTGGGTCCTGAGGCTTGACCGATGTGGTTCTAAGGTTTCCAATGTAAGTGAATTTCTGTTGGAGAATCATAGACTTGGCTGCTTGCTTGGGCAACAAGAAATTTTCTTTCCTACTTCAAAGGAATACCCGCAGGAACGACATTTTGTCTTTCTGGTTTCTGCATGAATTTTCCTCGAATTCATATCGTTAAGATTCAAGAACTGGAGGTAAATTCCTCGCACGGACAAGATTCGTATTCTGTACATTGTTTTGGCTCATAGACGTTGAGGATCAAACGGATTTTCGAAATGAAAAATTACTCCCGAAGCAATCAACTCTATCGTCCAGCCGAATCAGGCAACAACGCTTACAGCCACAGAATTCAAGTAATTCGACAGACGCGGTTTAGAAATTTACAACTGTAACAAACATGAGTGATTATTAAGAGCTGCCCCTGAACCATCTTCATAAGATTACAGAATCATACGATGGAAAAATATTCGCAGCTCCAACAAATCTCAGCTCAATCTTCGTATTTCCAATGTTTAATTTATATCCAAAGGACGCGGGAAAAATCTCAACCCAGGTCTTCAATTAAAACCTGGCTGTAAAGACTAACAATCTAGGCTCAGTTTACAGCTTTCGTTCAAATGAGATAGGCTGGAAAAAAATCAAGCATTTCTAAAATTTAATGTACTCACACTTTGTTGCGAAATCTTCTTGTCAATCGTGCAGTTAAACTTTGTTTGCTCAAGAACCATACTGTTTGAGATCCTAAGCGCCTGAAAGTTGCCGGATGATGGCCTCATTAGCATTATCCATCTGTTAATATGTTAACCATGAAAACATATAGATCCTATCTTTTCAAATAAATATTCACTTTACTACTTGGCATTACAGGATGACAGCATAACCATATAAAGCAAATGGAGAATGGTACCCTCCATTCTCCCATAATCCCGGCAGAAGTGAGGTTTCCGGGTCCATATCCATGAGGTCTCTGTCTGTGTGTGTTCTCGTACATTACCATGAAAACCAAACAAATGTGCATTGGATAGAACAGAGCCCTTTCCCCAGGGGCACGTTCGTGAACACAGATATGATTATGCACCTTCTGCCCTATATGTTGACTCCTACATTCATTTTTTTTTCTATTGAAGATTGATGATTTAGCTAAATAGTTGCGTAGTCTTACCTTTATTACTGCTTCTTTACAACACTTTCATTTACACGCTCATAGTAAGTCATTCTCCGGATAGCTTTTAGAGCTTCTCCAAAGTTGCGGCTACGAAATGCGTTTGTAAAAACGTCGGACCAATGCTTTAGTTTCTCTTTCATCTAGATAAGCAAGAACAGAGATGAGTTGATAAAAAATAAAACGAATAAAATGGCAATAAGGTCGACATTACGCATATTTAACAAAATAGGTGAATTAAAAAGGTAAATATGCAAGCTCTTCTTCATGGAACTTGAGGAAACACAGAACCGTTACAATAGAACAGAAGATCATGAAACACTAATTAACCTTGCTCGAATCTAAAGAATCACATTGAAGACCCCTTAGTAGCTTAGTTCACTTAACTTTTTATCTTTTGGCAATTTCTATGTGTGATAGTTTTGAGAACTATGAAACTCTAGGAAATTGCTCTACAAATTAGACTGCAAGCGATATGTGACAAGAATTGTCGTGTTCCTTGCTAATTATTCCCACATGTATGTAAAAAGTCTTGGTTCATACCTGAGATTGAATCTCATTCAAAGCCTGAGAGTCAGCAGCCTCTTCAACAGCTTCCCTGATTTCCAAAATCTGAACTTCCAAGCCAGAAGGGATAAGAAAATCAAATTAATACTCACTCAATGACCCATCAACTTCAGCATATCCATCAAAACAAAAGAAAAACAACTCAGTGACTCCAAACGTCTACGGGAAATGTTTCCTCCAATATTAATAACAAAAATTCATTTCTTGAAGGAAAAGAATTCTAGAATAAGAAACCATCCCAACTGTAAATTTTATGACATAAGCTTCAACTAGATTACAAAATTTTCTAATGGATGATATTTGTCTCAAATATGTGCACTCCAAATATGTCAAATTATCCATCAAGCTTACAGCAATAAGATCTTTACCATTTTTTCAGTCAATATTTCACTACACTCAGATTATGGGTAAAATTGCGAGATAATAGGTTGTATAAATACGACAGGATTTCAACTTCTTCAAATTACCTCAGTTAGCAACTCTGATTCTGAAAGCGTCTCTTCTTCATCAACGTCCACACCTTCAAGCTTCAGCTGAAAAAAATAAATAAATAACAGTTTAATTTCAAAACTTGTAGAATATGAATAGAAAACACTAATAAATTGCATGATCAAGAAACTTTGCCTAGATGATCTTCTCGCCCTTATCTTTTGAATCATGGGACCATGAAACTAAATGCAGTTACGGAAACCTGCTCACAGAGGGAAATGATAATATACACACAAATTCACATCGTGAACTTGAATGATAGGATTATTCATCACGACACTGTTGCAAATGAAGAATGTGAAGTCATCCATGTTTTAACTGAAGAAAGTTGAGGTTCCACCATAAAATCAATTGGCAATATGAGGAGTAGCCCAACCTCCATAAAACCAATTGGCAATATGAGGAGTAGCCCAACCTCTTATAAGCCCATGCAAGGTCCCTCCTCCCATCAATGTGGGACTCATTTTCAACACGCCCCCTCACGTGTGGCGAATTTTCGAGCCTAACACGTGGACAACACGCCCCCTCATGTGCAACAAAAATGCATCAAACGATAACCTCATAGGCAAAAAGCACACTTACAATGTAAATTGCCCTTGCCAAGGGCTGGCTTAGTGTGCGGTATGCATCAATCACCCGAGCAGACTGTTCAGCAGCATACTCTCTTTCTTTCTAAAACCATGGTAAACATTAAAAAAAAAACATTTACTATATCCGAAAAGTGTTATCTTTTACATTTCCCATATGTTGAAAATGAAGATATGTATCACAAATACCTCTGATTTAGTATGAACAAGATCAGGGTGCAGTTTTTTCTGCCAGGCTTTATACTTCCCCTCCAGATCGTCCACTTTGGTATCGTACTTTCTCTCCCTATTAATTTGAACAAAATTGAAAACAAATCCTTCTAGTTTGTGAGAAATGCTCAAATAAGTATAACAGAAACTAGCTTTGTTTTCCTATAACCACGCAGACAGTGACTAATTGAAGATTCAAAAATTTCCCTAGGACTTGTAGCTCGTTTGGTTAAGAGCATTCGCGCATACACCCGAGATCCCGAATTCGACTTTTCCCCCACCCCCAATATATATTATACCAGAAAGAAACAATAAAAAGCTCAAATAAGTATAACAGAAACTAGCTTTGTTTTCCTATAACCACGCAGACAGTGACTAATTGAAGATTCAAAAATTTCCCTAGGACTTGTAGCTCGTTTGGTTAAGAGCATTCGCGCATACACCCGAGATCCCGAATTCGACTTTTCCCCCACCCCCAATATATATTATACCAGAAAGAAACAATAAAAAGTTCAAAACTTTCACCTTCTTTCTACCTCTCTCATTTTCTCAGAAACCAAACAGACAGAAATAACAAAGGGAGAGAAAA
Organism: Malus fusca; assembly: GCA_035220775.1. Lineage (NCBI taxonomy): Eukaryota > Viridiplantae > Streptophyta > Magnoliopsida > Rosales > Rosaceae > Malus > Malus fusca. Next base: position 4,300,160 of record CM069070.1, on the reverse strand, counting down.
CATTATTGTAGCCTTAATTACTTACAGTCCAAATATCTGAAAGTAATCCACCGACTGATCCACCGGCTGAATGCACCGACAAGACGAACACAACAGAAACGGCACCGCTTCGGGCGAGGCACTACAGTTCCAGCACTTAGCGTCGGCTTTCTCCGCCGATTGGGAGCTGACGAAGCATTTCCCGGGAAAACCAAATCCGCCGAACGGGAAAAGGCGGCGGTCCGCTTCTACACTGGACGAAAAAAAAGCGGGAGACTGGAAATTTCTTGAGGAGTTGAAGGTGAAAAGAGCGGTAGTTGGAGTTAGGGTTCGCCGGAGAATGGCGGAGAGAGGGGTGAGCAGCTTCTTCGTCGACATTGTTGGAGCATATAGACTTGTTCAAATGCAACTTCCAAGGGTCTAACCGTTTGAGTGAGAAGTTGCAGGTTATTGGGACACAGGAGGAATTTGGTCCAAGGAAAAGGGTAAAAAGGGTAATCTCGGTTTTGAAGATGAGTCTTGGCCCTGGTGTTTTTATGGTTGACACGTTTTTCATACATAAAGTCTTTAGGATATTTTCAACAAATTCGACAAAGGCCAAAAAAATAAATTATTTATAATTCGAAAGTACCTCTTTTTAATTAATATTTTAAAATAAAATTTAAAAAATTAACAGACAATCAAAGTAAAAAATAAAAAAATCAAAGGAATAAAATCATAAGTAAAAAAAGGGCGTTTTGAAATAGACATTTCGGTTTTCAATTTCATTGATTAAATATCTATTTCTTTTAAGGTTTAGGGTTTTAAATAAATAAATAAATGCTAAATTGGCAATTGTTCAAAGCGTCTTAATCAAATTTTGTAAAGGAACATATGTTTAGTCTAAAAAGTTGGAAAAATGTAGGAGATTCTAATAACAAGAGTAGATTGTCAGACGCGTGAGCGTGTGTGGCAAGAAGCTAATAATCATATAATTTGAAAGAATCAACTTGATCATATTACAATTCGACAATAACATAAATATTTTGTAACATTCTCAACATATATATTAGGCAAATATCTTATGTTGCTAAGATATTGCTACACAAACTAGTAAAAGAACATTCATTTATAGAGAAATGATAAACGCACACCAATTTTTTCTACTACACATTTGTGTTTAGCCATGTCCGTTGTTTCCGTTTTATTTATTCAATTTGATTGCCCAAAGTGAAGATGAATGTTTGGGAGGCTAATGAAGATACGTGTGAAAATCAGATTTCATCTTATATTACCATTTGTATATCACGATATACATGTATGTATCAAACAAGAGTTTAAAGGCTTGGGGGCCAAAGCAACTCCTACAATGAAGGAGAACAAGTCACTTGGCATAGGTTTCCTCAAGGTTGAAGTAATGTGGAGGGAAACTTACATGTCACGGACGTATGCACCCTTCGTGGAGGGGAACTTACTTGTCAAGGGCGTGAATTCTCGTTGTCGTTGAAGTTAGTTATTTTTCGAAAACGCAATATGTGACAAATAGATTTACTTTATTATTGTAGATTATTATTCCAGAATATCGTACATCCTTAATGTCTACTAAAGCAGTATACTATATCTTTTAAGTATCATATAAGTTTTTCTCATGGGTAACATGTTACAGTTACAGTTCAGCCTCTTCCCACCTCTTAAAAATCTGTCTTTAACTGATGCTGAAGCAACAGAACCGAAGCGCTTTTTGCTGCCTCGACTTATTTGTTCTACTAGGGCGACTTTCTTGATCACCGTTGATCTCGGAGTTCATGCGGTCGGAACGATGCATAATATGATCCACAGCAGGTGTCTCTGTAGTTCCGTCATTGGAGGAAAGCAATGCAACCTGGTTACTGTCATGAGAAACCGAAAGTTCCTGCTCCAGGGAAGTAGGTAGTACTCTGTTAGGGTTAACATCCTTCGACAAGGAATTCGAACCTGCATTGCTGCAACGTAAGATGAATAAATGAAAACGTTAACCTTTTGGCTCCGAGATAAAATCAAGAGAGGAAGTAAAAGATTGATCATGGTGTATTATCGTAATGCTAAATGAAGCGATAAAATATGTTCCAAGGATAAGTTTATGAGCTAATTTTGACGTATATGATTTGCACCGCCAAGAAGAAAGTATGATCAGTATTATTGACACAAATACCTTAAGTTGTGATTGACAGAGCTATTCCTTGCAGACTCGGGCTGAGTCGTCTTGACAAACTCTTCTTTAGATGCTTCAAGAACATGTTCACCACTTCCACAACCTCCACCTTCTAAAGATTTTGGGTTACCTGCATTATTTTCCTTTGGCGGGATTCCATTGGTGAAGCCAGAAGACGACCGCTTTTGAGCATTCAATCTATTTTGCCGAACCTTATAAATTACCTTTTCTAATGTTCCTAGAGCTTGCTCCACTTCAGAACTGATAAAAACATTTCCCTTTCCATTTACACGTTCCCTTTCAACAACTCTGTTGGGTTTTTGAACCTCATGTCGCCTGCTTTCGTCGCTCTCTACCTCCTCAATCTCATCAAATGAGCCTCCTCGTATAACTTTTGCAACTTCTGGAGCAACTCCACTTGCAAGGTGAACTTGTGCATCATCTAGAGCAGCTTCACTTGCAGGGTGATCATTATCGACTTTCTGATCCACATCTACCAAACTCTCATCCGTCTTATCTTTTACCAGATGTTCTTCCGAGAGACTGAATGTATCATTATGTAGCTTCTTTTCTTCCAAAGCCCCATTTGATTTATTATGTGAAAAAAGAGCTTCACGTATATGAGAGTACAGCGGGCCACTCAAGGCCTTACTGTAATCGTCATTGCAGTTAAGCTTAGAAGAAACTACCTGTAAGTTTGTAGGAGTGTTAGCATTGGAAAATGTGAAGAAACATAAAAAAAAAAATAGAATCCCATACATTAGAATGAAGGGATGCTTGCATGCAGTTTCGGCAGAACGCCCAACATGCAACCTCAAGAAATTTCCCTACCCTCCCCTTCCTTTTCGAAATATCTCTTTTGAGTATATAATTTTTTGCACGTCTATGTATCTTTAGCTGCATCGTTTATACTAAATACGAGACATATAACCTTTTGGTAGAGTTTGAGACCATTGCCAATGAGCTGCCTCGAGATAAAATTTAAAAAGGATGGCGGGACGAAATCCATCTTTATATCCGTACTTGATATTGTCCTACAATAATAGACGTTCTTCAAATCTTTAATTACAAACCACAGAACAAATTCAACAGGTATTATATTCAAGTTGCCATAGCTTACCGAAAGTAACTTCTTTCGTTGGTAACCTTCTGCAAAGCAAAGCCACCCACCATATCTATCCTTACAGCATCCTTTGCTCCAGCAGTAGCCTCATTGGTGGGACAATGAGTATCATCAATGCTTTCCAAGTCGGAGATCTGAGACGACATTTGCAATAAATCAGTTTATTCAGGTTTCTATTTTTGAATTGCAGGAGTATTGGGAATATGGAAACCAAAATAAATATTGAAGCCAAATGATTATTTTGGTTACCAACCGATTTAAAGAGCACAACAATCAGATCATCTTGGAAGTACTCAAACATAAAATAGTGTACAGCTGCCTCCCTAGCTGAAAGTGGCCATGGAATTTTCATCCTTTCTTCCAAAAATATAAACAAAACTCAGCATTCCATATGCAAATATTCTCGGCAGTGAGAAATCAAATAAGAAATTTTTTAACACATGATATAGTTTTATGTTTTATCTTAGACAAACCTCACTAAAGATATCTGTTCACCGATCCTGACCTTCTTCAAACATTTGCTAGAGAGGATTTTGAAAGTTGGAACTGTAGACTGAGGCCACCTGGAGGAAGTTAAAATAAACCCAATTATTGTCTAAATGAGTTAAATTCCTTCAGTACAGGTCTTTTAGCTCCTTAACGACACCGTTGTTGCAAACTTGTAGCCCATTTCTCACAGAAAACAAATTTTTCAGTATAAATTCCATCAAGCAGACCATATCTCATTACAAAAATATATGCATAAATCAAGTGCACATGCAGTGATTGAAATGACTTACCATTTCTTGTAAAGGTCTGACTCCCACGAGATGCATAAACCTACAACAAAAGGAACCTTGTTTGTCTCAAAAACACTCTTTTAAAGTTCAATATTTGTTAATGAGGCATATGAACTTTCAAGTATTTTGGTTTCACTTACAGACATCTACAGGCCCGTCTACATAGCCTTCAGCAAGTAATGTATGAAAGGGACTGCCTTCAATTCCCTCACGATACATCACACGGAACTCTTCATTATCGTGTTTTAACTGTAAGCAGAAGTATATTTTGAACGTCAGTGTCCACGCCTTGTTGATTAAAGAATAGAAAAACCTAATAATCATTAATATAAATGAAATAACATTTAATGACCACTGATCAACATCCCAATTGAATAAACCCCCTTAAAATTTCAAATATATTGATGTAAATGAATAGCATTAAATTTCAACAACAATAAAAACCATTTTCCAAACAAGCGAAGGTCAAAAATTAGAACTTTACAATGTTCATGACGATGTTAAGTTTTAGAAGTTGTGCGTATTGAAAAGAGAGTCAGAACCACTTTCCCTTTGTGCATGATAACAACAAAACTCAGCAGCCTTAATTCTCTCACTTATTAAAACGAAGAAAATTGATTCTACAGAAGCAAATTTATAGTTGAGGCCATGAGGGAGAGGCGCGCACATACACACACACACACACACACACACACACACACACACATATATACATATAAGGGAAGGAGAAAAGTATTATAACTACGAAAACAGTTACAGAGCAAAGCAGGATTTGAAGAACATAATGCAGATTCGATAACATACTTTCCATTCGGGTTGGGTTGTGGTCTCACAGGTTTTCAATCCCTTGTCATTAACAAGGGAAGCACTCCTTAACATATCCAGTAAATTGGATACTTCAGCCGTCTTTTCTTCAACCATATTCTCATTGCATCCTACAGGAGCCATAAATCTAAAATTATTAAGTGTTCACATATTTCTTACACCACTTTAAGACATCAGTGGCGCATGATTGGTGCCGGATTAAATATGTCAAACTCAAAAAGGAATTTGTTAAGAACTAGCAACCTTCATTTTCATTTTCCAAAGAACGAATCAGCTGATTCTTGACAAGGGTTTTTAATGCTTCCTCATCACTTAGACTAGGAGATGCCAGTGTCCTGTCCAGCCTCTCCCTGTACTGAGTGATCTTTTGCGGTTTCTCCATCTTCGCATCTCCAAAAAACTGCGAAGATCCCTCGCTAAGAAAGTTATGCTATCAATCAAGCCAGATATTCCCAATATTTTGCAACTTCATTCCCTTAACATATAATTATATACAAAAACAAAAATTAGAGTCTGTAATAATCAAGAACAAGCTTCAAATATCACACGTGCCAAAAAAAAAAAGACAATCAATTAACCTTTCATTAAACAAACTGTTATATATTGAAATTTATAAGCATATTGAGCAACCACAAACATTCAACTCCAATACTTCTTTTGAGTATTCCATATTGGGTATTCAGGTTCAATACCAATACCGGTTTTTCTTATTGCTTAGAACAGTGTTCACTCTCTCTTTTCCGTAGTTTAGATGAATTTCGCGTAGATTATCGCTCGTATCAACAAATTCCAATATTCACAACAACAACAAATTCGGTTTTGAGCAGCTGGGGGATCGAAATAAAAACAGAAAACTCTAATTCGAGTGCCTACACATATAAACATCGGATGAAAATCAACAAAAAAACAAAACCAAAACAGCAGCAGAGATAACAAAAACGATAAAAACCCATAAGAAATTTCAATCAAAAGTTTGAGACTTTAACTCACAGGAAGCTCTGTAACCAGATGCAGTGGTTGCCCAGTTCACAACTGTGAAGTCTGAAGAGAACCCAGAATTCGAATACTGAAATCTTGAGGATTTTGTGCAGATCTCAATGGAAAAGTAATAATTCGGAGCACTGAAAAAGAGAGAAGGCCAGCTGATTTTTTATACCCCCGGACGGATTTCAAAGATGGAAAAAATAGGTCCTTGGGCGTACCGGATTGCAGACGTCTAAAACTACATGCTAAAATACATATCATAAATTAAAAATCATATTTGTTTTTCTTTTTATAAAATGATACTGGGTAGAGGGGTTTTGATCCGTAACAATTTTATCGAATTTATTATCTTAAGACCTGGTTTGGAATTGTATTCAAAATAATCGAAAGCGTTTAAAAAAAAATGTTTTTAGGTTCCAAAAATACTTTAAAATTTAAATGATATCGAGAAGAAGCATCAATTATGTGTCTTTTGCATGCAGCACGTTAAGCGTTTTTTCAAGATTCACTTGTATTTTTACTAAGAATTGGTTTCAAAAATAATTTCATCAAAAACGCTTTCAACCATTTTAAAAACACTTTTAGACAAACTAAGAAAATAAAAAGTGAATTAGGGGAGACAAACAAGCGTAGTAGATAAAAGGAGAAAATAAATAAATGGTTACATATATGGTTGAACTATTTTAGAGATTGTCGCATCACATTCACATCTAAATACACTTGGGGCTCATTTACTTATTAGTAATGAAAATGAAAAGAAAGGGAATGGATTCCGTTCATGACTTCTTCAGCCTTTACTTATATATAACCGACAATGATATTACTTAAAACCAACGTTCTAAAAAACGCTAGGCGCTAGTCGAGCGGCGGGCTAGCACCTAGCACCTAGGCGGCTAGGCGGCGCTTAGGTGGATTTAGGTAAATTTCTTGTATATCTTGTAAATAAGTGCATATTAACACCTAAAAAAAAATTATACTTGTATAGATAATAAAATATTGATAAAATGCAAATTAGGTACACTATTTCCATAAGTATTGGATGAACTTGTAGTAAATCCATCATTTGCAAATTAGATACACCATTTCCATAAGTATACCATCATGAAACCAAAAAAGAAAAAAGCACGCAATTAATAAAAAATAAATAAAAAAAACTTCTAGGACCGCCTAGGACCGCTTAGCCCGCCTAGCCCGCCAAGCCGCCCAGCCTTCCTAGGCCCAACCCGATTTTTCCGCGCGATTTGCCAAAAAATGCCTCGGTTGCTAGGCGCCCAGCGCCTACGCGGCCGTCTAGGGCGTTTTTTAGAACACTGCTTAAAACCCGTAACTAAATAACTTAATTTCAGCAATTTGATTAACCAGGGGGAGGTGTTAATCCAATTCTCTTTCTTCACCTTGTCTATTCCAAAGTGAATTGATTCTTTAGTTTCTCATTACTTAGTAAGTAAACAAACTCTATAGTATTTTTTCTTTTGTCAGTTCACCTAAATAGAGCAAACTATTTGGCATATATTAAAAAAATTGCTATTAAAATTTCAAAAAGCTAATTATTTACTGTTTACAAATATATTTTTCCTTCAAATATTAAATTTTTGCAGTGAAAAATAATAATTTTAAAGTAACAATTATCAATATTTATGTCAATATTCAAAATCCGTGGGATGCAATGCATAAAATACAGTTGACATGGTGAGTTTGGAGGTGGATTGTCTACCCTCCTATTTCCATACTCTTTCCATCCCCTCCTGTGTGGTCACGGTTAAGCCATGTCAAAATTTTATATTGATTTTTTATAAAAATAATAAAATAAAAAGTAATAGGAATATAAAATGTTGACGTGGCTTAACCGTGACCACATAAAACAAGAGAGGATGAGAAGAGTATGAAAATGGAAGGGCAGACAATCCACCTCCGGTGATTTTAGCAAGAGCCGAGAGGGTGCTTGACACGTTGATTTATTCGTCAACTAGTTATGGACGTAACCATTCAGTGACGTGGCGGTGAGGTGCGGTTGGACGGAATAGGAAGCCACTACTAGATTCGGTCCCCTACGCGCAATTGAAGCAAACCATGGGTGTATTCAATTGGAACATTTTGCATTGCCTACTAGTTAAGTTAGGTAATAACGTATTTTTATCGTATAAATTTTATAATTGTTTAATTTTTTTTCAACTATTATTTAATTATCATTTTTGAAAAATCATTTAGTTATTTAAGGTTTTATAAATCGGCAGTTTACTATAAATATGTTACTTGCTATTTATATTATCAATTTGTTGCATAAGTGTATATTATTAAACAACATTTGGCTCGAATGATGCTTTGTAGAGAGGATCTTCCAAAAAGGATTAATAAATTGAACAATTTTGATTATGTTTGAACCTCAACTTTTTTTTTTTTATGGTATCAAAGCAAGTTGTTGTATATAGGAAGTCCAAAGGCAACGCATGCTCCACATTACCTCTGTTTGTATTGTCCACACGTTTGACTTGAAAATCGCCACACGCGGGGAGTGTTGAAAATAAATCTCCAATTCATGAGGAAAATGATTTTGCTTCTACAATAAACGTACGTTGTTCGCAAGAGCTGAATATAAGGCGGAGATAAATATTATCCTAAACTCTTTTGAACATGTTATTGTATTGCGGAAGAAATACATCATTGTACCGTAGATGATATTCTTACCTAATAAAGTATTTGAAATCTAAGGGCCTCAACATGTTGGAATAGAATGTTGTGAATAAGGTGAAGTTCTTACCTAATACACGTGAATGTTTCCTGGTGTGTACATAAAACCAAAAGAATGTTGTCGTTGTGAGTCGGTGAGAAAAATAAATCGATTTCTTTCTCACTCGCATAAAAATAAATAATAAAAACACAAAACAGATGGATTTTTCGAATATTATTCCATATGTCGGATAGAATAAAAGATTTGGATGTTGAGCATGTGACTGGAATCACTGGATAATTAGATGAAAGGAATCTGTAAAATAACTTGAGGATATGCGCACTCACATTTCTTATATGCTTAGTTGTGTCCTCCTTTTGATAAGAATAAAGAGAGCATTGAAAATGAAAGAAATGAGAAGTGATATCCGTGCACCGTTTTTCTTTTCCTGCACATACCAAATGAGAATCGAGGGATAGAAATTAATAAACTGTGGTGCGCAAGAAGAGAAAATAAGTGTGCCAAAATCACGTAAGATGGAAAAAAAAGAAGAGAATTTAGTCGAAAGGAAAGGAGCAGTTCAGAAGAAAATGGTGAACAAGGTTATGTTAAGACATTCTCGGTGGGTAAAGGAGCAATGTAATAAGGAAATGGTGGAGCTGGTTTGAAAATTTGGTTGTGGACCTTGTGGTGCCGAGCGGCACGGTGATGACGGTGGTGGCAGCTGTGGAGTCGTATCAGTTCTGTCTACGGAGGGGGGAATAGAGACAGAGACTGTTCATGGCAGGAATTTTCGTCGAGGATGTTTCCTGGCCGACGAGCACACAGCTCCCCGGGAGAGGTTGGCGCCGGTTGAGGTTTGGCTGTCGGGCTTCTGCTTTACTGTCGGGCTTGTCGGGCAAGGCTTAAAGAGAATGACAGAGTTAACTCTGAAAGGTGCCTTTGTGGGGCCTTAGGTGTAGGCCTTAAGGCTCACAATCAAGGTTAACTTTCACGTGCTCAGGCGTGCCACTGCCATCTTTAGCATGGCAGATGTAGAACGGAAATTGAGTTCAGTTATGTACATATATATATATATATATATATATATATATATATATCCGAGAGACCGTATTAATTATGACAGGTGCCTTTGTGGGGCCTTAGGTATAGGCCTTGAGGCTTCCAATCCATAACCAATCCAGTACTTAGACATATACACTGCCTGTTCCATTGTCGCACATAGTATTACCACCGTTACTTCTGATCAGCTAGCCCGCAGAGCTTAGAACGAATCCAAATAGGTGCCTTTGTGGGGCCTTAGGTGTAGGCCTTGAGGCTTCCTATCAGAACTTATTCCATATTCAAACGTTCTAGCCCGCAGAGCTTAGAACGAATCCAAATAGGTGCATTTGTGGGGCCTTAGGTGTAGGCCTTGAGGCTTCCTATCAGAACTCATTCCATACTCAAACGTTCTAGCCCGCAGAGCTTAGAACGAATCCAAATAGATGCCTTTGTGGGGCCTTAGGTGTAGGCTTTGAGGCTTCATATCAGAACTCATTCCATACTCAAACGTTATAGAATAATCATAATATAACAGTGGTAAAACTACGAGATCAGTCGATTACTTGCGCCCCAAGTAACTTCAGACTTCTTCGTTTATCAAGGATTGTCGTGGATGGGTTAAGTCCACATAAAGTTCTTTTTTATGCCTTGAGACCAAGGACTTTTACATGATCACTCTTATATGTCCGAAAGATTAGAACTTAGATCTGATTTAAATAGTGAAGACATCTTTAAATCGGATTCAAGAGCTGAGAGAGTCTTTTAATCATCATTTTACTAGAAACAACTTGAATACAACTGAAAGTATACAACATATTGCTAGTTTAATAAATGAAAAGACAAAACCAAAGAGGGTCGGGCAAGGTTTCACCTTGTCGGGCAAAACTGGGCGTCTTGCAACTTCCTATCTTTGTGATTTATCAGGGGGTTTGAGAGTTTAGAAGAAAAGGGGTTTGAGAGGTGAGTTTACAGAGAGAAATCGATACTACAGCAAGTGTTTTAGACAAGGTAACATAGCTATAAAAAGGGTTGAGTAAGAGTTGATCCCGAGAGGGATGAAGGCTTTGGCTGACTACAGCTATCGTTTAAAGGCAAATCTGGCTTTGAGCAGAGTTTGTGCTTTTGTTTGTTTGTTTGAGTGTCCTTATTCCAGATTTCTCTTTCTTCTTTTATAGGCAACTCGGTTGGGCTTCCTGTAGCTGCAATCTTGCCCGAATGTAGCTTGAGGGATAGTGACTCATCAGCTATTTACTTGCTTCTGCCACTGTAAAGTACTTTTTGGGCTGATTAGCTGTCTAGCCTACTCCACTTGGTGGCTTGGCAGGTGAGCAAGTGGATGCAAGTGAACTGCACCAAGTCGGAAAAGCCCTTTTCCAATTTCTGGGCTTTAGTTGGGCTTCGGCCATCTCTCTTTCTTGGCCCCCCCTTTGGGCCAATTCCTCCTTTAGGCCCAAAGTTCAAGTTTTAACCCAAACAGAGACAGTGTAAACATGATGATGGTGATGTAATGTGTGAGAAAGAAAGATGTGATCCTAAAAAAATTGACTGGTCACAGACTATGGACCAATTTTTCGTTGAACTAATGTTATATGAAGTGCGCAAAGGGAGTAAAGTTGGTCGCACTTTCAAGAAGAAATCATGGATTACCATGATCACATGCTTTAATGAGAAATTCGGGTTTCAGCATGGTAGGGCGGTATTGAAAAATCGGTACAATGTGTTGAGGAAACATTACAGTAGCGTTAACGCTCTGCTTGATCAAAAGGGTTTTACTTGGGATGAAACACAACAAAAGGTGGTGGCTGATGATCCGGTCTGGAACAAGTATATCGAGGTCTATTTGAATTGTTCTTGGTTAGTAATTTAATGGAGACATTCTACTGCTTGTACCTTACTTTGATATAAATGCAGGCACATCCCAGTTTCCACATGTACAGAAATAAAGTTATGTCATATTATTCCGATTTGTGTATCATATATGTGGAAATGACGCTAGATTTTTGAAAAAGTTCCATCAAGCTGCAATCGAGCTCTTTACAAGGGAACCATTGCCAAGAAAATTGACGGAGATGCTCAGAAGAAGTCAATGGGTTGAAGTGATGTCAAGAATTTTTCAGATCAAAAGGAAAGGCAACGTCCTGTAAGCACACAAACCTTACAACTGTCAAAGAAACCACAAAGTACGGATGGAGTTGCGGCCAATGCTCTAAGAGATATGGCAGTTGCAGAGTCACCGTTGAAGAAACTGAAGAAAGAGGCATCTGTATCCATAGAGAAAGTTACTGATGTCCTAAACGCTATCGACATTTTGGAGGATGAGAAGAGAGCCAGGATGTTTTAGCATTGCACCCCGCCCTGCGAAAGAAGTGGTTGAGGAGAAAGCTTCTTCCATAGTGATCTATCTTTCTTCCTCCTCCCATTACCTTTACAAGGTATAGTTTTGTATATCTCGTAAGTCGTAAATTGGGCACATTGAAGAATGCTAGCAATATTTGTAGAAAGAGCTCCTTGCTACTTGCTTTTTCTTCAAAGTAAAAGTCGTGAATCAAGCAAAATTCTAATCTCTATGCTAGTACTGTCAATCTTTTTTCTTCCACAATTCCATTCCCTTGTGTTCTTTCAGTGTGTCCTTGGGACGAATTCTTTTCCATTGTGACGGCTACACAGACTCGGAAGAGGCCTATCCACAAATGGGATATTAGCAGATGGGGAGGGGGAGAAGTTTTCTCTGAAGTCCAATGAACACAGAGACATCATGCAGCCTAATTACACCACTAATAAAATCTTCTAACAAAATAGCCACACAGGCCTTGGTGCAACCCATTGTTTGCAAGGCCAGAAATAGCATATGTTGTCGCAAAAAAATTGGGAGGTCAACAAAGAAATTTTGCTTCTCCTGATGGATATTTTCAACGAGATTGAGACTTGACTCAAAAAAATTTCACTTCTGTCGTTGATGGAAATTGGAAGACGCGGTTTTTCTTTCCAACTTGAACACCAAACTCCAGAGCCTTAATGAAACAAGACATCGATCAGCCACTTCAACTCGCAGAAGTTTTCTTTATATCATGCCTTTAGCTCCTCTTTAGTTCATTAAAACTCTCTCTGCAGCACCGATCTCCATATTTCTTTAAGCATCAGTAACAAGCGTTACACTCTTTCCGAGTGACTCAAGTAATCCATGGAGACAGTTAACGAGTTAAACCAAGAAAACGATCAAACATGCCAAATTAAATACCAGTTTGGGTTAAAATTGCACCGAACAATCTGATGTTTAGATGAATGTTTATAATTTGTGTAAGAATTACAGGTTAAAAATCAAAGTCTGCAATAAATAAAATTGATCCCAAAATTATGAATGCGAACCTGAAAGAAAAAATGCCAAGAAAACTATATAACTACTACATCTAATTGTCAGACTGATTGTAAAATAAAGAATAAAAACAATCCTCAATCCGAGAAAACCAAAGCAAATGTGCGCTAATCCTTATTGTCAACACCGTTGCCACACTTATATTCCACGTCTCTCCATGCGCGTTCTTTCATTCCACTCCCTCAGTTTATTCAGCATTGTGTCAAATAAAAACCGATACACTGCGTCAAGTTTTCTGGCGTAGTCAAACCATTTGAAGATGATAAATTCTTGTGTGTTAATTTGTAGTTGGTATGATGTATTTCTGGAAATTGACAAGGAACAAGAATTTGGAATTTCAGAGGAATGTGCGGTGCTCTCTGCCTGGAGCAAGCACAGATATTTTCATTATATATCAACACATTGGACTTTCCTCTTACAAGCTACTCTAGAGCAATATCAGCCCTTGATTCACAAACAGTAATCTAAAGCATACACTTGTCCTATTTGACTAAGCATTCACTTAACTGTTGGTTTCTTCCTTCTCAACCATTCGATCAAAACCAAATTCTATTTAATTCCAACACTCCCCTTTAAATGAATTCTGGTTTTGATCCCAAGCATTCCTCTGAGATAGACAAATCTTTCCTTTGGTAGAGCTTTGGTGAAGATGTCTGCCATTTGATCCTGTGATTTGTAGTAGATCAGTTCAATTGTATTCTCCTGCAAGGCTTCCCTTATGAAGTGAAACTTCCTTTTGATATGCTTGGTTTTCTGGTGAAAAATAGGATTTTTGGTCATAGCTATTGCCGATGTGTTGTCACACATAAGTGGTGTAGCATCCACTTGCATTTCACCAAAATCCTTTAACACAAACCTCAACCATATAGCTTGGGAGGTAGCCATTGTAGCACTCATATACTTTGCCTCAGCCGTAGACAGTGCAACACTTTGTTGCTTGACAGAGGCCTAAGAAAATATCCCAGAACCAAATGTAAATGCATATCCTGAAGTACTTCTCATGTCATCTTCACTGTCACCCCAATCACTGTCACAGAAGCCTACCAAAATTGTTTCTTATCCCTTTTCATACTTGATTCCATAGTCCAAGGTCCCTGAGATATACCTAAGTACCCTCTTGGCAGTTCCCATGTGAATTCTTGTGGGATTATGCATGAACCTTGATAAGAAACTGGCTGCATACATAATGTCAGGCCTTGTGGCAGTCAAGTAAAGTAAAATTCCAACCATTTTTCTGTATAAGCTTTCATCAGCAGGTTCAGAACCATCCACTTTACAAAGTTTCTCATTTGTGATCAATGGCGTTGCCACAGATTTGCATCCTTCCAGATTGAATCTTTCAAGCAATGATTGTGCATACTTCTGTTGATGTATGAAAATCCCAGTAACTTCTTGTATTACTCAAATTCCCAAGAAGTGATGCAACAAGCCAAGATCCGTCATCTCATATTGTCTCATCATGTCCCTTCTGAATTCTTCAATTATTTCTTCACAATTACCAGTAAAGACCACATCATCAACATATATAGACACGATAAGCATCTCAGAGTTATCACCAGTTTTTGTATACAATGTAGCTTCACTAGGACTTTTGTTAAATCCACTTTTGCTAAAATAGGAGTCTATCTCACTGTACCAAGCCCTGGGGAGTCTATCACACTTTTGCTGAAATAGGACTTCAGTTCATCTTCAAGAAGTGTGAGCTCCATATCAGAAAAATCTTTTGGATAAAATTGAGCAAGTTGAGCTAACTTTTCAATGTCAAAAGCTAAGAATGAGTCATATGGGCTTAAGCATGCAACACAAAGAAGCAACTCTATACTTGTCTCATTAAAATGATTGTTCAACTCTTGAAATTGCTTATCAATAACATCTGACATGCCCCGATCCCGATATTCCCCAAATACCAGGATAAGCACGTGCTGACCGACACCCAAGGGTGACGAAAGCCATTTATTGAATGCAAATGCTGGGAACAAGGAATATATAAGGTTTATAAATATAAAAGAATAAAGAATATGCATTTAAGGAACGTGTTCAGAGCATACAACTAACTAGAACACTAAAGGAAATAATATAAAATTAGAATGAAACAAAGGATGGATCTTACACCGAGAGGACTCGAAGATACCGATGCGGAAGTGCTGGATGCCGGGATTGTATGCCTCGATTCTAAGTCCTGAAGGGGGCGCAAAACAAACATGAGTGGAACAATTTGATATAGATATAATAAAACAATTATCAACATACTAACCCCCAGGTTTTATGAAAACACATATATAATGATAAACATAGGTTTTCCGAAACCTAGCATGCCGTGAAATGTCTCAAATCATAACTTGTATATATAATAATCACTAGTGAATCGTCCGATAACCCCCAGGCCCCATGCCGGCTCCCCGTCTCTGAGCAGACAGTAAGAGGAAAATACATTTCAGGCCCCATGCCGGCTCCCCGTCCCTGTGCTAAATAGCCAGAGGAAACACACTCCAGGCCCTATGCCAACACCAAACCGTCGCTCGAGACGGATCTGAATCTATCCCTACGTCCCGTAGCGGAAAGGACCACTAGGTAAATACAAAACCATTGAACATATATATATTGAAAAGCAACTTCATAGTATAAAGTCATCCATCATCTATACTATAAAGAGGTGTTCGAAACATGTTATAAATATCATATCGTCATCCATCGGATATTCTATAAGAACATGGGTTATAGGAAAAATAGTAATAATTCAAACTAGCCTTAGTAAACATGTTATCTCAAAGCGTTTCATAAAACGTAATCATTAAATCATGCCTTTCATGTATACATTTCTACTATTAAAATATGCATTTTTAGAAGGGGTCCACTGACAGTACTTTGCCGCCGAAGAGCCACGCAAACTAGCAACCACGAAAACGTCACAAATATTACCCCTAAGCACATAAATGGTCCAATTAATAAAACTCTATTATAACAATTGAATTTGAGAAAACGGACATTGGAAACGGATTCAGAACGTCGAATTACCCTAAGAAGGGTCCCGGTTAAATTTCGTAAACGTCAATAGAATATTCCCTAACGGAATATTCCCCATAAAGGGTTTTGGGCTGGCTAGGGTTTAGGGTCTGGACTTAGGGGTTTAGTGTTTAGGTTTAGGTAGGTTGGGCTTAGGATAATGGGTTAATGGATTAAGGGTTTTCTAATTTAAAAAGGGTTTTGGGTTAATAGGTTAGAGGATTGGGTTAAGGGTTTTAAAATGTTAAAGGGTTTAGTTTCAAACAAATAAAATACAAAAATAAATAAAAGGGGTCCAAGGCCCAAAGGCCATATCTGATGGGTTTTGGGGCAATGGGCCGAAGGCCCTAGGCTGCACAAAAAGGGGCTTGGGCTTAAAGGCCCGGCCCAGTTCTTTTGGGTTTTTATAAAACTAAATAAATAAATATAAATAGATCAAAGGATTTGGGTTGGGTTTAAAAGGATAACGGGCCTAAGGCCCTAGGTTTCACATGGCCCAAAGGGCCTGGTTCTAAAGGATCTGGGCTTGAAAGCCCGGCCTGAGCTCAGAACATGGGTTGCCGGACCCAATTGAAAGAGAATGTCGGATTTCGGCCGGAAATCTATACAAACGTTAAACGTCTATAACTTTGTCAATACTCAACGAAATCGAGTGATTCAAAAACAGAAATTGTAGCCCTCGAAGAGATGAAGAGAATGGTACCTTACAAGACTTTTAAATTGTCATGGTTTGGCCGGAAAACGCCTCAAAAGCCGTCGGACTCGCCGGAAACTTCTTCAATACTCAACGAAATTGGGTGAAACAAAAAGGAAGTTGTAGTACTCAGCGAGACGAAGAGATTGATACCTTGCACGCCGGCCAACTCGCTGTGGTTTGGCCGGAAATTGTCTCGAAAGTCACCGGAGGTGTCGGGGGAGACTTGGGTGTTCACTGGGTGTCCCGGAGCTTCACCGAGACGGGGGAGAGAGAAAAGAAAGTTCCAGAGGTGATGGTGGTGTCGTAGCTAGGTAGTTGTGGTGGTGGGTGTGTTTGCACTCAAAATATACCCATTTTTACTTATTTGGGCAATTTGGGCAGAATATGGTATTTGGAGGATTAATGAGCAAGAAGACTAACTTGGAAGATATTTAGCTATCAAGTGGGATAGGTTGGCACTATAATATTGTTTCTCCCATTTGTTTTGGTGGTAGAGGTTTGCCAAGAGAGTTGTTTAATCAAGATAAGTGCATGCTTTTTCATGCAAGTGGATGAGAATGCACCATGAGAGCTTTCGGGCAAGGGACATGTGAAAGAAGCCAACTTGCTTCTTTTAAATGTTAGTTTATTACATGTGGTAAAACATGTGATGAAAGCATGTGGTGGAAATGCAAGTTCCCATTTTAATATTATTTCTCCATGCAAGTTGGCAAGTGAAATGCAAGTTGTCTAAGCAATGGAATACAAACTGCCCAAGTTTCTTTCGGGCAGATGCAGTGTCTTCAGCAGGGGGTTTCCTCCAGATCTCTATATAAAGGAGCACAAGCACAAGGATTAAGGACACTCAAACAAACAAACAAAAGCACAAACTCTGCTCAAACCAGATTTGCCAAAAGCCTTCTTTTATCTAGTTTATTAGCTCTGCTGCTCACTTGCGGTATCGATCTCATTTGTAGCTTTTATGTACTCATTTCCAGCCATATAAATTACAAGCAATCTGCAATTTTAGTCACTTTCCTCTATCATTTATATTTCCAAGCAACCTTATCATTTACATATTGTTCTATCTTTCCATATAAGTAAAGTCCTTATTTTTAAGGCAAACAAAGAACCTTAATTTGAGTAACTCTCACTCAATGGAACAATCTCTTGATTTGAAGTCAAAAGGCGCAACCTCAATCATTCAAATCCCGTCTACTAGCGGCATCTAGTAGTGGCACGCCCGCACCCCACCAATCTCGTATGTGAGCAAATCCCCGGCATGCCCGCAAGGCACCATGGCGGATTTAGGGAGCGAACAGGGTGGGTGTGTGTGTGTGGGTGCTCACGGTGATAGAGAGGGAGAGAGATGAGTGGGTTTCGAGAGAGAGAATGGAGTGTGCAGAGAAGGAGAAAAGAAAGAAGAAGGGGTCACAGGGGACAAAATCAAGGGGTGGGCCCCTTGGGCACACTAATTAAGACCCAAAAACAATTTTGAAAGCAAGATAATCTCAAACTTAGTGAAAATACAATTTAAATTAGGGGTGGGTGTAACAACATCAATAAAGAGATCAATATGGTAGTGATGAAGGTTTGTCAAATTTTGAACTCTACGCCGTGACCTCCCTCGAGCTACAAAGATAACATTCATATCAGGAATATCAATATCATGCTTGCCACAAAAACAAGAAACTTTATCAAGCCAAGCATTCCATCCATTATCCCTCATTGCTTGTAGTTGTTGCTTACATGCTTTGACTAAAGCCATAACACTCACTATATCGAGATCTTTCTTTTGCAATGCATGTGACAACACATTTGTGATTCCCAATATTTCTTTCATAAAAAAAAGAGTAGAGACAAAATCAAAAGATTGCAAAAGATTCAACAAAACATTTGCTTCACCTCTTTGATCAAGACTTACACCATCATCTCAAGCACCTCAATTACAGAAAAGAACATATTAATCAAGCTTACCAAGGTACCATAGTGTGAGCCCCAACGTGTATCATTTGCACGTTTAAGACTAGTTTCTTGGTTCAAGCCTTGCCCACTTGGAAGCTTATAATTTTGAATAGCTTTCATAACTTTGGCTTGTTGTCTTTCTTTAACCATGTCTCGACGTTTACATGATGCTCTGACAATAGTAACAACATTATTAACCAAGCAGAAAAAATAGCCAATTTGAATATGATTTTTGGTCACGGCTACAAGAGCAAGTTGAAGTTGATGTGCAAAGCAATGAATATAAAATGCACTTTCATTTTCTTTCAAAATAAGTGTCTTAAGGCCATTAAACTCACCTTGCATATTGCTAGCCCCATTATGACCTTGTCCACACAATCTAGATATGCTTAATCTGTTTTTAGAGAATAACTGATCAATTGCCTCTTTAAGTGAAAAAGCAGTGGTATTAGGAACATGCTTTATGCCCACAAATCTTTCAACTACTTGTCCGTTGGTATTCACGTTGCGAAGTACAACTACCATTTGCTCCTTGACTGATATATCACGAGATTCATCAACCAAAAAAGAAAAGAAAGCATCATCATCAATATCAAACATGATAGCATTAGTGGTTTCACATGCTGCTGCATACACAAGATCTTTTTGAATATCAGGTGATGTTAACTTGAGATTTTCAGGAGCATTTTTAAACACCACATCTTTAATACCCTCATTATGATATGTAAGAAACTTTAAAAGCTCAAGAAAATTACCCTTATTGCTTGAATCTTCACTTTCATCATGACCACCTTATCGCAATAAAAAACGAATGCAATCAAGTGATGCATTCAAACGAGTGTGATAATCAATACGTACTTGATCCAACTGCTTATGGACAATTGTTTGAATATGTTGATTCTGATTCATTAAAGCTTCACAATGAAGTAAAGCTTGGTTGTGAGCACTATTAGGACCTCTTACATGAACTCGAAGTCGAAATTTTTTGTTCCAATTATGAAAACCTTTGCTAGTAAAATTGTCATTACCTGATTGGTCCGGAATCTCTAGCTTGAAGAGATAACAACTTCGACAAAAAACAACATTTGGATATGCTATACTCCAACCAAGTAGGAAAGTTATCTAACCATTTCGGATTGAATCGACATTGTACTCTTGCAAATGATGTATATGGAAATTGATGGGTTCCAGGTTGAACCAATTCCCTTTGTAAATAAGTTCTTCGGACCTGATCTCTAATATTTGGATCATATTCTGATATCCAGAGTCGAAGCCCAGGATCTCCTAGAAGATATGCCAGTATACTTTCTATGTTATTTTCATTTGAACTTTCAGGAATATCCATTGTAGAGGGTGAGAGGTTATCTTCGGTTGATTTTCTCTTAAAATACCTCTCCATAACTGTTTTAAATAATACCAACAATATAATATAAATTTAATCAAATTAACAACAATTGAGAAGCAAAGTTCACAGACCAATACAAACCCCACAAACCTTAAGATAAACCCCACTTAACTTTCACATAGCAATAGAAACCCCATAATTTTTTTTGCCGACACCCAGGGTCCCAGACCTCATTCCCCAAATCTTTTTGTCCACAAACCTTAAGATAAACCCCACAATCTAACTTTCACAGAGCCATACAAACCCCACAATTTTTTTTTGCCGACACCCAGGGTCCCAGACTTCCTTCCCAATTCTTTTTGTCGACACCATCCCTCCAATCCTCATCCTTTCACTGTTAGAATATACCCACGGAATCAAACCCATAAACATGTCTCACAGAGTCACAGTCATTGCAAACCTCATCCCTTCACTCTTCCCAATTGTCCCTCGCCTTTCGCGTTTGTTTTGTTTCTCTTTTGGGTTCAGTTATAAATCCATTCAATTATGCAATTCATATTTCATTTTACATGTGATTGAATTTGTCTTATTCCTTTATTTTCCATTTGATTGCCTTATCTTTTTTCTGCTACAACTTCATCGTATGTTAAAATCTTATATTGTTATCATTCATTTTGGTTTAGAATTACAATACAGGAATTAACATGAGTGAATTGATTCAATTTTTCTTATGATGGTTTCAAATTTCCCACCCCTCTTTCGCTCAGATTCTCCCTTCCCCAAATTTAAAAACCCAAACAAATAAATAATGAAATTTCAGACAAGAGAAGCTTACCAGAGGAAGGACACCGAGCCGGAAGAACGCAACCTGAAGAACAAGAGAGATCGCTGGCTTCTGGTGTGGATTGGGTTCTGGGAAAAGTCACTTTTCTGATTGCGTGAGAAATGGGTTCCGGGAAAAGTCACTTTTCTGATAGCGTAAGAAAGGAAGAGGGCAGGACTCGCAACTTGAAAAGTTTATTAAAGGGGTCAAATATTTTTTTAAAGGGATAAGTTATAAATCTATTGGGGTCAACAAAGCCCAATGCCCCCGCATTGGCTCCGCTGGTGCTTAGAAGTTCATATCATATTTTTATTTATTTATCTTTTTTTTTGCAGTTCGCTGCTCCGTCGTTTAATTTGTTTCTCTTCTGCGAGTTAAAAGTTTGATTTTTTTGCTTTAGCTCAATTTGTTGGCGTTACAAAGTATTTCAGGTCATTTTTCACAAATTTATTTGCCATTTTCGGATCAAATTACGGTGATTTAGTTGCATCTGCCAGTCACTCGTTCCTGCATAATACATTGAGGATTAATAATTTAATCAGGGGTCTTTTGGGTGTGACAGTTACAGCTTAAAGAAATTCAGTACCGATGCCGCCAATGCGGAAGAAAAATTGGAAGATGGCGGCTGATGCCTGTGATGCAATGAAGCAGTTTGGCATTTCGGAAGTTCGAACGAAGGCGGCTGCTAAGGAACTTCTGCAATTGTATGAGAACAACTGGAAGCTTATTGTGGAGGACATTTACAGAGTACTACTTGAGTTTTTATTGGACAATGACAACAACAACAAGGAAGAGGCAGAGGAAGAGGTAGTCTGCCTTATCGAATTTTGTCATGGCGTGTTTGCCTTGTTGAATGCTTGTAATTCTTATTACATTTCGTCTTTAATTACGCTCATCTAGTATATGTGTCATAGAAGGGAACTATGAAAATATTTCAACTAAATTATTTCTTTTTTCCCACTTCAGTTCTACTTGTACGTTATGCTTACGCTTGGTCCTCATGCTTCATTAATTAGACAGCGGAGCACAAGGGCAAAGGAGTTTCGATATGTTATAAGTGGTTGTGAAGTTTCATGTCATGGCGCTCTCGTTGACAATGCAGATGGCATTTATAGAGTCGTATACTTTTGTGCCAGGCTGTGAAATGTATGAACAAAGCAGCTCCATCTCATGATAAAACTGAAGATGTTCAACTTCCAATGAAGGGATATTGCACAAGGCAACAGACAAAACAAGCAAACCATGGGTGTATTCAATTGGAACATTTTGCATTGCCTACTAGTTAAGTTAGGTAATAACGTATTTTTATCGTATAAATTTTATAATTGTTTAATTTTTTTTCAACTATTATTTAATTATCATTTTTGAAAAATCATTTAGTTATTTAAGGTTTTATAAATCGGCAGTTTACTATAAATATGTTACTTGCTATTTATATTATCAATTTGTTGCATAAGTGTATATTATTAAACAACATTTGGCTCGAATGATGCTTTGTAGAGAGGATCTTCCAAAAAGGATTAATAAATTGAACAATTTTGATTATGTTTGAACCTCAACTTTTTTTTTTTTTTATGGTATCAAAGCAAGTTGTTGTATATAGGAAGTCCAAAGGCAACGCATGCTCCACATTACCTCTGTTTGTATTGTCCACACGTTTGACTTGAAAATCGCCACACGCGGGGAGTGTTGAAAATAAATCTCCAATTCATGAGGAAAATGATTTTGCTTCTACAATAAACGTACGTTGTTCGCAAGAGCTGAATATAAGGCGGAGATAAATATTATCCTAAACTCTTTTGAACATGTTATTGTATTGCGGAAGAAATACATCATTGTACCGTAGATGATATTCTTACCTAATAAAGTATTTGAAATCTAAGGGCCTCAACATGTTGGAATAGAATGTTGTGAATAAGGTGAAGTTCTTACCTAATACACGTGAATGTTTCCTGGTGTGTACATAAAACCAAAAGAATGTTGTCGTTGTGAGTCGGTGAGAAAAATAAATCGATTTCTTTCTCACTCGCATAAAAATAAATAATAAAAACACAAAACAGATGGATTTTTCGAATATTATTCCATATGTCGGATAGAATAAAAGATTTGGATGTTGAGCATGTGACTGGAATCACTGGATAATTAGATGAAAGGAATCTGTAAAATAACTTGAGGATATGCGCACTCACATTTCTTATATGCTTAGTTGTGTCCTCCTTTTGATAAGAATAAAGAGAGCATTGAAAATGAAAGAAATGAGAAGTGATATCCGTGCACCGTTTTTCTTTTCCTGCACATACCAAATGAGAATCGAGGGATAGAAATTAATAAACTGTGGTGCGCAAGAAGAGAAAATAAGTGTGCCAAAATCACGTAAGATGGAAAAAAAAGAAGAGAATTTAGTCGAAAGGAAAGGAGCAGTTCAGAAGAAAATGGTGAACAAGGTTATGTTAAGACATTCTCGGTGGGTAAAGGAGCAATGTAATAAGGAAATGGTGGAGCTGGTTTGAAAATTTGGTTGTGGACCTTGTGGTGCCGAGCGGCACGGTGATGACGGTGGTGGCAGCTGTGGAGTCGTATCAGTTCTGTCTACGGAGGGGGGAATAGAGACAGAGACTGTTCATGGCAGGAATTTTCGTCGAGGATGTTTCCTGGCCGACGAGCACACAGCTCCCCGGGAGAGGTTGGCGCCGGTTGAGGTTTGGCTGTCGGGCTTCTGCTTTACTGTCGGGCTTGTCGGGCAAGGCTTAAAGAGAATGACAGAGTTAACTCTGAAAGGTGCCTTTGTGGGGCCTTAGGTGTAGGCCTTAAGGCTCACAATCAAGGTTAACTTTCACGTGCTCAGGCGTGCCACTGCCATCTTTAGCATGGCAGATTTAGAACGGAAATTGAGTTCAGTTATGTACATATATATATATATATATATATATATATATATATATATATATATATCCGAGAGACCGTATTAATTATGACAGGTGCCTTTGTGGGGCCTTAGGTATAGGCCTTGAGGCTTCCAATCCATAACCAATCCAGTACTTAGACATATACACTGCCTGTTCCATTGTCGCACATAGTATTACCACCGTTACTTCTGATCAGCTAGCCCGCAGAGCTTAGAACGAATCCAAATAGGTGCCTTTGTGGGGCCTTAGGTGTAGGCCTTGAGGCTTCCTATCAGAACTTATTCCATATTCAAACGTTCTAGCCCGCAGAGCTTAGAACGAATCCAAATAGGTGCATTTGTGGGGCCTTAGGTGTAGGCCTTGAGGCTTCCTATCAGAACTCATTCCATACTCAAACGTTCTAGCCCGCAGAGCTTAGAACGAATCCAAATAGATGCCTTTGTGGGGCCTTAGGTGTAGGCTTTGAGGCTTCATATCAGAACTCATTCCATACTCAAACGTTATAGAATAATCATAATATAACAGTGGTAAAACTACGAGATCAGTCGATTACTTGCGCCCCAAGTAACTTCAGACTTCTTCGTTTATCAAGGATTGTCGTGGATGGGTTAAGTCCACATAAAGTTCTTTTTTATGCCTTGAGACCAAGGACTTTTACATGATCACTCTTATATGTCCGAAAGATTAGAACTTAGATCTGATTTAAATAGTGAAGACATCTTTAAATCGGATTCAAGAGCTGAGAGAGTCTTTTAATCATCATTTTACTAGAAACAACTTGAATACAACTGAAAGTATACAACATATTGCTAGTTTAATAAATGAAAAGACAAAACCAAAGAGGGTCGGGCAAGGTTTCACCTTGTCGGGCAAAACTGGGCGTCTTGCAACTTCCTATCTTTGTGATTTATCAGGGGGTTTGAGAGTTTAGAAGAAAAGGGGTTTGAGAGGTGAGTTTACAGAGAGAAATCGATACTACAGCAAGTGTTTTAGACAAGGTAACATAGCTATAAAAAGGGTTGAGTAAGAGTTGATCCCGAGAGGGATGAAGGCTTTGGCTGACTACAGCTATCGTTTAAAGGCAAATCTGGCTTTGAGCAGAGTTTGTGCTTTTGTTTGTTTGTTTGAGTGTCCTTATTCCAGATTTCTCTTTCTTCTTTTATAGGCAACTCGGTTGGGCTTCCTGTAGCTGCAATCTTGCCCGAATGTAGCTTGAGGGATAGTGACTCATCAGCTATTTACTTGCTTCTGCCACTGTAAAGTACTTTTTGGGCTGATTAGCTGTCTAGCCTACTCCACTTGGTGGCTTGGCAGGTGAGCAAGTGGATGCAAGTGAACTGCACCAAGTCGGAAAAGCCCTTTTCCAATTTCTGGGCTTTAGTTGGGCTTCGGCCATCTCTCTTTCTTGGCCCCCCCTTTGGGCCAATTCCTCCTTTAGGCCCAAAGTTCAAGTTTTAACCCAAACAGAGACAGTGTAAACATGATGATGGTGATGTAATGTGTGAGAAAGAAAGATGTGATCCTAAAAAAATTGACTGGTCACAGACTATGGACCAATTTTTCGTTGAACTAATGTTATATGAAGTGCGCAAAGGGAGTAAAGTTGGTCGCACTTTCAAGAAGAAATCATGGATTACCATGATCACATGCTTTAATGAGAAATTCGGGTTTCAGCATGGTAGGGCGGTATTGAAAAATCGGTACAATGTGTTGAGGAAACATTACAGTAGCGTTAACGCTCTGCTTGATCAAAAGGGTTTTACTTGGGATGAAACACAACAAAAGGTGGTGGCTGATGATCCGGTCTGGAACAAGTATATCGAGGTCTATTTGAATTGTTCTTGGTTAGTAATTTAATGGAGACATTCTACTGCTTGTACCTTACTTTGATATAAATGCAGGCACATCCCAGTTTCCACATGTACAGAAATAAAGTTATGTCATATTATTCCGATTTGTGTATCATATATGTGGAAATGACGCTAGATTTTTGAAAAAGTTCCATCAAGCTGCAATCGAGCTCTTTACAAGGGAACCATTGCCAAGAAAATTGACGGAGATGCTCAGAAGAAGTCAATGGGTTGAAGTGATGTCAAGAATTTTTCAGATCAAAAGGAAAGGCAACGTCCTGTAAGCACACAAACCTTACAACTGTCAAAGAAACCACAAAGTACGGATGGAGTTGCGGCCAATGCTCTAAGAGATATGGCAGTTGCAGAGTCACCGTTGAAGAAACTGAAGAAAGAGGCATCTGTATCCATAGAGAAAGTTACTGATGTCCTAAACGCTATCGACATTTTGGAGGATGAGAAGAGAGCCAGGATGTTTTAGCATTGCACCCCGCCCTGCGAAAGAAGTGGTTGAGGAGAAAGCTTCTTCCATAGTGATCTATCTTTCTTCCTCCTCCCATTACCTTTACAAGGTATAGTTTTGTATATCTCGTAAGTCGTAAATTGGGCACATTGAAGAATGCTAGCAATATTTGTAGAAAGAGCTCCTTGCTACTTGCTTTTTCTTCAAAGTAAAAGTCGTGAATCAAGCAAAATTCTAATCTCTATGCTAGTACTGTCAATCTTTTTTCTTCCACAATTCCATTCCCTTGTGTTCTTTCAGTGTGTCCTTGGGACGAATTCTTTTCCATTGTGACGGCTACACAGACTCGGAAGAGGCCTATCCACAAATGGGATATTAGCAGATGGGGAGGGGGAGAAGTTTTCTCTGAAGTCCAATGAACACAGAGACATCATGCAGCCTAATTACACCACTAATAAAATCTTCTAACAAAATAGCCACACAGGCCTTGGTGCAACCCATTGTTTGCAAGGCCAGAAATAGCATATGTTGTCGCAAAAAAATTGGGAGGTCAACAAAGAAATTTTGCTTCTCCTGATGGATATTTTCAACGAGATTGAGACTTGACTCAAAAAAATTTCACTTCTGTCGTTGATGGAAATTGGAAGACGCGGTTTTTCTTTCCAACTTGAACACCAAACTCCAGAGCCTTAATGAAACAAGACATCGATCAGCCACTTCAACTCGCAGAAGTTTTCTTTATATCATGCCTTTAGCTCCTCTTTAGTTCATTAAAACTCTCTCTGCAGCACCGATCTCCATATTTCTTTAAGCATCAGTAACAAGCGTTACACTCTTTCCGAGTGACTCAAGTAATCCATGGAGACAGTTAACGAGTTAAACCAAGAAAACGATCAAACATGCCAAATTAAATACCAGTTTGGGTTAAAATTGCACCGAACAATCTGATGTTTAGATGAATGTTTATAATTTGTGTAAGAATTACAGGTTAAAAATCAAAGTCTGCAATAAATAAAATTGATCCCAAAATTATGAATGCGAACCTGAAAGAAAAAATGCCAAGAAAACTATATAACTACTACATCTAATTGTCAGACTGATTGTAAAATAAAGAATAAAAACAATCCTCAATCCGAGAAAACCAAAGCAAATGTGCGCTAATCCTTATTGTCAACACCGTTGCCACACTTATATTCCACGTCTCTCCATGCGCGTTCTTTCATTCCACTCCCTCAGTTTATTCAGCATTGTGTCAAATAAAAACCGATACACTGCGTCAAGTTTTCTGGCGTAGTCAAACCATTTGAAGATGATAAATTCTTGTGTGTTAATTTGTAGTTGGTATGATGTATTTCTGGAAATTGACAAGGAACAAGAATTTGGAATTTCAGAGGAATGTGCGGTGCTCTCTGCCTGGAGCAAGCACAGATATTTTCATTATATATCAACACATTGGACTTTCCTCTTACAAGCTACTCTAGAGCAATATC
Organism: Malus fusca; assembly: GCA_035220775.1. Classification (NCBI taxonomy): domain Eukaryota; kingdom Viridiplantae; phylum Streptophyta; class Magnoliopsida; order Rosales; family Rosaceae; genus Malus; species Malus fusca. The sequence goes on along the minus strand of CM069070.1, from coordinate 4,272,694 downwards.
AGCCCTTGATTCACAAACAGTAATCTAAAGCATACACTTGTCCTATTTGACTAAGCATTCACTTAACTGTTGGTTTCTTCCTTCTCAACCATTCGATCAAAACCAAATTCTATTTAATTCCAACACTCCCCTTTAAATGAATTCTGGTTTTGATCCCAAGCATTCCTCTGAGATAGACAAATCTTTCCTTTGGTAGAGCTTTGGTGAAGATGTCTGCCATTTGATCCTGTGATTTGTAGTAGATCAGTTCAATTGTATTCTCCTGCAAGGCTTCCCTTATGAAGTGAAACTTCCTTTTGATATGCTTGGTTTTCTGGTGAAAAATAGGATTTTTGGTCATAGCTATTGCCGATGTGTTGTCACACATAAGTGGTGTAGCATCCACTTGCATTTCACCAAAATCCTTTAACACAAACCTCAACCATATAGCTTGGGAGGTAGCCATTGTAGCACTCATATACTTTGCCTCAGCCGTAGACAGTGCAACACTTTGTTGCTTGACAGAGGCCTAAGAAAATATCCCAGAACCAAATGTAAATGCATATCCTGAAGTACTTCTCATGTCATCTTCACTGTCACCCCAATCACTGTCACAGAAGCCTACCAAAATTGTTTCTTATCCCTTTTCATACTTGATTCCATAGTCCAAGGTCCCTGAGATATACCTAAGTACCCTCTTGGCAGTTCCCATGTGAATTCTTGTGGGATTATGCATGAACCTTGATAAGAAACTGGCTGCATACATAATGTCAGGCCTTGTGGCAGTCAAGTAAAGTAAAATTCCAACCATTTTTCTGTATAAGCTTTCATCAGCAGGTTCAGAACCATCCACTTTACAAAGTTTCTCATTTGTGATCAATGGCGTTGCCACAGATTTGCATCCTTCCAGATTGAATCTTTCAAGCAATGATTGTGCATACTTCTGTTGATGTATGAAAATCCCAGTAACTTCTTGTATTACTCAAATTCCCAAGAAGTGATGCAACAAGCCAAGATCCGTCATCTCATATTGTCTCATCATGTCCCTTCTGAATTCTTCAATTATTTCTTCACAATTACCAGTAAAGACCACATCATCAACATATATAGACACGATAAGCATCTCAGAGTTATCACCAGTTTTTGTATACAATGTAGCTTCACTAGGACTTTTGTTAAATCCACTTTTGCTAAAATAGGAGTCTATCTCACTGTACCAAGCCCTGGGGAGTCTATCACACTTTTGCTGAAATAGGACTTCAGTTCATCTTCAAGAAGTGTGAGCTCCATATCAGAAAAATCTTTTGGATAAAATTGAGCAAGTTGAGCTAACTTTTCAATGTCAAAAGCTAAGAATGAGTCATATGGGCTTAAGCATGCAACACAAAGAAGCAACTCTATACTTGTCTCATTAAAATGATTGTTCAACTCTTGAAATTGCTTATCAATAACATCTGACATGCCCCGATCCCGATATTCCCCAAATACCAGGATAAGCACGTGCTGACCGACACCCAAGGGTGACGAAAGCCATTTATTGAATGCAAATGCTGGGAACAAGGAATATATAAGGTTTATAAATATAAAAGAATAAAGAATATGCATTTAAGGAACGTGTTCAGAGCATACAACTAACTAGAACACTAAAGGAAATAATATAAAATTAGAATGAAACAAAGGATGGATCCTACACCGAGAGGACTCGAAGATACCGATGCGGAAGTGCTGGATGCCGGGATTGTATGCCTCGATTCTAAGTCCTGAAGGGGGCGCAAAACAAACATGAGTGGAACAATTTGATATAGATATAATAAAACAATTATCAACATACTAACCCCCAGGTTTTATGAAAACACATATATAATGATAAACATAGGTTTTCCGAAACCTAGCATGCCGTGAAATGTCTCAAATCATAACTTGTATATATAATAATCACTAGTGAATCGTCCGATAACCCCCAGGCCCCATGCCGGCTCCCCGTCTCTGAGCAGACAGTAAGAGGAAAATACATTTCAGGCCCCATGCCGGCTCCCCGTCCCTGTGCTAAATAGCCAGAGGAAACACACTCCAGGCCCTATGCCAACACCAAACCGTCGCTCGAGACGGATCTGAATCTATCCCTACGTCCCGTAGCGGAAAGGACCACTAGGTAAATACAAAACCATTGAACATATATATATTGAAAAGCAACTTCATAGTATAAAGTCATCCATCATCTATACTATAAAGAGGTGTTCGAAACATGTTATAAATATCATATCGTCATCCATCGGATATTCTATAAGAACATGGGTTATAGGAAAAATAGTAATAATTCAAACTAGCCTTAGTAAACATGTTATCTCAAAGCGTTTCATAAAACGTAATCATTAAATCATGCCTTTCATGTATACATTTCTACTATTAAAATATGCATTTTTAGAAGGGGTCCACTGACAGTACTTTGCCGCCGAAGAGCCACGCAAACTAGCAACCACGAAAACGTCACAAATATTACCCCTAAGCACATAAATGGTCCAATTAATAAAACTCTATTATAACAATTGAATTTGAGAAAACGGACATTGGAAACGGATTCAGAACGTCGAATTACCCTAAGAAGGGTCCCGGTTAAATTTCGTAAACGTCAATAGAATATTCCCTAACGGAATATTCCCCATAAAGGGTTTTGGGCTGGCTAGGGTTTAGGGTCTGGACTTAGGGGTTTAGTGTTTAGGTTTAGGTAGGTTGGGCTTAGGATAATGGGTTAATGGATTAAGGGTTTTCTAATTTAAAAAGGGTTTTGGGTTAATAGGTTAGAGGATTGGGTTAAGGGTTTTAAAATGTTAAAGGGTTTAGTTTCAAACAAATAAAATACAAAAATAAATAAAAGGGGTCCAAGGCCCAAAGGCCATATCTGATGGGTTTTGGGGCAATGGGCCGAAGGCCCTAGGCTGCACAAAAAGGGGCTTGGGCTTAAAGGCCCGGCCCAGTTCTTTTGGGTTTTTATAAAACTAAATAAATAAATATAAATAGATCAAAGGATTTGGGTTGGGTTTAAAAGGATAACGGGCCTAAGGCCCTAGGTTTCACATGGCCCAAAGGGCCTGGTTCTAAAGGATCTGGGCTTGAAAGCCCGGCCTGAGCTCAGAACATGGGTTGCCGGACCCAATTGAAAGAGAATGTCGGATTTCGGCCGGAAATCTATACAAACGTTAAACGTCTATAACTTTGTCAATACTCAACGAAATCGAGTGATTCAAAAACAGAAATTGTAGCCCTCGAAGAGATGAAGAGAATGGTACCTTACAAGACTTTTAAATTGTCATGGTTTGGCCGGAAAACGCCTCAAAAGCCGTCGGACTCGCCGGAAACTTCTTCAATACTCAACGAAATTGGGTGAAACAAAAAGGAAGTTGTAGTACTCAGCGAGACGAAGAGATTGATACCTTGCACGCCGGCCAACTCGCTGTGGTTTGGCCGGAAATTGTCTCGAAAGTCACCGGAGGTGTCGGGGGAGACTTGGGTGTTCACTGGGTGTCCCGGAGCTTCACCGAGACGGGGGAGAGAGAAAAGAAAGTTCCAGAGGTGATGGTGGTGTCGTAGCTAGGTAGTTGTGGTGGTGGGTGTGTTTGCACTCAAAATATACCCATTTTTACTTATTTGGGCAATTTGGGCAGAATATGGTATTTGGAGGATTAATGAGCAAGAAGACTAACTTGGAAGATATTTAGCTATCAAGTGGGATAGGTTGGCACTATAATATTGTTTCTCCCATTTGTTTTGGTGGTAGAGGTTTGCCAAGAGAGTTGTTTAATCAAGATAAGTGCATGCTTTTTCATGCAAGTGGATGAGAATGCACCATGAGAGCTTTCGGGCAAGGGACATGTGAAAGAAGCCAACTTGCTTCTTTTAAATGTTAGTTTATTACATGTGGTAAAACATGTGATGAAAGCATGTGGTGGAAATGCAAGTTCCCATTTTAATATTATTTCTCCATGCAAGTTGGCAAGTGAAATGCAAGTTGTCTAAGCAATGGAATACAAACTGCCCAAGTTTCTTTCGGGCAGATGCAGTGTCTTCAGCAGGGGGTTTCCTCCAGATCTCTATATAAAGGAGCACAAGCACAAGGATTAAGGACACTCAAACAAACAAACAAAAGCACAAACTCTGCTCAAACCAGATTTGCCAAAAGCCTTCTTTTATCTAGTTTATTAGCTCTGCTGCTCACTTGCGGTATCGATCTCATTTGTAGCTTTTATGTACTCATTTCCAGCCATATAAATTACAAGCAATCTGCAATTTTAGTCACTTTCCTCTATCATTTATATTTCCAAGCAACCTTATCATTTACATATTGTTCTATCTTTCCATATAAGTAAAGTCCTTATTTTTAAGGCAAACAAAGAACCTTAATTTGAGTAACTCTCACTCAATGGAACAATCTCTTGATTTGAAGTCAAAAGGCGCAACCTCAATCATTCAAATCCCGTCTACTAGCGGCATCTAGTAGTGGCACGCCCGCACCCCACCAATCTCGTATGTGAGCAAATCCCCGGCATGCCCGCAAGGCACCATGGCGGATTTAGGGAGCGAACAGGGTGGGTGTGTGTGTGTGGGTGCTCACGGTGATAGAGAGGGAGAGAGATGAGTGGGTTTCGAGAGAGAGAATGGAGTGTGCAGAGAAGGAGAAAAGAAAGAAGAAGGGGTCACAGGGGACAAAATCAAGGGGTGGGCCCCTTGGGCACACTAATTAAGACCCAAAAACAATTTTGAAAGCAAGATAATCTCAAACTTAGTGAAAATACAATTTAAATTAGGGGTGGGTGTAACAACATCAATAAAGAGATCAATATGGTAGTGATGAAGGTTTGTCAAATTTTGAACTCTACGCCGTGACCTCCCTCGAGCTACAAAGATAACATTCATATCAGGAATATCAATATCATGCTTGCCACAAAAACAAGAAACTTTATCAAGCCAAGCATTCCATCCATTATCCCTCATTGCTTGTAGTTGTTGCTTACATGCTTTGACTAAAGCCATAACACTCACTATATCGAGATCTTTCTTTTGCAATGCATGTGACAACACATTTGTGATTCCCAATATTTCTTTCATAAAAAAAAGAGTAGAGACAAAATCAAAAGATTGCAAAAGATTCAACAAAACATTTGCTTCACCTCTTTGATCAAGACTTACACCATCATCTCAAGCACCTCAATTACAGAAAAGAACATATTAATCAAGCTTACCAAGGTACCATAGTGTGAGCCCCAACGTGTATCATTTGCACGTTTAAGACTAGTTTCTTGGTTCAAGCCTTGCCCACTTGGAAGCTTATAATTTTGAATAGCTTTCATAACTTTGGCTTGTTGTCTTTCTTTAACCATGTCTCGACGTTTACATGATGCTCTGACAATAGTAACAACATTATTAACCAAGCAGAAAAAATAGCCAATTTGAATATGATTTTTGGTCACGGCTACAAGAGCAAGTTGAAGTTGATGTGCAAAGCAATGAATATAAAATGCACTTTCATTTTCTTTCAAAATAAGTGTCTTAAGGCCATTAAACTCACCTTGCATATTGCTAGCCCCATTATGACCTTGTCCACACAATCTAGATATGCTTAATCTGTTTTTAGAGAATAACTGATCAATTGCCTCTTTAAGTGAAAAAGCAGTGGTATTAGGAACATGCTTTATGCCCACAAATCTTTCAACTACTTGTCCGTTGGTATTCACGTTGCGAAGTACAACTACCATTTGCTCCTTGACTGATATATCACGAGATTCATCAACCAAAAAAGAAAAGAAAGCATCATCATCAATATCAAACATGATAGCATTAGTGGTTTCACATGCTGCTGCATACACAAGATCTTTTTGAATATCAGGTGATGTTAACTTGAGATTTTCAGGAGCATTTTTAAACACCACATCTTTAATACCCTCATTATGATATGTAAGAAACTTTAAAAGCTCAAGAAAATTACCCTTATTGCTTGAATCTTCACTTTCATCATGACCACCTTATCGCAATAAAAAACGAATGCAATCAAGTGATGCATTCAAACGAGTGTGATAATCAATACGTACTTGATCCAACTGCTTATGGACAATTGTTTGAATATGTTGATTCTGATTCATTAAAGCTTCACAATGAAGTAAAGCTTGGTTGTGAGCACTATTAGGACCTCTTACATGAACTCGAAGTCGAAATTTTTTGTTCCAATTATGAAAACCTTTGCTAGTAAAATTGTCATTACCTGATTGGTCCGGAATCTCTAGCTTGAAGAGATAACAACTTCGACAAAAAACAACATTTGGATATGCTATACTCCAACCAAGTAGGAAAGTTATCTAACCATTTCGGATTGAATCGACATTGTACTCTTGCAAATGATGTATATGGAAATTGATGGGTTCCAGGTTGAACCAATTCCCTTTGTAAATAAGTTCTTCGGACCTGATCTCTAATATTTGGATCATATTCTGATATCCAGAGTCGAAGCCCAGGATCTCCTAGAAGATATGCCAGTATACTTTCTATGTTATTTTCATTTGAACTTTCAGGAATATCCATTGTAGAGGGTGAGAGGTTATCTTCGGTTGATTTTCTCTTAAAATACCTCTCCATAACTGTTTTAAATAATACCAACAATATAATATAAATTTAATCAAATTAACAACAATTGAGAAGCAAAGTTCACAGACCAATACAAACCCCACAAACCTTAAGATAAACCCCACTTAACTTTCACATAGCAATAGAAACCCCATAATTTTTTTTGCCGACACCCAGGGTCCCAGACCTCATTCCCCAAATCTTTTTGTCCACAAACCTTAAGATAAACCCCACAATCTAACTTTCACAGAGCCATACAAACCCCACAATTTTTTTTTGCCGACACCCAGGGTCCCAGACTTCCTTCCCAATTCTTTTTGTCGACACCATCCCTCCAATCCTCATCCTTTCACTGTTAGAATATACCCACGGAATCAAACCCATAAACATGTCTCACAGAGTCACAGTCATTGCAAACCTCATCCCTTCACTCTTCCCAATTGTCCCTCGCCTTTCGCGTTTGTTTTGTTTCTCTTTTGGGTTCAGTTATAAATCCATTCAATTATGCAATTCATATTTCATTTTACATGTGATTGAATTTGTCTTATTCCTTTATTTTCCATTTGATTGCCTTATCTTTTTTCTGCTACAACTTCATCGTATGTTAAAATCTTATATTGTTATCATTCATTTTGGTTTAGAATTACAATACAGGAATTAACATGAGTGAATTGATTCAATTTTTCTTATGATGGTTTCAAATTTCCCACCCCTCTTTCGCTCAGATTCTCCCTTCCCCAAATTTAAAAACCCAAACAAATAAATAATGAAATTTCAGACAAGAGAAGCTTACCAGAGGAAGGACACCGAGCCGGAAGAACGCAACCTGAAGAACAAGAGAGATCGCTGGCTTCTGGTGTGGATTGGGTTCTGGGAAAAGTCACTTTTCTGATTGCGTGAGAAATGGGTTCCGGGAAAAGTCACTTTTCTGATAGCGTAAGAAAGGAAGAGGGCAGGACTCGCAACTTGAAAAGTTTATTAAAGGGGTCAAATATTTTTTTTAAAGGGATAAGTTATAAATCTATTGGGGTCAACAAAGCCCAATGCCCCCGCATTGGCTCCGCTGGTGCTTAGAAGTTCATATCATATTTTTATTTATTTATCTTTTTTTTTGCAGTTCGCTGCTCCGTCGTTTAATTTGTTTCTCTTCTGCGAGTTAAAAGTTTGATTTTTTTGCTTTAGCTCAATTTGTTGGCGTTACAAAGTATTTCAGGTCATTTTTCACAAATTTATTTGCCATTTTCGGATCAAATTACGGTGATTTAGTTGCATCTGCCAGTCACTCGTTCCTGCATAATACATTGAGGATTAATAATTTAATCAGGGGTCTTTTGGGTGTGACAGTTACAGCTTAAAGAAATTCAGTACCGATGCCGCCAATGCGGAAGAAAAATTGGAAGATGGCGGCTGATGCCTGTGATGCAATGAAGCAGTTTGGCATTTCGGAAGTTCGAACGAAGGCGGCTGCTAAGGAACTTCTGCAATTGTATGAGAACAACTGGAAGCTTATTGTGGAGGACATTTACAGAGTACTACTTGAGTTTTTATTGGACAATGACAACAACAACAAGGAAGAGGCAGAGGAAGAGGTAGTCTGCCTTATCGAATTTTGTCATGGCGTGTTTGCCTTGTTGAATGCTTGTAATTCTTATTACATTTCGTTTTTAATTACGCTCATCTAGTATATGTGTCATAGAAGGGAACTATGAAAATATTTCAACTAAATTATTTCTTTTTTCCCACTTCAGTTCTACTTGTACGTTATGCTTACGCTTGGTCCTCATGCTTCATTAATTAGACAGCGGAGCACAAGGGCAAAGGAGTTTCGATATGTTATAAGTGGTTGTGAAGTTTCATGTCATGGCGCTCTCGTTGACAATGCAGATGGCATTTATAGAGTCGTATACTTTTGTGCCAGGCTGTGAAATGTATGAACAAAGCAGCTCCATCTCATGATAAAACTGAAGATGTTCAACTTCCAATGAAGGGATATTGCACAAGGCAACAGACAAAACAAGCATCGTCCCCTTTGAAATGTGCCACATCTTGCCTTGCAGAAACTCCATCGAAAAGGGCACATCAGAATGAGGAATCTGAAGACTCTGAAGATTCTCTGCCACTAGTGAGAAGAAGTCGCGGAGACTCCAAGAAGGAGAGGTTTTGGACACTGGTAGTAACTTCGACCCTGTGTGTCATTGCGAAGCACAGCTGGAAGAAAGTCTCAATCTCATGTGTGAAGATTTTTTGTTTTTTCTGATTTTGGTGACGATGGCTTGAAGTTCTTAGAAGTGAAATCATCCACTGTGGACAGTAGAGGTACTGTTTTAGATTTGTCGCTGTTTGATGTTGAATCATCTCCTCCAAAGGGAGAGCTCAAAATGTCTTTGATTTGTCACCCTTCTCTACACTATGATTTCTGCCTTCCATATTTTGATGAAGCTCTAGAATTATTGGAAGAGACACGCATGAAATCGTACGGGGGAGGAGAATGCTTAGCGGAAACAGGATTTGATTCAACTTTTGATGAAAGTACAATTTCCAGAGATGTAGCAGCGTTAAAGAATTCCGCTGCACAAGATGTTCTTGGATATCATTATCAAGGCAATTATTTCAATGCTCTAAGTTCCCCGAGCGCTTTATTTGTATTTCAGAATCTTATCAAGGTTATTCCCCATATACCCAAGCATATAGCTTTTGGTTGTTTTAACGGTCTTCACCGCTCAATTGGTTTTTCAATTACGGATGTTGGGAGCATCTGTGGTGAATCTGCAAAGAGATTAATGGTTTTCCAAGGCCAGAAATCTTCAAAATTACGTAAGGTGGAGGAGGCTGCTCATGACTACCATTCTTCCATTGGAGTTATATAAAATCCGGTATTTATATTGAAGACATAACTAGAGGTGAGGAGAGAGTGAAAATTCCCTTGGAGGATGGAAAAAACGCTGAAGATCTGCCAAACTTTCTTTACATCCGTCAGAGTTTAGTTTGTAGGAATGCCTGTGTGAAATTTTCACTAGGCCGTATGTCTCATGATGGTTTCTGTTCATGTTGTTATGGGGCTTGTCTGACATCACCCATGCCTTGTGTCTGCGCTTCTGAAACTGAGGGTCAGTTTGCTTACACACCAGGAGGATTGGTCAAAGAGAAGTTTCTGGAAGAATGTATAGCGTGGAAGCGGGAACCTGAACAACACCACTACTTCTGTTGTAGAGAGTGCCCTCCCGAAAAGTCCAAGTACGAGAAGAGTTCTGTGGCATGTAAAGGCCATTTGTTACCAAAAATTATAAAGGAGTGCTTGCATAAATGTGGATGCAACATGAACTGTGGAAACCGGATTGTTCAGCAAGGCATCAGCGTGAAGTTGCAGGTTAGGTTATCCTCTGTAAATTTCAGTTGTAAGTTGTAACCCTAGTTAATAACGTAGCTAGAGCTTAATCAGTTTTAAATGCTAGAGTCATTTGAGTGGTTGTTGATATGTTTCAGGTATTTTTGACACCTGAAGGGAAAGGATGGGGTCTTCGAACACTGGAGGACTTGCCAAGAGGATCTTTTGTTTGTGAGCATGTTGGAGAGATATTAACCAACACAGAACGACATGAGCGAAATGTGTCGAGTACTGGTAAGAAGCATGCATACTACGCAGTGCCACTAGATGCGGCCTGGGGTTCGAAGGGTATCTTGGAAGATGAAGAGGCACTTTGCTTGGACGCTACTGCTTATGGAAATGTTGCAAGATTTATCAATCACAGGTGAACATTCTTACTGTTTATATACACAAGACACTTCCTCCCCCCGCTTCCGTTAGCACTGAACTTTTTTGTTATAATAGTTGTTGGAATAATGAACTAAGTCAAAGGTGACATTGCATAAGAGTTATATTTTCCTTTCTATATAAATTTCAAGGTCATCTTATCTGTGACCTATAAAAGAAAAAAAAAATGAAATAAAGGTTATTGTTTGGTATTGCTTTTCTTGCTTTTCAAGTTTTCTTTTCGCTGCGGGGGATGAAACAATGTTCTATTTCTGCCTCTTACTGGAAATATCTACTGGCACTATTACGGGAGAAGTAATTTTAGCTTAATATAGACACATTTATGTACATTTATAGGAAGAAAATCTGATGCACTTGGTCAAGAAAGATGATAATGTTAGAATATGAGTATGAAGCTGAATATTATGGTCGGTCGTAATGTTTTAATTGACATAGAAAAGTCTTGCTAGAAAGCTTAAAACTATCCTAATTCTTGTAGGATTTAATTCAGATTATCATAGTCCTTGTGAGACTAAAAGTCTATTTTGCTGATGCACTCATAATATGTTTGGATTCATAGTTGGTATCCTATGGTGGTTCTAATAGGTGAATTATTGGATTAATCTATTATAAATAGTGGCCACTGCTCTCACAAAACATACGCTCAATATTGAACTAAGACCTATTGTTAGTTTGAGTACTTTTGGTTTTGCAAGAGAGAAGAAGGTGCACTGTTTAGAAGTCTGCTTTGGCTTCTTCTTCTACTGTTTTTACGGGTTAGTTTGTCATTGTGTTTATCGAATTGTGATTTTAATACTTGTATAAATTTGTGGTTCATGAGCTTAATCTCTTAACTTATATTTATGATAAGTTTAGTCTTACAGATAACAGTTTCATATGCTGTATTCGGTGCCAAATTCAGCTACTGAATAGGAAGGGTTTACGGGATATTTCAAACAGTTGATTAGGATGCTCTAATAATAGATACTCAAACAAAGAAATTTCTAGATCACAAAAATTCTAGGTTTAGTTGGTTAGTCTTTTATAGAAGTATCCGCTTGTCAATGATCTATTTATCGCCTCTATTCCTTTACGTGGTTTCCAGTTTCTTTATCCTCAACCCAGTTCAGGTTACCCTTTTCTGCCAAAGATAACCGGTTCCATAGCATGACTTCCCTTCAAATATCTTGGGCATGGACATGAGACCTTCTCTGTGGACTGCCCAGTTTCTTTATTCATTCGTCAAGGTTAATAGTAGATTGCATGCAAACTTAAGGTTCCACTATTGTCCAGTGACTTATCTGTTGAACATCTACAAATTCAAACTTTAGCCTGCAATAATAAACATCTGAAATATTGGACGGGTGGTTGGCATTCAATAAACTCAGTGAATGGTGATTAATACGATCACGGACGAGAATCATTCAATCTCTGTATGTATTGTAAATATATATATATTTTTTATTCAAAAGTCATGTTTCTCATTCAAGCTGTCTCAGTGTCGTCATTGGAGTATATACCTGAACGGTTTTTGATCTTCAGTATCTTGATTATATATTAATAATACATTTATTGATCAGGTGTTCGGATGCTACCTTGGTTGAGATTCCTGTTGAAGTGGAGACCCCGGATCGTCACCATCATCATCGACAAAACAAAACAAAACAAAACAAACAAAACATTCCCTCCAACTTTAATTTGTATTGATACGATCGAAAAATATAAAGGACAAACAAAACAAAAATGCGTAGGAGGAGGAGAAAATGGAGTGTTTGTCAAATATACATTTATTTGCATTATTTCTTGTTTGAGATTCATTGGGTCATTAATTTACGGACATAGATGTGTCTAGATCCTAAAACATAAAATTTTGAATGACCAAAGTCATTAAAGCTCAAATTTGACTTTTGACTCAATTTTTTCGCCTCCAAGTAATGCACGTACTCAAATAATTTATTATTATTGAGGGGTCGAAGGAAGATTTGAAAGTATTACAATATTTTAAGAGTAGGGAGAGTTTCGAACCCAAAATACATGGGTAGAACCCAACACTAAATCTACTAAAGTATTGTACCACATGCACATACTCAAATCATTTGAACAGCCCGAATCCTTGAGAGCCCATTCTCAATATTCTCTAAGTTTTAAAAGTACTAAGTTGTCGTTGGCTTGTACTTGTCGTTGGGGGTAAGAAGCAGCTTTATCAAGTTCTTGTCTTTAGCTCATGAGGATGAAGGTTGTATTGTAAAATTTCTTTTCGCCCACAATTCCATCCATTCTCGCCGGCCTTTGCTGCTGCTGGAGGAAGTTTAGAGGGTACTCTCTCGGCCCTTTGCTGCTGCTGGAGGAAGTTTAGACGGTACTCTCTCTCTCTCTCTCACACACACACATTTCTTGTTTTCTTTTTTTAATTTTTTTTTGAATATTTAGGAATAAGGGTGATTTTATTTTTCTTATCTTAAGCCGTTTGCTCAAGGAGACCAACTTCACTTACTGGGTTGTCCTATTTATAGAGCAAGAGGAGTTGGTTCGTAAAATAATAAGGGTTTAGGGTTTTTAGGGTTTATGATTTTTAGATCAACTACTATAAAACTTGTCTTTTGTTCTCAATCTTGCGTCAGCAGCTTCTGTCACCCTGGGAATTGGTATGTATTGCCTCAAAGTAAATTCAGTTTTTATTTCATTCACACAATCTATATAGTATAGACACACACCCATACAAAGATGCATGTTTTTTCTTTCTTCTTTTGGCATTGTTTGCTTGCTAAATCCCTATCCTATATATGAGAAAAGAATAATTAAATCTTTATCAGAGATGTCAAACCGTTTGCATAAGCTTTACTTCAATGCACATTACCTTTGCATGGTCCATTAACCCCTTTTATTATCAGTTAATCTTGTATTGTTTGTACACTAATTGATAGATGGAACTTTTATCCCGAGGATAACCTAAAATCTGCTGTGCTGCTGTAAACCCTTCTGGACATTCAATTCGTTTCTTATCAGTCAATGATCATGCCCCTGTAACTGTAGCCAGTTTGGGTTGAATTTTAGTTTAAAGGGTTTTTAGCATTCATAACAAATACATGAGGTGTCCGGATAACTTAGTAAGTTTCGATCTCATTCCAGTTCTATAGCAGGTTCAAATTTTTGTTATTGTTTGTGTTTGTACACTCGTGGTTGTTCAGTCTTTTTTTTTTTTTTTTTTTTTCTGAAAGTGATTAGTTTGAAAGAACTATGGGAAGCCCAATACGTTGGTCCCTTTTGCTCAAATTTCATAAAATGATCTGTACTTGACTGGTATATGGATAATGTTTCCCTGGAACTTAACTGATTGTGGTTTTTGTTTTGACATTTTGTATGGGGTTTTGGCTTAAACCTAAACCCTATCACTTTCATCTTTTCTCTCTTCTTAACTGATTATTAGGGTATGTTTCATAGTGATATGCTTCTTCTTTCTTTGTTTTTTGTTTCCTGTACAAATTCCTAAAATCATCTTGGGAGGTCTGAAGTTGACCCCTTGAAGTTTTGGGTCTGCTAATGGTTCGAAATTGCTCTACGTTTCTAGTTAGATCTTCAGTTTTGTAACTTGTTATGTTCACTAGCGGAGCCAATGTGGGGGCATTGGGCTCCGTTGACCCCAATAGATTTATAACTTATCCCTTTAAAAAATATTTTACCCCTTTAATAAACTTTTCAAGTTGCCAGTCCTGCCCTCTTCCTTTCTCACGCTATCAGAAAAGTGACTTTTCCCAGAACCCATTTCTCACGCAATCAGAAAAGTGACTTTTCCCAGAACCCAGTCCACACCAGAACCCAACGATCTCTCTTGTTCTTCAGGTTGCGTTCTTCTGGCTCGGCGTCCTTCCTCTGGTAAGCTTCTCTTGTCTAAAATTTCATTATTTATTTGTTTGGGTTTTTAAATTTGGGGAGGGGAGAATCTGAGGGAAAGAGGGGTGGGAAATTTGAAACCATCATAAGAAAAATTGAATTAATTCACTCATGTTAATTCCTGTATTGTAATTCTAAACCATAATGAATGATAACAATATAAGATTTTAACATACGATGAAGTTGTAGCAGGAAAAAGATAAGGCAATCAAATGGAAAATAAAGGAATAAGACAAATTCAATCACATGTAAAATGAAATATGAATTGCATAATTGAATGGATTTATAACTGAACCCAAAAGCGAAACAAAACAAACGCGAAAGGGGAGGGACAATTGGGAAGAGTGAAGGGATGAGGTTTGCAATGACTGTGACTCTGTGAGACATGTTTATGGGTTTGATTCCGTGCGTATATTCTAACAGTGAAAGGATGAGGATTGGAGGGATGGTGTCGACAAAAAGAATTGGGAAGGAAGTCTGGGACCCTGGGTGTCGGCAAAAAAAAATTGTGGGGTTTGTATGGCTCTGTGAAAGTTAGATTGTGGGGTTTATCTTAAGGTTTGTGGACAAAAAGATTTGGGGAATGAGGTCTAGGACCCTGGGTGTCGGCAAAAAAAATTGTGGGGTTTCTATTGCTATGTGAAAGTTAAGTGGGGTTTATCTTAAGGTTTGTGGGGTTTGTATTGGTCTGTGAACTCTGCTTCTCAATTGTTGTTAATTTGATTAAATTTATATTATATTGTTCATTCTTTTTGGTATTATTTAAAACAGTTATGAAGAGGTATTTTAAGATAAAATCAACCGAAGATAACCTCTCACCCTCTACAACGGATATTCCTGAAAGTTCAAATGAAAATAACATAGAAAGTATACTGGCAAATCTTCCAGGAGATCCTGGGCTTCGACTCCGAATATCAGAATATGATCCAAATATTAGAGATCAGGTCCGAAGAGCTTATTTACAAAGGGAATTGGTTCAACCTCGAACCCATCAATTTCCATATACGTCATTTGTATGAGTACAACGCCGTTTCAATCTGAAATGGTTCGATCTTACTTGTTTGGAGTATAACATATCCAAAAATGTTGTTTTTTGTCGAAGTTGTTATCTCTTCAAGCTAGAGATTCCGGACCATGCAGGTAATGACAATTTTACTAGCAAAAGTTTTCATAATTGAAAGAAAAAATGTCGACTTCGAGTTCATGTTGGAGGTCCTAATAGTGCTCACAACCAAACTTTACTTCATTGTGAAGCTTTAATGAATCAGAATCAACATATTCAAACAATTGTCCATAAGCAGTTGGATCAAGCACATATTGATTATCGCACTCGTTTGAATGCATCACTTGATTGCATTCACTTTTTATTGCGACAAGGTCTTGCTTTTTGCGGTCATGATGAAAGTGAAGATTCAAGCAATAAGGGTAATTTTCTTGAGCTTTTGAAGTTTATTGCATATCATGAGGGTATTAAAGATGTAGTGTTTAAAAATGCTTCTAAAAATCTCAAGTTAACATCACATGATATTCAAAAAGATCTTGTGTATGCAGCTAACATGTGAAACCACCAATGCTATCATGTTTGATATTGGTGATGATGCTTTCTTTTCTGTTTTGGTTGATGAATCGTGTGATATATCAGTCAAGGAGAAAATGGTAGTTGTACTTCGCTATGTGAATACCAACGGACAAGTAGTTGAAAGATTTGTGGGCATAAAGTATGTTCCTAATACCACTGCTTTTTCACTTAAAGAGGCAATTGATCAGTTCTTCTCTATAAACGGATTAAGCATATCTAGATTGTGTGTACAATGATGGGGCTAGCAATATGCAAGGTGAGTTTAATGGCCTTAAGACACTTATTTTGAAAGAAAATGAAAGTGCATTTTATATTCATTGCTTTGCACATCAACTTCAACTTGCTCTTGTAGTCGTGGCAAAAAATCATATTCAAATTGGCTCTTTTTTCTGCTTGGTTAATATTGTTGTTATTATTGTCGGAGCATCATGTAAACGTCGAGACATGGTTAGAGAAAGACAACAAGCCAAAGTTATGGAAGCTATTCAAAATTATGAGCTTCCAAGTGGGCAAGGCTTGAACCAAGAAACTAGTCTTAAATGTGCAAGTGATACACGTTGGGGCTCACACTATGGTACCTTGGTAAGCTTGATTAATATGTTCTTTTTTGTAACTGAGGTGCTTGAGATGATTGTAGATGATGGTGTAAGTCTTGATCAAAGAGGTGAAGTGGATATTGTTGAATCTCTTTTGCAATCTTTTGATTTTGTCTCTAGTTTTTTTTTTTTTTTTTTTTTATGAAAGAAATATTGGGAATCACAAATGTGTTGTCACATGTATTGCAAAAGAAAGATCTCGATATAATGAGTGCTATGGTTTTAGTCAAAGCATGTAAGCAACAACTACAAGCAATAGGGGATAATGGATGAGATGCTTGACTTGATAAAGTTTCTTCTTTTTTGTGGCAAGCATGATATTGATATTCTTGATATGAATGATATCTTTGTAGCTTGAGGGAGGTCATGGCGTAGAGTTGAAAATTTGACAAACCTTCATTAATACTGTGTTGATCTCTTTATTGATGTTATTGATAAGCAACTTCAAGAGTTGGACGGTCATTTTTATGAGACAAGTATATAGTTGCTTCTTTGTGTTGCATGCTTAAGCCTAGATGACTCATTCTCAGCTTTTGACATTGAAAAGTTAGCTCAACTTGCTCAATTTTATCCAAAAGATTTTTCTGATATGGAGCTCACACTTCTTGAAGATGAACTAAAGAATTATATTTTTTATATGCATTTGCATAATGAATTTTTTGCATTGAAAGGAATTAATAGCCTTGCACAAATGTTGGTGGAGACAAAGAGAGATGGCATTGATTTTACTTGTTGCGACTGCTTCAATTGAAAGAGCTTTTTCGGTGATAAAAATTATGAAGAATCCACATTGTAATAGGATGGTTGAATAATAGTTTGGTTGTGTACTTTGAGAAAGATGTATATGATTCTATTAATAATGATGTTGTAATACGACATTTCCAAAATATGAGAACACGTCGTGGACAATTATAAATGAAAGTATGATCGATTTGTGAAAGCTATTTTTTGACCCCATTGTCTTAAATTCCTGACTTCGCCACTGGTTATGTGTGCACAATGACAATTTGATATGCTTTCTCTTCTTCATTGTTGGACTCCCTCTGATTTTAGACTCAGTGTAGTTGAGTTGATTTAGAGTTCAACAAGTACAATTCTTGAATAAGTTGTTTTTGTGGTGTGTTTTATTTTAGTCATTCTCAGTTTCTAACCTTTTATTTTAGTCATTCTCAGTTTCTAACGCAAGGATTTTATTTGTTTTGTCTGTTTTAAGGGTCCTCAAAGTACTCAAAAGCCCCATGCTTAGGGAAGTGAAGTTCTTGAGTGGTGTCAGCCATCAAGTTCAAGTTGCAAAAACTGAACTATTATTTACAAAGGCCTTCTTGAAAGACGCAAATGCAAGACAAGAAAAGCACGAATCAGTACACATTTAGGTTGCAAATGTAAGAGATGCGGCTTATGATTTGGAGGATGTCATTGTAAGTTTTGCAATGAAAGTTGCCGTCAAGAGGGGAAAAAGTATGCTGCACTCGGTGAAACGGTATTTGGGAATCTTGAGGGAAGATATTGATGCTTACAAAATCACTTCAGAAATTGAGAAGATTACAGAAGACCTTTCTGCAATGAGGTTGCACCTGCAAAATTATACCATAAAGAAAGTAAATGGCACAGAGTACGGAGGTGCAACTTCGTTTATGAGGCTCCAGAAATGAGGCAAACTTATCCTCACGTTATTGAACATGGATTTGTTGGATTAAGGAAAGACGAAGAGACATTGGTTAATTATTGGTGAAAAAAGAAAAACTCAGCCAAGTTGTATCCATTTGTGGCATGAGACGGTCTGGCAATACCACTCTTGCAAAATGCGTTTATCATCACGCTAAGGTTAGGGGCTACTTTGATAGGTTTGCTTGGGTGTGTGTAACTCAACATTGTCAAAGTAAGAAAGTTTGGGAAGAGGTTCTGATTGGTCTCACTTCTGGGACCAATGAGCTAACACAAGACATTTTGAAAATGATGAATGCTGAAATAGTTTGGAAGCTTTGCAACATCCAACTATAAAGGAAATGATTGGTGGTGCTTGATAACGTATGGAGTTGTGATGCATAGAAGTCTTTGAAATCTGGATTTCCAGTAAGTGCAGAAATAAAAAGCCAAACACTACTCACCACTTGTTGCTCAAAAGTGGCTCCCTATGTTGACATAAATGCTTTGAATCACAAATCTCGTCTGCTAAGTGAAGATGAAAGCTAGGAGCTTTTTGAGAGGATAATAACGGAGTGTACAAGTAATTCCTCACTCAACTCTATTGTGCTTTCTGGTTTTATCATTTTTGTTTGTTTGTTTGTGGAATATGCTTAGTTTTCTTATAAGTAAGGCTGTTTTTGGGTCTAGAATCAGTTTAGCCTTATCAATAAACATTCTCACATTCCATTTTGGCAATAGATTTTTCTTGATAAAGAATAGATAAAAGTGACATGTATGGTCTAGGGGTGGGAAATTTTGCAATAAACCGATTTACCGACCGAACCATACATGGTTCATAATGGTATGGTATAGTTTTAGCATTTTTTCATAATTGGTTGGCATTATACCGGACCAACAATTAATGGTATGGCTTTGGTATTGGATTTTGTATACCGGCAATATGCCATACCTACCAATATATATATATATATTCTATTTAGATATTTTAGGTATTTTTTACATGCTTGACATGTGAAGAATTGAAAAAATGTAAGTATTTCTATATTTTTTTCTAATTCTAATTATAGTACTTCAATCCAATATTTATTGATATTTTTAATTTATTATTCAATATTACTTCTTATTCTAATCATACTTTTTTTTATGTAACATTTGAATTGAAATAGTTGATGGTTCTACATCTCAAGCAGGAACATCAATTCCAAGTTCTTCGAAGAATTGATTCATGGAACATTTCACATGCATTGGTTGATGCTACTTCAGTGATGTTGCATTATCAAAACAACAAGTTATTTGTTTTGGGATTATAATAAGGGGATCTTATAACCAGAACCATACTTTTGAGTTTTGATTTTTTTAATTTATGCATTAGTTGCTACAATTGAACTTCGACAATTATATTAGTTAGACTTTTGAGTATGTGAACTTATAACTATTTGGATTATGTTTGCTAACATCGTTGTTGGCTTATCATCAATTGAAAAATTGCAGCAGCAACTTCTTTTTCTCTTTTTTGGTTTGTTGTATATAGGTCGGTGCATGGTCTTGAGCTGTTGTTTTTGTAGCTTATTTGCAAACCATCGGTTGTGCCATTTACCAACCGAACCAACCAATAATTTTGGCTGAACCAATTTTTGGCAACCGCAAGAAGACGGTTGGCTAGCGGTAACTGATTTTTGGTAATTATGTATATGTGGTTGGTATGTGGCATAAGGAATTTGGCACGATTTGCCAACCGAACCCAGCCCTAGTATGGTTCGATGCTTCGTAAATTTTACCATGTGCTCTTATTTGTTGCAGTATGAGGGGTTTGCTAACCCATTATTTTTTGTGTTTGAAAAATTACGCTAAATGATTCCTCATATTGCATTTGAGCCAATGTTATAAATGCTTTGTTGAACCAGGTTATGGATAAACTTAGAATACAGAGTCTTATACCTAGAGACACTAGATACTCTTGTGTAAAAGTTTTGCAAATATATTGCACACACCATGCTGTTCTAAAATCTTTACAATTTGCCCCTTCCTCTGTTTCATCAACTATATATTTATTGTGTTACTCATGAATGAGGGCTTCAAACTAAAATCGATGTAGATGTGTTTGTTAGTGACGGGTTTTATTGATTGAAAGAGAGATAGGTTACTGGACTATAAAGCTTATGTATCATTTTGTTTTATTTTCTGTTTTTTGAATTCTAGTGTCAAAATGAATAAAGCAAAGTGCACTGCCAGCATATAATGTCTTAGGACTAAGAGCTATGGTTAACATAGTCTATAATATTTTCAGAGTCCAATCTCAATTCGATGAAGCAAAAACTAGGGAAGCAGATACTTGCACAATATGAGGGTGCCCTTAGCCATTACCGTGCTTGTAGAGCTCATATCTAAAAAATCTCAGTTGAGGAGTGGACTATTGTGAACAAGCACGTTGATGTATTTGTTGGGAAAGGCATGTACGAAGAACGAGCTTACAAGGGCGACCATCACTATGCGGGTGTCTCATGGGTCTTGGGGCTGAGTTATGAAATGAAATGAGACTTTACCATTTTTGTGCTAGCAAGTAATGTATCATCCACATAAAGTACCATGAAAATGAAATGAGACTTTACCATTTTTGTAAATGCAGTTGTCCTTCTTATTCTCAATGAATCCAAAATCAATCACAACTTGATCAGACTTCTTGTACGATTGTCTTAAAGCCTGTTGCAGTCCATAAATTGACTTGTTAAGCTTGCATAACCAATTTTCCTTCCCCCTTTCAACGAATCCAAGTGGTTGTTTCATGAAAATATGTTCATCTAATCCTCCATTCAAGAATGTTGTTTTAACTTCCATTTGATGAAGTTTCAAGTTAAACTGTGCACTTAGTTGTAGGCTTAATCAAGGATCATTACCATCAAACCCTAATATGTGCATGGACATTAAATGACCATGCATTAACCCTAATAACTTACATAAAAGGTTCACATTTGTAGAATCCACCGCTTGAGCGGCAGAGCTTAGTTATACCACCGCTTGAGCGGCAGAGACACTAACTTGCATTTGATGCCATGAAGATCACTGCAGCAATACAATCTATAGCTTTAATATTGGCGGTTCCTGCAACCAAATTCCACACATTGTTTATGTCCATTTAAGCCCATTAATCATCCATAGCAACTTTCCAAAAAGATGAGTGACTCCCCTTCATTTACCATTTTTGTAAGTCAGTGGATCATCTATATCACTAATATCATAATCAATCTCTTGTAGGTACACTATATAATCATCGGATATGCAAGCTGCAACTAATCCCCATGGTAGCAAGTGAACATCATACTCTTTAAAAGCTTTAGCTGCAAAAGAACCAATCCTACTAGATATGGATGCCAGTGTATGCACTAAATAAAAACTATCTATCTTCTTCTTATGTTAGACTCATACAAACAGTCTCCAAAATACCACTTCGGATTAAGAAAAAATTGCACGAAGTTCATTCCTCTATTTGGCTTCCAAATTATCAAAACATGTCACTACACTACCATAATTTAAAGAGACAACATCATATATAGACTATAGAAGCCTTGCAACATTACCATCACTTACATAATGAGATAAATCTGAGTGTTCAACTCCATAATTGGGGTTCAGCATCTTGCAACCAATTTTAACAAGTATTTCTTTCATCTTGTCAGAAAGCTTTTATGCATCGATCAATTTCAACTGTCTAGAGGTTCTGTACAGATGGCCAGAAGTAGTTGGCAAAATGGGCCAATCACTAAACAATGACAACTCTTCGTACTGATTCTGAAGATACTTCCAAAATAGCACAAACCATGTTGAAGTGAGGTGTTTATGACAGCATTCTGGGTCCCATAATACTTTGCTTATGTATTTCGAATCAGTAGGTACAAATCTTGGATAAAACTGAAGGAAGCACTGAATATTGAAAATAACAAGATTCGCCTTTGAGGACTTAGCAATAGCAGAGAGTCTACTTAGTACGTTGATGGGAGTGTTATTGTCAATTACTCTATCATATAAATGTTGAAGCATCATGTATTCTAAGTTATTGCAAACAAAGTATGAAATTCCTTTGGAGGTATCCGACAATGATCGAAATTCACCATTTGCCAATGGAAGCAAGGGCAAGTTATATGCATGTGTTCCAACATCAACATCAAGCAAATCTTCAAGACAATATTCCAACAGTACAAGCTTGTGATATTTTCCCTGGGTAGAAACAAATTTACACTCTCTAGCAAAACAACGCATTGCATCAGGAGTCACCAACTTTTGATGAAAACTGGGAGTGACAAAACTGATGTATGATTGTTAGAAGGTAAATGGGAGCATGTTGGTTCACTTTCCTCCTCAAATGTATAGGAACTTCTGGATTGAAGATCACAAGCACTATCATCTTCAATAAACTTTGCATTATGACTTTATACTAATCTTGTATAAGATTGTGGACAACAAAATCGAAATCCCTCTGATTTTTTAGCATCATGTGACATTTTGGATTTGAAAATCCTTTAAATTGTGATCAAGAAGTATTCAAAATTTCCTTGTCACACTTAAATTATAGAACTAGTAACACATTTGGGCAAGAAACTGTATATATATATATATATATATATGACTTTCAAATGTTGCATAGCCAAGTATAAACTACATGATCATATGTAAAACTACACCTTTAGGCCAGAAGAGTTACATATAGTTGCATGACATTCATCACCCACTATACATCAGTTCATAAACAATCCCAATAAAGAAATTTCTTTGGAAATTTCTTGACTTGTTAACTTTATAAACTGCCTTTTGAGTACCCATTACGAAACTTCAAGAGCATTAGACTTAATCTAACACTTTGGTGTAGAGATTAAATTAAACTTAGAGCATCAATATTGTTTGGATTAAAACTTGAACTTTGGGCTCAAGAAGGAGATGGCCCAAAGGGAGGCCTAGAAGGAGAGATGGCCGAAGCCCAGAAAGCAGAAAAGGCCATTTCCGACTTGGTGCAGCTCATTTGAACCACTTGCTCACCTACTTAGAGACCAAGTGGTATAGATCAGCCAACTAATCAGCCCAAAAGCAATTTACAGTGGCAGTACAAGTAAATAGTTGTTGAGTCATTGCCCTTCAAGCTGCATTCGGGAAAGGTTATTGCTACAGGAGGCCTAGCCGAAGTGTCTATAAAAGAAGAAAGAGAAATCAGATATGGGGACACTCAATCAAACAAACAAATACAAGCACAAACTCTGCTCAAAAGCCAGATTTGCCTTCAAACGAAGCTGTAGTCAGCCCAAGCCTTCATCCCTTTCGGGATAAAACCTTACCAAAAAGCCTTTGTAATAGCTCTGCTACCTTGTCAAAAACCTACTGTGGTATTGATTTCTTTCTGTAAACTCATCTCCCTACCCCTCTTTCTAAGCTATCAAGCCCCTTTGATAAAACCACAAAGATAGGAAGTTGCAAGACGATCAGCCTTGCCCGACAAGGTGAAACCTTGCCTGACCCTCTTTGTTTTTGTCTTTTCATTCATTAATCTAGCAGTATGTTGTATACTTTCAGTTGTATCCAAGTTATTTCTAGTAAGTTGATGATTAAAAGACTTCTCAGCTCTTGAATCCGATTTGAATATGTCTTCACAGTTTGAATCAGATCTAAGTTCTAAGCCCTCGGGCATGTAAGATTGATCATTCAAAAGTCCTTGGTCTCAAGGCATAAAAAAGAACCTCATGTGGACTTAACCCATCCACGACAGTCTTTGATAAACAAGAAGTCCGAAGTTACTTGGGGCGCAAGTAATCGACATATCTCTTAGTTTTATTTCTATTATATTATGATTATAGTAGAACGTTTGAGTATAGAAGGAATTCTGATGAGAAGCCTCAAGGCCTATATCTAAGGCCCTACAAAGACACCTATTTGGGTTCATTCTGCTCTTCGGGCTCGGGTAATCAGAAGTATAATGGTTATAAGACTCTTGCAATCAATGAAACAAACATTATATGTTCGAGTACTGGGTTAGTTATTGACTGGAAGCCTCAAGGCCTACACTTAAGGCCCCACAAAGGCACCTGTCATAACTAACACGGTCTCTCGTGTATATATACAACTAAAACTCAAAATCCGTTTTACATCTGCCATGCTGAAGATGGCAGTGGCACGCCTGAGCACTTAAAAGTTAATCTTGATTGTGAGCCTCAAGGCCTACACCTACGGCTCCACAAAGGCACATTTCAAAGTTAACTATGTCATTATCTTTCAGCCTTGCCCGATAAGCCCGCCAGTGAAGCAGAAGCCCGACAGAAAGCATCAACATGCGCCAACCTCTCGGGGAGCTGTGTGCTTGTTGGCTAGGAAACATCCCCGACGAAAATTCTAGCCACGAACATAGTTTTGGCACGCCCAGTGGGACCCACTTGATCAGAGAAATATGTCAAAATTACCAGAAGACTTGCAAACTACCTTGTTACAAATGTTGCAAAGATTGGAGAGCGCCTCCACAGGCTTCAGAAAAGAAGCAGACCTGGTTACAAGACCAACTATTCCTATATCTTTACCTCAACTTAGGGGAAAATGATGATAGGGAAGAAGAGAAAGTTAAAACCAGCCAGCCAGAAGAAACAGTGGCGAACAAAACTGCAGATCCCTTCTCAGAGGCCCCAGTAAATATGATCAGTATGGCATGGGCTGAGAAGGGGAAAGAAAAGGTCACAAGGGAAGAAGAAGGAAGACTAGCTGACAAATCCACAAAAATGGTGATCAAATTGCCCGAACATAAAAAAACAGCCATAATCAAAGGGATGGTTCTGTGCAGTAAATGCCAATGCGAGTGTGAGCTCGAAATTCCCCCAGCAGGAGTCCTCATTGATCATGAGCTGATCAGGAAGAAAGGAAAGAAGCCCGCGAAAGAGCCAGGCGGGCAACAAAAATAGATATTTCCCAGAGTGTTTTTCAACGATTGGGAAGAATGGACAGCCCGTTAGACAAATGAGAGCCTCCATGGTCAGAAGGGTCCAAAGGCAACACAAAGCCTACATGAACTCCTTAAAGACCCCTACGACGTCTAAAGCATCCAAGAATGAAAAGTTGGAGAAAACGTCATCTGGGGGGAGTAGTCAGTTCCGTTGGAGGAGTAAAAAAGAAGTGGAAAAGGCTAATAGCAAGACAGAAGGCGAGGGAGACCATGTACCATAGAGCCTACACCCTGGGAAATATAGGATCTTGAGGAGAGCTCAAGAAGATATGATCATGGTGCCAACTCCTGGATGGAAGACGGAGCTTATTTGTTTTGGAACTGTTTTACCTGAAAGAAAACCACCTTCTCTGTCAGGGGTGGATCCTTTCGGTGAGGTTCCAAAGCAAACACCATATTCAGGCAGGAATCAACAAGAGGGGGCACCAGAACCATTGCTTCCAGCAGATGCGATGACTTGGTTAGATGAGTTCATGGACCAGATTGGGAGCAAGAAAGAAGAACTGCCCGAGCCTAGCAATTTTTATATCAATATGGCGTATGTGTTATCCACCATGTTTGGTGCCAGACCTAATCAGCCCGCCACTATGGAAGGTGACTACGTAACAACTGAGCCAATGATGGCCCATGTCAATGTGGAGACAACTGAAGAAGGAGAATCGGGAAAAACTGAATCATTTGAAGCATCCAAGGATAGACCTTTAAGGATCTATACAGACAAAATGGTGTTCAGCCGCCCGAACATTTCGCTTGCCAATCATCTTAAGCCCATATATATTACAGCTCATTTGGAGGGGTGCCCTTCAAAAGGATTTTAATTAATGGATGAGCGGCTGTTAATGTACTACCGGCCAAGCAAATGAAAAAGTTGGGGAGAGGCACAGAAGATCTTATTCCTACAGACCTTAACGTTTCAAGCTTCTCGGGCGCCATCACCAAGACTCATGGGATATTGCCTTTAGAAGTGGATTTGGGGTCTAAACAGATCATGCTGGCATTCTTTGTGGTAGATTGCACTTCCACCTATGGAGCCTTACTTGGAAGGGATTGGATCCACCAAAGTCTTGCCATACCCTCCACTCTACATCAGCAAGTGGCTGTTTATCATAAGGCAGGAACAGAGGGATCAGGTTTTTGGGAGATAGTAGAGGCCGAATCACGGCCATTTGTCCTCACAGCCAATGTTGTGGAAGCAAGTTTCTACAACCCCAACGTAGGAATTTTGAAATGTTCAAGAGCAGATGAGAACGACCGCCCTACCAAGGTGACGGCCCAAAAGCTTCTAGAACAAGGAATGCTCCTTACTAGAGATGAGTGAGATATACCTTGTATCGTCCTGACGCCCCTACACCATCAATGACAGAACAAAAAAGGAAGGATCAGGTAATGGCAGTCAGGTCCCTGATTAAAAGACTGTTGGTGTATGGAAAAGGAAGAAAGCAAGAAAGTGAGCTCTTAGACAAAGAAGAGTAGGAATGGCAGTTAGGAGCTTCGACCAGCCAGGATGAAAGCAAGGAGGAATCTTGTAGAGAAGAGTTGGAGAGGGCCATACAAATGGCCGAGTGTATATATGACCTAGATAGGCCAGACGACTTGCCCGAGAGCCCGGAGTTAGTCGAATTTTTGTGTGCAGAACCTGATAAGCCACCACCAGAAGTTCAGGATCCTTTGGAAGTTATTGATCTAGGGACAGAGGAAGATCCAAGACCAATACAAATCAGTGGCTTATTAGAGACTAATGATCGGGCAAAGATTAACTGTCTTTTGCAAGAATTTAAAGATTGTTTCGCTTGGCATTATACTGAGATGCCAGGTTTAGATTCAACCTTGGTGGAACACAGAATGCCCATCAAGGAGGGATATAAACCTGTTAAGCAAGCCTCGCGAGGATGTCAAATGAGATAGAAGAGAATGTCAAAGAAGAGATTGAGAGGCTAGTAAAAGCTGGATTTATCAGGCCAGCCAAATATGTGGAGTGGTTAGCCAACATTGTACCCGTTTTAAAGGCCATAACGAAAGCAGTACAATGTTATGCTGATTACAGAAATATTAATGGCGCTACACCAAAAAATGAGTATCCCATGCCCATGGAAGATCTATCCATAGATGCAGTGGCAAAACACAAAGTCTTATCTTTTATGGATGGGAATGCAGGGTATAATCAGATAAAGATGGCCCCGAAAGATATACATAAAACAGCTTTTAGGTGTCCCGGTCATGTGGGGGCATATGAATACCTGGTCATGCCATTCGGGCTCAAGAATGCTGGTGCAACCTACCAAAGGGCAATGAATGCCATATTTCATGATTTGATTGGCCAGAACATGGAGGTGTACATCGATGACATCGTGGTGAAATCCAAAACAGAAGAGCAGCATCTGATAGACCTCAGGCAAGCATTGATAAGAATGAGGATCCATAATCTGAAGATGAATCCAAAGAAGTGCGCGTTTTGAGTGAGTGCGGGTAACTTCTTGGGATTCCTGGTTCATCAAAGAGGTGTAGAAGTAGACAAGAACAAATCTCGGGCAATAATGGAATCGCCCCTGCCCACCAACAAAGTGCAACTTCAGAGGCTGCTGGGTAAAATTAATTTCTTGAGAAGATTTATTGCCAATTTAGCGGGCAAGATCCAGCCGCTAACTCATTTGCTAAGACTGAAGGATAAAGAAAATTTCGAGTGGGGACCACCACACCAAAAGGCTTTCGACAGCATCAAAGCCTATTTGACTTCTCCACCAGTATTGGTACCACCTCAAAGGGGGAAAACCCTTAAAGTTATATATCTCTGCTTCAGAGAAATCAATCGGGAGTTTGTTAGCCCAAAACAATGAAAGCGGGAAAGAGCAGGCAGTATACTTGTTACAACCACCCCAAAAATATTGGAAAAACTATTATTTTTCAAACCCTGAGCCGCCACGTGTCGGCCATCCAACTCACCTCCTTTTCCTTGTTTCTCTGACCCCCACCCTGTGACTGCTCTCTCTCTCTTCTCCCGTAAACCTATCCCTCTCTCAAGCTCTCCCGTGGGTCTCTCTCTCTCTCTCTCTCGAACTCTCGTCTCTCCCTCTCTCCCTGAACTCGCAAGGATCCCAGCACCCTCCAGGAGAGACTGTAGCGAACCAGGGATCCCCTGCCCGCGAGACCGACGGCACGGAGCAAAGCTCCGGCGAGATTTTCTTCCTTTTTCCGTCGGGTAGGTCTCGAATCTCTCTCTCGTACCTAGTTTGTGGTTTGGTTGTGATGTAGAAGCTTGAATCTTACCTTTCTACGTAGGTTTTTGCGTTGGAACGGCCGTGGGTGAGCACACCCACTTTTCCGGCGAACCCGTGCGTTCCGTGGGCTTTCCCGGTCACCTCTGACCGAGTTACTACGTTTGGAAGGTATAAACCTCTTCCCCTCTCTTTGTGCTTCTCATTCGTACTTAGATCGGAGTTTGGAACCATAGTTTTTAGGTGACCGGAGCTGTAGCAGCTCCGGCTTTCTCTCTCGGCGCGCCAAGGCCTCCGGCCTTCTCTTCCGTCTGACCCGCGGGCCTCCAGGCCGTTTTGGCTAAGCCCAAAGGGCTCAGGCCCTATTTTTTTTATTTAGGCCTTGGGCCGGTTGAATTTTAAAAAGGGCTTAGGCCCTGTGGGTTATATATATATATGGCCTTAAGGCCTTAGGCTTTTAGGGTTTGGGTGGGCTGCTTTAAGCAGCCCGTGAATGTGTGTGTGTGTGTTTGTGAAATATATGTTTGGGCTTAATGCCCAAACCTTTTATTTCCTAACCCTAAATTATTTT
The DNA here is from genome assembly GCA_035220775.1 of Malus fusca. Lineage (NCBI taxonomy): Eukaryota > Viridiplantae > Streptophyta > Magnoliopsida > Rosales > Rosaceae > Malus > Malus fusca. The sequence goes on along the minus strand of CM069070.1, from coordinate 4,243,889 downwards.
AACCCTAAACCTAGGTTCCTAAAAATCCTTTAATAAATCCTAAAATCATCCAAACCCAATTCCCTTATCCTATTAATCTTTTTATTTATTAATTATATTTTTGTGCTTAGGTAAATTTGCTATTAAGGAAATTCGTAATTCTGATTCGTGCGACTCTTCTGCTAAGGAATATTTGTGAGTGGACCCCTTCTAAACTTTCATGATTTAATAATTTAATTGCATAAATGATTAGCATGCCTACGGCTTTATAAATTGTTTTATGTGAAGCCTATTGATTAAATATATTGATTTTCGTCTCGAATTTTAATGAGAAATAATTGTTAGCCTATATTGAGCTATATTTTAATATATAGTATTTTCTATAAAAACCATGAACTGGTAGACTATCTGATAGGTGACGATAGGATGCTAGAACATGTTTTTGAACCCCTCTTTATAGTGTAGACGATGATCGGTAACCTACGCTATGAAGTGGTATTTATGAGAGGCGTAACATTTTGTGCGTACCTAGTAGACACTATGCCGCCTGGGGCGAGGATCTGGTGTTGGCATGTAGGCCGGGAGAAATAATCCCTAGCGAAAGGCTGAGGGACACGGAGACAGGCACTGGGCCGGGATGGAGTTATCTCTGGCTACGGGCACAGAGACTTAGGTGCAGGCAATGGGCCGGGAGATATATTTATTCAGTGATCTTTCTAGCAGCACACCACGTTTACGAGACGATCTATTATGCGTTTATTGTTTTGATTTCTGCGATGATATTCCGCTATATATATGATTTGTTGAGATATTCGGCATGCTAGGATTTTTATTAAATCCATCACTTATTATGTTAGTAGTTTTCATTTATATAACTTTGGGGGTTAGTATCTTGATAACTGTTTTATTATTATTGTATATATATGAACTTGGTCCACTCACCTTTGTTTTGCGCCCCCATTCAGGTCCTAGTAACGAGGATAACGTCTGGGCGTACGAGGCATTTCCCTACCAGTAGCACTCTATCACCCACTTGTGTGATATCTTGTAATCTTCTTTCTTTTTGTAAATCTTGTTTTAGACTATGTCTGGTTCATTCTAGACGCTTTCTTGAATGTTGTTAACTACTCTTAAACTCTGATGTTATTCATGAATATTTTCTCCTAATTATTACTCTTAAAATCAATTAATGGCTTTCGTCACCTTGAGTGTCGGCCAGCACGTGTCTACCCTGATATTCGAAAGAATATCAGGGTCGGGGCGTGTCAATACTACCTCAGTAGAATTTTGACCGAAGTAGAAACAAGATATTCCCCAGTAGAGAGATTGTGCTTAGCTCTGTATTTTACTGCCAACAAGCTGAGGCATTACATGTTACCTTGTCACGTGCACATCATCGCCAAGACAGATGTGATAAAGTACATGTTGTCAAAACCAATGCTAACAGGAAGGATTGGGAAGTGGATTCTAGCATTATCAGAGTTCAGTTTTCAATATGTACCCCAAATGGCAGTCAAAGGCCAAGCAATTGCTGACTTCTTGGCGGAGCATCAAGAGTCTCAAGATGAGATAATCAATACCCCGGGGACCTTGGAAGTCACCAGTGTTTGGATCCCGCCAAGCAAAGAAATCTCGGGCAAAGAGGAGTGGGTCCAGCAAGAGATAAGAAGAGTGACTGGCCTCTGGATTACTCATTGGAAGCTGTATTTTGATGGTTCCTACACTCAGAAGGCTTCAGAAGCTGGGATTGTAATTGTCAACCCTCAAGGGGTTTATCATTATTACTCATTTCTCCTAGATTACCAAGGGAACACCAATAATCGGGCAGAGTATGAAGCCTTAATAATTGGTTTGGAAATCTTGATGGATCTAGGGGCAATGGAGGTAGAGGTCTTTGGTGATTCAGAGCTAGTGATAAACCAGCTAAATGAGGAGTTCAAGTGCAGACATATCACCATGGCAGGGTATTATTTGGCGGCTACGCAATTGCTGAGTTATTAGGATTCTGAGATATCAGTTAATCATATTCCCAGGGGATCCAACCTAGCGGCCAACGAGATGGCGCAATTAGCCTCAGGCGTACCAATACAGGAAATAAAATATGGGGTGGATTTCGAGATTCAAAGAATAAACCTTCCTTCTATCCTGGATAGAGGATTCAGTCTGGATGTAATGGTTCTAGAAAGTGAGATAGAAGATTGGAGGTCGCCTATCATTCATCATTTAAAAGATCCATCTTCACCCACAAACAAGAAGAATAGACAGCAAGCAACCAAGTATGTCTTGTGGGCGAAGGACCTGCTAAGGAAAACTCCAGATGGGTTAGTATTGAAATGATTAGGCCAAGATGAATCCATGAGAGTAATGGCTGAGGTACATGAAGGAGTATGTGGAGCACATTAGGCTGGAACGAAGATGAGGTGGTTACTTAGAAGGTATGGTTATTTCTGGCCCGACATGGAAAAAGATTGCAAGTCATATGCCCGAGGCTATGAAGAATGTCAAAGGCACGGTCCCCTACAACATGTGCCTTCAGTGCCTTTAAATCCAGTGGTCAAGCTTTGGCCCTTCAGAAGATGGGCAATGGACTTTATCGGGCAGATCTATCCAGCTTCTAGCAAGGGGCACACTTTCATAATTGTAGCAACGGATTACTTCACCAAATGGGTAAAGGCATCGACCGTAAAATCCATAACCTCAGCTGTAGTCAAGAATTTTATTGAGACCAAGATTCTGTATAGATTTGGGGTGCCTGAGACTATAGTAACTGATCGTGGGCCATCTTTTATTTCAAAAGAAGTTGAAAAGTTTGCAAGCAAATACAAAATAAAGATGATCTAGTCCAGTCTTTATTACCCACAGTCAAATGGCCAGGCAGAATCCAGCAACAAGATTTTGGTAAACATTATCAAAAGAATGGTGATAGATAGTCCAGAAAAGTGGCATGAAAAGCTGGGGAATACTTTGTCGGCATACAAAACTTCCAAGAGGGCAGGAACAGGGATAACTCCTTATGCTTTAACTTTCGGGCAAGATGTAGTGCTTCCCATGGAGATCAATGTAAGTTCTGTCAGAATTCAAAATCAGTTTGGGTTACATAGTGAAGAGTACATCGAAGCCATGTGTCAAGGGGTTGAAGACTTAGATGTAGCCCGAATTGAAGCCTTGAACCAGATTCAGGAAGGAAAAAAACTATTGCCCGAGCTTATAACAAAAAGGTGAAGATGAAGTCTTTCAAGGATGGAGATTTAGTGTGGAAGACAGTCCTCCCTCTAGGAGCTCAGCTTAGGGGCTTTGGAAAGTGGAGCCCGACATGGGAAGGTCCTTTCATGATTAGTCGAGTATTAGACAAGGGAGGATACTACTTGGCAGACCTCGAAGGAAATTGGCAGAAACATCCCATTAATGTTAAATTCTTGAAAAAGTATTGTCCTACATTATGGGATGTTAGAGATTGTTATATTGAAGATGATGCAAGATTCAATTCTGATGTGCTACATTCGATTCCTTCTGGATGCAATGGTGTTTTCAGCTGGTTTTTCGATGTCTTCATGGATAGAATCCGATCAGGTGATCGGGTTGTGCGGCCAAGATAAGCTTGGTAGAGGATCCCCAGACAGAGTCATCACCATATATGATGGTAAAGCCTGACTTATCATGGCAGCGAGCAGGAAGGCAAGCATTCATGAGGAAACCACCTGACCAAGAGTGTTGGGGATAGCGGGGTGTTTGACCAAAGGTGTTGGAGATAGTAGTAATCTGATGAAAACTTTTTTTTTTACGAAAAATGAGTTTTAGGAAACCCCACTTAAACCCTGAAGAACTCATTTCACAGTTTTAGAAGAAAACTAAGGAGGCAGAAACACTTGGGGTGGATAAAGATAAGATCAAGGATGATTTGTTGAAAGAGCCGGAATTTATAGGAATAACACAAGGTAGTTCAAGAGTCGTGGGAAGATCAAGAGACTCCGGGTGGTGTTGATCTTAACCAGAAGATACAAGTTCCAAGAACAAGGGTGTAAACGCATGCAGTTATTCAATCAATATTGGCGCCTGGAATTACAGGCTGAATATCAATTAAAGGGGGCACTGTTTGGATTAAAACTTGAACTTTGGGCTCAAGAATGAGCTGGCCCAAAGGGAGGCCTAGAAGGAGAGATGGCCGAAGCCCAGCCGAAGCCCATTTCCGACTTGGTGCAGCTCATTTGAACCACTTGCTCACCTACTTAGAGACCAAGTGGTATAGACCAGCCAACTAATCGGCCCAAAAGCACTTTACAGTGGCAGTACAAGTAAATAGTTGCTGAGTCATTGCCCTTCAAGCTGCATTCGGGCAAGGTTACTGCTACAGAAGGCCAAGCCGAAGTGTCTATAAAAGAAGAAAGAGAAATCAGAGATGGGGACACTCAATCAAACAAACAAATACAAGCACAAACTCTGCTCAAAGCCAGATTTGCCTTTAAACGAAGCTGTAGTCAGCCCAAGCCTTCATCCCTTTCGGGATAAACCCTTACCAAAAAGCCTTTGTAATAACTCTGCTACCTTATCTTAAGCTTGATGTAGTATCGATTTCTTTCTGTAAACTCATCTCCCTACCCTCCCCCTTTCTAAAGCTATCAAACCCCTTGATAAACCACAAAGATAGGAAGTTGCAAGACGATCAGCCTTGCCCGACAAGGTTAAACCTTGCTCGACCCTCTTTGTTTTTGTCTTTTCATTCATTAGCCTAGCAATATGTTGTATACTTCCAGTTGTATTCAAGTTATTTCTAGTAAGATGACGATTAAAAGACTCTCTCAGTTCTTGAATCCGATTTGAATATGTCCCGACAAGTTTAAATCAGATCTAAGTTCTAAGCCCTCGGGCATGTAAGATTGATCATTCAAAAGTCCTTGGTCTCAAGGCATAAAAAAGAACCTCATGTGGACTTAACCCATCCACGACAGTCTTTGATAAACAAGAAGTCTGAAGTTACTTAGGGCGCAAGTAATCGACCTATCTCTTAGTTTTATTTCTATTATATTATGATTATAGTAGAACATTTGAGTATAGAAGGAATTCTGATAGGAAGCCTCAAGGCCTATATCTAAGGCCCTACAAAGGCACCTATCATAACTAACACGGTCTCTCGGGTATATATACAACTAAAACTCAAAATCCGTTTTATATCTGCCATGCTGAAGATGGCAGTGGCACGCCTGAGCACTTAAAAGTTAATCTTGATTGTGAGCCTCAAGGCCTACACCTAAGGCCCCACAAAGGCACATTTCAAAGTTAACGCTGTCATTCTCTTTCAGCCTTGCCCGATTAGCCCGCCAGTGAAGCAGAAGCCCAACAGAAAGCATCAACCGGCGCCAACCTCACGGGGAGCTGTGTGCTCGTCGGCTAGGAAACATCCCTGACAGAAATTCTAGCCACGAACAAGTATCAAAAATAAACATGACATAATAATGTTTCATCATACTTTTGCATTATCATATTAAAAATTAAGTAAGAACAAATAATCCTAAATTAATCAAGTATGTGAGATCATGAGTGATATCAGCAATGTTCTATGCTTGTAAACATCGAACAGTCAAGCACAATTTGAACTATACTGCACGCAGTTCAAGTTCATGCAATCATATTAATTTTATGTAGGAAAAACAAAATTTTTGTTACATAAATTGCAGCGGAAGATTCATCAATATTCTTGTGCATAATTTCGAGTTTAGGATTTGAAATTGATTGGCTTTGATACCACATGTAAGCCATTCTAGAAATCAAATCAACCAAATCCTAGACTACGTTTATCATTAATGACAGTGCATGAAGAACATGAACCTTAATATCATTTATTCAGAAGGCTTTAGACTAACCTTCACTTGAAGACATGGTGTTGTACTAAGATGTTAGCCTTCTCTTCTCTTGCAACTACTATAAGGTTTCCAGACTTTCAATGGGACAAGCCAACACATAATGGAGAACCATGTGTTACCGAGAAAAGGGACCAAACATCAATGTTTATACATTGCAACTGCTTCCACCCATTAAGGAAGTGGTTGTCAACAATTATTGCTCAAATTATAACTGCTCTATTTCAAACTTAATTGTAGTAATTAAGTTTCCCTCCAAGATGGTTTTAGTCCGGTTACAAAACCTTAATCGAGTCCAACTTAAATACAACTCATTATACTTATATTATTGCATCCTCTTGATGTTTGATAATACTCACCCAAAAATTTCTTACAAAACAGTGTTAGGGAATTACAAGTACGTGGCGGTTCTTGCATAAATGTCGGTGAAGAGCATAGCGTCGGATTTGACAATCTGGAGACTACATATTAGGATGCGAATGTGTGGTGATATACCCTGGTCCATGGTAGTAAACTGTCCTAATTTGTACAGCCTGCATTGTTGGATAGTGGCCAAATTAATGGCCAAGTGGCCAAAAGCATATAATAAAAAATGAAGGACATAATGATGTGGGAACATCATTATGAGGAGACCAATGATGATGTTTGTTGAAAAGAAAAAGAAAGGTCATGATGATGTTTGTAAAAGAATGATTATTCCTTTACTTTGGATTTTTTATTGGATGTTTTTGTATGGATAAAGGTTGCAGCCGAATGTGGGAGATGTGGGGGGAGCGGCATCAAATGAGAGCCATACCAGGGAGAGCATTCGGCTCTCCCATTTGAAACAGTGCTGCTCCTTCCCATTTGTTTGTAATCCCATTTTGTTAGTAATCCCTCAATCAAAGATGTTGCTGCTACATGTTGTGTAGCTTTTGGGAGAGATGGTATTTGATGTGTGTCCATCTTCTCCAATTGTTCTTTGTGAGAATGAGAGCTATTGGGTGTATGTGGGATTTGGGTTTGAGAGTTAAAACTGTATTTGTAATCTCCTTTTGATATTAGTGGAATTTCCTCGCTGTCTCGGAACTGGACGTAGGCTTACGCCGAAGCAGTATAAATCCTTGTGTCATTTGGATTCTTTGTCTTATCATATTTTGCCGTTGTAGCTTATTGGTTTCATATTTGACGTTTCCGCACAACATGCATGTCGTTAGGAAATTAGAATTTTTACCAGCACAGCTCGTTCTCTTGCAAAACCTCACATTGCTATTGCTACAGGGACAGGACATTATCATGGACAAGATCATAGAAACGCTGGAGAAGCTTCCGTGCTTGAGAGTTCTCTACATTTTCAACCGGGTTGTGTCTCGGATCCATGGCGCACAACCACTCGTTTCCTTGCAAGGAAGCTTTCCTCATCTGGAATCTCTTCTTCTTTATGCAGTTGAATCAGAGTGGAGGGTGGAGGAATGAGCCATGCCCAGACTCCGGAAGTTGTATTTTAGTGGCTGCCCAAATTTGATCATTCCGGATAGGCTGAAACAGGTAAGAGCAACCCGGATGTGCGTTTGTCACCCTCTTTATTAAATTGAGTAAGTTGCCTTAGTCTGCACCGCTCGTTGGACAAGGTGCCAGTGGTTGTTCGAGCGGGCAACAAGGAAATTTTTGTGGGGGATTTATGGCCGTACTTTGACTTGTAATATCGTACCTTTTAAGGGGTTTATATGCCAATAGTTGTACTTGTAGTCCCGTGCCTTTTGGGGCTTCATATTTCAACATGATGCTGCATTGGGATTCTGTTATAATCAAGTGTTGGCATTATGATACTGCAACTGACTTGTTAGAACGAGACCACCAGGCGGGAACCCAGTTTTACAATTCTACATGCGCTTGTTAATTACCTGATTTCCAAACACTGTTAGACGAAGTCAAACCCACAACGACATTCCTGCAACTTGAGGAGTCTTCATCAGTTCAAACTCTTGTCTTTAGCTGTTCCTAGTTTATAGGATTTTGGTTTTTCAAATGTTTGTTGTAACTCAAGCTGCGCATGCAGTTTTTTGTGATCAGATTTGTATTTTTGAAAGCTCCCTGTATCTCGGGTTTTCAAACCCTTTCTATAATCCTCAAGTTAATATAAATACATACATCCCATCATTAACTGGGTATGCAATTGAAGTGAAACAAACATAGTCTCTAAAGTTTTACAAACAATAGGTCAAAATATAGGTGCTTCGCTGTCACGTGATTGCCAAACAGCAGGCTGGGGTTTGCATTTTCAAAATGAAACTACTCGTAAATATTGGCGCTTGCTCTCACCCGATTGCCAAACAGCGGGGAGGTTTTTGCATTTTCCGGGCGGCTGCTGTCACCTGATTGCCAAACAGAGGGCCGGATTTTGCATTTTCCGGGCTTCTACTATCACTCGATTGCCGAACAGCGGGCCTGTGTTTGCATTGTCAAAATGCAAGAGCTAAGTGATCGGCAGGATTTTGCATTTCCTCTTCCAGTTACCAAACGATAAGCCGGAGTTTGTATTTCCAATTTTCATTGCCAAACCTATTGGCAGGCTTCACTTTCCCATTATCTATATGTATGGACAATGAACCCCGAATTTCAATATTCTTCAAAAGCATTTCTACTTTTTAAGTGTTAGAAAAGTGATCCGAAAGAGAACCAAACACACCTACAATTTTTTTCCTTAACCCCCTTGAAGTTATGGACTTCTTTTTGGCCAAGGCCAAGGGGGCTTCCGCGCGGCCGCAGCTGCCATCGTCTGCAAATCAAACGGGACAATGACAATATAAACATGCTAAAAAAATGCTTGGAGAGAAAATAAACACCCTCGGTAGAAACATTGATGAACATAACAAGCAAATTTAGGGCTGGTTTGGTATTGCTGTGCTTTGAAAAAAAACTGCTGTGAGAATAAGCGGCTGTGAAATAAATCAGCAGAGTGTTTGGTAAACTTTTTTGTAAAAGTGCTTTTGGAAAAAAAAAAGCAGTCTAATAGTGGGTCTTTTTATTAAAGAAGCACTGTAGCTCCGTGTGCTTTGAAAAAAAGCCAGTTTTCCAAAGCTGCAAATAGCAGCTTCAGCTTTTTCCTTTGATTTCAGCTTATTCTCACAGCAGCTTCCAAAATAAGCCCTTTTTTTCAGTTTACCAAACACCTAAAACCCTCACAGCTTTTTTTCATGTGTGCTTTTTTTTTAAGCACCTCACTCCCAAACTAGGTCTTACTGTTAGAGTTCATAGCTTTTGGTATTTAGTTTTATGAAGGTTTTGAGTGTTTGGGAAGAAGGAAAATTGCAGAGAGAATGCAGCTATGGTGCTGCGAGAGTGATGAAGGTTCTGATTGTATTTCACTCCACTAACCAAATATAACCGTTAGAGGAGAGAGAGAAGTGAGATTCTTCTCTAACAACTTTATACCAAGATTAAATCCTAGCCTTTGATTCTATCACCCTATGAGGTGATTACACTTGTCATAATCTATCACGTAAATCCTAGGCTAGAGAAGAGGCCACTTGGACTATGATCCGATTACATCCGAAATTATACATATAAAAATGAAATTCAAAACTTGTGACTTTGCCTCCAAGATATCAGCTCAAGGGTTACACATCAACATTTACAATAAAATCAACCCCGGATTTCAACATTTGCAGAATATCACCACGGTTTGTCATTCGTTTCTCCCTCTCTTTCACTCTCTCCCTCTTTAGATTTCTGCAACAAACCACAGGTAGATAGGCTGGTAGGAAAATCAACATCAATAGATAAGCACTTTTCCCTTCGAGTCTTGATTAAAAAAGAATTGTTGACAAATGGATACACGGATAGCATAACAAATACTTCCAAAAGAAGGTTCGTCCGGGATTTATCAATTGCCATCAACAAGAAACAAGAGCTTCAATGGAGATGAGAGACCCCTAATGTTGATGTTTGTACAGCTTATTAATAAAATATCATTGTCAGAATTGCTCAATTTGATAACACTTGTAATTGATCAATAGAACTTCGCCAAACTACAAATAGATTAGCAGAACGACAAAAAGTTCAAGGCAAAGCCTGTCCCAAACTCTACAGATTCACACAAATTAAGCCTAACAAAGTCCACAAACACACAGCGCCAAAGATCCCCAGCAGCAAAAGGTTCACCACCGTTCCCTGTTGCATGCGTCCCTCCACCGTTATTCTGATCTAATCACGATTCAGCATTTCCTCTAAATTCCTCAAATAGATTAACTATAATATGCGGGCAAATGCAGCATATCTAAAGAAGTGAAGGAACCAAAACTCCTCCATATATATAAGAACAAGATACAAGCACACTGCCTCACTTGATGTGAACTGTGTCATCCCCGATTGACTACTTATGGACAATCCAATAACAGCTGTGAAAATTAGACGCTCTAAAGTTAAAAAGTATTAACTTGTTGCAGAAGAAAAGTTCATAATTATTTAGTCTTTCTACGTTAAGGATGCCTTTAACTCTAAGACTATCTCATAATGCAGGGCTTGAACTAATTAAACACTGCCTTGAATCTTAGAACTACAGCCACTCTTGTCATCACTGAACTTATCATAGAGCATGACACCACCATACTCATCACTGAACTATAGCCAGTTTCTTTGGATGATTGGATTAGGTGGCATGCATTATGGCAATAGAGCAGCACCAAAACACACAAATTTTGAGACAATTGTTTTGTAGAATGACCACGGATTGAAGCGCAGACACTACTAGTTATGTCCCATGCCATGTACTCGATCGTTCCCATGATCCTACTAGCATTTCCATTAATTCTTAATATGCAACCAGATGGATAGTTGATGGTATGTTGATTATCCTTGCTATACAATTATAGCTTCTTTTTCTTCAAGTAAAAGTCGTGAATCAAGCAAAATTCTAATCTCTATGCTAGTACTGTCAATGTTTTTTCTTCCACAATTCCATTCCCTTGTGTCCTTTGATTGTGCCTTGGAGCGAATTCTTTTCCATTGTGATGGGTACACAGACTCGGAAGAGGCCTATCCACAAATGGGAATATTAGCAGATGGGGAGGGGGATGAGTTTCCTCTGAAGTCCAATGAACACAAAAACATCATGCAGCCTAATTACACCACTAAAAAAATCTTCTAACAAAATAGCCACACAGGCCTTGGTGCAGCCCATTGTTTGCAAGGCCGGAAATAGCATATGTTGTCGCAAAAAATTGGGAGGTCAACAAAGAAATTTCGCTTCTCCTGATGGATATTTTTAACGAGATTGAGACTTGACTAAAAAAAACTTTGCTTCTGTCGTTGATGGAAATTGGAAGATGCGATTTTTCTGTCCAACTTGAACACCAAACTCCAGAGCCTTAAGGAAACAAGACATCGATCTGCCACTTCAACTCGCAGAAGTTTTCTTTATATCATGCCTTTAGCTCCTCTATAGTTCATTAAAACTTTCTCTGCAGCACCGATCTCCATATTTCTTTAAGCATCAGTAACAAGCATTACACTCTTTCCTAGTGACTCAAGTAATCCACAGAGACAGTTAACGAGTTAAACCAAGGAAACAATCAAACATGCCAAATTAAATACCAGTTTGGGTTAAAATTGCACCGAACAATCTGATGTTTAGCTGAAGGTTTATAATTTGTGTAATAATTACAGGTTGAAAATCAGAGTCCGCAGATAAATAAAACTGATCACAAAATTACGAATGTGAACCTGAAAAAAAAAAAGCCAAGAAAACTATGTAACTACTACATCTAATTGTCAGACTGATTGTAAAATAACGAATACAAACAATCCTCAATCCGAGAAAACCAAAGCAAATGCGCGCTAATCCTTATTGTCAACACCGTTGCCACACTTATATTCCACGTCTCTCCATGCGCGTTCTTTCATTCCACTCTCTCAGTTTATTCAGCATTGTGTCAATTAAAAACCGATACACTGTCAAGTTTTCTGCGTAGGCAAACCTTTTAAAGATAGCCCACCAATGAACCTTAGAGCATTTTTCGACGAGCTCTAAACCCGTCTCCAGTTGTGCTCTGAGATTCTCTAATTCCTCATTTGAGAGTTGCAGGTCACGTACTGATTCTTCCGTGAATGCTTTGAACGGTTTGCACGATTTGAACTTGTGTACTATGTTTTCGAGATCTCTGAAGGTGTGCTTAAACATCCTAGTCTCGCCTCTGGCCTTCTGATTGGATGAAAAGCACACCACAAAATAGCACACAAATGTCCTATTGATTTTCCTTATTAACATTAAGATTTGTCAATTGTAGCATAGGAAAATAAGGGTCTTTCCCACATAATTATTTTATCCAACTACTTAAAATGTCACAAAAACTGGGTTGCTGTCCTACTAACCAGCCACCGAAAAATAATTATTATACCGACTTACACTTATCTAAAGTCTACGAAATTTTATATGCAAACATTGGACACACGGAGGTAAACTCACACAAATATTTGGGATTTTTGGAGCGGATTTTCTATTTAAATTAAATCGAACAAAAACATGACAGAAACATATTTTAAGTAGTTCACAAATTAAGAAAAACGAGTTAAGGGAATTGCTATCCACCACCAAATAATCATGCAAACATGTTATGTTTCATTCAAATTCCTTTTATTTCCGGATGAAGATGCTCAAGTTGGCTCAATGTTAGAACTCAACATATTACTCTTTCTTATGTAGTATGTTAAGAGAATGGCGTTTTCAACTTAACTTAGTCCCTAGCATGCAATTTAGAATGGCGCATTCATAGATTTGACAAGTAGAAATCATTAAGAACGAAAGGAGTTTGAGTCATCACAAGGCATCGTAAGTATTAGCTTTGTGTTACTTATCCTAGAAATTGGTTCACATGTTAATCGCAATTAACAAGTACTGCTCTAGAACATACATAGGTCCTCATTCGACAAGTGCAAGCACACACATATTCATAGCATTAGAATCCTAGATATGCTTACTAAGTATGCATCCGTAGAAAACACATAAAGAATTATCACTGAGATAAGTAGTGAACCAATTTTCATCCATTCATAAAATTAATTCAAACGAAATGTCATAACAAACTTGCAATCATATTCGGGGTTTCAAAACAGCCCCTAACTACTAAAAATTAGTTACACATAATCCTTAAATAAAACCAAAAGAAAGACATGAGTTTGAGAAGATAAAACCGAAAGAAGAGAATGCCAAGATTTCCTTCTTCCTCCCTTCCTTTCCCAACATTGCTGCCTTGCCTTTTTCCCTTCCTTTCCGCTGCACCTCCAGCCTTTTTTTTTTTTTTTCTTGTTCTTTTTCAAAATTATTTCTGTAAAAAAACAACTGCCATTTATTTCCTCCCCCAACGCTGCTTTTAAACCAATTCTTGCTGCATCATTTTCTTCTCCATAAATCCCCCACTAATAGCAATTTAGTGATGACAATAAGTGAGAGCAAACGGTAAAACAATTGTAACTCTTTGGGTAGCCTTTATGCCAATTACTCCCACTTAATTGTCATCTTTAATTCAATTTCCTCTTATATTTGAATAGGTGTCAGTTAGCTTGTTCTTGACTGCTAGATTTATTGGGTTTATTGCTTTCATTGCAGTTACAAACTGCACAACCTCCAGTGAACCTTTCAATGTTAAAACGGCCATAACTTCTTCTAGAAAAATGATATTAACAATCCGCGAAATGATCCAGAAAATAGACATCCGTAGCTTTCCAAGCATATAAGGCTCATTCTCTAATTCATTCTGAGCTATTCGCAACTTGCTTCCAAAGTCAGTTGATCTGCACAGACAATTTTAACGAATTTGTTACTTAAAATCTCACTTGTGCTATTTTTCTTTTCTTTGCTTGAAAAATCCTACAAAACACAAAAAAAAAGTAAATAGCTCAAAAATATAAGGAACTAACTAAGAAAAAACAAGTGAATTTGATGTAAAATATATATAAATATGAGCTTATCCCCTTCGCTAGTTCAACAGCCACGTCGAACATGCAAAAGGACCAAACCGCTTTTTTAAGAGCATCCCCATTCCCTTCTTCAATTCGGTCCTCCTCAGCCGCCGCCATCGTCTCCGTCGTAGTTTGTGTATTACTCTTCTCTCTAAACGATTTGAACAATGGGTCTAAGTAGTACAATAATGAGTGAGCTTGTTATTTTATGTGAGCAGTAATCACTATTTATATTGAAACAACCCTTGTGATTTTCCCTAAAATAGGAAACTGCACACAATTCCAATCCCACCATAAGATCTTTTCATACCAATTTGAAACACTATTAATCCAAATTTCTGTAGGAATTGGAAATCTATTTAGTCATTTAGGAAAAGAAAATCAATCCCTAGGTGATAAGGAATCAAATCCAAATTCCTGTAGGAATTGGAAATCTATTTAGTCATTTAGGAAAAAAAAACCAATTATTAATCTTTTCCACGAGGGTGACTGTTGAAAAAAAAAAACTTAAAGTACACAACTCTAACACAAGTGTTGGAGAGACAACACAAGTAAACAAATTACTTGTATTACACACACAAAATATTACAACACTCATAAGGACACAACTTTAGAAGCAATGACACTCACTCACTTTCTAGAGACAAACTCTAGATCACTCACACTCCTCACAAGACTACTCTTACTTCTCACTCTCACTTGGTTGGTTGGTTGATTGGTTGCTTGATTGATACAAATGGTGTGGATGCCTTCTCCTTTTATAGGCATGGATGGAACCTTGGAGAAACATGTAATCATCATGCTTGAGATATCTAGATAATTCTACTAACTACTAATCTTGCATGTTGGTGGAAACCTCGCCATTCTTCTAGACTCTTCCACCAACTTGAACTTTGCTAGAATTCTCTAGCATGTGTATGGATTTTTCTTTGTCCATGGGCTGGATCCATCTTGGGCCAAGGCAAGATCACACTTCAACACAAACACCAATTGGGCTGGTGTTGATCTTCAACAGTGACTAGTTCTGAATTTTTATTACGTTGAATCCCTTGTTTCATTCATATATATTTTCTTTAAGAACAAGTTAAAATTTTAGGACCTATTTGATAATTTTGATGTTATTGTTTTAGCAAATTCAAGAAGAAAAAGAGAGATGAAAGTAAAGGGAAGATGTCAAGTAAGTGTGGAGGGATAAACAAAGGAGAACGACGGAAAAAAAAAATGAAAACAACTTAAACTGTTTTCAACTATATGCGAGGCACAAAACCCGCTTAAAGTCAGATTACATTACACAAGCAAGTCAGCTTGACTTTCTGAAGTTATTATAAGGATATAAATGATAAAGCTGGTCCTAAGACTGTCTCCAACTCGGGTAAAAAACTAAATCCCAAAACATTCATTTTTAATAAGATGTAGGCTGTGATTAATAACATGTTGCATGATTAACATGTTTTATGCAACATCTTGGGTGGGCTGTGAGCCGTAATTAACTGATACTTCGTACCATAAATTGATAATAATTGAGGGGAAGAGATCGGCTTGCAGTTTAAGTATGTTTGGTGTGCATGAAGAAAGCCCTTGTAGGAACGAATTCTATAGAACTCAATTTTATAGATTGTGTGCAGTAGAAAAGATGTAAAACACAGGTGGAGTATTTACGGAACTCTTAATCCAAGCACCAATTTATAGAATGAATTGGTTTATCTAAACGGATTGACCAGACAACCAAAGGTCTTTCGATGCCTAAGTCCTTAAATGTTTGAGAGAAACTAAAAAGTATGTAGATAGTTCTAAGTTGAATTCGCGATAATCAGTTCCCTTAGATGACTTGAATATATATTTAAAGATGACTGGCGGAGCAGTTTCCCTACAAGTGAATGAAAGCACCAATACAAGATTTATTTTAAATTGAAGTTGTTTTACACTAGTTACATCCATCCACGTTTTCATCAAGAATGTATTCTTGAGATGATCTCGTAGTTCCTACGGCACAGGCCTTGGTGCAACCCAAAATTTGCAAGGCCGGCAATAGCATATGTTGTCGCAAAAAATTGGGAGGTAAGCAAAGAAATTCTCTTGTAAATTCTTACAAAGACTTCTAATTGATTAGTGTCTAATTTGGATTTATCTTGTAAATTCCTTCTATTATTTCGCATTCTCCGTACGCTTCAAAAGCGGAAATAAATATCAAATAATATGGAAAGAAACAGATCGGTTTGTGTTTCGTAGAAGTTAGTAAACAAGTAAAAAATGGGAAGGATAATTAAACATTAATGCTTGCTTCGATTTAGGGTTGTTACTAGTAAGCACTTCAATGACAATTCTCCATTCCCTTCGTGCAATTGTAGTGTCCTTTGGATCTTCCACCACAATGGATGATCCCCGGCCCATTCTAATCTGTAGTCTCAAAAATAAATTAAAATCATACCGCTTAATTGGAATCTATTATCATATTCATGAGAGTTTAAACTCGGAACCCATAATGTAGAAAATATGATAGAAACTTATTACCCAATGGTTTTAAGAGCATAGAACATTTTGGTCATCGTCCTTTAAAATTGGTAGAAATAATCTGTAATTTTACAAATTATTACACTAGTTGTCCTTCCGTATATTAAATTATCAAGTTAACAATTATTCATTTACGGGAACTCGGTAACTTTATTCATTTGATTAACAATGTTAAGATTTTATTTGGTACTTATAAAAAAAGTTCTTATTTATTGGCCCTATTGTACTTGTTAATTTATGCAGTACCGATATTACGTTCATGTATGTAAACGGAAAATAGGTTAACTACAAGTATTAAAAAAAAAACAAACGTTAATTTACATTTTTACGGCGAACAAGCAAAGCAGACATAAAAAAAGAACATCGCACTACAAGTATTTAAAAAAAAAAAAAAACAAACGTTAATTTACATTTTTACGGTGAACAAGCAAAACAGACATAAAAAAAGAACATCGCGTAAACTTCATTAATTAATTAGTAAAAGAAAAGCACACCCGGAAGAGATCATATATTGGTTTTTTATTTGATTGATAATAATATTTGCACATACAAAACTAACACACTTTTTAAAAATTGGCTACAATAATAGAGGAATCTAATATGGATTATAATGTGCATGAAGTAGTATATCAATTTTGTGTGTCTTACAAATACTCTCGGCCGGTATTCGCATGTATAAAGACAAAGCGAAGTTTTTTTTGGTGTTGGAATTGCCCGAGAATTCGACTGCCATAATATTATTACTATCTGTAGGATTCCAAGGTAAGATTGTGATTAGGGTTTTACATATACATGCAATTTCTTACTTAATCCCTTAATCTAGTTAGTTTACAAAAGATTAAATACTCTATATATGCACTAAAAAGAATCAAACGTTTAATAACGAGACTTGTACAAAAGGTAACCCTAGTCAATGAAAGCTCTCATTTTCCTTCTTGAAAAAAAAAATGTAGAACTCGATAACAATTGTAACAAAATAACATAAGTAATGCATCACAACGCATGGTCTCACATCAAATAATGCCTTACAACCAATTTACGCATTTCCATCTCATCCAATTGCGTAATTACTTTAGCCTTCAATTTTTCTAATGAACTCTTGAACTGCTTCAGTTCATCCAACTTCTTCACATTCTCGATTGGCTGATCCCACCAAAATTTGCTCGCCTCGTCCTCCTCCGTCTCCTCTGTGTCTTTTTCAAGATCTAAGCCAAGATTTTCAAGATCTATGCTCGTTTTGGACACCATACAAGATTCTTTTGAATTGGACCCGATTATACTACTGCTGTCTGTATCATGATCTTCAGCCTCAGAACTAGCATGCATAGAGATGTATTGGTGGCCATGCAAGGCAGTGTTTACGCGTTCAAGGCGAGAGAGAACAGAATCCACCGATGGGTGGCCAAAGACGTACAGCCTGCCACACGGAGAGAAGACAATGACGGCCACCTCAGCGCCACACAGACCGCTGAGTTGACAAGCCTTCCTGAAAAGACCGCCCCTCCGCTTCGAAAACGAGACCAGCAGGGAATTTGGTTTCTCTATTTTCTTGATAACAAGTTTTCTTTGAACAGGTTTTTGATTTGGAAGAGCGGTATTAATAATGCCTGGCATATCTCTAGCAAAAATGGAGCAAGTTTATAGAGTTTACGATGGTAGGTTTGCGGTTGTAGAAGAGGACATAACGGAAGAGATTGGAGAGCCCTCTAGAGGGGGATATATACACACCCACATTATGAACAGAAAATAAGAGTCGGTGAAAACATCTAATTGATTAGGCAGTTACCCCTTTCCCAAGGTTTCCTCATCCGTTTCTAAATCCAAATCTTTTCTACTTTTATTACGCGTTCTCCAGATTTCAAGACGTGAAAAGACAAATTAGTAAACACAATTTGATTGTTTGGGAAAAAAAATGATTTTATTAGGTTTGTGTCCTATAAGTTAGGGAACACGATTAATTATATAGTGTTATTATTTTATTTAACATATAACATATGTATTTATTTATTTTTTAAATACTTAAGAAGTGAGACACAAGAACTTTGCTGCCCACTCATATTTTAACGTGCAATAGTGACACTTCGTGGCGGAGTTTCCGATACATACAAAAATTTCTTATTAACACACGTCAATATAGTAAGGTTGTCATCGTTCTCATTCCGATCTTTTGGATTTTACTTGTAAGCACTTCAAAGATAATGACTTATTCAACTTCCTTTCTATCATGTTATGAGGTAGACTTTGAGAATGATGGTACATATAGTGCCGTTTATGACCACTAGTATTACGGTTTAGTGAATATTAATTTCTTTCAACTATAAGATGGAGGTCTTTGACTTCCATGAATTGCAAATTTAGTCCATATCTAAGGTTGTCTTATTGTGGTGAGTAGAGCCATAAATTTTTTATCGGGTGGGGCAATATGTTTATTTATTTTACTGCACAAGTTAACTTCTATAAGGAGACTCGAATCAATGACCAAACAAGGTATTATTGTTGTAAAATCAATGAGAAAAACAACTAGGAATCAATCTTTTGTTTCTCTTACCATAACAACAAACTATTATACTCATGTTCTTCAAAATATATTTTTCCGTGCAAAATTATTATAATTCCTATTTAAACACTTGTAATCAACAATATAAAACCTAAATTTAAAGATATTTGAATTTAATAGTGGTTACTCAAATAAAATAACGTGTGAAGAAAATACTCAAAGGAAAAAAAGGCAAAAAGAAAAAAGAAAAAAAATAAATAAATTGGAATAGGGAAAGATCGGTACCATGTTACCTATCCTTGTCCAATCGTACTTAAATCATCGTTTAATCTATTTATTTTCATATTCACCTCACCGTGAAGTTTTGAAAATATACTACTATAAAAGGGCCTTATAATGTCAGTAGGTGATGTCAGTTTAATATTATATAGTGGCGGATAAGACATTTGCGACACCTACTGAACATGACATTGGATTTACTGTCACTTGTAAGTGTCATAAACTGTCTATGTCGTTTTTAACTGACGTAAACATTTAATGTCCCTTATAACCGACATACTTTTTAATAATTTTTAAATATTGGTGTCGCTTTAAATAAAACAGTGTCTCTTTTAAGCGACATAACGTATGGGTGTCACTTCTAGCCGACACTAATTATTGTTTTTAAATATTTTAAAGCTTGCGTCAGTTTTGAGCAACATAGATTTTAGTTTTTTTAAATATTTTGAAACCCAGTGTCGGTTGTAGTCGACACTAATAATATTTTTAAATATTTTAAAACCCGATGTCGGTTGTAGTCGACACTAATAATATTTTTAAATATTTTAAAACCCGGTGTCGTTTTGTTATCTACCAAATTCATATATACTTAAGTTAAAAAAAATTAAAAAGGCGGGTCACTAAACTTTTGCAAAATTTCAAACATTTTGAAATTTGAAATTTTCACACCACTCCAGTAGACTCCCGCACAAAATTCTAAATATAAAGGAAGAGAACACAGCCCCTTCACCAAAGCAGCTCATTCTTTGCTCCTTCTTCGCAGCCACAACAGCAGCAACAACAATCGTCGTTTCAAATTCAACAGAGCCCAAACCGTGCTCCTGCCCGTCATGACGGAGGTCGTCGATCCCGAGTTTCAGAATTTGCGTTGGGCCACCGAGTTGAGGCAGAAGAATGTCATTGGGAGCACCAGGGGAGTCGTGGAAGAGACGGAAACGGTCAAAAGATGATCACCCGGATGCATCAATCTCGTCCGTTCAACCGCAAATCGGATAGTCAGAAGACGATCACCCGTGTGCTGACAGCAACAGAAGCTGCGATGGCAGCAGTGGCCTCGGATCCTCCACCTCGAGACAGTGGGCTGGTTGAGATGGGGGCGGATGTTGGAGAAGACGACGACCCAGGATCGTAGCAGCGGCCTGGAAAAAGGCGCAGTAGAATCGGCTAGAAAATTTTTTTTGAAGAAGCAGCAGAATTGCAGAGAAGGAAGAAGAATAACTGAAGAGGAAGAAGCAGCAGCAGAACCACATAGGAAAAAGAAGAAGAAAGGTGTTGGGGGAGGATCTGGAGGATTCGGACAAAAGGAATTCGGATGATCCAATCCCTGGCAATTCATTGAAAACGAATGCAAAGACAGATTTCAAAATATTTTTATTATTATTAACAAAGGTGGTGTCGGTTAAGACTGTCACTAGTTTACATATTTTATTTATTTAATTGTTATTTGATGTCACTTTAAACCGACGTAATGTTGAAGTATATGTCGCTTTAAACCGACGTCAACATCAGTGTCGCTTTTAACCGACGTTGCTTAGTGGCGGATTAAGCGAACAAACCGACACTGAAGCCCTTTAGTGACGCTAGCATTGGTGTTGCTATTCCAGTCCGACATTACATTGTTTTATGTCGGATTTTTGCCAAATTTCGGACAGAAATCGGATTTCTTGTCGCTTTTTGGTCCACCAATGATAGCCTATATTGTAGTAGTGATAAGGTAAGACTTTCCATTGAGTTTCTTGAGCCCATTTGACAATGTTTTGGGTTTCACTACTATATGTTTCACTTACTTATTTAGTTTTCGACTTTGATGTGATACTAAATATACATTTGTTGCTCAATAAATCGTAAATCCGCTTCCAAATGCCTTATAAAGCTTTCCTTAATGCTCACAAAAAATATTTCGCGAAAATAACAAATTTTCATTTTTAACAAAAAAACATGGTTTAGCACTCACGATTTTTAGTCAGTTTTGCAAATTCGTACATAAATCATCGTTCAATCTATTTAGTTTCTCCTTCGCCTCATTGTGAAGTTTTGAAAATTAAGGTAAGACATTTCGTTGATATTCTTGAGGGTTGAACCTCTTGTTAACATTGTTTTGGGCCTCTCAACTATATTTTTCACTTATTTTTTAAGTTTTCGTCTTAAATATTCTACTAAATAGACATTTATTGCTCGATAAATCGTAAAACTGATTCCAAATGCGTTATGAAGTTTTCCTTAATGCTCACATATAACATTTCATGAAAATAAAAAAATTGAATTTTTTACCTAAAAAACGTGTGTTATGCGGGCTTGATGCACGCAAAACGAGGCAAACTCCGTGCACGCAAAACGATGCGAACTTAAGCGCAAGGAAAGCGAGGCGGGATCCGTTCACTGGAAACATGGTAGGCTTCTGACATGCAAAACGAGGATGACTCTACGCACGCAACACAAGACTGTATTTGCCGTGCAAACTAAGGCCCGCTCAAGGCACGAAAAAGAGGCATACAAAACGAGGTGGGCAAGTGCACGGAAAACGAGAATATAAATCTAAAGGTATTTGAATCTAAATAAAGTAACGTAGGAAGAGAAGAAAATTCAATAAAAAAAACAGAAAATAAGTAGAAAATAAATAAATAAATAAAATAGAAAAAGATACGATCGGTACTTTGTTACCGATTGTACAATCTGTCGCTAGCAAGGTAGCAACTACTGAAATCGCTAGCTTCATACCGATCGCTTTTTTTAATTTTTTTACTAATGTTTCTTATTTTTATCTTAGCATAACAGCAAACTTTCATGTTCTTCAAAATATATTTTTGTGTAAAATTTATTATAATTCATATTTAAACACTTGTGATAAACCATTTAAAACCTAAAATTTAAAGATATTTGAATTTAATAGTGGTTACTTAAATAAAGTAATGTGTGAAGAAAAAACTCAAAGGAAAAAAAAAAGCAGAAAATAATAAATAAATTGGAATGGGGAAAGACATGCACCACTCTTCTGATCCTCGCCAAGTCATACTTTATCATTATTGCTATTTATTTTCAAATTCACCTCGCCGTGAAGTTTTGAAAATTAAAGTAAGACTTTCCGTTAAGTTTCTTGATGGTAGAATCCCATTTGACAAATTTTGGGGGTCACAACTATATTTTCACGTATTTTTTAGTTTTTGGCTTAAATATTCTGCTAAATATATATTTGTTGCTTAATAAATCACCGCTCCAAATGCCTTATAAAGTTTTCATTAATGCTCATGAAAAATATTTTGCAAAAATAAAATATTTGCAGTTTTGACAACAACAAAAAAGCGTGAGTTAACACTCACAGTTTTAGTCGGTTTTGCAAATTCATATATAAATTATCGTCCAATCTGTTTATTTTCACCTTCACCTCACCGTAAAGTTTTGGAAATTAAGGTAAGACATACCGTTGATATTCTTGAGGGTGGAACCCATTTTAACAATGTTTTGGGCCTCACAACTATATTTTTTTCATTTCGACAAAATAAAAAAATCCTTTTCACTTATTTTTTTTCCTTCAATTTTCAGATTAAATACTCTATTAAATATATATTTGTTGTGACATCTCGTCCCAAATTTTAAGTTTTATAAATTTTAAAGTAGTGATTTTACGAAAATGCCCTTAGAGGCAAGGATGTTTGACTTTCGCCTATGCATTCGTAGAGTGAGCCTAAAAATAAAGCTTTAATAAAGACCTTCTAAACGTTATAACCCCTCACTGTAATACCTGTATAGTTTCCAGAAAATCATATTACGTATAAGTATGAAATCAAATGTAAATCAACAGTAAATCCAGGAATATTCCAAATCACTACGTATCGGCAGCAACATAATAAAATCAGGTGCTCATCAATCTATGATAACACACGAGTTGGAGTTGCCTAACGCAACTTGTACGACTCATAGGCAACATGTACGACAGTGTCGGAGTTGCCTAAAACACAAATATAGTCATGCCATAACTCAATTATTTCAAATAACACCATACACTCACCTGAACTTACCTGCACTTCCCGAGTTCACCTTAGCACTTCAAAGCATTCACAACAATTATATGTAGGTAATATGCATATGGATATGCCATGATGCAATCTAAAACTCAACCATATCATATTATTTTAGAATATATATATATATGACATGGCATAAAATGCATAAATCAATTTAAAAGTGTTTGAACTATCTATTATATAAATACAATAAAAGGAAAAGACCCACTCACATAAGGTCCGCAATACGACTCCATAACACGAATATTGAGACTCACGAACGATCATCACCTAGAACAAATATTCAGTCACGTCTCAGAACTCTTATCAATAGAACACGTAAGTTACATAAAACACATCCCAATGATGTTCTAGAATGGTTTGAGACCAATTGACCAAAAGTCAACCGTTGGTCAAAGATCAACGACAGGGTCCATAACCCTACGTAACTCAATCCGAAAGATCTACATCTCAGATTTCCGATCCGTAACTTCTGAAGTTACTTAGGGCGCAAGTAATCGACCTATCTCTTAGTTTTATTTCTATTATATTATGATTATAGTAGAACATTTGAGTATAGAAGGAATTCTGATAGGAAGCCTCAAGGCCTATATCTAAGGCCCTACAAAGGCACCTATCATAACTAACACGGTCTCTCGGGTATATATACAACTAAAACTCAAAATCCGTTTTATATCTGCCATGCTGAAGATGGCAGTGGCACGCCTGAGCACTTAAAAGTTAATCTTGATTGTGAGCCTCAAGGCCTACACCTAAGGCCCCACAAAGGCACATTTCAAAGTTAACGCTGTCATTCTCTTTCAGCCTTGCCCGATTAGCCCGCCAGTGAAGCAGAAGCCCAACAGAAAGCATCAACCGGCGCCAACCTCACGGGGAGCTGTGTGCTCGTCGGCTAGGAAACATCCCTGACAGAAATTCTAGCCACGAACAAGTATCAAAAATAAACATGACATAATAATGTTTCATCATACTTTTGCATTATCATATTAAAAATTAAGTAAGAACAAATAATCCTAAATTAATCAAGTATGTGAGATCATGAGTGATATCAGCAGTGTTCTATGCTTGTAAACATCGAACAGTCAAGCACAATTTGAACTATACTGCACGCAGTTCAAGTTCATGCAATCATATTAATTTTATGTAGGAAAAACAAAATTTTTGTTACATAAATTGCAGCGGAAGATTCATCAATATTCTTGTGCATAATTTCGAGTTTAGGATTTGAAATTGATTGGCTTTGATACCACATGTAAGCCATTCTAGAAATCAAATCAACCAAATCCTAGACTACGTTTATCATTAATGACAGTGCATGAAGAACATGAACCTTAATATCATTTATTCAGAAGGCTTTAGACTAACCTTCACTTGAAGACATGGTGTTGTACTAAGATGTTAGCCTTCTCTTCTCTTGCAACTACTATAAGGTTTCCAGACTTTCAATGGGACAAGCCAACACATAATGGAGAACCATGTGTTACCGAGAAAAGGGACCAAACATCAATGTTTATACATTGCAACTGCTTCCACCCATTAAGGAAGTGGTTGTCAACAATTATTGCTCAAATTATAACTGCTCTATTTCAAACTTAATTGTAGTAATTAAGTTTCCCTCCAAGATGGTTTTAGTCCGGTTACAAAACCTTAATCGAGTCCAACTTAAATACAACTCATTATACTTATATTATTGCATCCTCTTGATGTTTGATAATACTCACCCAAAAATTTCTTACAAAACAGTGTTAGGGAATTACAAGTACGTGGCGGTTCTTGCATAAATGTCGGTGAAGAGCATAGCGTCGGATTTGACAATCTGGAGACTACATATTAGGATGCGAATGTGTGGTGATATACCCTGGTCCATGGTAGTAAACTGTCCTAATTTGTACAGCCTGCATTGTTGGATAGTGGCCAAATTAATGGCCAAGTGGCCAAAAGCATATAATAAAAAATGAAGGACATAATGATGTGGGAACATCATTATGAGGAGACCAATGATGATGTTTGTTGAAAAGAAAAAGAAAGGTCATGATGATGTTTGTAAAAGAATGATTATTCCTTTACTTTGGATTTTTTATTGGATGTTTTTGTATGGATAAAGGTTGCAGCCGAATGTGGGAGATGTGGGGGGAGCGGCATCAAATGAGAGCCATACCAGGGAGAGCATTCGGCTCTCCCATTTGAAACAGTGCTGCTCCTTCCCATTTGTTTGTAATCCCATTTTGTTAGTAATCCCTCAATCAAAGATGTTGCTGCTACATGTTGTGTAGCTTTTGGGAGAGATGGTATTTGATGTGTGTCCATCTTCTCCAATTGTTCTTTGTGAGAATGAGAGCTATTGGGTGTATGTGGGATTTGGGTTTGAGAGTTAAAACTGTATTTGTAATCTCCTTTTGATATTAGTGGAATTTCCTCGCTGTCTCGGAACTGGACGTAGGCTTACGCCGAAGCAGTATAAATCCTTGTGTCATTTGGATTCTTTGTCTTATCATATTTTGCCGTTGTAGCTTATTGGTTTCATATTTGACGTTTCCGCACAACATGCATGTCGTTAGGAAATTAGAATTTTTACCAGCACAGCTCGTTCTCTTGCAAAACCTCACATTGCTATTGCTACAGGGACAGGACATTATCATGGACAAGATCATAGAAACGCTGGAGAAGCTTCCGTGCTTGAGAGTTCTCTACATTTTCAACCGGGTTGTGTCTCGGATCCATGGCGCACAACCACTCGTTTCCTTGCAAGGAAGCTTTCCTCATCTGGAATCTCTTCTTCTTTATGCAGTTGAATCAGAGTGGAGGGTGGAGGAATGAGCCATGCCCAGACTCCGGAAGTTGTATTTTAGTGGCTGCCCAAATTTGATCATTCCGGATAGGCTGAAACAGGTAAGAGCAACCCGGATGTGCGTTTGTCACCCTCTTTATTAAATTGAGTAAGTTGCCTTAGTCTGCACCGCTCGTTGGACAAGGTGCCAGTGGTTGTTCGAGCGGGCAACAAGGAAATTTTTGTGGGGGATTTATGGCCGTACTTTGACTTGTAATATCGTACCTTTTAAGGGGTTTATATGCCAATAGTTGTACTTGTAGTCCCGTGCCTTTTGGGGCTTCATATTTCAACATGATGCTGCATTGGGATTCTGTTATAATCAAGTGTTGGCATTATGATACTGCAACTGACTTGTTAGAACGAGACCACCAGGCGGGAACCCAGTTTTACAATTCTACATGCGCTTGTTAATTACCTGATTTCCAAACACTGTTAGACGAAGTCAAACCCACAACGACATTCCTGCAACTTGAGGAGTCTTCATCAGTTCAAACTCTTGTCTTTAGCTGTTCCTAGTTTATAGGATTTTGGTTTTTCAAATGTTTGTTGTAACTCAAGCTGCGCATGCAGTTTTTTGTGATCAGATTTGTATTTTTGAAAGCTCCCTGTATCTCGGGTTTTCAAACCCTTTCTATAATCCTCAAGTTAATATAAATACATACATCCCATCATTAACTGGGTATGCAATTGAAGTGAAACAAACATAGTCTCTAAAGTTTTACAAACAATAGGTCAAAATATAGGTGCTTCGCTGTCACGTGATTGCCAAACAGCAGGCTGGGGTTTGCATTTTCAAAATGAAACTACTCGTAAATATTGGCGCTTGCTCTCACCCGATTGCCAAACAGCGGGGAGGTTTTTGCATTTTCCGGGCGGCTGCTGTCACCTGATTGCCAAACAGAGGGCCGGATTTTGCATTTTCCGGGCTTCTACTATCACTCGATTGCCGAACAGCGGGCCTGTGTTTGCATTGTCAAAATGCAAGAGCTAAGTGATCGGCAGGATTTTGCATTTCCTCTTCCAGTTACCAAACGATAAGCCGGAGTTTGTATTTCCAATTTTCATTGCCAAACCTATTGGCAGGCTTCACTTTCCCATTATCTATATGTATGGACAATGAACCCCGAATTTCAATATTCTTCAAAAGCATTTCTACTTTTTAAGTGTTAGAAAAGTGATCCGAAAGAGAACCAAACACACCTACAATTTTTTTCCTTAACCCCCTTGAAGTTATGGACTTCTTTTTGGCCAAGGCCAAGGGGGCTTCCGCGCGGCCGCAGCTGCCATCGTCTGCAAATCAAACGGGACAATGACAATATAAACATGCTAAAAAAATGCTTGGAGAGAAAATAAACACCCTCGGTAGAAACATTGATGAACATAACAAGCAAATTTAGGGCTGGTTTGGTATTGCTGTGCTTTGAAAAAAAACTGCTGTGAGAATAAGCGGCTGTGAAATAAATCAGCAGAGTGTTTGGTAAACTTTTTTGTAAAAGTGCTTTTGGAAAAAAAAAAGCAGTCTAATAGTGGGTCTTTTTATTAAAGAAGCACTGTAGCTCCGTGTGCTTTGAAAAAAAGCCAGTTTTCCAAAGCTGCAAATAGCAGCTTCAGCTTTTTCCTTTGATTTCAGCTTATTCTCACAGCAGCTTCCAAAATAAGCCCTTTTTTTCAGTTTACCAAACACCTAAAACCCTCACAGCTTTTTTTCATGTGTGCTTTTTTTTTAAGCACCTCACTCCCAAACTAGGTCTTACTGTTAGAGTTCATAGCTTTTGGTATTTAGTTTTATGAAGGTTTTGAGTGTTTGGGAAGAAGGAAAATTGCAGAGAGAATGCAGCTATGGTGCTGCGAGAGTGATGAAGGTTCTGATTGTATTTCACTCCACTAACCAAATATAACCGTTAGAGGAGAGAGAGAAGTGAGATTCTTCTCTAACAACTTTATACCAAGATTAAATCCTAGCCTTTGATTCTATCACCCTATGAGGTGATTACACTTGTCATAATCTATCACGTAAATCCTAGGCTAGAGAAGAGGCCACTTGGACTATGATCCGATTACATCCGAAATTATACATATAAAAATGAAATTCAAAACTTGTGACTTTGCCTCCAAGATATCAGCTCAAGGGTTACACATCAACATTTACAATAAAATCAACCCCGGATTTCAACATTTGCAGAATATCACCACGGTTTGTCATTCGTTTCTCCCTCTCTTTCACTCTCTCCCTCTTTAGATTTCTGCAACAAACCACAGGTAGATAGGCTGGTAGGAAAATCAACATCAATAGATAAGCACTTTTCCCTTCGAGTCTTGATTAAAAAAGAATTGTTGACAAATGGATACACGGATAGCATAACAAATACTTCCAAAAGAAGGTTCGTCCGGGATTTATCAATTGCCATCAACAAGAAACAAGAGCTTCAATGGAGATGAGAGACCCCTAATGTTGATGTTTGTACAGCTTATTAATAAAATATCATTGTCAGAATTGCTCAATTTGATAACACTTGTAATTGATCAATAGAACTTCGCCAAACTACAAATAGATTAGCAGAACGACAAAAAGTTCAAGGCAAAGCCTGTCCCAAACTCTACAGATTCACACAAATTAAGCCTAACAAAGTCCACAAACACACAGCGCCAAAGATCCCCAGCAGCAAAAGGTTCACCACCGTTCCCTGTTGCATGCGTCCCTCCACCGTTATTCTGATCTAATCACGATTCAGCATTTCCTCTAAATTCCTCAAATAGATTAACTATAATATGCGGGCAAATGCAGCATATCTAAAGAAGTGAAGGAACCAAAACTCCTCCATATATATAAGAACAAGATACAAGCACACTGCCTCACTTGATGTGAACTGTGTCATCCCCGATTGACTACTTATGGACAATCCAATAACAGCTGTGAAAATTAGACGCTCTAAAGTTAAAAAGTATTAACTTGTTGCAGAAGAAAAGTTCATAATTATTTAGTCTTTCTACGTTAAGGATGCCTTTAACTCTAAGACTATCTCATAATGCAGGGCTTGAACTAATTAAACACTGCCTTGAATCTTAGAACTACAGCCACTCTTGTCATCACTGAACTTATCATAGAGCATGACACCACCATACTCATCACTGAACTATAGCCAGTTTCTTTGGATGATTGGATTAGGTGGCATGCATTATGGCAATAGAGCAGCACCAAAACACACAAATTTTGAGACAATTGTTTTGTAGAATGACCACGGATTGAAGCGCAGACACTACTAGTTATGTCCCATGCCATGTACTCGATCGTTCCCATGATCCTACTAGCATTTCCATTAATTCTTAATATGCAACCAGATGGATAGTTGATGGTATGTTGATTATCCTTGCTATACAATTATAGCTTCTTTTTCTTCAAGTAAAAGTCGTGAATCAAGCAAAATTCTAATCTCTATGCTAGTACTGTCAATGTTTTTTCTTCCACAATTCCATTCCCTTGTGTCCTTTGATTGTGCCTTGGAGCGAATTCTTTTCCATTGTGATGGGTACACAGACTCGGAAGAGGCCTATCCACAAATGGGAATATTAGCAGATGGGGAGGGGGATGAGTTTCCTCTGAAGTCCAATGAACACAAAAACATCATGCAGCCTAATTACACCACTAAAAAAATCTTCTAACAAAATAGCCACACAGGCCTTGGTGCAGCCCATTGTTTGCAAGGCCGGAAATAGCATATGTTGTCGCAAAAAATTGGGAGGTCAACAAAGAAATTTCGCTTCTCCTGATGGATATTTTTAACGAGATTGAGACTTGACTAAAAAAAACTTTGCTTCTGTCGTTGATGGAAATTGGAAGATGCGATTTTTCTGTCCAACTTGAACACCAAACTCCAGAGCCTTAAGGAAACAAGACATCGATCTGCCACTTCAACTCGCAGAAGTTTTCTTTATATCATGCCTTTAGCTCCTCTATAGTTCATTAAAACTTTCTCTGCAGCACCGATCTCCATATTTCTTTAAGCATCAGTAACAAGCATTACACTCTTTCCTAGTGACTCAAGTAATCCACAGAGACAGTTAACGAGTTAAACCAAGGAAACAATCAAACATGCCAAATTAAATACCAGTTTGGGTTAAAATTGCACCGAACAATCTGATGTTTAGCTGAAGGTTTATAATTTGTGTAATAATTACAGGTTGAAAATCAGAGTCCGCAGATAAATAAAACTGATCACAAAATTACGAATGTGAACCTGAAAAAAAAAAAGCCAAGAAAACTATGTAACTACTACATCTAATTGTCAGACTGATTGTAAAATAACGAATACAAACAATCCTCAATCCGAGAAAACCAAAGCAAATGCGCGCTAATCCTTATTGTCAACACCGTTGCCACACTTATATTCCACGTCTCTCCATGCGCGTTCTTTCATTCCACTCTCTCAGTTTATTCAGCATTGTGTCAATTAAAAACCGATACACTGTCAAGTTTTCTGCGTAGGCAAACCTTTTAAAGATAGCCCACCAATGAACCTTAGAGCATTTTTCGACGAGCTCTAAACCCGTCTCCAGTTGTGCTCTGAGATTCTCTAATTCCTCATTTGAGAGTTGCAGGTCACGTACTGATTCTTCCGTGAATGCTTTGAACGGTTTGCACGATTTGAACTTGTGTACTATGTTTTCGAGATCTCTGAAGGTGTGCTTAAACATCCTAGTCTCGCCTCTGGCCTTCTGATTGGATGAAAAGCACACCACAAAATAGCACACAAATGTCCTATTGATTTTCCTTATTAACATTAAGATTTGTCAATTGTAGCATAGGAAAATAAGGGTCTTTCCCACATAATTATTTTATCCAACTACTTAAAATGTCACAAAAACTGGGTTGCTGTCCTACTAACCAGCCACCGAAAAATAATTATTATACCGACTTACACTTATCTAAAGTCTACGAAATTTTATATGCAAACATTGGACACACGGAGGTAAACTCACACAAATATTTGGGATTTTTGGAGCGGATTTTCTATTTAAATTAAATCGAACAAAAACATGACAGAAACATATTTTAAGTAGTTCACAAATTAAGAAAAACGAGTTAAGGGAATTGCTATCCACCACCAAATAATCATGCAAACATGTTATGTTTCATTCAAATTCCTTTTATTTCCGGATGAAGATGCTCAAGTTGGCTCAATGTTAGAACTCAACATATTACTCTTTCTTATGTAGTATGTTAAGAGAATGGCGTTTTCAACTTAACTTAGTCCCTAGCATGCAATTTAGAATGGCGCATTCATAGATTTGACAAGTAGAAATCATTAAGAACGAAAGGAGTTTGAGTCATCACAAGGCATCGTAAGTATTAGCTTTGTGTTACTTATCCTAGAAATTGGTTCACATGTTAATCGCAATTAACAAGTACTGCTCTAGAACATACATAGGTCCTCATTCGACAAGTGCAAGCACACACATATTCATAGCATTAGAATCCTAGATATGCTTACTAAGTATGCATCCGTAGAAAACACATAAAGAATTATCACTGAGATAAGTAGTGAACCAATTTTCATCCATTCATAAAATTAATTCAAACGAAATGTCATAACAAACTTGCAATCATATTCGGGGTTTCAAAACAGCCCCTAACTACTAAAAATTAGTTACACATAATCCTTAAATAAAACCAAAAGAAAGACATGAGTTTGAGAAGATAAAACCGAAAGAAGAGAATGCCAAGATTTCCTTCTTCCTCCCTTCCTTTCCCAACATTGCTGCCTTGCCTTTTTCCCTTCCTTTCCGCTGCACCTCCAGCCTTTTTTTTTTTTTTTCTTGTTCTTTTTCAAAATTATTTCTGTAAAAAAACAACTGCCATTTATTTCCTCCCCCAACGCTGCTTTTAAACCAATTCTTGCTGCATCATTTTCTTCTCCATAAATCCCCCACTAATAGCAATTTAGTGATGACAATAAGTGAGAGCAAACGGTAAAACAATTGTAACTCTTTGGGTAGCCTTTATGCCAATTACTCCCACTTAATTGTCATCTTTAATTCAATTTCCTCTTATATTTGAATAGGTGTCAGTTAGCTTGTTCTTGACTGCTAGATTTATTGGGTTTATTGCTTTCATTGCAGTTACAAACTGCACAACCTCCAGTGAACCTTTCAATGTTAAAACGGCCATAACTTCTTCTAGAAAAATGATATTAACAATCCGCGAAATGATCCAGAAAATAGACATCCGTAGCTTTCCAAGCATATAAGGCTCATTCTCTAATTCATTCTGAGCTATTCGCAACTTGCTTCCAAAGTCAGTTGATCTGCACAGACAATTTTAACGAATTTGTTACTTAAAATCCCACTTGTGCTATTTTTCTTTTCTTTGCTTGAAAAATCCTACAAAACACAAAAAAAAAGTAAATAGCTCAAAAATATAAGGAACTAACTAAGAAAAAACAAGTGAATTTGATGTAAAATATATATAAATATGAGCTTATCCCCTTCGCTAGTTCAACAGCCACGTCGAACATGCAAAAGGACCAAACCACTTTTTTAAGAGCATCCCCATTCCCTTCTTCAATTCGGTCCTCCTCAGCCGCCGCCATCGTCTCCGTCGTAGTTTGTGTATTACTCTTCTCTCTAAACGATTTGAACAATGGGTCTAAGTAGTACAATAATGAGTGAGCTTGTTATTTTATGTGAGCAGTAATCACTATTTATATTGAAACAACCCTTGTGATTTTCCCTAAAATAGGAAACTGCACACAATTCCAATCCCACCATAAGATCTTTTCATACCAATTTGAAACACTATTAATCCAAATTTCTGTAGGAATTGGAAATCTATTTAGTCATTTAGGAAAAGAAAATCAATCCCTAGGTGATAAGGAATCAAATCCAAATTCCTGTAGGAATTGGAAATCTATTTAGTCATTTAGGAAAAAAAAACCAATTATTAATCTTTTCCACGAGGGTGACTGTTGAAAAAAAAAAACTTAAAGTACACAACTCTAACACAAGTGTTGGAGAGACAACACAAGTAAACAAATTACTTGTATTACACACACAAAATATTACAACACTCATAAGGACACAACTTTAGAAGCAATGACACTCACTCACTTTCTAGAGACAAACTCTAGATCACTCACACTCCTCACAAGACTACTCTTACTTCTCACTCTCACTTGGTTGGTTGGTTGATTGGTTGCTTGATTGATACAAATGGTGTGGATGCCTTCTCCTTTTATAGGCATGGATGGAACCTTGGAGAAACATGTAATCATCATGCTTGAGATATCTAGATAATTCTACTAACTACTAATCTTGCATGTTGGTGGAAACCTCGCCATTCTTCTAGACTCTTCCACCAACTTGAACTTTGCTAGAATTCTCTAGCATGTGTATGGATTTTTCTTTGTCCATGGGCTGGATCCATCTTGGGCCAAGGCAAGATCACACTTCAACACAAACACCAATTGGGCTGGTGTTGATCTTCAACAGTGACTAGTTCTGAATTTTTATTACGTTGAATCCCTTGTTTCATTCATATATATTTTCTTTAAGAACAAGTTAAAATTTTAGGACCTATTTGATAATTTTGATGTTATTGTTTTAGCAAATTCAAGAAGAAAAAGAGAGATGAAAGTAAAGGGAAGATGTCAAGTAAGTGTGGAGGGATAAACAAAGGAGAACGACGGAAAAAAAAAATGAAAACAACTTAAACTGTTTTCAACTATATGCGAGGCACAAAACCCGCTTAAAGTCAGATTACATTACACAAGCAAGTCAGCTTGACTTTCTGAAGTTATTATAAGGATATAAATGATAAAGCTGGTCCTAAGACTGTCTCCAACTCGGGTAAAAAACTAAATCCCAAAACATTCATTTTTAATAAGATGTAGGCTGTGATTAATAACATGTTGCATGATTAACATGTTTTATGCAACATCTTGGGTGGGCTGTGAGCCGTAATTAACTGATACTTCGTACCATAAATTGATAATAATTGAGGGGAAGAGATCGGCTTGCAGTTTAAGTATGTTTGGTGTGCATGAAGAAAGCCCTTGTAGGAACGAATTCTATAGAACTCAATTTTATAGATTGTGTGCAGTAGAAAAGATGTAAAACACAGGTGGAGTATTTACGGAACTCTTAATCCAAGCACCAATTTATAGAATGAATTGGTTTATCTAAACGGATTGACCAGACAACCAAAGGTCTTTCGATGCCTAAGTCCTTAAATGTTTGAGAGAAACTAAAAAGTATGTAGATAGTTCTAAGTTGAATTCGCGATAATCAGTTCCCTTAGATGACTTGAATATATATTTAAAGATGACTGGCGGAGCAGTTTCCCTACAAGTGAATGAAAGCACCAATACAAGATTTATTTTAAATTGAAGTTGTTTTACACTAGTTACATCCATCCACGTTTTCATCAAGAATGTATTCTTGAGATGATCTCGTAGTTCCTACGGCACAGGCCTTGGTGCAACCCAAAATTTGCAAGGCCGGCAATAGCATATGTTGTCGCAAAAAATTGGGAGGTAAGCAAAGAAATTCTCTTGTAAATTCTTACAAAGACTTCTAATTGATTAGTGTCTAATTTGGATTTATCTTGTAAATTCCTTCTATTATTTCGCATTCTCCGTACGCTTCAAAAGCGGAAATAAATATCAAATAATATGGAAAGAAACAGATCGGTTTGTGTTTCGTAGAAGTTAGTAAACAAGTAAAAAATGGGAAGGATAATTAAACATTAATGCTTGCTTCGATTTAGGGTTGTTACTAGTAAGCACTTCAATGACAATTCTCCATTCCCTTCGTGCAATTGTAGTGTCCTTTGGATCTTCCACCACAATGGATGATCCCCGGCCCATTCTAATCTGTAGTCTCAAAAATAAATTAAAATCATACCGCTTAATTGGAATCTATTATCATATTCATGAGAGTTTAAACTCGGAACCCATAATGTAGAAAATATGATAGAAACTTATTACCCAATGGTTTTAAGAGCATAGAACATTTTGGTCATCGTCCTTTAAAATTGGTAGAAATAATCTGTAATTTTACAAATTATTACACTAGTTGTCCTTCCGTATATTAAATTATCAAGTTAACAATTATTCATTTACGGGAACTCGGTAACTTTATTCATTTGATTAACAATGTTAAGATTTTATTTGGTACTTATAAAAAAAGTTCTTATTTATTGGCCCTATTGTACTTGTTAATTTATGCAGTACCGATATTACGTTCATGTATGTAAACGGAAAATAGGTTAACTACAAGTATTAAAAAAAAAACAAACGTTAATTTACATTTTTACGGCGAACAAGCAAAGCAGACATAAAAAAAGAACATCGCACTACAAGTATTTAAAAAAAAAAAAAAACAAACGTTAATTTACATTTTTACGGTGAACAAGCAAAACAGACATAAAAAAAGAACATCGCGTAAACTTCATTAATTAATTAGTAAAAGAAAAGCACACCCGGAAGAGATCATATATTGGTTTTTTATTTGATTGATAATAATATTTGCACATACAAAACTAACACACTTTTTAAAAATTGGCTACAATAATAGAGGAATCTAATATGGATTATAATGTGCATGAAGTAGTATATCAATTTTGTGTGTCTTACAAATACTCTCGGCCGGTATTCGCATGTATAAAGACAAAGCGAAGTTTTTTTTGGTGTTGGAATTGCCCGAGAATTCGACTGCCATAATATTATTACTATCTGTAGGATTCCAAGGTAAGATTGTGATTAGGGTTTTACATATACATGCAATTTCTTACTTAATCCCTTAATCTAGTTAGTTTACAAAAGATTAAATACTCTATATATGCACTAAAAAGAATCAAACGTTTAATAACGAGACTTGTACAAAAGGTAACCCTAGTCAATGAAAGCTCTCATTTTCCTTCTTGAAAAAAAAAATGTAGAACTCGATAACAATTGTAACAAAATAACATAAGTAATGCATCACAACGCATGGTCTCACATCAAATAATGCCTTACAACCAATTTACGCATTTCCATCTCATCCAATTGCGTAATTACTTTAGCCTTCAATTTTTCTAATGAACTCTTGAACTGCTTCAGTTCATCCAACTTCTTCACATTCTCGATTGGCTGATCCCACCAAAATTTGCTCGCCTCGTCCTCCTCCGTCTCCTCTGTGTCTTTTTCAAGATCTAAGCCAAGATTTTCAAGATCTATGCTCGTTTTGGACACCATACAAGATTCTTTTGAATTGGACCCGATTATACTACTGCTGTCTGTATCATGATCTTCAGCCTCAGAACTAGCATGCATAGAGATGTATTGGTGGCCATGCAAGGCAGTGTTTACGCGTTCAAGGCGAGAGAGAACAGAATCCACCGATGGGTGGCCAAAGACGTACAGCCTGCCACACGGAGAGAAGACAATGACGGCCACCTCAGCGCCACACAGACCGCTGAGTTGACAAGCCTTCCTGAAAAGACCGCCCCTCCGCTTCGAAAACGAGACCAGCAGGGAATTTGGTTTCTCTATTTTCTTGATAACAAGTTTTCTTTGAACAGGTTTTTGATTTGGAAGAGCGGTATTAATAATGCCTGGCATATCTCTAGCAAAAATGGAGCAAGTTTATAGAGTTTACGATGGTAGGTTTGCGGTTGTAGAAGAGGACATAACGGAAGAGATTGGAGAGCCCTCTAGAGGGGGATATATACACACCCACATTATGAACAGAAAATAAGAGTCGGTGAAAACATCTAATTGATTAGGCAGTTACCCCTTTCCCAAGGTTTCCTCATCCGTTTCTAAATCCAAATCTTTTCTACTTTTATTACGCGTTCTCCAGATTTCAAGACGTGAAAAGACAAATTAGTAAACACAATTTGATTGTTTGGGAAAAAAAATGATTTTATTAGGTTTGTGTCCTATAAGTTAGGGAACACGATTAATTATATAGTGTTATTATTTTATTTAACATATAACATATGTATTTATTTATTTTTTAAATACTTAAGAAGTGAGACACAAGAACTTTGCTGCCCACTCATATTTTAACGTGCAATAGTGACACTTCGTGGCGGAGTTTCCGATACATACAAAAATTTCTTATTAACACACGTCAATATAGTAAGGTTGTCATCGTTCTCATTCCGATCTTTTGGATTTTACTTGTAAGCACTTCAAAGATAATGACTTATTCAACTTCCTTTCTATCATGTTATGAGGTAGACTTTGAGAATGATGGTACATATAGTGCCGTTTATGACCACTAGTATTACGGTTTAGTGAATATTAATTTCTTTCAACTATAAGATGGAGGTCTTTGACTTCCATGAATTGCAAATTTAGTCCATATCTAAGGTTGTCTTATTGTGGTGAGTAGAGCCATAAATTTTTTATCGGGTGGGGCAATATGTTTATTTATTTTACTGCACAAGTTAACTTCTATAAGGAGACTCGAATCAATGACCAAACAAGGTATTATTGTTGTAAAATCAATGAGAAAAACAACTAGGAATCAATCTTTTGTTTCTCTTACCATAACAACAAACTATTATACTCATGTTCTTCAAAATATATTTTTCCGTGCAAAATTATTATAATTCCTATTTAAACACTTGTAATCAACAATATAAAACCTAAATTTAAAGATATTTGAATTTAATAGTGGTTACTCAAATAAAATAACGTGTGAAGAAAATACTCAAAGGAAAAAAAGGCAAAAAGAAAAAAGAAAAAAAATAAATAAATTGGAATAGGGAAAGATCGGTACCATGTTACCTATCCTTGTCCAATCGTACTTAAATCATCGTTTAATCTATTTATTTTCATATTCACCTCACCGTGAAGTTTTGAAAATATACTACTATAAAAGGGCCTTATAATGTCAGTAGGTGATGTCAGTTTAATATTATATAGTGGCGGATAAGACATTTGCGACACCTACTGAACATGACATTGGATTTACTGTCACTTGTAAGTGTCATAAACTGTCTATGTCGTTTTTAACTGACGTAAACATTTAATGTCCCTTATAACCGACATACTTTTTAATAATTTTTAAATATTGGTGTCGCTTTAAATAAAACAGTGTCTCTTTTAAGCGACATAACGTATGGGTGTCACTTCTAGCCGACACTAATTATTGTTTTTAAATATTTTAAAGCTTGCGTCAGTTTTGAGCAACATAGATTTTAGTTTTTTTAAATATTTTGAAACCCAGTGTCGGTTGTAGTCGACACTAATAATATTTTTAAATATTTTAAAACCCGATGTCGGTTGTAGTCGACACTAATAATATTTTTAAATATTTTAAAACCCGGTGTCGTTTTGTTATCTACCAAATTCATATATACTTAAGTTAAAAAAAAATTAAAAAGGCGGGTCACTAAACTTTTGCAAAATTTCAAACATTTTGAAATTTGAAATTTTCACACCACTCCAGTAGACTCCCGCACAAAATTCTAAATATAAAGGAAGAGAACACAGCCCCTTCACCAAAGCAGCTCATTCTTTGCTCCTTCTTCGCAGCCACAACAGCAGCAACAACAATCGTCGTTTCAAATTCAACAGAGCCCAAACCGTGCTCCTGCCCGTCATGACGGAGGTCGTCGATCCCGAGTTTCAGAATTTGCGTTGGGCCACCGAGTTGAGGCAGAAGAATGTCATTGGGAGCACCAGGGGAGTCGTGGAAGAGACGGAAACGGTCAAAAGATGATCACCCGGATGCATCAATCTCGTCCGTTCAACCGCAAATCGGATAGTCAGAAGACGATCACCCGTGTGCTGACAGCAACAGAAGCTGCGATGGCAGCAGTGGCCTCGGATCCTCCACCTCGAGACAGTGGGCTGGTTGAGATGGGGGCGGATGTTGGAGAAGACGACGACCCAGGATCGTAGCAGCGGCCTGGAAAAAGGCGCAGTAGAATCGGCTAGAAAATTTTTTTTGAAGAAGCAGCAGAATTGCAGAGAAGGAAGAAGAATAACTGAAGAGGAAGAAGCAGCAGCAGAACCACATAGGAAAAAGAAGAAGAAAGGTGTTGGGGGAGGATCTGGAGGATTCGGACAAAAGGAATTCGGATGATCCAATCCCTGGCAATTCATTGAAAACGAATGCAAAGACAGATTTCAAAATATTTTTATTATTATTAACAAAGGTGGTGTCGGTTAAGACTGTCACTAGTTTACATATTTTATTTATTTAATTGTTATTTGATGTCACTTTAAACCGACGTAATGTTGAAGTATATGTCGCTTTAAACCGACGTCAACATCAGTGTCGCTTTTAACCGACGTTGCTTAGTGGCGGATTAAGCGAACAAACCGACACTGAAGCCCTTTAGTGACGCTAGCATTGGTGTTGCTATTCCAGTCCGACATTACATTGTTTTATGTCGGATTTTTGCCAAATTTCGAACAGAAATCGGATTTCTTGTCGCTTTTTGGTCCGCCAATGATAGCCTATATTGTAGTAGTGATAAGGTAAGACTTTCCATTGAGTTTCTTGAGCCCATTTGACAATGTTTTGGGTTTCACTACTATATGTTTCACTTACTTATTTAGTTTTCGACTTTGATGTGATACTAAATATACATTTGTTGCTCAATAAATCGTAAATCCGCTTCCAAATGCCTTATAAAGCTTTCCTTAATGCTCACAAAAAATATTTCGCGAAAATAACAAATTTTCATTTTTAACAAAAAAACATGGTTTAGCACTCACGATTTTTAGTCAGTT
Source organism: Malus fusca (assembly GCA_035220775.1). Classification (NCBI taxonomy): domain Eukaryota; kingdom Viridiplantae; phylum Streptophyta; class Magnoliopsida; order Rosales; family Rosaceae; genus Malus; species Malus fusca. The sequence goes on along the minus strand of CM069070.1, from coordinate 4,204,251 downwards.
TTGCAAATTCGTACATAAATCATCGTTCAATCTATTTAGTTTCTCCTTCGCCTCATTGTGAAGTTTTGAAAATTAAGGTAAGACATTTCGTTGATATTCTTGAGGGTTGAACCTCTTGTTAACATTGTTTTGGGCCTCTCAACTATATTTTTCACTTATTTTTTAAGTTTTCGTCTTAAATATTCTACTAAATAGACATTTATTGCTCGATAAATCGTAAAACTGATTCCAAATGCGTTATGAAGTTTTCCTTAATGCTCACATATAACATTTCATGAAAATAAAAAAATTGAATTTTTTACCTAAAAAACGTGTGTTATGCGGGCTTGATGCACGCAAAACGAGGCAAACTCCGTGCACGCAAAACGATGCGAACTTAAGCGCAAGGAAAGCGAGGCGGGATCCGTTCACTGGAAACATGGTAGGCTTCTGACATGCAAAACGAGGATGACTCTACGCACGCAACACAAGACTGTATTTGCCGTGCAAACTAAGGCCCGCTCAAGGCACGAAAAAGAGGCATACAAAACGAGGTGGGCAAGTGCACGGAAAACGAGAATATAAATCTAAAGGTATTTGAATCTAAATAAAGTAACGTAGGAAGAGAAGAAAATTCAATAAAAAAAACAGAAAATAAGTAGAAAATAAATAAATAAATAAAATAGAAAAAGATACGATCGGTACTTTGTTACCGATTGTACAATCTGTCGCTAGCAAGGTAGCAACTACTGAAATCGCTAGCTTCATACCGATCGCTTTTTTTAATTTTTTTACTAATGTTTCTTATTTTTATCTTAGCATAACAGCAAACTTTCATGTTCTTCAAAATATATTTTTGTGTAAAATTTATTATAATTCATATTTAAACACTTGTGATAAACCATTTAAAACCTAAAATTTAAAGATATTTGAATTTAATAGTGGTTACTTAAATAAAGTAATGTGTGAAGAAAAAACTCAAAGGAAAAAAAAAAGCAGAAAATAATAAATAAATTGGAATGGGGAAAGACATGCACCACTCTTCTGATCCTCGCCAAGTCATACTTTATCATTATTGCTATTTATTTTCAAATTCACCTCGCCGTGAAGTTTTGAAAATTAAAGTAAGACTTTCCGTTAAGTTTCTTGATGGTAGAATCCCATTTGACAAATTTTGGGGGTCACAACTATATTTTCACGTATTTTTTAGTTTTTGGCTTAAATATTCTGCTAAATATATATTTGTTGCTTAATAAATCACCGCTCCAAATGCCTTATAAAGTTTTCATTAATGCTCATGAAAAATATTTTGCGAAAATAAAATATTTGCAGTTTTGACAACAACAAAAAAGCGTGAGTTAACACTCACAGTTTTAGTCGGTTTTGCAAATTCATATATAAATTATCGTCCAATCTGTTTATTTTCACCTTCACCTCACCGTAAAGTTTTGGAAATTAAGGTAAGACATACCGTTGATATTCTTGAGGGTGGAACCCATTTTAACAATGTTTTGGGCCTCACAACTATATTTTTTTCATTTCGACAAAATAAAAAAATCCTTTTCACTTATTTTTTTTCCTTCAATTTTCAGATTAAATACTCTATTAAATATATATTTGTTGTGACATCTCGTCCCAAATTTTAAGTTTTATAAATTTTTAAGTAGTGATTTTACGAAAATGCCCTTAGAGGCAAGGATGTTTGACTTTCGCCTATGCATTCGTAGAGTGAGCCTAAAAATAAAGCTTTAATAAAGACCTTCTAAACGTTATAACCCCTCACTGTAATACCTGTATAGTTTCCAGAAAATCATATTACGTATAAGTATGAAATCAAATGTAAATCAACAGTAAATCCAGGAATATTCCAAATCACTACGTATCGGCAGCAACATAATAAAATCAGGTGCTCATCAATCTATGATAACACACGAGTTGGAGTTGCCTAACGCAACTTGTACGACTCATAGGCAACATGTACGACAGTGTCGGAGTTGCCTAAAACACAAATATAGTCATGCCATAACTCAATTATTTCAAATAACACCATACACTCACCTGAACTTACCTGCACTTCCCGAGTTCACCTTAGCACTTCAAAGCATTCACAACAATTATATGTAGGTAATATGCATATGGATATGCCATGATGCAATCTAAAACTCAACCATATCATATTATTTTAGAATATATATATATATGACATGGCATAAAATGCATAAATCAATTTAAAAGTGTTTGAACTATCTATTATATAAATACAATAAAAGGAAAAGACCCACTCACATAAGGTCCGCAATACGACTCCATAACACGAATATTGAGACTCACGAACGATCATCACCTAGAACAAATATTCAGTCACGTCTCAGAACTCTTATCAATAGAACACGTAAGTTACATAAAACACATCCCAATGATGTTCTAGAATGGTTTGAGACCAATTGACCAAAAGTCAACCGTTGGTCAAAGATCAACGACAGGGTCCATAACCCTACGTAACTCAATCCGAAAGATCTACATCTCAGATTTCCGATCCGTAACTTCTAAAGATACATATTATACTTTTAGGACATCATACTAAAGTTTCATTATGATCCAACGGTTGGATCTCCGCCAATTGCCAATTCAAATGACGGTCAACGTTTTATTTTACGAACTTACAAATCCAATTTGGGAAGATCTACGTCAGATTCCCAATCCGTAAGTTTCTAATATCCTCAATATTACATACTATAATGTATTAAAGTTTGGTGACGATCCAACGGTCAGATTGTCAATTCACATAATGTTCAAGTAGCGGTCTTTAACAAAACTATGTTCAAATGATGAGATTTCATCAATCGGACTTCACCTATGGAATTGGGGTGTCAAACTTAGCTTAGGAAGGTCAGGGGGTGACTCAGGGGGTGACTTGACTCACGCGCCGCCGCACACGGCGGTCGGCCGCCCCGATTCGGCGAAAAATTCAGCTATCTCCAAAATTCTCAAATTTTACAAAAATGAAGATCTCAAAGATTAGAGTAATTTTTATTCCTGTGACCAAGTCCAATTTGGCCGGGAAATGCTCCAATTTCACTCAAACGCACCGAAACCCTAAAATGGGTGAACTTCGAATCTCCCACCTCAGTGTTCCAATGTATCTACCACTGGTTAGGTCTTGTTCCTGGGTCCAAGGGAAGTTGATTAAGGGTAGTTTTAGATGGTGGAACTCGCCGGATCGTAGGAATCATTGTCGAGCACCTCCGGTGCTCTGGTGGAGTTCCTCACGGTTTTGGACATAAAAACCCTCAAATATGGGTGGAGATGGTAGATGAGAGGTTATGGAAGAGGTTGCAGGTGATGGATGGGTGAGAATCGCCTGAAAAATGGCGGAGGATCGCAGGAATCAAACCGGGTCATCGTCGGGTTTATGGTTTGACAGGAAGGGAGATGAAGTTCTTCTTTCTCCTTCCTGATTGGTCATTTCTTTTCTCCTCTTTTCTAATTGGTCCTTATTTCCATTTAAATTGATTGGTCCTTTATTCACTTGTTAAAAGTTGATTGGCTTCCTTCCCACAAGATGGGAGCTCAAATTATTTAACTAACTTTAAATAATCAATTTCAAACGTATGTAACTATAACGTTATAATCCGGACTCACAAACGGCTTTCGCTTACACGTACGAAGCTTCAAAATCTATTCGGAAACATTAATTGTGACTTCAAACGGTCAACGAAAGTCAAACATCCTCACCTCTAAGGGCATTTTCGTAAAATCACTACTTTAAAATTTATAAAACTTAAAATTTGGGACGAGACGTCACATTTGTTGCTCAGTAAATTATAAATCCACTTTCAAATGTCTTATAAAGTTTTCCTTAATGCCCATGAAAAATATTTCACGAAAATAAAAAAAAAAATTGCATTTTTAACAAAGTATATGGGTTAACCTTAACATAACGGTAAAGTTGATGGAGTGTAAAAAAATAAATACTAGTGCAATAAATGATATCATTCGAGAACCGGAAAAACTATTAGAAAAGTTGAAAACTTAACCCGTGAAATAGATTAGTACTATTGCTACAATTTGGTCAAAATATTTAATGAGAAATTTTATTTGAACCTATGTAACCTCTTTCTACACCCAACTTAAATTTAAAGTGTTAATTGTTTATTTTACCCTATTGCATAATTACTATTAAGAACAAAATGAAATTAATAATAAAACTCAAATTAATCAATAAACCCATTAAACCTAGGGGTGGAATTTTTTCCCGAAAATCCCGAACCGTCTCGATCCCGTCCCGAAATTTGACCGAAAAATTCCCGAACCGAATTTCCTGAAACATTCGGTACCCGAAACCGAACCCGTCCCGAAAGTTTCGAGTTGGGATTCGGCCACAGCTTTGAAAGCTTTCGGTAATCCCGAACCGAACCGATTATTATATATATATATTTATTTATTTTTAATTTTTAATTAGAAATTACTCGAACCGTTGGATTTGTTAAAATCTAATCCAACCGTCCATTAGTTAGGTCATTTTATTAGGTTGGTGATCATATCTCTCGGACTCACTCACTCTCGGTCTCTCCGCTCCGCTCTCGCTCACTCTCTACGCTCCGCTCTCACTCACTCTCTCCGCTCTCACTTGCTCACAGTCTCAGTCTCCCTCACACACACTCTCACAAACAGTCTCGCCGCCCGTGCTCCTGCCTCTCTACTCCTTCGTCGAAATCCACGCTGCTCCTCATCCTCCATGACTCACGCAAACGCAGGAAGGACCAATTGAGTCCCAAAATCCAGGTTAGGGTTTTTAATTTTCACTGGGGTTTTGTCCTTCTCTCTCTTTAACTCTTCAGACAGCATTTCACAGAAACCCAATTAAACATATGAAAATATACAAGCAACAACCTGTAAAATTTAACATAAATAAACAATGGTAAACTACAATTAACATAAAAATTGCTCACAGAGAGAGAGAGAGAGAGAGAGAGAGTTCTTACATGAGGTGCTGCAATTGCTTGAGAGAGTTCTTACATGTGGCTTTGTAGCTAGTCGGGATTGTGACCTACTTATTTGTGTGTTTAGATACGCAAGCTAAGTGTAGCTGCTTGGTTTCGTATCTGTTTGAGATTTTTATTTTATTTTATTTTGCTGTCATGATGTGCAGGACAATCCCAATTTCGAGGGTGAAACATGTAGGATATGCATGAATGCAATAATCGACAAGGGTGTTCTCAATTGCTGCCAGCATTGGTATGTGCTTTAGTGTGGCTTTGTGAAATTGAAACAGGTGGGCTGGGCAGTGGTTGTGTAACCTTAATTTTTTTTTTTTTGGGCAGTGGTTGGCTGCAATCTTAAAAGCCGAACATTTTGGGCTTCAAGGCCCAATCTAGAAGTATCCCGAAAATCCCGAAACACTTTCGGGAATCCCGAATTTCGGGAAATGCACATATTCGGTTCGGTTTCGGGATATAAAATCCCATCCCGAAATGTTTTGGGTTGGGATTCGGGAAAGGAGTTTCGGTTCGGGATCCCGACCCGAACCACCCCTAATTAAACCCTACCATCACTTCTTGTTTATCCTACGTTCATTCTGGCTAAAACTCTAATAGGTCTTGTAGAGAAAAACAAAAAAAAAAATTATTGATGGATGGTAATTTTGAAGTTTTGAATCCTCTAACTAAGGTATGACTCAATTTATGAATATTTTGTTTGTTTGATTTCAATTTTTTTAAAGTTTAGAATATGAGTGTTTGGGTTTCAATTTTTTTTATCAATCCCGAATGGTTTGTTAAACTTTCTGGAATTGGAAAATTCTAAGGAAAAACTTCTTACCAATGTTCTTAGATTATAAACTCTCTTGCTTGTTGATAAATATACGGGGATGAATTGTTTGATTTGTTGCTTATCCACATCAGTAGAAAGAAAAAAGGCAAATGTCTAGATTTGGTAGCAGAAAGAGAAAAAAAAAAGAGAAAAAAAAAAGTAGCCATGGAAATGTTAGTGGGGATAGGACGGTGGGGCAAGGACACCTCTTTTAAAAAAAAAATTCAATTACAGATGCTATTTTATAAAGGGAATGAGTGTAAAGATAACTTAACATTTTGATTGGGCTTGAGATGGTAGTTTAGATAATAAATTTGGGTTTAAAGAGAGATTAATTATTTAATAAAAAATAATATGGGTCAAGAGAGTAAGTTGGGTGTGGAAAGAGAAAATTTTCCATAGTTAATTTAATTTTTTTATTTTTGCCGATAAGCTTCGGCTTTAGCCTCCAAAGGTCCCGTAAAAAAACGGTGAAATGGGTCTGTTATTTAGGTTTGCAGCGGCAACTGAGCTTTGAAACTCTTCACACTTTGAGACTTTGCGGTGGCCGTCGCGGTTGAAACGAGGCTGAGGTAGGTCGTGGCGCACAAAGAACTCAACTTTCATATATCCCAACCTCCGATTCTCCCCCAAATGCCCATATCCACTAACAAATGTCTGTATTTTCCTCCATTTTTGCAGGTAGGAAGCAATTCTCTGTTGCAGCCATGGCGGCTTGGCAGAGGCATCTGCAATCAGCTATCCGTCAAATTGGAAAAAGGGTTGAATGTAGTTACAACCCTCTAGCCAATTTCTCTTCTTCTTCCTCTTCTCGTTTAGAGGGTCAGTAGCTCTTCGAAATCTCCAATTTTCTCACTTGGTGTTTTGGAAATTGTTGAATAGTCAGAATCTTAATGTTGCAGGTCTCTTGCCTTATTTCCAAACTCTTTGCAAACCATCTTCTCCAACCATTTCAAGGCCCCTTCATCAATATTTTCAGCAGTTGGTAATTCTCAAATTTATATATATCTATATATATATATATGTGTGTGTGTGTGTTTTCATCTCTATCACTGTTGTGTTTTCCTCTTCATTGTCAATATTTGTGCTGAGTTTTGTTTTGACAGGGAATTTCGAGTTCAAGGAACTTGAGAGCAGAGGAAACACCTCTTCCATCTCCATTGACTCCTGTTTTGGCATCAAATACTGCAACGAATGAGGAGCACAAGCAGAAATCACTCACTAAACCAGCTAAAGTTCAAGCTATCTTAAAGGGAATAAAGCAGGTATTGAATTGCACTCTTATTGTGTCGTTTTAAGGCTTTGTAATGGATTCTATGCTTTGTTCGGATTCAGATTTTTAAGCATCTCGGGCCATGAAGCACATTTTCTGAATTCTAATGTTCCTTTGCTATCCAATAGTCAAATTCAATATTAGGGTTTTGATCTGTGTGTTCTACCAAATTTACCTTAGATTGGACAACTAATGGCGGAGAGAGGGCCGGGGTTTGAACAATTCCTTTACAATAGTCATTTTGCTGATTTATGTGGGTGTGTGTGATGCATTTAGGGAAAGACAGTACTGAAAACAGTAGTCTTGCAAAGCTTATTTGTGACAAGAGGAGGCTTGCCTTTCAGTTGAAACGGACGTGTATTCCGGTTCCATTCATCTTGGATGCTAATTGTCCTAACAATTGGAATTGTATCTTGGATGAATGATCTCGGGTTGCATAAATGACTGCTCTATACTTCATGTTATTTCATATTCTCCCCCTTAGTATTGACGTACCTTTATTGATTTTAGCTCACTCATTTGTTACTCTCAGAGCCCTAAGAAGGTCAACTTGGTTGCTGCACTGGTGCGTGGTATGCGTGTCGAAGATGCATTGTTGCAGTTGCAAGTGACAGTAAAGCGAGCTTCAAAAACTGTGTACCAGGTGATACAGCCATTCAGCGTTTCGTTGAGCTATTTTAATTAGAACAGCTTCATGGTATATATATATATATGTTAGCTATGCTATGTAAAAACATCTGTGTTGAAGTCAGGTGAGATAAAATTAGCATTTAAGGCGTTTTGAGAAAAAAAATTAGCATTTAAGGCGATTTACTGTTTATTATTTTGATTAATGTGATTTGTAATGCCTTCATTATGCTCATTGCATACTCACATGAAAAAAAATAGGGGTGTGCTATCCACACACCCCTTTTTACTTCTCTCACACCCCTTATTAATTTATGTCCATTGATCTTTTTCAATTCATCCGATCCAACGGCCGAAAATTAAAAGGGTGTGAGAGAAGTAAAAAGAGGTGTGTGGATATCACATCCCAAAAAATATACTTCATAATGTCAACAAACTGCTATTTGCAGGTCATTCATTCAGCCCGAGCAAATGCAACTCATAATCATGGGTTAGACCCAGACCGTCTCCTCGTTGGTAAACACTGCAAACAAAGTTAGTTTTTGTTATCTTTCTTTTTTGTTTTTCAGTTTTTAACCTTCTTTGTTCTGCATTTTCTCCTTATTTGTAGCCGAGGCTTTTGTTGGAAAGGGATTCTTCAAAAAGAGACTGTCCTACCATGCCAAAGGCAAATGTGGAGTGAAAGTGAGACCAGAATGCCGCCTTACGGTCGTAGTGAGGGAGATTACCCCTGACGAGGAGGCAGAGATAGCCAAACTGAAGGTTAAGAATTTCATTAAGATGACTAAGCGCGAAAGAAAGCTTGTTCCTCACCAACTTATTGAGACAACTCCAATTTGGGGCCGCAAAGGCAGAAGTCGTGATCGTGAACGAAATGGTGAGGCTTCATGAGCAAAGGTTCCTTCCCTTGCTTTCACATTCTAAAAGAAAGTTTTGAGACTCCTCGCCCTGTCCTTGCATTTGCATCAAATTTTCGTGTTGAATTGCGAAAGACGGAGTGCCACAGTAGGAGCAAACCTTGTTTCGTTTCTGGTAGTGGCTGCTCGCAGTTATAAATTTTTTCGCCATTATAGATTTTAAACGCTTAATATGTCGAATATCATTGCAGTCATTTCTTAGTCGGCTTTTGTTGAGAGAATAAAATTTTGAAGTTTAGAAGGAAATGCAGGATTCTCGTCTTACAGTGCTTTTTTATTTTGTTTTCCTCGTAGTAACGCTTGTATTTATTCACATTGATACCACACACACAGTAAGCATATCGAAATACTCCAATGTGGAACGGCAAATCCTGGAGGATTTTAGCGTGCACACGAAAATATATCGTTTTAGATGCTGCTTACCAGTTGGCTAATTACATTCTATCAAACTAATCCGTACCTGTAAGCTGCCGGCTTATCGATAAAGAATTCTTCCCTGCTCTTCCCGGAGGGGAACAATTTCTCCCCGTCGATCATCTTCATGAAAGAAGCTGCACAGCGGTTGCTTGTTTAATAAAACCCGACACTAGAATTAAACTGTGGTCCAAGCTAGGCGCTCGATGGACGAAAACTGAGTCAAACACCATGCAATGCTCTGCAGATCCAAACCCAAAACTGCAGAACTGGGTTCAGAAACACAGAACCTCCCTACAAGAAGACTCATTCACTTGTGAGAGTTTTGTTATCGACAAACCCTGGACATGGTTATGGAGAGCGTCACTCTCGACATAGCAACTGAACTACCAACAAATCTTGCTAACTGATCTAACTATTCCACTCATGACCAGCCCTCTCTGCAGCTGACCTATCTCTTGTTTGCTGCATAAGTTCGGGGACTGACCCGTTGCAATCTTGATGAAGATCAAACAAAAGTTCACAGGTATTAAGTACAAAACCAAAGCAACCAAGATCAAACAATCAGAGTAGTCGAAACGTGCACAATCACAAGATAAAACTGCAATGCCATTAATTAGTGATAGCACTGGTTCACGATATAGAACAAGGATCCGCGCCAAATTTTCAAACTGAGAAAACCACACACTAAAAACCTGTGTCAGGAAGTCACAGGGGACATAGATTGCCTATGTATGAGTAACTTGGTAAAATATTACTTTGGCACATCAATACTTCTGTATCTAAAAATCTCCACACCCAAGTAGTCAAGAGGACCATGAACAGAGACATGCGGCTTTGCAACTTTCACAGAGACAGCAGATATCTGGGGATAATTTTTCAAAGTGGTAGATGCAATTTGTTGAGCCACGGACTCCAGAAGATTATGAGGAGGCCCTTCTACAACTTCCTTTACGATGCTGAGGTGTACAATTTCAATAAATCACAAGTGATGGTATTAGTTTGACAAAATATTTAGATATAAGACGATAATCATGTAGTTTAAATTTTTTTCCTTTTGTGCACACAAATGCCTAGCTTTTGAGTCTCCATTTTTAATTATCTTTCAATCATTATTAGTAATTATATCGCACTCATACGACAAAAGAAACAGAACAAAAAACAGACAGATCTCAGGGTAGACTGATATTGAAGATTAACTTTTCAAGGCCATTGCAAAACTGAAGTGAACATTTGACCGGTAGTCTTCACATGCTAGAATTGCAGCACTTAACTAGGACGTTATATGTCAGTATTCGAGGTAATGCAAAATGAAAAGGTGGTATTATGTTATTACTAACCGATAGATTTCAGTGTAACTAACGGTATCTGACAAGTGATCAGATTTACCAGCCTCCCGGAGATCCATCCAAGCATCAACGTCTATCACAAACTTCTGACCCAACTTCCTTTCCTCTGGCTTCACCCCATGGAAACCATGGAACTTCAAACCCCTCAATATGAGCTTATCTCCCCCTCTTACTGCAGCGTCTTCCTGTATTGTTCCTAATGAAAATCAACCATAATTAGCCATTAATGGCTGCCCAATAACACCAACCAATAAAGGAAAGACGCACAAAAAACGTTAATGTTCACAGTTCACCTGGAACATACAAAAGGCCTAATAAAATTATTACTGAAAAGATAACAAGAATCTATACAAATTGAAATTGACTGTCATTAGTTCATTGTTTTTATTCGAACAGTATGTTAATTAATCTAATCTATACTACGGGGAATGGATTCGAACTTGGGTGCAGAGGGGGATGCAAATTGACTGTCATTAGGAAAAACGACAACTTTCCTTGTACACTATCCCTCAACTCCTAATATAAGTTTCTATGGTAGTTAGAAGAAACTTTTCGTGTTCATTTACACTTTATGATGACCTCGATTGAATTGGATTGGATAACTAAGTAGCTTGAATGAATGTTGAACAAAGAAATGTATGCCAACTTTGAAAATTTTGTACGAGTTGAATATCGAAGATGATATTAGTCATGAAGGGAACTTATCCTTTTAATCCCTACAATAGTAGGACGCGGAGGGATAAGTTACCTTCATGACTAGTTCATCTTCCACCTTTCAACCTGTGCAAAATTTGGAAGCGGCCATCCAATTCTTCATTCAACATACAAACAATCTAGTGAGTTATCCAATCCAATCTAATCCTCGGCACCAAACGAGGCCTATGCATTGGTGATGGGGTTGGGGTATCCAAAAATTCCTATGGCCAACCAAGAAACATCTTTTTTTTTTTTTTTTTTTTTTTTTTTTTTTTTTTTTTTTTTTTGTATATCCAGGAGGAACCCAGTAATGCTAACATGCTCATAACCACAAATGTTCAAGAACCCATTACCCATATCTCAAAATTTAGACCTTTTTCCATATCAAAATTACAAACAAACAAACAAACAAAAAAAAAAAAAAAGATTTTATTCAACTTTTTCAGAGAAGTAAGGAAAAGTAAGCAGAGTAGAGAGAGAGAGAGAAGATGAGTTTACCAGAAGTGGGCGCAGCCATTAAAGCTCTGTATTCGGCAGATTTTGCTGAATGTTTCTTCAAGGGTGGTGCGTTGCGGGAGAATCTGCGTTTGGTGAGATATGCGTATGCGAGTAGAACCCAGAGTCTCAGAAAATCTGGAACACTATACAAATCACAGATGGATACTGGATAGCGCGTGCTATACCTACACTTATGTTAGCTACACCGTAATTATGGTCTATAACTCACCATTTTAATGGACTATATAATAATAATAATATTAACCCTCCAAGTCCATTTGATAGTATGATCTTCTAATTATATACATTCACATGATAGGGACTCCAACAAGATAGGGACCAAATAGTTGCTAGTTGAAATGATGTTGCCAAAAGACGAATTTGAATCAAATTATTGGTAGTCCATTGTGAGGCTAAGCTCATTCCCTCTCCCTTTGCGTAAATAATATTGTTTGTTAAAACAATATATATTAATAAATAAATACGCGTGTTATAACAAAAGTAAATTAGTAACAATCGCATGACAATTCGTAACACATGCAAATCTGATCACATAATCGCTCCTAACTATTTAATTTCATGACCACGACCAAAAAACTGTCATCCTTGTTCAAGATGTTAATTTAAATTCAAATGAACTAGATGCAAGCCTGCAAGTAAATTGGAGAGAATTACCAATTCTAAAATGTGCAATAAATAACCAAAAGGTGAGATGACAAACAAAATGTTGCACCCACAGAGAATCCAACTCTTTGAACAATTGATGCTATTTCAGTACTTTTATGGGTCGAGTATATATATACAAGGTGAACCCAAAATCAAAGAGGTGATGCTATTATACGCCTCTTCCACCGGCGCCATTAAAAGCTGTACAACATGAATCATATGCTCCATTTTTCTGTAAATATCCCTCCTCCGATATCTACGCCCGTCGCCCCTCCTCCCGCAACCTGCTTCCCAATTGTTACTTAGCTATACAACTGCCTAGGTGTCTATACATCTGGCACTCTTCGGTAGAAAAGAACATATGCAGCTGATGTCTTGATTGTCTCTTCCCCAACATGACAAACCCTGTCATCATCAAACTCATACCATGAACCATTACCGAGCTGCACATGAACAAAATAGTTTATTAAAACCGTGTCATTCGAAAGGTCTGTGTACAAAAGAAACGCAAATTTGCTTGCAGAAGCCCTGTATAAATCAGGTCTGAAAACTTAACGACTCCTAACCAAGGTGAGTCTGTGACTAACAGAAGCTGAAAAGTTACAATTAACTCTTATGACTTCTGTTTTTTTCATTTACACATATTTGTAGCACACACATGCCTAATTATAAATATACCTTAAGAAAGCCTTAAACTGAGAAAACCCTGGAGATAGTTGCATATAATGAACAAAATAAAAAAAAAGGAGCTTCTACGGGGCAGTCCAACTTTCGCCAAGTAAAATGTTTCAACTGAGATACTTTGACAAGAACACAAGGAATTTCCAACAATAAAAGAAAAAACACTTACTTGAGCAAATGCAGTATAGTGACCACCGCCCATGCCACCATAGTGATTACTAATCGCATACAACATGTATCGGCTGGATAACTGGCTATTTTGGTGGGCAATGTAGCGTGAAAAATCCAGATCACGAATTGGAAAATCAACAAATGTTTCTAGCTTGTTCTTAAAATAATGGCTGTATGAGAATCTTTTCAGATGAATAACCAAAATCTCAGGCAATCTCCAAAGATCTAACTTTTTGCTAGCTTGTTGAGGCTTCTTGCAGGTAGGGCAGTACCTGTAAATAACAGATCATTGCAAAAGCTATAATTAATATAGGCAACAGGAAAATGACTTGACTGCATTATTTAATAGATTGTCAAAAAAAACTGAAAAGTCGAACTGCGTAGATAACGTAAGTGATTAACAAAATAAATTGCATTCTCTCACATAGACTCACTAGCCAGATTATGCCAAGAAACAACAGCCAACAAGATGCATAACATTTTTGTTCTCCTAATTTCAAATAAAAGGCAGATACTAACCACATATCTTCTGGCCCTAGAGGTTCTTCCTTCATAAAGGCTTCAAGGCATTTGTACAGAGAAACAGATTCTTGAGGCCTCCTCACAGAAAATTGGGGCTTGAAAATTTCCGGCAAATTGCTTAGAAGGCATGTATCGTACTTTTTAGTCATTTTATCAGACCATAAAACAAGTACACTCAACCTCTTAGGCAACTTTGAGACCACTATTGGCTCATTCATGTCTATCAAGGTGTCTCTTATAGCTCCCTTTGTATCTGTGAAGTAAAACTGGAAGTCATTATCCAAATGTGCTTCATCCCCTGATTCCCTGTCCGCGTAAGCATCATTATCCATAATCGTAGAAGTAGTAGCGTCCTCCTTGTTAGAATCTTCAGTAGCATAATTTCCAATATCATCATCATCAAAAATATCTAATGCATCTCCAGTAGGCATCAAGTATGGGTTTAGTACTTTCAGGAACTTGTTACGAATATCAGATCCATTGCAAACATCAGGCAACCTTGCTATGAGGGGTACGCCAAACGCCGGTGGGACTAATCCCATCTCTCCATTATTATAGCCCCTGATCCCAGACAAAAACATGTATTTAGGCTTTTTAACGGAAAAAGAAGCAATGCCAATAATAACAATTCTTCAGCGGCGGAAACATAAAAGTGTAAATTGTTGATCTTTTTAAAAGATCTAGTGTTCATAGATTCAAATTCGGAACTGACATATCCAACTTTAGTACAACAGAGTTCATTAAAAAATATCACTAGCTATAGAAAGAGACAAAAAATGCCTATAGCTGTACAGCATGAAGACCAGTAACACCCCATAAGACAAATTCTTCTATGCCATGAATTCAAACTTAAATGAATATAAAACAGCTATCAAATCACCACATCAATTACTTGCTCTTTTTTCCCAATACGTCAACTAATTGCATCACATGAAAGATAACATACACTAGCAAAAAATATTTTATGGGGAAATATCACACAGTATGTTTTCGATGCAATTTCTAGTGAACTTTAAGATCCAACGGCCATACTTGCAAGTTAGGATAAAGTGTCCTTTCATATACAAATTTGTATCAGATAAACAATGTACCTTCATTACACCTGTAAACAAGATTATTCTATCAAACATTTTATAAAAAAGCCACAAAGTTATTTTACAATCACATAAAACCCTTCAGGTTGCTTATTGAGTTCACTAAGCATGTTTGACATACAAATACAGCAGAAAAATCATCAGCAGTATCACTTTCAGTTTTTTTATAAAGTAATTTGAGTAAAGCAATTTGATAAAGCAGTAGTGATATATTTAAGAGACAAAACTTACACGTCCATATGCTGATGAATAAACGTAACCACAAGGGACGACTCACAATCCTTTGGTAACCGATAAGCAACCAACAGGTCACCATCTCTGATCAAGGCTAATGAATCAAATGGATCTTCCAGTAGACGAAAAATACAACTCTTGTATATCTACAAAGTTACAAACAAAGGTCAAGTTGAAAGGTAAAATACAACTCTTGTATATCTACAAAATTACAAACAAAGGTCAAGTAGTTAACCTTTCGCTGATGATTCTTGACAAGGTTACAAATAGTTACAAAAACAATCATGGGCATAACTTTACTGGAGAGAATGCAAAAGGCATAAAGAGGCCCCCTAATAGTCAAAATGCCAATAAATGGTGCTAGAGGATCAAGAGTCTGCAGAACAACACAACTGGCCCATGATCATAGCTAGTATAAATGTCATCCATCCATATGGAAAACCCAGTCCCCACACCAATGACATGCAACAAAGTTTTAATACCCCAAAATTTAGCTCTAGAAATATACCTCAGCTACCATCAGCGTTTCATCATCTCTTAAGCAACATGCAGTGCTTAAGGCATTAGTAAGATCCATCAACCTCCCACCCTGGGGCACTGTCACCGTACATGTAGATGGCATTGCAGTCCCATCTGTACTTAGGACCGTCAAAGTCATAGTCCGCATTGATGTTGAAGGTAACGGTAGCGAAAGGTACATAAATGGGTCAAACATAACAGACACCTTGTTGCAAACAGGGCATACCAATTTTGACCGGTACTGACCCTACAGTTGGAAAGCGAACAGATATTGCAATATAGTGAAAATAATTTAATGAAGTTGATCCCAACAAACTTATTTTAAGAAGATATAGGCAAAACTAAAATCACCAAATTACAAATGCATTTAAACCAGAATACTTACTTGGCACACATCGACAATGATTGAGTCATTCCGAGCAAGGTGATTTTGCCAATATTCTTCTGCTACTTCATCATCTGGACGACCCTCCACATCCTTAGCTTCAATGTAAGGTTTGCATTTTACACGATTTAGATCTTCGTGGAGACCATCCAACAAAAAAGCAAGAAGTTCCTATAAGAGGCACTACAACCAATTACAATTTATAAACCTATTTCCTGCACAACATGATTAAACATTCCCACCAAGTAAAAAAGGAGAATAAACATAAAAAGAACTAACCTGGGAATCATGCTGATTATAGCCACTGAATTGGGGAGCAAAATTAGCAAGTTTTAACTTGAACATCGTTGGAGCCACTGACCTTGCACCTGGAGCCCATAACCTCCTCAACAACTCTCCAAATGCTAAAGCAAGCTCTCCCTGGAAAATAAGTATAGCAAAAGGGAGAGGCAATAATCAAAGTAAGTGAAAGATGCCAGAGAAAGGCAGGCATCTAAAATGAAAACTAAGGGAATAATCCAATTACATACTTTCAATCCTAGTGGATTTGCGTAATTTATGTCCTTCCGGTAATCTCCTAGAAAGTAATCAACCAGCTTTGGAGTATGCACCAAGCATTGGATGGCACTGTTCATAAAACAAGTATTCCCAAGATTCTCTAGTCCAGTAAGGCCTAAGGAACCAACTCCTCTATAGATTATACCACTTTGCAAGGAGTTGGTTGAAGTTAAATAAGGATTCACATAGTCAGTGCTTCCATTCATCTTAATAGAGCCACCATAAGTAGAACCATCCAAACTTGACTCTTTATCAGCCACTTCATCACTCCTCCAATCTGAACCCTTCATATAGTATGAAAATCCATGGAGTCGCAATTCAAGGAGAATCTGAAAAGACAATATGAAAAGAAAGGCCAGATGACTAAACTGTAGAAATTAATCTGCATGAAAGATTATATAAAGAGCAACACTGAGCATTGAAAATTAAGTTTACTAGATATTTGTACTATAAAATTTGAATACTTGAGAAGAATGCATGATGTAATCTATTTAAAAAATAATAAATAAATAAATAAAAAACAGGACTTGATGTAATCCACTCCACGCTAACAAAGAATCAATGCAGACAAATGGCATCATTATCACCCCTTCCCCCTCCTCACCAAAAATGGGCAATGGCAGCCACATCAGTGCTTTTTAAAAGAATTTTTAAACTTCAAACATAGAAATAGCTTGGGGAGAAATGGAAAGAAATGGAATTTTTTAAACCTTGGACGTGTTGACGTTTGTCTTGGTGCAAATACAAGTGCCCAAAAATAAGTTATGCTATTGAGAAACTGACCCTTGTTTCCAAACCAAAAAAGACCAATCAGATCGTCACCCAAAAAATACTAAAAAGGGAGAGCAAAATCTATATATCAATAAATGTTGCAAACATTTAATCACTCACCTCTTTGTTCAGTTGTCCAGGAATATCGCTTGGCAAATTAACTCTGTCGTTCATGAAAAATTGGGTTGTCTGCCCAGAGAAGTCCCAAATATGCAACTGGCCAATCAATTCTTGAATGAGTAAATATCACCACTTAATTATCAGACCAATTTTAAATGACTAGTTGTCACTTGGTAACTCACCGGAACATACTCTGAACTGAAAACATTACAGGCCCTCTTGTAGGAAACTATTGCATTATCCTGAAAGTAGTAGTCAATAGTCAAATACCAAAGGTAATCAATCCAAACCTAAAGAATTTAAATGAGTATTGATAAACTGAATAGTAAATGAACAATAAATAAATAAATTATAATGTAATTGTAGTCTATATGTCAGCATAGGAACACTATTAAGCAAGCTCACACATAAATATACAATGAGTTTCAAGACCTATGGATGATATACATATTGTCACTATAAACTTGTAATTACAACTTATAAGCTAGAGAAAAATAGTATCACGTTTTGCAATACAGACCTCAGGCTGACAGTGCTATCCACTTGTGTGTGCTACTATCGAGCACAAGAATGTATCAAAGTACAAAAGTAAGAATCATATGCATGTCACAAGCATACAAGAGGTTAAAGAAAATGCAAGTGACACAACCCACATTTCAGTAGAATCCCAAGAAATTTTACCGTAAAAGGTAAATCTTCCACTTAATGTCAACTACTAGAAGCAATATAATCCATAAACAGTATACTTTTTATGTTCTCATTCTTTATGCATTTCTTAACCTGACTCCTAGCTCAAATAACCTTCCTTCATATGACGCATGCCACAAGAACAAATAAATACTCAGAAAAATTTCCTTGAAACATAGCAGAACAGTACCAATACAATATCCGATAAACTGATGAGAAATAGTTCATTGCTTATTGGGACTACGCTCCTTGGCTAAACACACACTCCCCTACTTGATCTCGCTCTTTCACTCGTCTTCTTAGCATCTTGTTCAATAACCATATCATTCCATATTTTCACAGAACTCCGGTCCACAACACAGAATTAGTCAATTTTTACGTCAATTTAATTAGGAAGAATGCATGCATGATTTAACAACTTTCCAAACCTACAATGTTTTGAACCCGCAAATACGTATCACAAAGAAAAGAAAAATGATAACAACAAAAATCAATTTCCACACTTTAGATTATGCTAATTATAATGTAGAGCATGATTCTCAAACAATTTCCTTCCCAAAGAACAAGAAGCATCTAACTTCCATAACAAAGTTTTCAAAATTCATCATCTACAGGACTATAACAAGAGGGAAGGGGATAAAAGAAAATAAGCTTCAACTACAAAACTAATGTCACTAACCTTTTGGGCGATCTTTACGAACAATGAATTTGTTTCCCAGGAAACAAATAGCCTAATTTGTAGAGAATAAATATCGTTTAAGTTTTCTGCACCAAAAAAGCTCACGTTATCCTTCGCTGCTGCGTTGAAATCATTATGCCTACAAGAAGAGTGGACAAATCAACGCCAATACTATAGGCAATCCACTGCTTAGAAAAGAATAGAAAGATAGTGGCAGACAAATGGCAGCCAGAAGGTTGTGGATAAGAAAGCACCGGTCGCATAAATCGCTGTTAAAGCATGTAGAGATAAAAGTAAATATCTATTAAAATACTTTAGGAGGAGGCGGAGAAGAAAGAAAGAAATCCCTGAAAACATATTAAAAGCATTTTTCTATTTCCTCCCGCAATCCCAGACAGCACAGTACCAAAACAATGAAATCAACACCGTTTACACTTTACCAACTTTTTCTTTAATGAGAAATAAAACTGTTCCTCGCATAGAAAAAATGTACAAAAATAGTGAACAAGGACTACACTTCTGAGAAAACATATCGGCAGCTGCTTTCAAGTGTGATAAATAACAGAACAAGATAGTGAACAAGGCTTGTTTGCCTGACCATTTGACTAGTATGATTGGAGGGGATTTGCCTAGTCCCTTGAATACTAACCTCAAAGCTATATACTCCATGAAAGAGCCTATAACCAAACCCTATCCACATTCTCAGAGCATCTCTAGTCAATGGTGTATATGGAGATGTATAACATATATACATCCCTAGCAGGTAGTGAAGCTCACCAATGGTTAATTTTAAGGGAATGTAAAACACCCATCTTGACCGGTAGATGCAAGTACTTATATAAATTGGCATTTTTTTTATACATCTATAGAGAAATGAAAGCAAAAGTTCTATGAGTTCAAAAAGAGGAGAGGGCCAAATTTACTACATCTCCCATTGGAGCAAGAACCACATTGACATCTCCAGGAAATGTAAATGGGGTTTTTACACTTCAAATTTGCATCTCTCCATTGGTGATGCCTTAATAAACCCTCTTTTTCCTTTCCGCCATATAAACCCAGAAAACTGCCGTCATCTTCCCGGAGATGTGCTATTAATATCATCCAAGCTCAATCATTTATGAAACGGGCAATCAAAGATTTGTGTACACCACCGTAACAATTGAACTAAGGTGTATTTAGCAGTTCCTAAAAAGATTATCCAGCATAGTAATAGTTAACACCTTACACCAAGAGAGAAATGACACACTATCCTTCCTTTTAAACCCAATTAAAGCCTCCATTAAGACCTGCCCTAATTACATTTCGAGGGCTTTGGGAACCCCGAAACTAGCCTACTCCTGCCCTAATCAATACAGCTTAAAAATACCATAATTCAGAGCATTTCAATGAGAAATCAGAACCGCAAAGTTATCCTCACCGTATGAGAGCGCGACACCACGTTGATTCAGGGACCAAGGCGTATTCGCGCCCCGAAAACCCTTCTTCAACGACGTCGTTCTTCTTCAAATTCAATACAATTTCAGCGCCAGCGTCATCGTCGTCCGTCGTAGCAGTGTAAAGGACCCCTCCATTGCGATCCTCCTCCGTCCGAGCCTCCTTCCACCACCTGAAACCGAACCAAAACGACACCAAAACCCAATTGGAAAAATCCCCAAAAGACAGAATTTCAGCGGGAGTAGTCGTTCCAAAGCGCACCTGTAAGGAACGAGGTAGACCTTATCAACGGCATTGCCCAAAACGTCTTCATTGTCGCCGTTGTCGTCGTAGTCGTCGTGGAGGCGGGGGCGCTGGGAGCGGAAATGGGGGCGGAAATCGAGGTCCCAGAAGGAGTCGTCGCCGAAGGAATCGGCCATAGCGTCGCGGTCGTGGTCGGAAAAGGGGAGGGAGAAGAGGGCTAGGGTTTTGGCGGCGAGGGCGCGTGCGAGGGACTTGCAGAGGTGGAGCGTGGAGGAGAGAGAGAGGTGGGGAGGAGGACAGAGAAAGCGGAGGGTCGGCTTGTAGGGGAAGAGAGAGGGTCGGAGCTTCTCGGAGATTCGTCGGGTCATAATAGGGAGTGAGTCAGAGACTCCTTTTCTCCTATTTACTCTTCGCCACACGAAACTAATTATATATTAAATAAAAATATTGTTTTTTTTTTACAAATAAAATAAAAAATAAAAATATTGTCATAATTCTATTAATTGGTGGATGACCTCATTATTTTATGGCCTTTTAGCCAAAATAGTTCATGAAATTTGCATAACATATCACTTTGGTCTCTGAGATTGTCCACCATCCATTATTTTGATCATTCCGTTAAAAACTCTGTTAAATGTCCCGGAGCTCTTCGTCGGAAGCTTGGGCAATTTTCAAAACTTCGTAACTCAATCGTTTCTTAACCAAATTTGACCCATAATATATCAAAATGAAAATAAGAAAGTGTAGAACAAGATTATACCTATTTGGAAGCCCAATGATTGCTGAACATGGCCAAAAAATAGCTAAAAGGTGGCTGGTCCGCGGGAAAACTGGAAAACTCGCTGCAAACTTGGTAAACTTTAAACGTTCGTAACTTCTTCAATACTCAACGAAATCGAGTGATTCAAAAACGAAAATCATACTTCTCGACGAGACGAAGATAATGGTACCTTTTTCAATGGATAAATCGCTGTGGTTTGGCCAAAAAAATGGCTCGAAAGTGGATATCTTGGTCTCAAGTTAGCCATTTTAGAGCCGTTTTCCGACCAAACCACGGCGAATTAGCCATTGAGAAAGATACCATTCTCTTTGTCTCATTGAGAAGTATGAAGTATGATTTTCATTTTTTAATCACTCGATTTCGTTGAGTATTGAAGAAGTTATGAATGTTTAAAGTTTACCTAGTTTTCGGCGAGTTTTCTAGTTTTCCCGCGGACCAGTCACCTTTCAGGCTATTTTCCAGCCATCTCCGGCAACCATGGAGCTTCCAAATAGGTATAATCTTGTTCTAAACTTTCCTATTTTCATTTTGGATATATTGTGGGTCAAATTTGGTTAAGAAACTATTGAGTTACGAAGTTTTGAAAATTGCTCAAACTTCCGGCCAAAAGCTCCGGGACAGCTAATGGAGTTTTTAACAGAATGACCAAAATAATGGACAGTGGACAATCTCATAGACCATTTCTATTGATTTTCAATCTCAATGACCAAAGTAATGTATTATGCAAATCTCAAAGACCATTTTGGCTAAAAAACCTTATTTTATTGTCTTTCTACTCTCTCCATGATCACATAAGCAATACTTGGCTCCACTCCTACTTTCACCTAATCAGATGTGGATACGTGTTCAATTTGTATTTACAATTTCAATTATTTGGATATGTATCCAAATCTAATTGGATAAAAGCAGGAATATTTAAAACTAGATGAGACCACTTAGTATTACGGTTTAGTCGTATTCCTCCTCATTTATAAGTGAGAGATCTTAGGTTCAATTCTTGCCAAAGAAGAATTCGATAACAGTCCATTGTGAGACTTAACTCACTCCCCCACTCATCGTTTGTTCAAAAAATAAAAAAATAATTTAAAAAAAAATATATATATATACATATATATACATATCTATATTACATATATATATACATATCTATATTACATATATATACATATATATATGTGTAAGCAGCGGGATTCCCGGCCTCAATCATCTCTCTTCTCTCTACAAAAGAAGAATTCATTTTCAGAAGAAGGGGACTTTAGTCGAAAATAGCTGAGACTTCTGCGAATTCTCTGAATAATAAAAGCCATTATTCAACTCCATCTCATATTCAGTTAAAATCATCAAACACTTGTATTTTTATTTTATCAAGGATGCCTGCGAGCTCCATCACCATTTTCATCATCATCTGTAATTGCCAGTAGGCAAAATTGTAAGTCTACATTTCAAAGTTTAATAAACTTATTTTCAAAATATACATGCATCATTAATTTTAATTCATTATTTTCATTATGAAGTATATTTTCATAACCACTTATTTGAATGGCATAAAATTCTTACTTACAGTCAATTTGATTTTGATATTGAATACATCAAAGGCAGCCACAATTGCATTCCAGATTTTTTAACAAGAGAATTTCTGCAGGGGAAGAATGTCAAGAAACAGCAGTAGCCAGAGAAGGCTTCCAGCCACTCTTCCTCATCGGCCTTAGCCATCACCAACAGATTTACTCCATTAGGATCCATTGTAGGACATATCCGACCAAATTACCAAAAGGCTTTAGCCAACCCATATGATCCATATTCATCAATGCCATCACCTTCAACACCCAAAACACCTAGCTTTGCTAAAACATCCCCCTATGTAAAGAAAAATCGAATGGAATACCTCTTCAGCATCCCAAACCACATTGACAAAAAACAAACCCCAGAAAAACTAGCCAAAACAATCTTACCTCCGAATTTCCATCATATACCAACTGAATCTTTCAAAACCCTCAAATAGTACCAAGCAATTCTCAGTGAGTCCGAAAGCATTGCCATCAAACCCATTTACAGTAACACCCATGAAAACAAAATACTCTACCATTCCCTCCATATTGGAAGATTCCTTACCGAACAAGAATGGGGACTCCCCCTCTATCACACTAAATCACTTCACACCCAAAATGTTCTCATTCCCAACAACCATTATAATTATTTTGATTATATTCAAGCATGGACCAATATATTTTTACACCAAGCATCTGATTTTAGTCAATCTCGGTTCATCACATTTGACAAAAGTTTCAGATTAAACTTTTCAGCATGGTTTCCCAATTGGTGGTTAGTTCACGGCCCAACAACCAACTTACTACCCGAAAATCTCATGCAGATTTTATCATCTGGTTTCTAGAAAAGGTTTGATCGAAGCCGGTTCGACGACAGGATCACTCTTCTACCGTTGTTCATGGCAAAATACAAGGTCCCTTGGATCATGAAATGGAACTACGAAGTTGAAACATGACAAGTTTACCGTTCCCGGTGGGTTAAATGGTGGGACAAATTTGACTACCAAAAAATTATCAGTTTAGTCTCATCAGAATTCCCTATTGTTCCTGTTCCAATGGTATCTCCAGCAACAACTACAAAGGCCTTGCCAGAAATTCCAGAAAATACACAATCATTATCAGACATTAGTCCTTCATCCTCCCTCAAAGGAAAAGCTAAATCATCCAAGTCCTCCAAAACAACATGTTCGAAGAAAAAAAAAGAAATCCTCTCAGCTTAAGGAGTTAGCAGACAAGCTCATGGCAGAAGCAGCTTTGCTGCACAATGAAGAAGAATACACAAATTCAGACTCATCAGATGCTTCGTCTCAACCCATCAAGTGGGCAAATTACCCACCGGATTCCCAATACCCATTTGAAATTTGAAATTTTGAAAATGTAATAATTTGTAATCATTTCAGGGTTTTACCCATGTAAATCGCACAGTAGAAGCCATGTGATTTTTCACAAAAAAAGCAGCATCAACAGTAGCAGCAATCATTCAGACATAACATTATTCATGAATTAAAAAAAATCACTTTTTACTATTCATCCATTATTCCAGACAGCAGCAGCGTGATTCAACAGTGAAAACATCATCATTTGTCAGTCTTTACAACCTTTGGCACATGCAAGCGACAGATAGCAGCGGGATTCCCGGCCTCAATCATCTCTCTTCTCTCTACAAAAGAAGAATTCATTTTCAGAAGAAATGGACTTTAGTAAAAAATAGCTGAGACTTCTACGAATTCTCTGAAGAACAGAAGCCATTATTCAGTTTCATCTCATATTCAGTTAAAATCATCAAACACTTGTATTTTTATTTTATCAAGGATGCCTGCGAGCTTCATCACCATTTTTATCATCATCTGTAATTGTCAGTAGGTAAAATTGTAAGTCTACATTTCAAAGTTTAATAAACTTGTTTTCAAAATATACCTGCATCATTAATTTTAATTCATTATTTTCATTATGAAGTATATTTTCATAACCACTGATTTTGAATCGCATAAAATTCATACTCACAGTCAATTCATTGAGTATCTCAAATTCAAGGTAAATACCGATCGATCATTCATCATCTTCTTCCTTACTATTTATAACATTTGGTATGATATCTGCACTCCCAATGAACATAATGACTGTAGTCTTGATTGTTGTCCTCATAATTTCTACCATCAGTAGATATATGCTCCGCACTCATTTGGTATCAGAGCCAAGTGAGTGGTAATTGCATTAGAATCTTCATAATATGCAATTCCAGTTCATACTCAAGCTTTCAATTTACAGTCTATCTTACCTGTCGGTCCTCACAGTTGTTTGTTTAAATTCCCCAACCAAACAGTAAGGCGTGTTCTAAACAATAAGTCCCAGGAGAGGCATGAGCGGATCGCATAAGCGGGGAATGAGTTTAGCTAACACACGAGGAAGGTGAATCAGTATAAATTTTGTGTATTTTGCTTGTTTGTTTTGTGAGCTTCATGAGTAGATTATTTAGATCTAATTCAATGGCCAGCACTAGCTCTAGGTCTAGTTTAGGCGCGATTCCAGATATTGTCAATGAAGAACAAAAACTTGATTTTCAAACCGATGAAAGTGTTGACTTTGGAGATTGGAATATCCCCAAGGTTTCAAGTAAAAATATTTACAAAAGAAATGGTCAGTAGCCTCATTTAGAAGTGAACACCATGTTAAAACTGTTGAAAAAGCTTATGCTATTAGTAAAGAACATGAAACTTGTCAATTATTTTTACCTGAACAAATCAAATCCCATAGGAAAGATAGTCATAATTATATTCATATATGCTTAGTTCAAATAGTCGTAAAACCATTAACACGTAGAGGCCTTAACACCTCTATTTTGTTATGTCTTCGAGATGCTAGATTCACTAACTTTAGTGATAGTATCCTTGGAATGATTGAGTCAAGTCTCTACAATGGACCTATCCATTTTGATTGCTTCCCATACCTTACCATAAGTCTTTCAGATCCTCATATGCTAAAAACACTCACATTAAACATCAAAACTTCAGGATACCAAGTCCTTGAAGGAACACAGCCATTGGCTTTAATCTATAGAGTCTACTACAAAGTCACTGGCACAAATATGAATTTCCAGGCTTTAACCAAAAGTCCTAGAGATCATACACTCTTAATTCAAACCAACCAAGAAAATGCAAACATTAAAGTTCCTAGAACCATTAGGTGGTTAGATATCAGTCTACCTTCATATTGGTGTTTGATTAATGAAAGTCGGCCAGTAGCCATCCAAAACAGTTTAGTCAACCTAGACAACATAGAACAATATTTTGATGAGACTGTCAAAATCAACTTTAATCGTCCGGCCAGAAGATCTTGTGAGTCAGTCCACTCACATAAATCTTTTGCTCCTAGTAGAAATTCTTTTTCTGGATCCATACCAACCGATAGGATGGGTCAAGATCAAGAATTAATCAATTCATTAGCCAATAGGAAATTAAAAGCGGTAGACACTAGTTCATCCATAACTCAACAAGAATTAATCAATGATTTGATTAATATCAAACTAAAATTAGTAGAAACAACCTCTCAGGTTACACATCCGAGAACAGACTTCTCCTACTGAATCTGATTTTGATGCACGTCAGGTTCACCATCAACTTTTAGTTTTAAACAAATCATTCAAACCAAATAGAAAACGACTCAATGTTGATATTGAAGCTGAAGAAAACATTCCAAGAAGGAATATTTTCAGGAATAAATATACTCAAGAATAAAAATTAGAAATTTATAAAAAAAAATGGAAAAACTTTATGGAAACATACAGATTTGAAGTACTTTTCTTCGATTATGTTGAAAAGTACTATGAGTCTGAAAACAAATTAAGAGTAATAACTAAAGAAAATTGGCTTAAAGAAGACAACACTATTGTCTCCTCTAGTCATCCTCCACAAGAAACAATTCTTATTACCGCTGCCAATACGCAAATTCCAGCCACTCCGTTCAAACTTCCTAAGGAAGATTTAAGAGTTAAACCAGTCATTGAACAAAATAATTTCACCAATCAAAGTCTCCATACCATTGGTAAACAACTTGATAAAATTGAAACTAAAATTGACAAACTCTCTCAGCCAAAGTCGTTAATTAGGGAAAAACCCTGGTTAACTTTCCAGAGTCTTCTTCAACGGCAATAGCCTTAAAAACCATTTCCACAAGTCAAAAAATTGACCAAATGTTATTAGAATTAAAAAAAGAAAAAACAATTCATGTAATAAATCATCCTGAAGAATCCCAATCGGAAGTATCTCTTACATCATCTGAATCAGAAGCTGATTCAGATTCCATTAGAAAAGTTGAATAAGCTTTTCAAAATCTTGAACTCAAAAGGATTACCCACAACCGTGTTAATCCAACATCTCTTACAAAGAATCGGTATCCCAAACCTACTCCTCCTGATATTCAGTTTGAAGAAAGAAATATCCAAAATCAATTCTCAGTCTCTTCTGATAAACTCTATGAATGGAATATAGATGGTTTGTCGGAACAAGAACTTCTCAATAAACTCCAACATATTTTTATGGTAGCTAATAGCTATATCACCAGTCATAACCTTAACCAACCACAAGTTGTCGACCTTTTGGTCATTAGATTTACTGGAATGCTTCATTCCTGGTGGGAGAAACATCTCACTGAACAATCCAGAAACGAAATAAAACATGCAGTCAAAAGAGATGAAGACGGGATACCCATCTTTGATGAACAAATCAGGCAAGTCGTCCCTGACGCAATCAACACATTACTCTTCACAATCATAGAACATTTCATAGGAACACCTAGCAATGTCACCACTAGGATCCACGACCAACTAAGTAACTTAAGATGCCCAACCTTAAGTGACTTCATATGGTATAAAGATGTTTTTATGTCAGAGTCATGCTCCGAGAAGATAGTAATCAACCATTTTGGAAAGAAAAATTTATAAATGGATTACCAAACATTTTTGCTCATAAAATTAGAA
The DNA here is from genome assembly GCA_035220775.1 of Malus fusca. Taxonomy (NCBI): domain Eukaryota; kingdom Viridiplantae; phylum Streptophyta; class Magnoliopsida; order Rosales; family Rosaceae; genus Malus; species Malus fusca. The sequence goes on along the minus strand of CM069070.1, from coordinate 4,176,620 downwards.
ATGTTTAGTAAATGACGAAGGTATCATACCATATCATACTCTTACTTATGGAAATATAATTAATATTATCCAGAATGAAGGCTTGAAGATGTGTATAGATATGAAAATTTCAAAACAAGTTAACAAGGATAAATCTATAGCTAAATACGAATTAGGAACGTTCTGTGAACAATATGGATTACCTCTTATTGCTCCTTCAAACAAAAAGAAAAAATCACAAGTCTATCACAAGTATCCCAATAGATACTCAGGTAGACAATACCTCAAATATAAAAGACACAAATCTAAAAATAAAAACTTTGAAACCAATAAGTTTTATGAAAAATCCAAGACTAATAAGTCTCAAGGAAAACACACAGGGAAATTTTCCCCTAAGGAACAAAAAGGAAAATACTACAAATGTGGCAAATATGGCCATTACGCCAACAAATGTCGAGTTAAGAAAACCATTAATCAATTGAAGATCTCTAAGGAAGAGAAACTTCAGTTAATCCAAGTTTTAGAATTAAAAGATACCGACCATAGTCAATCAAAAGATGATTTGGAATTATCCTCTTCTGACAACAATTCATCTAGCAGTCTTTCTTCACCCGATGTTAAAATTGGTTGTACTGATACTTGTTGTAATAACAAGATCTCAGTACTCAACAAACAAGAAGAACAAGAGAATCTTCTTATTGAAATAATTAGCAAGGTTGATGACCCATAATTAAAAACTTTTTATCTCCAGAAACTAAAGAAATTAGTTTCTTCTGCAGAACCTGGCACTAGCCAATCCCAACAAAATCCAAAAATCTCTCTTAGCACAACCTTGAAAAGGTTTAATAAGTCTAGGAAAGAAATCACAGGCAAAGACCTCCAAAGAGAAATTAATAAAATCAAAGATGAAATTAAAATTTTAAAATCTGAAAATTTAGAAGTTCGTACCCACCTTAGTGAAATCCGAACACAAGCAATAGTCGAAGAAGAAGAATGCAGCAGCAGTTCCTCTTCAGAGGCTCAGTCGAGCAAACATTCCACACAAGACTTAGTCTTAGGTCTCTTAGACAAGATAAGAATCCAGAAATGGTATTCTAAAATTAAAATAATAATTGAAGATTTTCATTTAGAAACAATTGCTTTGATTGATTCCGGTGCAGACTTGAATTGTATTCAAGAAGGGTTAATTCCTACTAAGTATTTTCATAAGTCAACAGAGATACTTAGTGCTGCTAACCAATCACCAATGCAATTAAAATATGAAATACCTAAAAGCACATGTGTGTTAAAACAATATTTGTTTTAAAACCCCATTTGTTTTAATCAAAAACATTTCAGATCCAGTTATATTAGGTCTCCCTTTCATAGCTCTTATATATCATTTTAAGGTTCATCATAATTGGATTACCACCAAAATCTTAGAACAAAAGGTTACATTTGAGTTCTGCTTAGAAACAGATCTAAAAAAACTAAGACACTTACAGAAAAATAATATATAAAAAACCATTGGTATAATTACTAATAAGTCACAACACATTAATTTATTAAAAGAAGAAATTTATCACAAACGAATTGAAGAACAGCTAACAAATAAATCTTTGTTAGAAACTATTGATAATTTTCAAAAGAAACTTGTTAATGATATCTGTTATGATATTCCCAACGCCTTTTGGCACCGTAAACAACACATTGTTAAACTTCCTTACATAAAGGAGTTTAATGAATCAAAAATTCCAACCAAAGCCAGACCTATCCAAATGAGTCAAGAAGTCATGGAATTCTACAAAACAGAGATCCAAAAACTTCTTAATAAAGGATTAATTAGAAAAAGTAAATCACCATGGTCATGCCCTGCATTTTATGTTCAGAAAAACACTGAATTAGAAAGAGGCACTCCCAAATTAGTTATTAACTATAAACCTTTTAATGAAGTTTTGGAATGGATTAGGTATCCAATCCCCAACAAAAGAGATTTGATAAAAAGGCTTTCTCAAGCAGTTATTTTTTCAAAATTTGACATGAAATCAAGTTTTTGGCAAATTCAAATACATGAATCTGATAAATACAAAACAGCTTTTGTAACTTTTTTTGGACATTATGAATGGAATGTAATGTCTTTCGGCCTTAAGAATGCACCAAGTGAATTTCAAAATATTATGAATGAGATTTTTAATCAATATAGTCATTTTCAATTGTTTATATTGATGATGTTCTTATTTATTCAAAGTCAGTAGACGAACATTGGAAACATTTGCATATGTTTGCTAGAATAATCAAATCCAATGGATTAGTTGTATATGCTTCTAAGATTAAACTGTTTCAGACTAATGTTAGATTTTTTGGATACAATATTCATCGATCTACCATCCAACCTATTGATAGAGTCATTCAATTTGCTAATAAATTCCCATATCAGATTACTGATAAAACTCAACTTCAAAGATTCCTTGGATCACTAAATTATGTATCAGAATTTTATCCCCATCTTCGTCAACAGTGTAAACCATTGTTTGATCGTCTCAAAGATAATCCTCCAGCATGGTCTACCATTCATACTTCCATTGTCCAACAGATCAAGTCACATGTTAAGACATTGCCCTGTCTTGGCATTCCAACTCCCAACTCATTCAAAATAGTTGAAACTGATGCATCTAATATCGGTTATGGAGGTATCCTCAAACAACAAACTTCTTCCGGATCTCCTGAACAAATTGTTCGTTTCCATTCAGGAGTATGGAATCATGCACAAAGTAATTATAGTACTATTAAGAAAGAGATATTATATATTGTATTATGCATTAGCAAGTTTCAAGATGATTTATTAAATCAAAAAATTTTAGTCCGAGTTGATTGCAAATCTGCAAAACATGTTTTACAAAAAGATGTTCAAAACATTGCATCCAAACAGATTTTTGCACATTGGTAAGCCATATTAAGTATTTTTGATATATTACACACACACACACACACACACACATATATATATACACACACACATATGTATGTATGTATACATGTATACACATATGTATATATATATGTGTGTGTGTATATATATATAGACGAGGCTCTTGTGGGTTTTTTACTTGGTATATTTTTCTTAGGAAAACTAATTAAAATAGCTTCAAAACTTTGAGTTTTAACCAAAAATCATCATATAACTTTATTTAATGATAAAGACAAGAGTAAGAAAAACAAAAAAAAAACCTAACTAAAGGCGTGTGCAAAGAGCATCCAACCAATCCTTAAGTTGCATAACCCTTTGACTTAATCCTTGCATATTTTATTCCTCTAAAATTAAAATTTCAAATTGAAGTGATTTCCTTTCGATTTAGAACCATATATGGAGCGGTATGGTTGGAAGGGAATCGGTCAGGTGTGGGTTGGGATGGTTAAGGGTAGGGTGGGGCAACATCGTTGGACTCATCACCCATTTTTCTAATAAGTTTCATAAACAGTGTGACTGTAGTACCATTAAGTTTCATAAACAGTGGAGTAAGTTTCATAAACAGTTTGTGTGAGGGGTGCGCGGGTCCACGCGTCAATTTTTTTTAAATATTAAAATTATGTCTTTTTCATTAAATTTAAGTTTTCTAGTCTTTTTTTATTAAAATTTAAGATTTTTTTCATTAAAATTTAAGTCTTTTTCATTAAATAAAGTTATAACATAGTTTTTTTTTATTAAAATAAACTTAGTATAAGTCCTTTTCATGAAAGTTCTCTATTTTCTTCTCTAGTTTTCCTTTGGGGGGGGGGAGTTATACGTTAATGGTTTGATGTTTCTATTTCAATTCGCATATTATAATTATTATCATTTATGTTTTTGTCTTTTATTGTTGAATATATAGTTTTACTCCATTTTATTATCTGAACTTGAAGTTTCGTAACATATTAGACCCAAAGTTCTAATTTGAAAAATTGTAATAATCATAGAACGCGAAGTTCTAAAACCTAATTCGACTCAAACCTGCAGTTATGACTATATAAATTTGTATACATATTACTTTATAAAATGTTTCACCATTTTTGCCTTCTCCCTTTATATATATAGATAACAAAAGAAACCATGACATGAAGTACTGGATCTACATCCAGCTAGGATGTGAACTTTGTCAATTTTGATTATGAGAGACAAAAAATGAAAGAAAATAAAAACGACCCAAACCCTAAGTTTATCTATCATTCTTGAATAGATTGTCAAAATTAAGAGAGGACTAGAAGATCCTCGTACATTATATATTTTATTTTTTTTTATTTTTTTTGGTGAATAGAGGGGGTGAAGACACCTCAGAAGAACTAAAACATATCATTAATAACAATAGAGCGGCCCATAAAGGCACCTACAATGTCATATGTTGCATAAGCCATTGGAGAGGAGACTGAAAAGAACACAACCCAAGGTCCAAATTGTAGCTATATTTAGCTAGTTGATCTGCAACATTGTTCACTTCCCTGAAATTATGCTTTAGCTCATAATGCTCAATTTGTCTCATCAAATCCCTACAACTCTTCAAAAGGGTAGCAAAGGGGTGAAAAGTATCTTGCACAGGCTGGTTCAACAATAATACTGCAGAGGAAGAGTCCATCTTGATGATTAACTTAGATATGTTTTTTTCAATAGCAAGCTGAAGTCTGAAATACAATCCCCAAACTTTAGCTTATATAATATGCCATTGCCCTAGATTAATAGAGAAACCTCCCAGGCAATCACCATTATGGTCACGGAGAATTCCTCCGGCATCGATGTTGCTCGAAACCATCTTCCTAGATCCATCCACATTCAACTTGTGCCAACCACAAACAATAGGCTCGCACTTCAACATAACATGCACCCGAGAAGATGGTTTATCAATTTTTTGAAGGGAATTCATCCATTCAGATGCTGCTCCAACACTAACCTTTTTAGGATCACTAGGGAATGAGAAATCCACATAAAAAAAATCGGCGGATCCCCAATTTCCAAATATACCAGCAAGCAAAGACAAACAAACAATTCCATGTTATCTTGTCATACCACATTACCTTGGATGTCCCGTTAGCCATCAACCAGGCTTTCAAGTCCAAATTAAAAGTATTGTGCAATTGAGTAGGAATTCGTAGAATATCCCAAATGCATTTAGCTCTGCTACATTCCCTCATAATATGTATGATGGTCTCCAAAGGCCAAGAACAAAGGTTGCAAAAGGAATCCACAATTAAGTTTCTTTTGGTTCTTTGCTCACTAGTGAGTAACTTACCTTGACCAATGAGCCAGAGGAAGAAATTAAGTTTGGGGGGATTTTGAGAGTCCAAATCCCAATCCAAAAAAAAAGAAGGCATTTTTTCACAATCATATAACACATTATAGGCCCTTTTTACTGTGAAAGTTCCATTTGAAATGCATCCCCATATAAGTTTGTCCTCTCTAGCACCAATAGTCCCAGCAGCCTAACTGATTATTTTTTGGACCAAATTTTCTGGAAAAGCAGATCTTAGCTTACTAACATCCCACCAACTATCTCGAAGGAAAGATGAGAATGGAAAGTCCTACTCATGAAAGTTATAAGCATTAATATGATTAATTAAAGGATCATGCAATACCCAATGGTCTTTCCAAAACTTGACACCATCACCTTTCCCAATTCTCTATTTCATTCCTTTACGCAACAAATCAGTTCCATAAAGAATTCTTTTCCAAGTGTAAGAGTAGTTAGACTTCTCATGTAATTTAGTATCCAAAATAGAGCTCCCTTGTAAGTATTTCGCCTCATAGATTTTTGCCCAGAGACCTGTATCCTTAGCAAGAATTATCCATCCAATTTTAGTCAACAAAGCTTGATTCATCTTTGCTGCTTTCTTTAATCCCACACCTCCAACGCACTTGGGCCTACAAACAAGGTTTCATTGACATAAATGAATTTTCGTTTTTTGCTGAAAGTCCCCCCAAAAGAAGTTTCAGTTCAACTTATCCAAATGCTCGCATACACTAGACGGGAGCTTAGTAGTTTGCATAGCATACACCGATATTACAGAGGTGACTACTTGGATTAAGGTGGCTCTTCCAGCCATTGAAAGAACATTACTCTTCCAAGAAGAAAGTCTACTCTGAACTTTATCAATCACACCCCTGTAAGTTAACTTAGAGACTCTACATTGGATCAATGGCATCCCCAATAATTTCCAAGATTATTAGACAAAAGAGATCCACAAATAACACTAATTTCTCTAGCCTCATTTGCACAAGTATTAGGAGAACAATACAACATAGATTTCTCAAAGTTGACTGCTTGGCCAAATGCTAAGCAGAATTTGTTAATACATCTTTTCATCACCCTAGCTTGTTTTGGTGTTGCATTTGCAAAGACCATAAGATTATCTGCAAAAAAAAGGGTAAAAGATGCCGAGACCAAATTGAGAAGCTTTATCAGGTTTCCACTTACCAGAATTGACTTCAGTAGTAATAATGTGAAACAGCTTCTCAATACAAAGTACAAAAATATAAAGGGACAAGGGATCCCCTTGCATGATACCATTACTAGGCGTAAAGCTCTCAGTTAATTCACCATTAACACAGACCTGGTATTTAACAGAGGATATGTAGCCCATAATATGATGAATCAAACTTTCAGGCAAGCCAATCTCATAGTGTAAAATCCCGTCCCAAAATATGTACATTTTTCATATTAGTGGAATTACAAAAGTACTTTTATGTAAATTGCCTTTTTAACGGGGTTGTAAAATGACCATTTTGCCCCTATCATTCACCCAATCCAGATCCCTTTTTTAGATTTTCTTCAAATTCTCCCCCTCTCTTTGACTGCCACATGGCAACTCCCCCTCCCCCTTTTTCTTTCTTTCTTTTTCCTCTATCTCTCTCTTTTCCCCCGAGTCTCTCTCAGCTCATTCACTCTCATCTTTCTCTCACATTCTCTCCCTTTCCCCGATTTACACACACACCCACATACACCCAAAAATAGAGAAATCAACGGCAACCACGACACCACACACCACCATGTGAGTTTCTCTCTCTCCCTTCTCCTCCGTGAAGCCCAGGAAACCCAGGAAGTTCCTCCGGCGAGCCCATGACTTTCGAGCCAAAATTCGGCCAACTCCGACCACCTCACGACGTGTATTTGGTACGAAACTCTTCCTCTCATCTTGCATTTCATTTTGGTACTTAGATTGTACCCTAAGGTTGATTAACGGAGCTCGGCAAGCTCCGGCCTCATTTTTCCGTTGAAACAAGGTCAAATGACCCAAACCCGAAGCTCAAGTCCTTTGGCCTAAATCCTTAGGTCGGGCTTTAAAGCCTAAACCCGATCCAACCCAGAACCCAGGCCGCACGTGGGCCTACGTGTGGGTACACATAAGGTTAAGCCGGTGTCGGCGCGTGGAGCACACGCTCCACCTTCCACGGCTGCTTCATCGGCTAACTTTCCGGCGACTTTTCTCTGTGCGTGGCCGCTGAAGCCGCCACCTTGTGGCTGCGTGTGGGGGTACCCGAGGTCCCCCTTTATGTTTTTCAACGTTTTGAATCCGTTTATGATGTCCGTTTTCTGAAATTCAATCGTTTAAGTATAGTTTTATTAATTGGACCCTTTATGTGCTTAGGTACAATTATTAGCGGTGTTTTCGTCCTTTTGTTTTTCGTACGGTTCTTCGATGACGGAGTATCTGTGAGTGGACCCCTTTTAAAATGCTTGTTTTAATAGTAGAAATGCAAACATGAAAAGCTTGATTTATTGGTTACATTTTATGAGTAAATTAGATTTACACGTTATTATAATCATGCTTTACTAAGAATATTTTGGAATATCATACTTTATCGAACTTATGTTCTTTATAATATATATGATGGATGACTATATACTATTTATGAACATGTTTTTACACTTCTTTGTAATATATATGATGGATGACTATACGCTATGAAGATGTTTTTGAGATATATGTACTTATGTTAGAAAGATTATATTCAATGTTTTATGTGTATCTAGTGGTCACTGTCATGCCTATGGGCGATTGTCCTGCCTACGGGCGTATGCTGCGGGCGATTGTTCTGCCTACGGGTGTTTGTTCTGCCTACGGGCGTATGTTCTACCTATGGGTGCGTGACAGTCCTGCCTACGGGCGCATGTTCTGCCTATTGGCGTATGTTCTACCTACGGGTGCGTGGCAGTCCTGCCTATGGGCGATTATGATACCACTAGTTAGCACATTATATATGATATATGTTTTATGAAAGATTTTATGGCATGCTAGGGTTTTCAGAAAACCTATCACATTTTATGCTATTAGTTTTCATAAACTTTGGGGGTTAGTATGTTGTTGAACAACTATTTCCGTATTACTTATATATCAACTTGGTCCACTCATGTTTGTTTTGCACCCCCTCAGGACATAGGAACGAGGAGTACGATCTAAGCTACGAGGCATTCCCCTACCAGTGATATCGTGCCATCCCTTCTGATTTGACATCATTGTAATAGGACACCTTCCACTTGTATTCTGAATTAGATGTATGCTCTGAACATTTCATGCATTATCACTATCATTATCATTCTTAGCAGTTGAATATTATTTGAGTAAGTTGTATTTGAATTTTACAATGTGTATTTTGAGCGAAATTTACATGCATGTTTCACATGTTCTCAGCATATTCTTTCATTAAATGGCTTACGTCACCCTAGGGTGTCGGCCAACACGTGGCCATCCCGATGTTCGGGGGACATCGGGATCGATGAGTGTCAATAGAGCACACCATTGATAAAGCTCCAGTTTAAGCGATCATAAGCCTTGGACAAATCAATTTTCCAAGCCAAAAAACTTTTCTTACCCTTGAACTTTCTAAACTTATAAAGAATCTCTTGTGCAATGAAAATATTATCCGTTATATGTCTGCCAGGCACAAAACTAGCTTGATTTGGGCTTATCAATTTAGGGAGAAAAGGCATAATCTTAGTTATGACCTTATATAAAGTGCAACATAGACTGATTGGTCTAAAATTCAGCGTCTTTTAAGGATTCTCAATTTTAGGCACAACAGCAATTAACGTTATGTTCAAATCATAAAGCAATCTATGAGTTTGAAATGATTTTTTAACCATATCAACAATATCATTTGCACATCTGCCCCATTGAGCTTGATAAAAGCAAGCAGGAAACCCATCTATACTCGGTGCTTTAGTACCTCCAATACTGAAAAGGCTATCCTTAACTTCAGCAGGGTCAATCTCTAAAAGTGATCCAATACCATCCAAATGAACAGACGGAAAGAGTTTAGGTAAAGAAGTAACCTGTCTATACCATTGCCCATGAGAGAATAGTGATTGAAAGTACTCCACGGCAAGAATCTTTAGGCCATCAGGGTCTATAATCCATTCACCTTGGTCATTCTTCAGTCCCTCAATTATATTTCTCTTTCTTCTCACAATCGTGGTAAGATGGAAAATTTTGGTATTACAATCACCATCTTGCAACCATTTCAATCTAGACTTTTGATGCTAGAAGACAGCTTATGGATTGAAAATTTCGTTGAACTCTGAAATTAGTTCCCGCTCCAAGTTGAGAAGAAATTGTTTGGGCCTCTACACAGTGCTTTTTGGATACCAGTAATGCGTCCAATGAGCTTCTTCTTCTTCTTCTTCTTCTTTAAGTACCCAAAGACATGAATATTCCATCTTTTTAGAGGCTCAACTAGAGCACAAGTTTTGTCCATGGCAGAACCATGAAAACTACCCTAATTATCTGCAATAAGCTCATCAAATGTGTCATGCCTAAGCCACATAGCCTCAAATCTAAAAGGTCTTTAAAAAGGATTAGGGATATGAGTAGATTGAAGATTGATTTTGAGAGGACAATGATCAAATTTAGTATGTGGTAAGTGGAAAACACATGCCTCTTGGAACAAGTTTCTCCAAGCCATATTACATAAGCCTCTATCAATTCTTTCTAGAGTCCTCTTGTTAGTCTAAGTGAATTTAGGACCAACATATCCTAAGTCCAGCAGACTATTTGTATCCACCCAAGATTTAAAATCCTTGATCCTACAAAGAAGAACACCACCTAGTTTATCACCTACCTCTACCATTTCATTAAAATCCCTTGTTAGCATCCATGGCATTTGGTGGCAGTCAGCTACACCATTAAGGTAATCCCATAATTTTCTTCTCTTCACAATACAAGGGCTAGCATAAATGAACGTAAAAACCAGGGGTTAAAACCAGCTCCCCTCACACAAGCCGAGATGGTTTGATTAGTGGTGCCAATGACATCAATATGAACCTTGTTGTTATCCCAAAGAAGCCACAACCCTCTAGATAACCCATTAGCATCCATTATTTCAAATGAAGGAAAACCTAGCGATTTGACCATAGAAAGGGCTCTCGTACCAATAATTTTAGGCTCACAAATCGCAATGATCTCCATTTTGTGGTTATGCTTTAAATTAGTAACATTATTCTAAACTTTGGTACAACCAGATCCTCTAGAATTCCACATAACTATATTCATGCTTAAAAGTAATACATATTGAGTAAGCAGAGAGCCAACATCATCCAATACCAATCACCACACCTCTAAAAATGTTGACAGAACGCATACCCATCATAAAAATCGAACACTATCTCCCGATAGATCAAAGGCCAGGATACCCAAAAAAATCAATAACACAGAAAACCCTAAAAATTTGCAGGTACAAATTAACTCACATGGGTCACCAGGCCGCAATCATCCGCATCAACAACTGAAGCAGCAATAACAAGGATCGAAAGAAGGATTTTCCTTCTATTAGCAGGAGGTCCGGCTTGCTTTCATTGAGGAGAAAGAATTTATTGCAGGGGAGAGAAGAGAAAAATCTCCACAAGCAAAAAGGAAATATTTTAATAAGAATGTATGCTTGAAAGGTGGAAGAGATGGATGATTTGACTAGGGATTTGGGGAGGAGATTTTTAGAGGAGACAAGAACAATGTATAAAAAGCAAGAACAAGAAAGAATAGGAGGAGAAAGGGCTAACGGGGGAGAGTCATGAAAGAAGGTTGAATCGAGAGGGCAGATCTGAAGGAGATAAGTTGAGGGCTCACCGGGAAAAGGAATCGCAGGAAGAAGCTCACAGATGAGGGGAATTCTCACAAAGGAGATGGCCAATGGGCATTGGGCCCTAGCCCACAGAGAGATTTTATTTTATTTTATATTTAATTTAATTTAATTTATTAGAGGACTAAAAGGACCCAACTATCATACATGATGGTTATAAAATCTTCATATCAAAAACTTATGATTGCCACTTAATACTACGGTCTAATGGTATTCATTTTTACTTGTGAGTGAGAGGTCTTAGGTTCAATTTTTATTTGAACCACATTATTGCTGACTCATTAGTATAGATAATATCGTTTAAAAAAAATCTAAAAATAAAGAATAAAACAATAAAAAACAACATATGATTAAGGGCAAAAAGTTTTTCAATCCTACACAAACGAAGACTTGAGATTTATTTGTTCTTATAATGTATCAAAGAACATGAAGTTCTTTAGTCATAAAAAAATCAAATATAAGAAGCGAAGTTCTTCAATTTCTTCTTCTTGGAACCGAGCGTTCCATTAATTTATTTTTTATTTTGGTACTTTGGTAGTGATATCCACTCACTTATTTTTACCTCTCACACACTCTTCTCAATTTCTATCCAACCAAATGAAATGAAGAAGATCAATGGACAAAAAATAACAAAGGTGTGTGAAAAGTAAAAAATGATGTGTGAATAGCAATATCTTTTATTTTATGGCAATATTGTTTTACTTTTTTTTTTCTTAAACCAAAGCGATAGATACATTTCTTTGATAGGGGAAAATTACAAAAGATGAGCAATTACTGCTCAGAGAGCCAATCTTCAAACAAAACATCTACAATCAAATGTGGTAGTTCTTTAAACCATAAGCAGTGGTGCTGGTGCAACAACCTCATTTGCTTGGCTTTGGATATGGGTAATGTTTTACTTTTATTGTTACAAATCAATTCTTTGTTTTATTTCAATATTTTATAGCCAAATGCTTAAAGTCCTACACACATTTCAACAATCGGAGAACTTGTGGTTCAAATTGTACCTAATCTAAAGAATTTAGGACACATACTACATCAATTTCCAAAACTTTTCTGAAAATTTGGATTTTGAGTTCTTCAATTGTATTATTATATGAATTTCTGTTTCTTTGTACAATATCATTTCAGTAGAAATTTGAACCCGAAGTTCAAACTGCAAATATTCTTAGTTTGATACACTTCCTCGAATTCAAAGTTTTGATATATATTAATATGAACCCAAAATTTATAACATTTCATGGATTCAAATAATATGAACTTGAAGTCCACGACTTTATTATTTATGACGAACCCTTGGAACTATTTGGGAGAAAATTTGTACTCCGAGTTAGTTTTGGAAAAGGAATATTATACGAAGCGTGATGTTGAAATGGTCAAACATGAATTGACAGTAAGTTATCAATCTCATCTGATTTGCTATGAAAAATGTCAATTGGGTATCTTATATTCACACCTGAGAAAGGAAATAAATATCCTTGAAGGATTGTAATGTAAAAGAGCAAGTTGATAAAGAAAATATATTTGTTCGTGTCCATAAATTGTTCTTCAGGGGTAGAAATATAGCAAACATTCATTCGACACGATCGAATAACAAGATGTTTAAAGGAATGATGTCGTGAATAATATGTGGATGGCCCACATGAATGGTTTGTTACTATTTATGCACAGTATTTTCACTATTTATTTGTGGAAAATTTGTAAAGTGAATAGTGTTCTCTTTGCTTATAAAATGAATGAGAGGTGAAGAAGGAGGAGAGATACGAATGAGGATAGAAGCAACATTGCTGAGAAGAAAGGAAGAATAAAGAGATAATATGGGGAGTTATCTTTGTACTCATATTATTCCAAATTATAATGAAAGCATCACTGCTGCCCCGAGAACGTAATCCAGTCGCACTGACTGTAGAGGAACCTCGTAAATTTTGTGTCTTGTTTCATTTATTCCACAGCACACACCGTCGATTTTACAACACGTTATCAGCACGAGAAGCTCTCAGGTTAGTGGAAAGCACAACGTTATAAATCCAGTGAAGCATTACCTACCTCTCACCTCTGTTAGCCAAAATCTCACAAAATAAAAGGTATGTCCATTTTCTGTCTCTCCCACCACGCCAGAAGCATCCCACCGAATTCCAGTGAGAATTGAAATTTACAACGACCTGAAGTCGTCACGAGATGAGAAAACTCGTACTTGACAACTGGTTTCCAGAGATCCATAAGAATCTCATCAGACTTGGAAACCCAGATCGCGTCGTTTTCAACGGATCTCGAGAACTCTCATGAATACTTAGTTGTCTGAGATGGTGATGGCAAGACTGACTCCACTTAAGCCTCCATCTCTTGTGCCTCCGTCAACCCCACTGTCATCTATGTCTCTGTATGGAGGTTCTTGCTTTGTGATGCCATGTTCTCTGGGCCATGCATGAACAACACCAGTTTTTGGTAGCCTTTTTAGATTGAATTGGTTTTGTGTGACCTCCACAACAACCCAGCTGGCCCTGGGTTTCGAGACTGGTAAAGACAGACAAAGAAAAAAAAGGGAGTTTATGGAATATGAACGGCACCATTTGAAAAAGAAAGAAACAAAAGGTTTTGGTGCCTGGTGCATTTGCACCATCTAGATAATAAAATAAAAAGGAATAAAACCCAAGGTTTGTTTTGGAATGGTGCAGCATGTGAATGAATAAGAATAATAATAAATAAATAAAAAGTAAAGGCTTTTGGATGGTGTTGCACCATCTGAAAAGAAAGAAGAAAAATATATTTATTTATTTATGTAAATGGTGTTAGCTTAAAACACTTTCACAAGTTCTATTTACTTTAAAGCAATTTATTTATCATGGACGGTTTTACCGCCTACTGCTTTAAGTTTTGATTTATGTGAATGGTGCTGAATTCAAGCCCTTGTCACAAGCTTTATTTACTTAAATGCAATTTATTCAGTATGGCTGGAATTACCGCTTATATCTTTAATTTACTTATTGTACTTCTCTTTTGTTACGATGAGTATAACAAGGACCCGAAGTTCCTTGAACAGATCAGAATCTGCAGTTTCTTAATCCTCATCATATAAAAATGATTGGACCCAAAGTTCCATCATACAAAAAGATCGGGCATGAAGTCCTTTGATCCTCAAGATCAGGACATGAAGTTCCTTGATGAGCATCATAAGTTTGAAGTGCCGCAATGCCTCAACTTAATTGTAATAAAGACCATAAGAGTCTCAGTCCACAGACTATTTAATAAGGACCAGAAATTCTTTATATCCATATTCAAAATTGTTTAGCAGAAGCCTTTATTAAGCGGATGAAATTGATTACCCACACTCTGCTCATGAAAACAAAATTCGGTTGAGACATGTTACCAACCATCAATACTTCTCAGTACAACTCATGTTTGGGAACCAGCCAAACATTATACATTTACGAGTTTTTGGTTGTGTTATCTATATGCCTATTGCACTGCCACAACGTACTGAAATGATGCATCATCGCCTATTGGGCATTGATGTTGAACATTATCTATCATTCAATATTTAGAACCCTTGACTGGGGATATCTTTACCGCGTGGTTTGCGGATTGTCATTTTGATAAGACAATTTTCCCGCTGTTAGGGGGGAGAAAATATCGTTCCAGAAGAACGATGAGAAAATATCATTCCAGAAAAATGATGAGAAAAGACAGTTCCAGAAGAACGAAGATAATTTGTCTTATTTTGATTCACGAAGCAATCAACATGAAAATGAAGAAAGAATAATTGAATGATGCAACGATATATCAATCAAATGCCAGATGCATTTAATGATGCAACGGAAGTGATGAAATCACATATATTTGTTGCAAATATGCCTACAAGAATTGATGTCCTTGTTGGACAAAAATAATGAGGCAGCAAATGATTTATTTGTTGCACGCCTGAAGCGTGGCAGACCTTTAGACTCAAAAGGTTTAGTCATTTGAAAGAAGAAGAATATGGCACTACTAAACTATTGCATTCCCGAAGCATAATTGTTGCATACCAGAAGCATGACAGTCGCCGCATGGATATACGTCCCAAAAAGGACAATCCGCAGACATAGGAATGTTGATGTCTCGTGCATGAAGCATGATAGACGTATAGGTTCCAATGACTCAACCCCGGAAGTAGAGATTAAAATTCAAGCTCTACAACGCTTAAGAAGAGGTTATGATCCGCATTCTCTAAATAATGACTATCTTGGAAGAGATAGTGTAATACCCTTGAAGAGGCAATGGATATCCAAAAGAAATGAAAAGTTTTTATGCATGCGCATGCACATGAGAATATGGGATCACGAATTGATGATAACCAATGGTAATTTTGGTTTTTATAAGTAACTACTAAATTCATTAATGGGCTATGTTGATATTGAGTCTCGTTCTTTTTCGTCAACGAAAAAAAAATGGAGAAATGCAATTCCATTACAATTTTGTAAGAACGTGGAAAAATGGACTTATATATTTGAATATAATACAAATAGCCAAAAGATGTTGAACCAAAGAGGTTACATTGGGCATTTGTAATACAGTGAAATACACTCACATGATATGACACAAGGTTACTAATTGAAACCTGAAATTATACTCTTGTAAACGAGTTCATATGAATGGAGAACTATATACGAAGGGTTATGAGTCTCCCACATCATATCTCCATAAGTAAATCCCTCAAGTATACATAGGAGCAAATTGCTCTGTATAAATTCCAAAGGAAAATGTGTCATGAAGTGTAGAAAATCCTTGAAGGATTCAAATTGCTTGAAGTAAGCCCCGGAAGGGTAAATCATAAAATATGTACTTAATACGAATGGATGGAACAAATTGCCTTAGTGAGTACTATCATTATGATATTGTTGCAACATACTAAAATCTCTTGCAAGACTCAATGACATTAAATTAGAACTCCTGAAGAGTTGATGATATTAAATTGAAACTCCCAAATAGTCTAGAAAGAGTATAAAGTGTTGACAGAAATATTGTCTCAAACTGCATATCGAACAATATGCCAACCCGAATCTTATCCATGATGTTTATGATATTAAAAAATCATATGGATTGAAGATTATGAGTTAAATACTCAAATAATGTCAACACTAAGAATGATCATTTATCTTCGTGAGGGTAAAGATAAATTGATATTTGGTCCAGAAGTATCGCATCTTAGTGAAGTATATGCTTTATTGTATTTAGCACAATACATTGAATGAAATAAAGCTTATCTATTAATATCTCCGAGAAATTACAGATATGTGCATACATATGAGTTAAAACAAACAAACATGATGAAGCCTTCACAAAGGTTGCTCATGTGAAGCCTCAATGCTCTGCAGTACCCCAGAAGGGGGAGGCACTGGAGATTGATCATGTGGCACCCCAGTACTTGGCAAAACACCAGAAGGGGAAGACATCAGTTGCATTCGGAATCTAGCAACGAACCTCTGGTGATCACTTTGAATCCGACTTTCAGATTCCTGCAGCTGGTCGAGCTTTTTTTTTCATGCTCGTCGAGTAATTATTTGCAAGCACGTGTAACACTATTCTAGTGCTTGAGCCCTTTGATCTCTTGTTTAAGACTTGCCACCTCAGTCATCAATTATTCAACTTGGCGAGTTTGAGCTAGTAGGCATTGACCCATATTGGATACAGAGCCCGCACATTGAACACTGAGTGCCAAATAGTCTTGAACGGCCGACTCATCAGACCATTTTGAAAGGATTCTGTTATCCTTTGGAGTGAGAAGATTCCTAGCAACCACAGTAGCGGTTATGTTATTCTTCATCACAAAGTCCCCAACAGTAAAATGACCATTATAAGATAAGAAGGATGGGCGCCAAATATTATCCTGACGTTGCACATCTATATCACTCATAAGACTCAAATCTAAGCAAATGTTAGATGGGTAAGCCATTTTTCAGAAATGATGACGGAAAAAATAGGTCAAATAAAATCTTAGAAGTGCAAGAAAGGAAAATTTTCTACAAGCAGTAACTTTCTAAGCATACTCTTGAACACAATTGATGTCTCTATAAAAGAAGATGCAACATAGCCACTTGTTCAGAGATCGAAGAGGCACCGCTCTCCAAATTTCAAAAGCCAGATTTTCTTGAATAAAGTTTGTTGGCATTTTTTAGACGCAATCTCAGTTTTTTCGGATATCGCGTGCAACTTTGTCGAAGATCTCTAACAAAGTTGAAAACACGTAAATCTTACTGTTCTAATTACACCACAGTTGCTGACAAGAGTAAAGGCACATCATCACTACTTGCTATTGAAAAATCTCTATATATGTTGACATTCGTTCTCCATAACAAGGCAAACCTGTAAGAATACCTAACTCTTCTTCATCTCCGAGAATGCATCTTCAACAAAACATCTCAAAATACTCAGTTTTCTTCATTTTTGAGAATACCTCTTCAAACAAATCACACCATAGTAAGAGTATCTCATATCATCAGGGTCGAAAGCAAGAATATCTCATATCATGCTTTCTCCCTGTCATTTCCTTTGTCCTTGTTCTTACCTGCAAAGACAAGGATAAAGAAATCAATATGTCGGAACCTCCAATCAAACCTCCGGTAAGGAACCGACTGTCTGGAACCTTTCCTGATTGCTTACCTAGAATTGCTCTCGAGTAGCCATCTTCAACTGTTAATGGAGTTGGGTCTCAAGTCACCAACACCACATAATAATTGGCACGTTGTTGGCACTTACACTGAAGCTGCCACGCATGGATGAGTCACCAAGAAGTGATAAACCATCCAAATGCAAGGTTTGCATTCCACTCCTGCATCAGTGAACAAATACTACAGGAGAAGATGCCACACATGCATGTGGGAAACCCAGGGAAAATACCACTTATGCAAGAAGAACAGATAAGGCAAGCGAAAATGATACACTAAAGCACGTAGAGACAAGCGCAACAAACACGTGCTGATTCATCCCCGACAAAGCCGAAGATCACTTGCCACGTGAAGCTCCTCATGATCCAATTTCATTCAAGATTAAGCCTCGAAAGTCCTTAAAGAAATCACAAGTCTGATTCAAGATCAAGTGTCCACCACCCTTGAATCAAATCTAGCTCCAGATAAATGAAGTAAAATCAGACTTTTGGAGGAAATCAGAAGACCCTCCAGTCCAGTTCAAGAACAAGCCTGTGGAAAGTTAACAACAAGTAAAGCACCTCTTTCTACAACTCTTCTTGCTAAGATACTGAAGCAGAATGATCAACGATCAGCCTAAATGATTTGAAATCGGGGGGAGATACTCATCGGGGGGAGCATCCAAAACAAGATGTTTAAAGGAATGATGTTGTGAATAACAAGATGTTTAAAGGAATGATGTTGTGAATAATATGTGGATGGCCCACATGAATGGTTTGTTACTATTTATGCACAATATTTTCACTATTCATTTGTGGAAAATTTGTAAAGTGAATAGTGTTCTCTTTGCTTATAAAATGAATGAGAGTTGAAGAAGGAGGAGAGATACGAATGAGGATAGAAGCAACATGGCTGAGAATAGAGGAAGAATAAAGAGATAATATTGAGAGTTATCTTTGTACTCATATTATTCCAAATTATAATGAAAGCATCACTGCTGCCCCGAGGACGTACTCCAGTCGCACTGACTGTAGAGGAACCTCGTAAATTTTGTAACTTATTTCATTTATTCCACTGCACACACCGTCGATTTTACAACAAATGAGTACTTTTATGTACATCTTATTGACTCCACATTATTCCCTAAAGCAAATGCAAAATTAATTTTTGAGTAAACTGCCGATTTGCCCCCTGAACTATCACCCAACTTTCGATTTGCCCCCTGAACTTTTTAATTAGAAAATTAAGGACTTAAACTAATTTTTTTGGCCGATTTCCCCCCTACCGTTAGTTTTTCATAAATTTCATCCAAATTAACGTTAACTCTTATCATGTGCAAACCACGTAACTCTCATTTGTGGACAAAAACGTCATTTCACTAGACCTTCAGACAGAAAAGCTATAGAATCACACATTTTTGCATATGTTTATATTTTAAAAATATAAGATTTTCAATTATTTTAAAGAATGAAGTGACCGAACTACCCACACATGTTGTGCATATGCTTCCATTTAACAGAAATTTGGATGGAATGAATAAAAAATTAACAGCAGGGGGCAAATTGGCCAAAAAATTAGTTTAAGTCCTTAATTTTCCAATTAAAAAGTTCAGGGGGCAAATCGAAAGTTGGGTGATAGTTCAGGGAGCAAATCGGCAGTTTACTCTTAATTTTTATAAGTAATGAGATCATGATACTTCCGTTACTTATGTTATATAAGTAAGAGCTTATATGGACATTCATCAAGCGAGCACGAAAATTCTACGTTATTATTTCGCTATCATGTTTTTATCAAATGTATTTGAGTCCATAGAAGAATACTTGAGAAATTGTTGATCATATAAGTAAACGAATCAATTAAAATCATGTAAAGGATCATTGACAAGAAAACTCTCACTGCGTAATACTATACAAGTAAACTTTGCAATTTGATTTGGTAGTTCATTGGATTAAAAAGCCACAAGATAAACGAAGATGGTTTCTTCGAGGTGCTTGGACCTTTGAGCCTAGCCCATTCGATTTGTTTGTGATTGAATAAGTGGTTGGACCATTGGGGCCGGCCCAGCAACTAACTAGACCATTAGCAAAGACCGCATTATAAACAATTGCTCGGCCACTTAAGCGCCTAGACACCCAACCCACATTAGCCATCTTCATGTCGTTTTGCCCCAAGTTTCACGACAGGTTGTGTCAACAGCACTCGACAAATTCTCTCTATATCACTCATCAGATTGCTTTAGCGTATGTCGATATCTATTGGCATGTGTGCAACATAGTTTGACTGATGACAACAAGCCCACCAAATATGTGACGACATGCCTTTGCCAATAAATTGAAATTTTTTTTACACGCTTTCTATCTAAAAACTTGTATTTAACATTGAAAACCTCCAAAATTCGCATCCTAAATCCACCACTGGAGACGGGTAAGTTTCTTTTCTCAAAGACTTGGCATCGCCATGATCCTTTGTCTTGTCTATTCAAGGATCTAACAATAGATTTGTGCTTTTGTAGCCTGTCGGTGTCCATCCATGTGTGTGAAAGTAAAAAGGTAAATGTGTTGGCCAATAAGCAATGGCCGCTTTAATATTGTCGTGGTGGTGGCAGGTGGTGGAGCTCCGTTTGGTGAGGCAGATGGTGCCATTTGGTTGATTAGTAGGCTGACTAGAAATAGAAATCAAAACTATGTCGTCCAATGCCAAGGCACCATCAATCCTCCTGGGATCCCTTCACAAATATATATATATATTATGTGCATCCACGTGAGGAGTGAAATCTAAGTGGAATCCATGGCCCTCAAAACTCTTAAGACTTCCCACCCATCACCATGACCATAATCATTGTTCGTCGGAGAAAGTTTGACTAAAGTAGAGATTAACTAGGTCTTGTTTGGAAATGTATTTAAAATAACAAAAAAAACGTTTTTAATAAAAACGTTTTGAAATTAATTCTTAGTAAAAATTTAAGTAGATTATGGAAATGTACTTAAGTGCTTCTTACAAGAAGCACATACGATGCTTCTTTCAAAAAGCACTTTAAGTGCTTTTGAAACCCAAAATCAATTTCACAAAAAATATTTTTAGTCATTTTAAAAACATTTTCAAATGAGTCATAAATTCCTACAAATATATATAGGAGGAAAAATCTCGAAAAACAACTTGCATACACAAAGATGCACATTCACGTATTCCTACTACGCTTATAACACAATCATGAGTGTTGACGGGAGAGAGAGCAGAATACATACACTCCTAGACAGGTAAGTTTTTCCTCCAGCATCGCCATAATCCTTTGTCTTGTCTATTCAAGAATTGAACATTGTCAATCCATGTGTGTAATAGTAGAAAGGTCAAGTGTTGGCCAGTAAGCATGGCCGCTTTAATATTGTCGTTGTGTGGTGGAGCTCCATTTGGTTGACAAAAAACAGAAATCAAAACTATGTCATTATCGTCCGATGCCAAGGCACCATTAATCCTCCTGGGATTCCTTCACAAATATACATAATGTACATCCACATGAGGAGTGAAGCCTAGTGGAATACATGGCCCTCACGACTATCAATGTTTCGGGAGATTTTTAGTGTGCTAAGAACACGGCTATGTACATCATGAGTCATAATATCAGTGGTTAGATACTTGAAAAAAAAAATTTTAAACCACTTATATTATGATACTTGATGCACCAGTCCGTCTTCCGAATAGACTGTAAAATTTCTCCAAGGCTTCCCTCCCACCACTAATGGACTATAATCATTATTCATCACTTGCATTTGAAGGTCAAAATGCCACTTACCCCATTTCTTTAATTATTACTATTATTATTATCACTATCCATTTCTTCTTCTTTGATATCATCAATTTATTACGTATCAATTGTTTATGAAATGGATAGTGCACTTTTTAAGCACATGACTAGCATGTATTGAATAAAAATGCTACTAACACTAAATCACTGGCTAATACTCGTGTGAACCATTCTTCTCTAATGATATGTTAATTTTTCATCGAATCATCCCATATAGGGTTGTTTACTGGCCGTTTCCTCAGTTTTCCATCATCAAAATTGTCACATACTCTGAATATTTCCCCATTACTTGAATGTTGAACCCTAATAATTTTTTGAGTTAGTGAAGAAAGTTGAGATTCCATCATAAAACCAATTGGCAATATGGAGAGTAGTCCAACATCTTATAAGCTCACGTAAGGTCCCTCCTCTTATCAATGTAGGATTCATTCTCAACACGCCCCCTCACGTTCATGCTTATGATAGGAACAATTCATGTTATAAATCACTTTGTAGAGTTCATTTATGCTAAAGTCAATAAAATGTGAGATTGTTTAGCCATTGAAGTGCATAAAAACAAATGGTTGGATACAGTAAAAATATTACGAACTGTCAATCTATTTGCTACAGTTGATTGACTAAACGACTTTATTTTAATTAATTTTTTGCATAAATGATCTCTACATAGTAATTTATAATATTGAACAATTTTGATTATAAACACAAAATTTTATACATCAGTTGTAAAATATCTTAGTAGAAACTCCTTTGTAATTTTAACGAGCCGAGCAATATTCCTCTTTTCTCGAATGATATGCCAACTTTTTTATCATCTCATTAACACTCATAAAAAAATTTAAATTTCTTTTTAGGGTTTATTTAGTTATTATTTAATTGGTGTCCAGCATTGTATGCGTCGCTGCTTTTGTTTCGAAACTGCCCTTCAATTTTGTCCCATTGTTCCGGAGAGATTTTTCAGTGTGACCGTCACACGATGTGGTATACCACGTGTTCCTATATAAATGATAAGTTATATATGTTAAAAGGTTAATAACTTAAAAATTAAAATTTTCCACCACTTGCATAAAAACACGTAATGTATCATCCGTATTCCCGTCATAACTAAAAATTTCTTGTTGTTCTAGGGTCCGTGAACCGTGGGGTTTTGGGGTTTCACAAATCACATACTGTTTTTATCTTACATTTGGAGTTGAGTTCTATGCCTTTGATTTTAGAAAAAGACATTTGGTTCTGTGCTTAATTTCTTTCTTGCTATCAGTAACCAAGACGCAGATTCCGTGACAAATATAATTTTCTTTACATAAAAGTTTCCTTTCTCTTTTTAGGTACTTGAAAACAAGCACATACGAGCGGAAGTCGAGAAAGTTGTGCGATATGTTTGTTTCTGTTCATCCGTAACTGCTTAAGCACTGGCGGTAGCTCATCTGCTACCTAATTAATTAGTAATTATATCCAAGGAGAAGCCAGAAGAGGTTAACTGTAATTTAGGTTAAATAATCGCAGTTGCGTGCCACAACTAGTCTTTGTTCTATATGTTGAAAGAATAGAAAATGATAAACTAGTCTTCATTTGATTGTGTATCTTTACGGTTATATTTTCCTTGCATGATT
Source organism: Malus fusca (assembly GCA_035220775.1). Taxonomy (NCBI): domain Eukaryota; kingdom Viridiplantae; phylum Streptophyta; class Magnoliopsida; order Rosales; family Rosaceae; genus Malus; species Malus fusca. The sequence goes on along the minus strand of CM069070.1, from coordinate 4,153,535 downwards.
CTTGTTGGCTTTTACCCTTTTTTAGTTGACCCTGTTAGGGTGGGTGGGTGATATCCATCACTCTTTTTTTCACCTGTGACGCATTCCTCTTAATTTTCGACTGTGGAATCGAATAAATTAAATACTCTATCCATTGACCAAAAAAGAAAAGGACAAAGTATACCATACTTAATTTAAGTAATTTTTTTTAAATAGGTTTCTCAGTTGCAATGAGAATTTAATTAAACTTTTTTTTTATTATTATTAGAAGCGATATTGTAACTCTAAACTAGACCAAAGGGAGTAGAACTTGGGACAAGTTAGTTGAAGAGAAAGACCTTTTCACCAATGCAATCTACCACTTGCAAAATGAAGTGAACCCTTAACCTAATCTAATAATAACTCATTTTACAACCACTTACACAATCACAAATTGTGTGTGTGCTGGTGTCAAAACTCAGATGGAGTTTGGACTAGATTTAACACGTATTTGCTCCGAGTGTTGCTTTTGACATCAATGCCACGAGATGGCTTGAGAGAATAGGTGTGCTATTTTTGGAGGCTGCCAACATACAATGTTTGTGTTTGAGTGTGCGTGTGACTTCTTAACCAACTGATTGTGCACTGAGTGGGGCGTTGGTTCAATTAAGTTCTTTTTTGTGCCTAACGTGGAATTAAAATTTAGTGTAACATCGTGTATGCTTGCCTAAAAAGTAAATGTAAGAGAAACAGAAACTAAGACAACAAATAGAATGTAATAAAAATTCTAGCAAGATTCATACCATGAAGGGCAAGATAATGCTAAAGGAGTCCACCAAGATCACTGGTGTCAAATTGGACTTAGTACAAAACATGCGCTTCAGAGAGGACATTAGGGTGGTTGGAATTGCACATCAACTGAAGCATACCATGGGGTGGCAGAGTTGTAAAATATTTAGATCTCATAAATCATAGGCATTGTTTGCTTTGAATGAAGGCTTGAGATTGTAGCTGAAAAGCTTATAGAGTTTTGCTGAAAAGCAATTGGGTTTTTGCTAAAAAGCAGTTGGGTTGATTAAAGGATCACTTGAGTTTTTTTGTTTAATTGTAGAGATTGAATTTGACGAAGATTCTGAGCTTGAAGACCTTTGACTTCATTTATAGATAGGGGAGAAGGAGCAACCTCAATCATATCGTTGAGCTGGAGTAGGGGTAGATCGGTCCTTTGGTGCTAATAGTTACTATAATTCTTGGTAGGTGGCTTTCAGCTGTGTCTTGTGGCAGCTAACACGATCACGGTAGTGACCTTAGCGTGTTAGATGATGCGTACGTTTGCATTTAAGGGGGCGGGATATTCCCAAACGCTAATTGTTTGCGTGACAAACGCATCTCGAAGTTGGTGGAAGTGCGACTGTAGCGTAAATAAATAGATAAACCCCATAAAGCACCATATTTTAATAGGAAAACTAATGAAAAGGGTTTGAAAACTTTGAGTTTTAATGATAAGGACAAAATAAAGGGTAAAGTGAATAGTACCAGATTGACTTTTTAGTGTAAAAATGTGGTTTTTCGTTAAAGTGAACAGTACCGGGAGCTTTTCGTTAAAGTTCCCTATTTTAATTTGTAGCCAAAAATAATGTGTGTGTAATCTCATATTTGGTAAACACATATTAGTTTTAGTTTGATTTTATGTAAGCATAAGAAACCTAAAAGGCGAAGGTTTTCCAAACACATGAGAAGACAAAAGAAGTGGTATTCGTGATAGTTCAGTTAAGCGCCGCCTTTTCTGGACTCGGCTGCCCACCTAAACGAGCCACTCGCCCGCCTGCTGGGCTGGTGAATCCACCAGACCATCCTGTTACTGGAAATACACCGGACATAGATTTAGTGAAGCAAAAATTTCAGATTCTAGCCTTGATATTCTAAAATCCGATAACATGCACAACGGCAAAATTCTACACTAACGGCACAAAAAAGTGTATTCCGAACTATATAAAATGGTTTAATATAATATGCTGTGATATATTATATTATAATTAGCTTTAATCAGGATTAATTAACTAGTTGTGAGGTCTTACCAGCTCTTTTTGACCAAAAAGTTGGGAGAATATTCAATAGATTAGCTAATTAATTATTATTTTATTGGTAATCAGTATATAATCGTAGAACGAACAATGAAGTATACTGTTGAACACGTTAAAGACAAAGAGAATAATCTGAATATGTGATGACAAACATACGTAAACCAAATCCTTAATTAGTATTTGTTGAACACGTTAAAGAATTATTATTTGTTTAAGCCCTAATACAAGAAGAATCAATCAACAAAAGGCTCCAATCTTTTAAGGTTTGGAGTGATTGGTCCCGTGAGGTTCTGACTCATGGCCAGCTCTGTTTTTTGAGACATTATCTGTTTAAGGAATTGGTTAATTAACTTTTACACCACCAAAAGTATACACAAACGATAACTGCAAGATGGGGTTGACGGTGTTGATAAGATTATAAAAATAAAATATAAAAATAAGATAAAAATAAGGTTGGTGTAAGGATAATGATAAGTGCTCCCTATTTTTTTTTCATGCATATATTCGTATTTTTAACTATTAAATTGAGTAAATAAATTAAAAACAACAATATAAATAATGGGTCTGGAAAATGATACAAGGTGATGGGCAGAAATCATTTCTCTTTGTGCAATTGCGTTTTTTGCAAATGACTTTCTAAACCTTGGGTAAGAAGACATGTTCAAAGTTCTTACTCGGAAAGACCAAGAACTTTGCAAGTTGCCCTCTCAAAATTCTTCTGAATTAAAGACTTATTACAATCTAAGTGGAAAACATTATCTATAACCTAATTGCCCTATACTAAAATATATTACATAATTCCAAGTAGGCTCTAGATTAACATCTTCTCATAACCTAGTTAGTTGCATCGCATAAATAATATTCTTTTCCTTTTCTATCTATGTTTTCGTAAAATTTGAATTCATCTTAATTATAATCCTTGATCTCATTACTCAACTCACGCATAAAGAATAATGCATATATATATATATATATATATATATAGTTAAATCAATATTTGATAGTAAAACTGATCACAGTTAAGCGACCTAATTGTTATTTGAAAAAAGGCTTAAGGCATAGTGAAAAAGGTTAAGAAAAATGGATGATAATTGTGAGTTGGTTATACAAGAAAAAAAGGTGGCGTTGTCCGCACACATTTTTTTACCTCTCATATATCTCCAGTTAATTTTTGTCATTTGATCATTTCAATTCATTTTATTCGACGACAAAAAATTAAGAATATATATAAGATAAAAAGAAGTGTTAATTGCACCACATAAAAAAAATTGAGCTTGACAAACTTGACAAAAGCTATATGGAGCAAGAATATGATTATTATTAACCAATAAAAATAGTTAAGTAACTAACAGGATCCTCTTCGGATTCTTTTGGTAAGGATTCTAGGGATCCGTAAATCGTGTATATTCATCGTATATAGCAGGTACTGTTTGTATTTAATTTTAAATAAAAATATTTAAAATGATTTTTGACCTCACGATATACAATGAACGGATATAATTACAGATTTCCGAGATCTTTACAAAAAGGATCCGGCGATAATCCGGATTCGTTAAGTAATAGCTGAAATGTCGAGTCCTCGCGAAAATGGCCGCTTTCTCCTACAGTGAGAAAGTCGACGAATCACTCTCCGATCCAATAGGAGACATTCTAAATTTCTTACTTGACAAATGGCGTGTTTTCATTAGCCCAAGGGTTCTTCGTTTTCGTGATTGATTGTGATTGGTGTTTCTCTCTAGGCCCACTATGGTCCTTTCCTTGATTTGTGGCTACTTATTCCACGCTTTCTGGCTTTTTAGGGTTTTGGAGGTACATTTGTGAAGTGTTGTGTTTCCACCGTATCTTTATTTTAAGATTTCTATGTGCCTGCAGTCTTTTCATTAAGCTGTTGATCGTGTGTTTAAGATAAGATAATTGCAATTATCTTCTCATTTTTTTGCAATACACACATAAGGTCAAAGATGGTAGTAGCTAGTTTCAACTGATTGTATGAGAAAATCTACGTAATTTGTCAAACCTTTGCAGATGGTGAAAGAATAACAAATTACTTGGACTTTCAACTTAATTTGTCAAACCTTTACAGACTGAATCTGTCTAACGGAACAATGTCAAAAGAGAATATATACTTTATATGGTGTATTTTCTTTCCGGAGAACTTACATTCAATGGAATGTGAAAGTGACTGGTATTTCAAACCAATCTTGCCCCTACTATGTTGAAAACTTAAAACATGTTCGGTCGTCTTGTTGGTTGTGCAAACGATAACATTCTATGTGCGGTCATGTTATTGATCATGTATGACGCATCTGATATAATCAAGGAAGCTCAAATGTTATTCCTTGGCTAGAAAATACTAGCAAACCCTATAATTCTCTAAGAAGAAAGAGATTAAAACTCAAATTTGATTGATAATATCAATAAGATAACAACACTTACACCAAGAAGGTAGATTTATACATTCAAAAACACAAGTTCAAACCCTAATTAATAAGACTTAACGTTTCAATATGAAAGAAAACAAACAATTAACAAAGTTCTAAAAGTATACTTGAAACTTAAAACGCAATTTTGAGATAGCATCCATGATCCATGCGTGGTGCTCTTCGAAACATATTTTAAGCACTATTCCAACATTGGTGATCAAACTTGCAATCTACTAGTTGCTGCTAGTTTTACGTCTTTCGAGTTGCTTTTCGATTAGTTCTGCCATCTGTTCTATATCAATGCATGTCACGGAAAGATTCCATGCTTCGTGACCAATATTTCAAACAAATCATGTGACACCATATTATTATTATTTTTTTTTTTTGTAAACTTGATCGTGAGTAGAGTCACCAAGTTTGACCTATATATAAAATTGTAAATTGAATCAAATGTTTACGTTACATTATACACACGCAATGCATGTGAAATAAAATGGCATAGTCTTAGCTCTTAAGTATGTTGATGACCTATTCACTCTTAATAAATCACAGAGGCTAAGCTAAGCTTCTAGAAATGGGGGAAGATGATATTTTAATATTTGTTTCTTAAATGAACATGCTTGATTATGATATTTAATTTACTACTATTTTAGACTATAATTTTCGTACTGGGGATGGCACGATGGGATGAAGCAATCATATATGCAGAATTTTAACAGCTACTATATTGGAGAAAACAATATGCTATATTGACGACCTAATTTTTATGAAAAAAAAAATCACACTTGATTGATTTAATTAAATAACGATATAGTGAGGGGCTGAGCCCACTTCCATCCCCATTGCAAATTGATAGAATAAGCTCATGCTTTAATTACCAGTGACCTAATGAAAAGGACACGAAACAGACCAAGCATCAAAAGTCAGAATCCAGAAGCAAGCATGTGGTTTGACGTGTTTACTGTGCATTATTTTAATAGGTTAGAGAGATTTTAAGAGGGTATAAAAGTCTTTGCCTGATTTCATCATTGTTTTCTAAAGGCCAATGATAAATCTAATGGAACCGGATTCCCTCCGGAATCAAAGGAATTAAGCATACTCATTAAATGATCCGGATCATTGAAATTTGATCTAACGACTACAAACAAAGGAGTCTTCTAAAAGTTATAATAATTGTAGCCGTTGGATCAAATTTCAATGGCCCGGATCATTTGATACTTGGGCTTAGTTCCTTTGGATCCAGAAGGGATCCGGTTCCAAATCTAATGTCATGTATTGGGCTATTTTTTGAAGAGAACTGTTATTAGTATTCCACAAATCGTCATTTGTACTTCTTATAAGTGTATTTTTGTTTATAGTTATAGAAAATTTGGAGTGCAAAATAAGATTTTTAAAGTGTTAATAACAATTCTCCTATTGAATATATAAACATATACATACATACACACACACACACACATGTGTTTGTGTTCTAGTTATCTAGATGACGTACATATATATATATAAGGGTGTAAATATTTTTTATTATACATATATAAGCTCGTTTGGAAATGTTTTTAAAATGACTGAAAGTACATTTAGAAAAACGTTTTTGAGTTCCAAAAGCACTTGAAGTACTTCATAAAATAAGTATCAGTTATGTGTTTCTTCCCGAAAACACTTCAAGTATTTTTTTTTCTTTTCAGGATTCACTTGTGTTTTTACTAATGATTGATTTCAAAAATATTTTCACAAAAAAACTTTCAATCATTTTAAAAACACTTTCAAACAAGCCATATTTATTCTTGTTATCTAGACGTAGAAAAGTATATTGTGCATTTGTTGAAACTTCTACATTATTTTGAATAATTAAATTAGTATAGTAGTTTGAGATTGTGTCATTTTATGCAGTGATAGGAAAAGACTTCTGAGTAATGAGTGATCAAAATGATGCAAAATTTGCTAATTAAGGTGACAAAGCAAATTACATGATACCCTAAAAGTGTCTTCAAAATACGACATATATCTAAACTAATTAAGTACGTGAGTATTATTGCTAAAACTGAAACTAGAAGAATATGAAAGTCGAATCTGTTGAGACCTCATGAAACTGTACGGACCAAATTTATCTTTGTTTTTTCTCAAACAAGTATTTCTTAATTTTTTCCAACTATAATTTTATGTTGAAGTTCAATTAACTTACAAGTTGGTTGAGCTTTGTTGGAATATGATTATTATAACACAATTTTCACTATATGGTTATAAACGACTCTATATATGTTTATAAACGACTCTAACCCTTATTAGAGAATTATTTCTTTCAACAATCTAACGACGTTGTATTAGCGATCATGCTCCGTTTGTATCACTAATTCACCATTTCCATCAAGTTTTCAATTAACCTAGATGAACCGCTCCCTCATTGGATGTAAGGCCCAAATGTAAATTTTGGGTATGTACATAGGGTTGTTATAAAAATTTGTATTAATACATGAGTTGAAAGAGTATTATTTAATCCATCACAAAAGTGCTTTTTAAGTTTCTTAATTACTCTCTCTATCTCTCTAGATCTCTGTATGATTGGAACGACCTTAAAGTGGTTTTAAATGTGCTTGTAGACTGCGCATAATATTTAAAAACCTTTTAGGTGATGAGCAAAAATTTTGAATTGAGATCCAGCTTAATGGTGGAGCCAATGAATTTGTTAGGTAACTAATTTAGAGCCCACATATTTAGTAATAATAACTTGATCAATCATGATAGTCATCATCTCTAGCTAACATGATGTTATGATTCCTTTCAATTTGCAAGGAACAAACAAATGTGGTTCCCAAGTCCAAAGGCTACCTTCAAAACCAATTCGATTTCCTAATACAACAATACAAGGGGTGGAGAGTTGGGTTAACCATACAATTAGTTAGCAATAATTTGATATCGAACTCGTTATTTATGGAAGTCGAAATCTGCTGCATGTGCTAAAGAACACCACTAGATCATAATGCTTGTGGTAAAATCAATCTGAACTTTTGAAGTGTAAGAAAGCCAAGCTGTAAAGCCAAAACTGTCCTTGAATGAAAGAAACTAAAACCCTAATTGAGGTTGGTTTTGGTTGCCCTTTATTTTGGTTCACATAAAAGAGATAATCTACCTGTATCTGAGTATTCTGGCTTCAAAGGTCTTCGATCCCTATCCAACCCATGAAGCAAAACTGCACATGCAATCGAGTGCAACATGTGACACATGTGGTGCATATGGAGTCAAAAAGGGGCAAACCAACTAACTAGAACTCCTTTACATTTGCCGAAACAGTCAATCCAGAAGAAGAGAAAGGGAAAAGAAAAAAAAGTAATGAAAATTGTTTAAAAACTTTGAGTTTTAACGATAAGGACAAAATAAAAAGTAAAATAAATAGTATTAGAATTGACTTTTTAATGTTAAAATATGATTTTTTGTGAAAGTTCAAATAAAAAAATGGTTGGGTTTCTATCCACCAAAAACAAAAGAAAAAGGAAGATGGGTTGGATTAGTTTAGACGTTGACTCATTATATATTGCATGACTACCAAAGCATGACATCAGAAGCAAGATCACTAGAAGAGAAACGAGCGCATCACCACCCAAAATGGTCAACTAGTTTTGTGGTGAAGGAGGGTGCTTTTATTTCAATAGCCATCTTGCATTCCTTTCATATCAATGTAAATGTAATGAAGGAACTTAAAAATTAGATGAGTCTATGTTAACCTTTTTAGAATGCCAATAACTGCTTTTTTAAAAAAAAAAAGAAATAAAAAAAAAAGAAAATGAGCACATTGTAAAAGAAAAGTTACACTTAGATTTTGCAATTAATTTGATAATAGAAAGGTGATGAGTAGAACAAATGACTAAAAAGATGGAAGAAATTTAGAAAGGCGTAAAGTTAACAACAAAGTTAAAGCATTGTAGATTTAGGATTCAATGTCATATTTTAGGCCCATAACTCACCGTTTTGAAATCCGAACCAAACTCGGTGGTTTGCTATGATATAGGGGCATTTTAGTCAAATTCTTTTGTTTACCCAAAACGAAATTTTAAGATTTTACCATCTGTATGGTACTTGATACTTGTTTATTTTGCTTTCTATTTATACTCGTGATTAATATAGGGTTAAGAGACACTATTTAAGTAACCGCTAATTCTTAGCTTTAGAATACTTCGTTCAATTTTTCTGTTCATTATATCACGCCGTGTCATATAAATTGAAGAATCAAATGTGTAGGGAGGTTAAAATTTGAGAAGAATGGTTAGCCATTGCCAATTATGCAGTAGTTGGGGAAACTTTTAGTGGATATGGTGCGTGTGAATAGAGTCCAACCCTAAAGCAAAAATACCATTTCTAGTGCGTCAAAGGGTTGCCTTTTCCAATTTTGTTATGTTCTTAAAACCTAAAAAGGGCGATATAAACGAAGAAATACTTGGATATATATGTCGGGTCAGGCCATATACACAAAGGTGATAGAGCCACTGAACCTAAAAATTGTAGCTGCCAGCTGGTAAAACTAATTAAATTATGTATTGCACTATTGTCCTATATTTCCAGTTGAACATTATCTTATTGAAGATAATTATTATTAAAATTAACTCACGTCCAAGAAACGAAAGTTTTTGTTTTAGGTAAAAAGTTGCTTTGTGCCTCAGTTCTATACACATGAAAAAAATGACTTGCATCACCAGTAGCGGATCCAAAAGGAAGTCAACGTAGTCAAGTGACTTGTGGCGAACGGAAAATTTGTTGGGGAACATTTTCTATGACCCCTTGATTGTTAGAGTAGTAATCACTTCGTGCACATAAGGTGTTCAACAAAATGCCAAGTACCACTCGTTAACACTTGACATTGTCTATGTGTGTGTTGCATGGCTCGGTAGATGACTAACCTATTAACTGTTTGACAAAATGTCACATTGAAGTACATAAATTATCTGTTTACAAAAATGAAGGGACAAAGGACTTGAAAGCTCCATCATTCAAAATACAGTTATTATTTAACTAGAGGGGTTAAAAAAAAATTATAGGTTAGGCTAAGAAATTGCAAACAAATTAAGATGTCCTTGGGGTGTTTTTTTTTTGTTTTTTTTTCAGAATGCTAATACAAGGTCATGCGTACGAAGCAATGATTGCGTTGTTATACTTCTTCAAATGATTATGGTCGAAAAGGAATCTCCTCACGATTGTTAGCTCTTTTGTCCTGAACATAAGAGTTTGAATATGTCAATTACCACTATGGCATGTTGGATTAGTTCACGTGGTTGATAAATTAGTACACGCGAGCAACTAAAATCAGACGATGGGACAAAGAAACTCACAAATTCATTGGTAAGTTAGTTTTTCACTTGCAACATACATTTAACATTTTAACACTTTTTGACAAAAAAATTAACGCGTTTACGAAAGAATAGTTTAATAATTAAACATAGAGTATAAAAACCCTAATTTTTTTTCTACACTTCTTTCTCATGATGTGACGATTAATCCAAGTCATACTTCCAATTTTATTTTACTTTGAAGATTTATACACAAAGGAGGGATGTTTTATGAATAAAGCTACTCCGTTTGTTTTCTTAAACGTTTTTAGTTCATGTTTTTACGTTTGCTTAGTTACTTATTTTCAAGACTTGATCATATGTGGAGGAATCTAAACTTCATAGAGTATGTTTTGTTTTTTGTTTACTTAGAAGGAAAATGCTTAAGAGCTTGAATTTTTGTTCACAAATTACTTTCCCCCCAACTTATGTGACACTTAAATGTATTGAATACACAATTATCTTGTAGACCCAAATGTGATAATTCTGTTGTTGATACTTGATGGAGAAAAGTTGAGGGTTGCATACTGCTCTTTGTTATCCAATATGATTAATGAATTTATCATCCGGACATCATAATCGAGATCGTTCATTAATCTTTTTATTATCATTTAAAGATTATGTATGCAAATAATTATTTAATTTGGAGATTTGTTAGCCATTCATATGCGTAAAACAAATGGACAATTCATCTTAGAATGCTACTTGTTATTAGAATCGTTGATTGGTTTAACATATAAGGTGACTAAATGATCTCCAAATTAAATGATTTTTGCAGATACAATATTTAGATGATGATAAAGAGAATGAACGATTCTAATTCAATAAGGACGCTACGGAGACACTACAAGAGCACTCCAACAGTCGACTACCACAATTTGAATTACAAAGTCGACTACAACAATAATTTCATGCAACACTCCAAATGAACTTGGTTCGCTCTTGTGAAGCGAACTATGCGGCTAATTTAGTCACCTTGCTGGTTGTGAAGAAGACATGCCTAGAAAACTAGGTCAATCAACCTCCGTCTTCTCTGATCTTCGTGTTGTCTCGTGATGGGCTGCCATGTCCTCCGCCAGCTTCATAGACTCTAGAATACTCATAGTTTGTACTTATGGGAGTTTCCTTCTTTTATCTCTGTACGTTTGTTTTGGGATCTTGGCTTTGTTTTTGCTGTGAACGCCTGCACTTTCTTTGTCTTTGCTTCTCTTAAGCAATTAATAATTTCACACTCGTATTTTAATTAATAGATAGAACTCACACGTATCAAGTTCAAGCTCACACCACTATTAATAGTGTTATAAGAATCGAACTTAAAATGTATAATTTGTATATGTAAAAATCAAACTTATCTGAACAACTGTGAACGTGTTTGATTTATATATTTGAAGGCAATAAGTTAACGTATTGCGTTATGTTGAACTGAAAACAAAATTTTAATTTTTCAGCATAGAAAACATCTTTAAAAAAAATACGAAAAAACACAGATGTATTGCCAAGTCAACATAAGACGGAGCATGCTGCACAACATTTTACAGCACCATAACAACCCCCAGATGACTTAACAACCACAAAGAGACAGTAGACTTTGAAGAAATTATAGTGTGCGTTACAGACTAGGTCAACACACCGTGTCTTTAATACGACTTTAGATTGTATACGTGAATTTAATCAGTTGATAGGGACATGTACTCATCTCTTTATTTTAATTTAACGCATTTTTTCATAATAATTATTTATTTATATATTTTTTATACAAATAATAGTGAGAAAGAGGATAATCGAACTTTGAACCTTAGGTCATGCAAGGGCATCGTAGAAAAAAAATGCAGTATTAGGTTTTGTTATACGGTATACAGAATACCGGTACGGGTACAGACTACAGAGTAGAGAGTATAAACTTAACCGTAGGTGGAAAATTTAACCCAAGTAAACAAAAATGGACCCGACCCGACCCAACTCAACCTTTTCTCTTACACTAGTAATACAAACTACAGACACAAAATTTCCTCATTCCAACCCCCCTCCCATATACTTTCTCTCTCTAAAATCCACTCTCTTTCTCTCTCTACAAAATTTTCATACCCAACTTAACGGCATATTCTCTCTCTCTCTCTCTCTGTTCTTCCTCCCACTTTTCTCGGAAGATCCGTCACTGCAAACCCAAAAGCTCCATCGGAATTATTTATTTTCCCGGGAACCAAACAGCCCCCAGAGAAAAATTTCAATTCGGATTAAGGGTTGCTTTTCTCAAATTTTCTTTTCTGGGTCGGTGGGTAGGAACTGATTCAGAAGAATGGTGGTGAAGATGATGAGGTGGCGGCCGTGGCCGCCTCTGACGACGAAGAAGTACGAGGTGAGGCTGGTGGTACGGCGGTTGGAGGGCTGGGATCTAGTGCGGGAGGGTGCAGGCGGGGCCGGTCCACAGGACCAAGAGAAAGAGGACAAGTGGACGGCGGAGATTAGGTGGAAGGGATCCAAGGTCAAGGTTGGGGCTTTGAGCTCTCTCCGGCGCGCCGTCGTCAAGAGGAACTTTACCAGAGAGGTCGAGGCTTCGTCCCAGGACGGCGTCGTTTCCTGGGACGAGGAGTTTCACAGCGTTTGCTCTCTCTCGGCTTACAAGGACAATGTATTTCACCCTTGGGAGATCGTATTTACCGTCTTCAACGTAAGTTTCGATTTTTCTTCGAAATTTCGCTTCGATCTTTCTCAAATTTTTTTTAATTTGAAATTTAATAATTAAATTTGTGATTTTAGAGAAGTTATTGTGAAATTACCTGGAAATTAGAGACATGGTTTGTGAATTTAAGCTGAGATAGTTAATTTTTCTTGTAATTGCTGTTGCTGTCATTTGATTTGGACGGATGATTTGTTTTGATTTTTGTTCTTGGTTGAAAAAAATAGTCTCTTTGAATAATCAAAGGGTTTGGATTGATGGAGTATTTAATTGTGTCAATTTTCGGCTATGGGACTTTTTGGGAGGGTCATTGACCGGAGTGCCCTTCACACGACTGATAGTTTACTGATTGAGTTGGGGAAGGGTTATTGGAAATGATATCCTGATCCCTCAAGGGGTTTTTCATCCCGTAAGTTTTACAAGTGTATGAATAGTTGCTTCAATTGCGCATTTGTTGGTTCAAATCGCTGCAAATTGTCATCTGTTTTTCACTTAGGTTGCATGATTTCTGTAATCAGAATTGGTTGTTTTGTTATGGGTTTTCCGCAATTTGGTGCCTAAAAGCAGATGTATTTTGTGGAACACCATTTTTTTTTAATATCGTTTTGATATTTTCTTTTTCGATCATTTGATTTTTGTGGAATTGGTTATTTTGTTATGGGTTTTCCGCGATTTGGTGCCTAAAAGCAGATGTATTTTGTGGAATACCACTTTTCGTTAATATTGTTTTGATTTTTGGTGAACTTTGATTACCCTTTTCTAGAGAACTAACTTGTAAGTTGCAATTATAATACAGGGTTTGAATCAAGGTGCCAAAAGTAAGGCTCCTGCTGTTGGAATGGCATCAGTGAACCTTGCTGATTTTGTTTCGGAAGCTGAACAGAAGGAGCTTGAGTTACACATCCCCTTCACCTCATCTGGTCCTGCTGCTGAACTTTGTGTATGTTCCTCTCAACTAGTTTCCAGTTCTTTCTTCTTCCACATGTGCTATCCTTTCTCGGTAGAAATTAGTTTGGTCCCGCTGCTGCTTAACTTTCTGAAGTTCTAGAATTTCTGATCTCAAGTTCTGCTAAATTTTCAGATATCACTCAGCTTATTGGATCTGGGAACTACTCAGGAAATTACAGAGCCAGTGGAGAGATCAATTTTGCCTGTTCAATCACCTCCCCATTCAGCGGAAACTGTATCGCCAGAAAAAGATGAGCTTTCTGCTCTGAAAGCTGGACTTAGAAAAGTAAAAATTTTCACAGAATATGTGTCTGCCAGAAAAGCAAAAAAGCCCTGCCTAGAGGAGGATGGCAGTGAGGGCAGGTGTTCTGCTAGGAGTGAGGATGGTGATTATAATTATCCTTTTGACTCCGAGTCACTTGATGAGTTTGAGGAAGGTGAATCAGAAGAGGTCAAAGAGGATTCCAGTGTTAGGAAGTCATTCAGTTATGGCACGCTGGCTCATGCAAATTATGCTGGAGGATCAATTTACTCCAATATGAGAATCAACGATGAAGGTGAGGACTGGGTTTACTACAGCAATCGCAAATCAGATGTGGGATGCTCACATACTGAGGAGTCCACTGCACCAGTCTCTGACCCGCCTGCAAGTTCAAAACGAGGCTTACTATCTTGGAGGAAGAGAAAGCTGAGCTTCATCCGGTCTCCTAAAGCCAAAGGAGAACCTTTGTTAAAGAAGGCCTATGGTGAAGAAGGTGGTGATGACATTGATTTTGATCGTCGGCAGCTTAGCTCTGATGAAATTCTATCTCTCGGGGTAAGTATCTACTTCTAATTCTTCTTGTGATTATGGTTTAATGAGATCTTGGTGTTGTCATGATCATTTTCAGCATCTTGTAGTTAATTTTCTGTCAGAGTTCTTAAAAATAAAAGTTAGTTGCTTAAGTTCTGATTATAATTAATACAATTTGGCAGTGGAATAAGCCAGAGGAGGATTCATCTGCTAATCGGTCGTCAGTGTCTGAATTTGGGGATGATAATTTTGCCATCGGCAGTTGGGAGCACAAGGAAGTGACAAACCGCGATGGACACATGAAGCTTCACACCCAGATCTTTTCTGCTTCTATTGATCAACGGAGTGAGCGAGCAGCGGGCGAGGGTGCTTGTACAGCTCTGGTTGCAGTGATTGCTGATTGGTTTCAGAATAACCAAGAGCTCATGCCCGTAAAATCCCAGTTTGACAGTTTGATTCGAGAAGGCTCATTAGAGTGGAGGAATCTCTGCGAAAATGAGACCTACAGGGAGCGATTCCCTGACAAGCACTTTGATCTTGAAACAGTCCTTCAAGCCAAAATACGTCCTCTTTCTGTAGTTCCTGGGAAATCTTTCATTGGGTTTTTCCATCCTGAGGTTGTGGACGAGGGACGATTTGACTTTTTACATGGTGCAATGTCCTTTGATAACATTTGGGATGAGATTAGCCGTGCTGGATCAGAATGTGTTAGCAATGGCGAACCTCAAATTTACATCGTCAGCTGGAATGACCATTTCTTCATTCTCAAGGTTGAAGCTGAAGCTTACTACATCATCGACACATTAGGGGAGAGGCTCTATGAAGGGTGCAACCAGGCCTATATCTTAAAATTCGACAGCAACACGATAATTTACAAACTGAAAAATGTTGAACCATCATCTGATGATAAACCTACAACCAGTGATCAACCAATTGTGGCGGCAGAAGCAGGCGAATCTAGAAACCAGCAGGTCAATGCAAAGGAAGAAGAATCTACAGTAGAAGCAGGAATAACCAAGTCAGAGGAGCCGAAGGAGGAAGAGGAGGTGGTCTGTCAAGGGAAGGAGTCCTGCAAAGAGTACATAAAGAGCTTCTTGGCTGCAATTCCAATAAGGGAGTTGCAGGCGGATCTCAAGAAAGGACTAATGTCGTCCACGCCTCTTCATCAACGGTTACAGATTGAGTTCCACTACACCCAGTTACTAAAACTGCCTCCGGCTGCTGCAGCAGTAGAAATGACCGCAGATGCTTCACAAAGTCCCGAACTTTCAACAACAGAGGTTGCGGCATAGGAGAAACGTAAATTGTAGGAAGTGTGATTACTAACTGTATTTTCGCTTATTTTAATTGTTTTTCTTTCAACTGAGTGTCCTTAATTGGAACTGGATTAACCGATAGGAGACCGCTTAAGCGTTTTGAGGGTCATGGGAGAGGTAACTGCTGTGTGTTTCTAAGTTAGGCTGGAAAATGAAAGTGTAAGTTTCTTCTGTTTGAGGTTATGTTTGTTATGTTATGTTATATTAATTGCCTAATCTCACTGGGAAATGAGTAATTCTGTAACATGACCCTGTAATTTCTCTTTCAGTTGATGTAGTGAAAATCCAACCATTCTGGTCTGCAGGAACTTTGTGATTCCAATTTCCCCTATGATTTCTGATAGCTTTTTATAACAGTTGAATTGCAGTTTGAGTCCCTATAGTTTACTTGGATTTTCATTTTTATCTTTTTATAGTTTCATTCGGTTAGCTTAATCCGTTAAATGAGGTAAAATTTCTTCAATTTGAGTTTTTGGAATGAGAAGATGTGCACAAAAATGATGGAATAGTAAACTTGGCTTGTTTGGACTGCTAATGTAGAAAACATTTGAGTGCTAGAAATGCTTTTAGCATACACATTCTGAAAATGTTTTTGAAAAAACACTTAGAAGTGCTTCCTAAAAAAACACTTAGTTAGAGTTTCATAAAAAAAAAAACCTTTCTACAATGCAAAAGTGGATTAATTGTATTGCCAAACATAGTTGGAAACAATTTTGGTCATTTCACAAGCAGTCTCAAACATGACCTTAGTTGATAGATTGATCTAAAGGGAAATAAAACACGACGAATATACATGGCAGAAATGTAATAACAAAAAAAAAATGGATGGAAGTGAAAATCTGAATAAACTACAGGGACTATCAGTGCAATTTATCCCTTGGTCAACAATGCATATTTGATGGATGCCTAGATATTCCATTCTCTATGTTTGTGGTAAGATCAGATAATCCATCCCCAAATTCGGTGCATCTCATTAGCTGTAAAGATGCAAAGGGAAAACTTTTCCGTGACGAAAAAGATAATATTAGAGAGATAAATTTGTAAATTAAATGATGTGTCATTAATAAGAAACAAACATGTTAATCGATACTCAATTAATCATCTAATCATCTGCAACCATATCATTTGGTTTACAAATTTAGTTTAAAAAATTTGATCTCCTATCCTGAGAAAATAAATAAAAAATAAAAAGAAAGAAACAAAAAGATGGATGATGAGGCTTTCAAGTTTTGGTGTTGGAAGCACGCAGGCTGTGTTGGAGGAAAAGTTGAGGTCTGGAATTGGTTCCACCACTAGGGCACTACTACTACTACCTAAAATAAATAACATGACATATTTTATGGTTTGTGCTATCCACACACCCTTGATAGTTTATGTCCGTTAATCTTCTTCAATTCATCCGATCCGACGGTCGAAAATTAAAAAGGTGTGTGAGAAGTAAAATGGGGTGTGTGGATATCACACCCCTATTTTATTAGGGTTAGCTATTTGCATATGGCATCATTCAATTGAAGGCATGTGTTAGGGTTTTGGGAACTTTAACGAAAAACTCCCGGTACTGTTTACTTTAACGAAAAACCACATTTTTACACTAAAAAGTCAATCTTGGTACTATTCACTTTACCCTTTATTTTGTCTTTATCGTTAAAACTCAAAGTTTTCAAGCCCTTTTCATTAGTTTTCCTTAGGGTTTTTCTTTGGAATTTTGCCCCCTGTAGTGCACGTTGAGAATCTATGGATTGTTGGTACAAGTTTCTGTCATTGTTCCATGTTGTTTGGTTCAACTTGCCCCACGTACATGTCACTCAAAGTTTGGTTGAATATGTCATCTAACAAGAGGGGAATTCGAACTTATGAGTTTGTTTCTGACATTATCAGATGAAGAGCTCGTTGGTGAGTGAATTAAATGAAAAAAATGTCGTTTCATTTTTTATAAAAATATGACTTGTAGAGATTTCAAGTATGAATGCGTGATTCAAATTGACAGTTTGATAACATTGCATAACATAAACAAAATGTTCAAGATTTTCTAACCATTATTTTTCACATTTATAATCCTTATTTGGCCTAATCTACAAAACTGATTACCACAAACTACTTTATTATTTTACTTCAATATCTTTTTTTTATATAAAAAAATAGACGATATTCTTTAATAAATTTGTTTAAATTACGATGGAGAGGGATTCTGATTTAGGTGTAAAAAGACAGAGTACACTGCTCTAACTATTTAGATAAGTCAAAATCTGCTTCTAATTTCTTTTAGGCAATATATGTAGGTGTAACATAATATGAGTAGATGTCTATTGATACTATATTCGAAAGTGCAAATACATTGTCGTTCATATCACAACACGTAACTGTTTATATTAATCGATTTAGATACTACATGACACAATAATATTTTCTTGTTCCAACACGTTTTCAAAGTCAGTGTATTTATTGTGATAATTGCCATGTAATGATTAATTACCGGCTACAACCGACTTTTGAGACACTCAACAAAACAAACAAAAAAGCCAAGACATGCCTTGCCAAAGTAATTGTATTTACGACAAAAATTCACAGCTTGAATGAAACAGTTGACAAAAAGTTAAAAGCGCCATCAACATAATGAATAGGACTGAATAATTTTTAAGGGTGTTCGCAAGTCGAGTCAGGTTCATTTTTTGTTTGTTTTTCCTGTAAATGAGTCTGAATCGGTCCAGGTTTACATATTTTTATTAGTGGAACCAGTTCATTTGGATTGGTTTGGTATGGTTTGGTTCTTATGAGTTGAACATATCTATTTTCAATCATATGCCGTATAACAAAACAACAATATAAAACAATCTCTATGTATTTCTGTTATGAAAGAATTGTGTCTAACAAAACCAATACCAACAAATGTTCTTAAGACTCTTTGTTTAAAGAAGTTTGATTGTTGTTTTACTTCTTAGGGTTAGATTGATATGAAAATATGGATCATGGGCTTCATTGTGGACTACTAATAAAATAACAAATGCTATGACAACCTTAACCGGTTTGTGCCGAGTTATTCACACATAATAAATATTGGTTCAGTTTTGAACTCGTTTTTACACAAGCTGGGTCCAACTCAGAGCATTTTAAAAATAAAAAGTAAGAACCGGACGATTTTACATTCAACCGTGTAATATGGTCCGAATCCACAAGGGCAAAGACCTGTATATCCAACCCTAAGTTTTATATTTCTCAATGAAATGAGAGGATTTTGTACTTTAGTTAAAAATACAAAGCTTTTAATATTTTCTCACTTTAGAATGCTTTATGGGCTTGGAAGTAGTTGGTGTTAGAGGATTGGGCTCGGCCTGATATACATTTTTTTTTCAATCTTGTATTGGGTAGCTTTCAAGTTTAATACACGTTATTTAGATACAATTTTTTTATAATGCATATAAAATTCACGTATTTTATACATATTTTTAAGGCATTGTACAACCAAAAATAACATTTTCAACACATAAATATCAAATAAAAAATGGCAGAATTTTTCAAAGTATCATTTTAGCAAAGTTGCCAAATAGTACATTTAAAATTTTCAGTACTATACCCGTTCCGTATTTTACTAACTATAATTTAATGATAGCATGTTTATCAAATCATCCATATGCTATGCACTAAGGAGAGAAAAAAAGAGACAATGACATAAAATTATTGTAACAAAAAGATATTATTTATTAGAGAGGACCAACGGATACACGGATCAAACATGATGTGAAAAAAAAAATGGAAAAAAAAAAAAAAAAAATCACAGAGTCAAGAAGTACATTGCCACTTTTATGTATTCTTTAGGTTTTTAGTAATCTGCATGATAGTAAATTGCAATTCTAGGAGTGGATGAGTTTTCCCAAGTTTTGTCAACGTCGCAAGGAACCACAACATCACCTCCATTGTTGCTACCTCGAAATTTCCCACCTGCATTACTTCCACCACCACTGCTATGTCCAAACAGTCCATAACAGTGGCGGAGCTAAGATATTAGTCTAGAAGGGGTCCAAAAGTCTCAATATGAAACGCTCTCTTCATCTTTTCCTGTGGTGAGTGATCGACCACCGTCATTTGGGTCTGCCATGGTGCCGTCCTTATCATTCTCTTCCTTAAACTTAAACCCCAAGCCATTCTTACTTTCTTCCTCTCTCTCCTTCCTCTTCAAAGCTCACAAATAACAGATTGCTTGAACTCCACATGAGCCACCAATTTCAAATCAAACTAAACTAAAAACCTTAAAAATTATAAGCATAGCGAGAAACATTTATACGAGAAAAAAATGTCAAGATGGACCTGGGACCATTGTATTCCCTTCGTAGCTCCGCCTATGGTCCACAAGGCAGTCCTATATCTGTTTCAGGACCTCCTGTGCTGCCATCGTAAGGCAGTTTCCCCAATACATTATTGCTACTTCCATTAGCATTCAAATATTGCAGCATCCAGTGAATGATAAGAGATAGAAGAGCTACATTCCAAAAGAGAAAGACAAGCTTGTTCAAGAAAATGCGTGAGCTCGCCATCTTGTATGTTGTTAATGGCCTTACCATTGGATATGGCGCAGACGACAATGAGTTGACAAGATTGTGAGCTCACTCATTTTCTTAAACAAGCTTGCCTTTTTGGAATGTAGCCTTTCTATCTCTATCGTTCAGTATCCAGGCGAGTTTTACCTTCGTCCTAGTCATGGTTGATATGTTATTTTCTTACTAAGATCTCTCTGTTTCTAAACCAACTCTATTGCTCTGGATGACACTCACAAGAGGGGATATATAGGAGCAAGGATACGACTTGACGACCTTATTCTAAAGAAAAAATTGGAAGATGAAACAAATCAGCGACGCAAGTTGTTTTGGTATTATTAAATGTCGTATTAAAAAAAAATCTACACATGTAGATTTTGCGAATATGTATTTTCTAATTAGCAAAATAATTTAACTTCGCATCTTGCTAATTTGCGCAATTTGTTATTATTAAAATACCTAAGACATTCGGAGGCCAATTTGTATTTTAAGAGATTTAGTTGTATGTATTAAGCCACAAGTTAACATTATTCGTAAGGAGAGAGAATTACAATTAGAGATAACACTAGGGGTGAGAAAAGGCCTCGATGTTCTCTTTGTTTTCCGAACCTCACTCTTTCCCTCCCAACTTTCTTTTTTATTCGCTCTCACCTCTCATAGCTAATTACAAAGCTACTTGTTGAAGCCTTGGGCTGAGAGAATCAATGAAAATAAATTCGTTTTGACCAAATGGAGCGTTCTTTCAAAACTTCTTTTCTAAGAGAATACAATGATCTTCTTCGATGGGCCCTAGTCCGACATTGGTAGGGAATAGAAGGAAGTTGCATTCATACTACTGTTGGCTTATGTGGTATGTCTAGCGGATGGTGAATCCTATCTAAGATTAGAATTGGACTTCTAAGTTTTCTTTGCCAAAGAAAGACCATAAGAAGCTTATATTTATAGGCGAGCAACCAGTAGTCCTGTTTATCTACCTCTCCAGACAATGGTTACCACATCTGTTGGTATGTGATGTTTGGGGAGTAGAGTGAAACTTGACATGTTAGGTTCATATATTGGAGACCTTGGAATATGAATGAGTTCTCATACTCATGCGTATACAGATTGTTGGAATGTGATACCACTAACATGACTCTCTTCCCCTTGGAATACCAAGAATCAAATGGACTTGGCCTTCTTGTAGGGATGTTAATGCTTTAGCCCTTTATCACTTTGTACTACAGTTTAATGATATTCCTTTTCAATTATAACTGAAAGGGTCTTAGTTTTAACTTTCATGAATGACGAGTTTAATACCAAATTATTATGACTTAGTGTTGTCCCTAAAAATTACACCTACGTGATGTGAAGTAAGGAGCTAATGACATCCTTCTATTGTTGATTAATGCGGGCGTGCCAACTCACTACCGAGCTCGATCAGGCGAATGTCGCTTTGAACTCTTGAATCGAGCGACTTCGACCGAGGAAGGAACACTTTCGGCCTTGGGTTCTATAACATGAAGACAAGGTTATGCAAATCACTATTAAGTTTTGGATCTTGTGCACCAAATTCGACAGCCTCAACTATATTAGTAAGAATATATGTCCCCCAAACTGATATCAAAATGTACAGACAAAGATACTAAAAGGAAATGAGTGTCTTTACTGTAAAAGTGGTTCAACCGTCTAAATGCTGAACTCTAAACATGACTTGAGAATACCCAATCATAAAACCCTCCACTTTGCTCAGAAGGCTAATTATGTGATATCTCCAGCGAAGAATCAAAGACTCTTCGTAGGCGGAGACTTGAGATAGTTAATTAGGCGAACTTGAGAAACTCGTCGTCTAAACAAGTGGTCGAGACTTTTAAGCCAAACTAATTCTTCAACTCCAGAGCCATCTAACTAGGCAGTCGCCTTTGCTGGTTGCCTCTGGAAAACCTCGTCTAACCAGGCAATGGTCGTCCGTCAATTGCCAACCCAAATATGTCTAACCAGATTGTATTCATGCTAATAGTTAGTAAAGCATTTAGTATTTCTCAAAGGGATGAAGGGGTTCGCATATAGTGTTGATTCGTGTGTTGAGTTGAAGGTTATCCCTACATTACAAATCATCTTATATTTATATGAATAAATTCCTTCATACCCCAGTCCACCAGGTTGTAGAGTCTTGATAATATTGCAATTCCCCAACATTATTTGACAACACTTAGAATTATCTCCACCAATCCTTCTTCCACCAAACTCATCACCACCAAGTCTTATTCGAATTAGGATTTTGAATCTGATTGCTTTAGATGATAAATTCAATCTTCATCCATAAACCAATCATGATACTTTGAAACCTTTATCCAAGGATCAATCCTGAGCCTCAAAAAGTTTTACCTCATCTAGTACTCGGCGATTCCATTAGCGCTGCACCATTGGGCCACTCCTTGTGAATTTGGGACCCCAAACACTTAACCCAAATCTCTAACCCTTAGAGCTTATCTAATGCATGCAAACCAGCCTAGGCAAAAGTGTAATTTAGCCTCAAATGACAAAATTTAGTTTTTAATGAGGTATATCTAGCCTAGGCTAAACTAGCCCATGCTCTTCAAAGAGCCAATTTAGTCTTGGCTCTTGAAGGGTCAATTTAGAAAAAAACCGGTAGCCAATGAGAATAAGTCACCTAACACCATATAACCCCTAACCTCTCACACCATTAGAACAACAAAATTGTGAGAGTACTAGATTTCACGAATATTAATATTTTGAGAGGCCAAATAAAGCCTCTAGCCCCTAACCTTTGCCATTTCCACTAGACTTGCGAGGAAAAATATATTATTGTATTAAAAATACAATAATTATATGCTTCCCTTTAACATAAAGTTCGTCGGCCTCAATGGTTCATTACTATGAGCCCACAGCACCCTTTAGTGCATAAAACTTTTTAATATCAATCACAGACTTTCTGTCCAAAGTTTAGGAAGAGCCATGTGCACGGTCTTCCATAGCCCATCATTTCAGAACACAATTATCACTTTCATCTACTAAGCAACCTTAATTAGCATAATTAAATACTAAACACTACAGTATTATGACATAGACTCTCTTACAAGTGGGACTTTTCATGGACTCTTTAAAGTGACCTCAAATTTTTTTACGGAAAATTAACGTTAAACTGTGAAGTGGCAGAAAATACATGAAAAATCTCACTTTGAGAGTCTTCTTAGCATTTCAATAAATGCAGTATTCCTTTGCGTCCGAGGGCTATTGTTGAAGACATTCGGTGGATCTCTTCCTCTTTTGTACATATTTTTGACGCCAGTTTTTTAGACAAGCAACTTTTCTTTCGGATGTGATTTTTAGGCCGCTCTATAGAGAATGCTCATCGCTACTGCCCGCGGTGCACCTACTTTTTTGTTTGACAAACTTGGCTCCGGTTGTACTCGTGATTTCTCTCCTTCTGACGACTTTTTTCTCATAAAAAATGGCTGTTTTGCAGATGTTTTGGTTCCGAAAATTGAAACGACTGGAAACGAAATCTTTTCCTTATGAAGAAAACATTCCAAATATTGCAATCTACCATATATATCAGACCTACAGCTGAAATTCTACAACATCAAATTGTTAGTTCTTCATATTTCGGATAAGCTAATGCATCACAAACACTAAGCGTTTTACAACTCTGACGAGTTATAACACGAAAACAGGAAACACCAGTTAAATTTTCAGCAGCAGATGGAGCACTTGATCAAACCATTTTCGTTGCACTCCGGACAACTAATGCACAACTCATCGTTTTCGTGATCACCATCCGTGAAAACTTTGCGACTGCCATTGCAATTGAAGCACACAACGAAGCGCACGTTGGCACAGCCGGTGCATGGGGAGCTAGACAGGTCAATTGGGATTCCTTCGAAGAGCTTTTTCAGCTTGCCTTGCTCATGAAGTGCTGTAACTTCTTCAGCTCCACCAATGTACCTTCCCTTGATGAAAAGCCTCGGAGGGATCATTCTACCGCCAAATATCCTCCACAATTCTTCCCTGAATTCCATGTGCATCGAAAGGTCCCTCTCATACACCGGTACTTTGAAACTCTCCAGCAAGAACCGGATTGCCTTGCAGTCCTCGAACGTTTTCCTAACCCCTGTCACGCTTGTTGAATATAGAACGACACAATCGCCTCCTCCTGGCGGACACTTTTCCTCGAAATCTAACAAAGACGGAAGTTCATCATCATCCTCTGCATCATGAAAAATGTCATCCTCCATAACTGTTTCTTTGGTTTCCATTGAGGGCTTACAGACATTAGAACCCAGTCCCGTATCTCCATCTTTGAGCTCTTTAAATACAAGCTCCGCCGATAGAGTGTTCTTCTTCTGACAATCTTCATTTTTGCGAATGAGCTGAGACAGTGTTTGGTGGTTCGGATTGGAGAACTTTTCCGCAGGATCGAGCTGAAAGAGCAGGCCATGTTTCAAAGTGTTAATTGTTGGGATGGACTTCAATTTCTTGAGAAACCTTCCTCTCATTCCTTTCATCTCAGACTTTTGTTTTGGTTCTTGGAATGGCATGTGATATGATCGCATTGAGATGATCGCAAAGAGTGGGAGAGGATAAAAGGAAGAGTGTTTTGGGGTGAAAAGGACTGGTCAGGAGATTGAATGTCCCTAGTTGATGACATTTTCCCTTTTGGTTTCCAGTTGCTCCAAAGTGACAATTGAAAAAGTTAAAAAGTGTTGGGATGCTTTTTAGAATTTTTGGTGGGTGGCTGAGGCACCCCCTCCTCCTCCATTAGAGCTAATTGACCCTTCACCAAATATTATTCATGATTTAAGTGGTCTACTTGTGATCAATTCCACCACATAATGCGTAGAGTGAATCAATCAAATACATGTTGATGGGAGGACTCACATACACCTCATGACGCAGTTTTTCGGGCCAGTAATACAATTTAACTTCTCACATGGCGAGAGGTGATGGGTTGTGGACAACACCACCTTGGTATCCCCGTCTCCACTGCATATTTACCTACGAGGAACGAATATGTTGGATATTCATTCCCTAACATATCCTAGGTTCAGTAACACAAGAAGCGAAGAAAAAAGTGGATCCCATGTTGGGATAGGTATGCCATGCTTAAAACAATTCAAGATCACCATTTAGGGTTGTTTATCCCGTACCTAAATAACCAGGTACCATGTGTAAGAATGTAAACATACCCTAAACAACCTTTCTATTTTGTTTTTAATTAGCACATGCAGTGTACTGTATCTCTAACAAAATAAAGAACAAATGTCACTAGACCAAATCATCATGAGCGTAAACTAATTGGTCATGTGTCACAAGACAAGAATTAATTCCGAGGAGACAGGGTTTGCCAATTTGGCCATGATTGAATCTCAAGTGAGCAAAAGCAAAGCTTTCCTTTTCCTCTTTTTATCAGTTAGGAGGAGCCCCTCGAGATAACAGCTAAAGTGTGGCTCAAACTTTTTGTACGCGCAATCACAGCCAACCATGATGATACCCATCATGTTCAGCTCAAAACCCTCCACAAATTGTGCTAATTATAAAATTAACCATCAAGAATATCCTCACAACAATGTAGTTTTCTTGTAAACTATTTGTTTGCAAGTCACTAATGCAAGGATACATGAGTTCATATCATTTGGTATAGGGGAAATATCAATACCTGTCTCCTCACGTGACACATTAGAAAACGAGAGTACATGTATAAACCCGGAATAACCAAGTTTATCGGCTCATTGATAAAGAATAAAGTATAAACCAGGAATACCTAAGTTTTCGGAGAGAGGATGAAAGGGTATAGCCCGGTATACGCTATGGGGCACATCAGAGAGAGACTAGGGGTATAAAACTGGTATACCCAAGTTTTTCCGCACGTCTGAGGGAGAACAGGATTGGGTACAAACCTGGCATGGCTAAGTTTTTCCCTTGGGCTTAGACATCAAGCGACTATGTGTTCAGGCACTTCGAGGAGGTTGTTTTTCGGCCGGGACCTGTTGGGTTGGGCTGCTGAACCATATAAAGCATAGTCCATAAAGCCAACCCAGTTGTGTTTCGGACATCAATACAAGAGCGAAGACTCCGAACTTGAGACCTCCTCTGACATCGGGAAGAATTTTACCACCAGACCAAGAACAAGTTCTCCGTCATCATTACCATAGAAGCGTTCATTCATAGAATCTGCCATTTTACTGAAGGGGTGTGCTATCCACATACCTCTTTTTACTTCTCACGCACCCTTTGTTAATTTATGTCTGTTGATATTCTTCAATTCTTCCGATCCGACGGCCGAAAACTAAAAAGGTGTGGGAGAAGTAAAAAAGGATGTGTGGATATCACACCCCTTACTAAATTACTATATGGTGTTTGAAACACTATACAAAGTTTCTGAATGAAGGCACTCTGGGGCTATTCAGCGAGTTGGCAGATAGAACGAGCCGGAAAAAAAAGTGCTTATCTTCCCAAGATCACACTCTATCACATATACTGTAACAAGATGTCATATTTTAAATCATGTTCCATTAACTTTCAATAGTCTCAACAAGAAGTAGATGGAACGATAATAATATACAGATCACAACATACCAGCGATGTTAAGAGTATGGAACGGGATAATTCTTCTTACATGCTGTATAACATTGTTTAGACAGGTATACTAAAAGACAAAATATTTGATGCACTTAACTATCAGCCACAGATGATGCAAACCCGATGTCAAAATCGAAGGCAATGCATGTCAGCTCATGGTTGTTTCCGTCAAACAGCCTCATTTTAAGAGAGTACGAACCCTGCACTTTGACGAACTTGGTCAGAACACAAAACATAGTAGACGAATATAAACAAAGAGATTACAGAAGCGGCAATGTTGATGGGGACAGGGTGATTAAAAACAATGCAGTAGCAATTTGATTTATGAAGCAGAATCACATATAATCCATATACAGATTATCAAAGCATTATACCATGAGCAATTTTCTACTGGTTTTCTGCAATTAAAATTGTAAATGCATTAGCAACATGCCAACATGGATGATCATAGTAACTTTGGCACCAAAGGAATGTAATATATGGAGTATTGAAGCTTGAGACTCAACTAGACTCTATTAGACCAACTCTGAAATAACTCTTTGATGGCAATATCTTATAACTGACCTGAAGTACTTTATGATAAGTAAGTGGAAACTGAATTAAACATGCCCAAGAGAAAAACCAGATTAAGTTAAGTAATTCTTAATGTATAGTTGCAAAATAAAATCGTCGTTGAATTCCTAAGACTAGGCCTCCTTGGTTCAAATAAGTATATATTCCAAGGTTATTTGGGAGTTGGTCAAAGAGCCAACAAGCCTCTGGTGAAATCAAAATAGTGTCAATCCAATAAAAATCAACGTTGGAATGTAAGACAGTTTTGTTTGTTTAAGAATAGACCAATTAATTTTTTTTTAGCCTGGTCACCAAGAAGAAGGGGTAATGTTACACATGCAAGGATAGAGAGAAAAGAGTAATGTACTGCTAGAAGCCTAGAAGAAGACAAGACAGAAGTGGGGACATGAATTTTGACAACAGTGAAGAACAACAAACTTTCTTGGTTTTATGTCCCTTTTTTCGCACAATACAGAATAAGCACGATGAGGAAGATTGGCAAACAAACAACACTTTCCAAGCATGTATTCAATAAAGTGATCACCTGTGCACCATGGTTACCAAACGTGATAATTGCCCCTTTGTGTTACTTAGAATATGACATTTGACTGTCCGCATCCTTTTCTAATGTTACAATCTAACAGTTAAGCATAAACTATTTCATTGTACTCAAAAAATTCAGGGGGGATCAACTTAAACTTTGTATTGGCCGAAACAGATACCAACAGTTAAACTCATAGGCTTATTCAAGTTTGTAGGGTCAACTCACAGGTAACACTAAAAGCCAAAATAATATATTAAGTATATATGGCAAGGAGGACTTACAGGTGGAGTATATCCTGGTAAATCTTGCGAGTGGGCAATCACAAAATCACCAGTTGAAACAGGGCAAGATGTTTCTGCGCAAAGGTCATGAGTCTCACTGTGGATGTGCCAACCAAAGTATGAAACCTCAATCACCAATTTCCCTCCAGAGATTGATGCACCTGTTACCACATATAGGAGTTTACTCTAGTTAAAACTAAACTCCCAAAAGGTCTTCAAACAGTGTTGGATTATCCTATTCGTTTTTGTGTTTATCTAATGACAATTACATGTAAACAAAAACTCACTCAAAAAGTTTTAAGTGTGAGATAGAACTAGGACCTGCAGTTGCAGAAATGCTGAAGCTGGCAGGCTTGCCTCTCGCCACAGGGTAAGGATTAATATCAACCGCAGAGACCTTGACATCATAGTCAACCTTCTTATCTGAACATATTCCACAAATCCGCTTAAGTTTCATTTAACCAACATCAGTATAACAAGAACCAAACAAACCATAACAAAATTCAACACCGAAGCACCATTCGATTGAATACATACATCCAATACCAAAACTATCGAAAGAGAAACAAACCCAGATTTTATATTTTTGTTTAAACAATCTGAAATTGCAAATACATATCAAAGATGTTAACTTTGTCTAATCAGCTAGAGAGTGTAGATGCATATACATATTAAAGTTTCCTTCTTGTTGTGATTGTATCAAAAAACAGAAGAACCCAAATCGAATTTGACAACAAACAATGAAACAATCAGTTGAATTACTGTAAAAAGTGGAAAATTTGCGATTTTCTCAGGAAACAAACAGAGAATTGAAAACTTGTTCCGAAAGTAAAGTATCATGCCTTCATAAATTGAAAGGAAAAGAGAGAACGGTAAGAGTGAGAAACCCACCGCAGTAGTTGACGTCCTTGGCTTGGATGCGAGGGGCATCCAGACAGAGAGAAATTAGGATGATGAGGGGGACGATGGACTTCAACTGAAGAGCCATATCTTCACAGATTGCCTCGCTCCGATTCGCTTTAACAATATTATCTGTAAATTTTGTGAGAAATTAGGGTTTAAAAAGGTAGACGACAGAAGAGAGAGAGGAATTTGGATGAAGGAAGGAAGGAAGGAAGGAAGGAAGGAAGGAAGGTGTAGGATAGCTAAGAAGAGAAGAGGAAGAACGAAGAAGTAGTCTGAAGGAGCGACGACTTTTTGGTGGAGAAAGACAGATGAACGGTAGTTGGAACCAATTAAAGACTTCTTATTTACGGTTTTCTTCGCTGGCTCGGACTCTATTTAAAAACTCAACTATTTTCTTTATATTTTCTTTTGTTTTGGTTGAAACAATTTTTCTCTTTCGTTAGAGCTTTTTTTTTATGAGAGGTGCAAAATGTCTTAATATGTATTTTATATTTTTTGTTCGTTCGAAAACTCTCAAATAAAGAGATGCAAACTATTTATTTCCGACGAAAAATATAAATAACAGCTTAAATCACATTTTTTGATGGTAAGTTCTGTCAATTTAATAGATAAAATCTTAAATGTGTTGTAGGCTTATTTGACTGAATTGTATTTAGGACAGAAAGGGAGAGGGGTTGACGGCAACAAAGAAAGACAAGAGACATGTAATTCGTGTGTGTTGTATCATCCTATTATGTCTTTATTTATAGTAGTAGGATAGGTAGAATCCTTACCCTATTAAGATTACATCTCTAATAAGAATTAAACTACTAAAGGGAATATACAAGATACTTCAAGATACACTAGGTTTTACACAATCACATTCCTAATCCAATAGGACTGCAACACTCTCCATTGAGTATGTAAATACTCAAACAAAACGTCGCATCAGATCTTCAACAGATTAGGTAGAACAATTGATGAAGTCGTTGACACAACGGGTGAATGTGAGTCTCAAATATAAGAAAGTAAGTATACATGGGTAGTAAAACTCATAAAACCTCGTTATGATAAAACATAAGATACGCAAAAAACCCATATACTAAGGAGAAAAGTGAGAAGTATGCATAATGTCTAAAACCAACGTCAAACAGGACTAAAGTAGTGAACTCAACGGAGTATGATCATCCCAAGATGAGTGCCTCATTAAAACTTCATTAGGTAGCAAAAACCCAGTGGGAAAAATGCTCATAATCTTAGAAAAAAGTACATTAAGATCAAATGAGTATGCTTCAGAATACTCCCCCTGAGTTCGACATAACTTCCAAATAAGAGAACTACAAGCAATTCAACTCAGATAATATACGCATACCGATTCCTTGGACAAGTTTCTAAAAAGTAGACTTGGGCAATGACTTGGTAAAGAGATCGGCCAAGTTGTCTTGGGAATGAATTTGTTTGACTTCAATGTTCTGATGTTGTTGTTGCTGGTGAGAGTAAAAGAACTTCGACGCTATATGCTTGGTGTTGTCTCCCTTGATGTATCCCTTCTTTAATTGCTCGATACATGCTGCATTTTTTTCAAAGATCGTCGTATGAAGGTCAACGACGAAAGTAAGACCACTAGTGCTTCAAATATGTTCCATAACCACTCTAAACCAAAAGCACTATCACGAGGCTTCATGTAAGGCGAGAATCTCAGCGTGGTTCGAAGAAGTCGCAACTAACGTTTGCTTGGTAGTCCTTAGTGTTGGAAATGTGCCCTAAAGCCATTCATATGATGATACTTTACGGATATTTCACATGTTAAACTAATCTAGTTTACATATAAAAGGCAAACATTATTGTTTGAGACGTCTCATATAAATGTTATATGCTTAAACGATAAAGTCCAAGGAATATGTGATTGGGAGAATGCAATCTAATGAAGTTAGATTAATGAGACCATTCTTTCGTAGACACATCCTAAACGTTCCTGATCATAGGATTGCCAATTGGGCATTGACAGTCCGATAAGATCAGTACGTGCTATGTCTTCTTTCAGGGAGAGTGACTAGTCTCGAGTCATTGGTGTGTGTGACATCAAGACAAGTACGTAGGTGCTCAATAGAGAATGAGTCCACTGAACACGATCAACGAGGAGTTCTCATACTCATGTCACATGAGAACTCATGGTTGGGATAATGCAAATTAGTCCTTTGACCTGAGGCATCACAGTTGTTGTCTTGTGGTTAAGTCCTTGATATTTGATTATGTCAAAGTCACCCCATCGGGGTGTCCACGACATCATTGGGGTTAAGCCACTTAGTCATGGAGACAAGTGAATGTGCAACAAGGGATCTCTAACCTTCAAAATGGTTTGAGGGAGAATACTCTATGATATGATTAAAATCTCTGGCCAGAGTATGAATGAGATTTGGGAATGCGTTCCAATTCACATTCAAGGTAATCATATAAGCAAACGAATCACATTGGATAGTAGACATGAATAAATAAACTATCAAACCAAACAATGTGGTCAAGAGTATTAGATTAGAGAAAGACCGTATTGCATTTGTAATCCTAAACTGAATAGGTTCTTTACCTCTTCTGATTAGCTTGGGTAGCCATGATATGCTGCTAGGTGTCACTCATGGTTTGTGGAAGCCCTAAACGTGTGTAATCACTAAAGGGAGAATTGAAAGTAAGTTTCAATTCACAATCGATGTAAAATGGTTTTAATCGCCCACTGCCTCGCTAAAAGGAACCTAATGTATCGTACACCGTGTAAGGTGGAGATTGAAGAAACAAAGGAGATGAATAAGAATAATTAAATGGTTTAATTATTTATGGCAAGGATTAATTAATATGTTAATTAATCAAACGAATAAGTTCGTTAAAGACCTCGGGATAGTTTTGGACCTTAAGGCCCAATGGGCTTCGAACGTCAAAGCCCATTGACTTAAGTTGTATGACAACTTAATGAATAAAGATTCACAAAGGCCCAAAAGCCCATATCCATTTAGTGTTGAATTAGGGTTTTTGGTTCTTTAGGTCATTTAAAGAAGTGACTATATAAAGAACTTTATAACCTAAAATTCATAAGTTGTTGATTTTAGAGAAAATTGGTGAGAACACAAAGCTTCCATTTCTCTCTAAGAGGCCAACCACCTTGGGGGATATTGTCTAGCAATTCTACTTCCTCAAGGTCACTCATTTCCTCTCCAATCCAACCTTGGTGTAGAATCTTTAGAGGTTCTCAATTTTGGGAACTTGGAGAACCTATTCTTCTAACCAAATCCATGGAGCTAAGAAGCAAGGAATGAAGGCCCTATCTCTTGGGTGATTATCCTTTGCATATGCAAAGAGGAATCTACAAAGGTAAATATTTCTCAACTAACAAATTGTTGTTTTTAAGTTGAGTCAAGGTTCACCAATCTACTAGGCTTTGAATTTCATGGTAGATGTTTTGTTTTTGAATGCATGAAAGCATGATTCCGCCTTTAATTGTTAATTGCATGCTATATGATGTTATTCAAATGAACATGTTTTTCACAAAATTTCCTTCAAGTGGTATCAAGAGCCTAGGTCTAGTAGTTGGTGAATCATTTTGGGTTTTGTAGTTCATAGTTTTTGATTTAAAAGTTGTAATATGTTACAAGCTTTATTCTTGTTTCTTTGAATGTAAATTTTGTTAGAAAATTTGCCATCTCAAATGTTGTAGATGTAGTTCATATGAGCATGAATTTTGGAGCTAAAATTTGGTGCCATGTTTTTTGGGAAATTCGGCCAAATCCAAAGGGTGATTTTTTGGGTTCATGTTTGTCTTGTTAAAATGGTTTTAAAGTGACTTTTGGAACCCCTAAGTACCCTAGGATGTTAACCCTCTTTTGAGTGATGAAAATTTGAGTTTTGGTGAGTGAAAACATTCATGGAGCTATTATGAGTTTTCATGAGTGTTCTTCAATGTTCTTGAAGTTCTTGCCAAGAACAAAAAGTTTTGAAGTTTTGATTCAAAATGTTTTATGTTTTTACATAAAGTTTTGGTTTAATTTTAGTGGGTGATTTTAGTGGGTGATGATTATTTGTAAAGTATTATTAATGGTTTTAATGGTAGACAAACTTTTTTAAAAGTTTGACATAAATTCAATTAATGGTTATAATGGTAGACAAACTTTTTTAAAAGTTTAACATAAATTCAAAATATTTCATCTTTACCTCACCTAATAAAACCCACTTACAAAAACTTTGTAAAAATCATATTTTTTCTATCATGGCCGGCCACCCTAATTAAATAGGGTATTTTTGGGTCTTTTATTCAATTACATAAAGTTTTGATGCTTTTGTGTATTTGCACTTTGGCCCAAAAGTTTACGTTTTTACGTTAAGGCCCAAAAACGTTAAAGGACAAATTGTTTTGCTCCTTTAATGAAGTTTTTTTGTATTTGTTGAAATTTTTGGGTTCTAGTTGTAATTACATGAAGTAGTGGACTTTTGTGTTTTTTACAAAGTGACCCCAAAAGTTTGTGTTTCGCAATATAGCCCAAAACGTTGTGGTTATTGCATGATGGCCCAAATTAAGTAGGGAACAAAAATTGTTTTGTCTCTTTAAATGAGAATTGGATTTTCATTTCATTTAGCTCCATTTAAATCAATTTTATGGATACAAAAACCAAATGAAAATGTTGCATTCAATTTAATTAATTAAAGTGTTGATTAATTAAAGGGTGATTATGAACCTAAGCCTACGATAATTGAGCTATGTGAAAGGTCGTTTCAAATTTGTTTGAACCATGGGAATGTGTAGATTAATTTTGGTTGTAATTTGATTTGATCAAATGTTGTAAAAGAGCATAAGCTCTTCTTTACTTTAAAGTAATTTGAATTATGCAAATGTTGTAAAGAGCATAAGCTCACCTTTACTTTGAAGTACTTCTTTCTTGCTTTATTTGATATGCATGAAAATGAAGTAGAGGGTCCAACGCCCCTAGGAACAACACGCCTTAATGTGATTAAACGCGTAACTAAAATCAATCTCCATCCCTAGTCCGAGATTCAACACTAGGCTCGTGTTGAATCTAAACAAAGGTTCATAGTCATCCTAAGGCCCTAAGACAACTATATAGTCCATCAAATGAATGCAAACCTTACGTTAGTAGTATCATATACTCTTGCTTTAAAAAACCGTTTTATAAATATAGTGGGAGTATTATATACAACTAAATTGAATCAAATGGACCAATAGTTGTAATAGGACCAAAATTGTTTTAATAAAGATTAAAATGAATATGTTTATGTGATGAGACCTAAAACCCTCAACCAAACCATTATTAAGTTGAAAAGCGTGAGAGTGCTTAGAACACTCTTCCGTGGCCTTCCACCGTGGTAGCTCCAATCGTTTATGACTTGTACACCGGCTTCACCCTATCATGGGGGAGTACAAAGTGCATGCTTATACTCAGGAGGAGTCTATATACATACTTGATGAGGTTAGTGTAGGCAACGAGGATGGCCAATATCATATCATTGTGAGGCTATTCTTGAACCCCTTCACGAACTAAGCATGGTGGGAATGACTTAACTAAGTGCAATGGAGCCAATATCATATCATTGTGAGGCAACATTCTCTAGAGGCCAAATTGATGGGTATTTGCATTAGTTGCAAATGAGTAAGTGTACTCTCTCATTATTATTAATGCTAGCCAATATCATATCATTGTGAGGTGGGCTTGGTAATAGTGAGTCTCCCATAACCTACTAAGAGTTTCCTCAAAAACTCTCGAATTCCAATGAGGGATATGGAATTTGCCAAAAATAGTGGGTGGTGCTATTTGATTTAAAGACCCGAATCAAATGGCTTAAAATCAATCAATTTATATTCGTTATGTATTTGTTTACCAATATATTTTCAAACGCTATCCAAAACTTGACAAAGAAAATCCGAATGTTTTAGTTTCCGGACTTGGTAACACAATCCCAAAGATTGTCTTAAATGGATTGTGCATGTACCTAAGAAGTCTCATCCTCACAATCTTCCTATTGATAATGTATCATTGGAAGAACATGTTAGAAATGTCTATCATGAAGAGGACAACACAAACAACCAATGCTTATTCCTTCGTTATATGAACAAAGGAACTTATGAACAAATAAGAGTTGCCTTGAACAACTCTTGAAAGTTTGTAATTATGTTTAGAACATAATGGTTGGTTGACAAAAATAGTCCATCAACATGGACTTATGATGATTTTGAATCATTGAGTGTTGAAGTGATAAACCACTTAACGAGACGGAAACTAAGCTAGGACTTCACCTTTATGTCCCTATCCTAATGGTTCACTAAGTTTATTGTAAACTATGTAGTGAACAATAACCACACACTCTCCAAAATGTTTGATGTGTATAAACACAATTGAAAAAGGTTTCAAGAGAGATAGTGGGAGTTTAGGGACCATGACTATTGTAGTCAAAGGAGAAGTCAAATGAAGAAGATAAAATTAACTCCAAGGGAACAAACTTTCTTTATGAAAGGATGGACATTGGAAGGGGTATTTGCAAGAAATGTCTTGCAAGTGTCAAGAACACACCTTTCGAAGGTGTTGTAAATTGTTCTTGAATAGTTCAAAACAGTTGGTTCTTCTACTTGAATGCTTGATTCCGTATTAGTAACTATGTTTTACAATCGTTGTAAAAGTGTGGCTAATAAGAAGTAGAAGATTAATGAGAGAAGAGAAAGTACTTCACATTCGGAACGTGAATAAAATATAGATCTCTGCGAAAGCAGATGGTACTAACTTCCTCATATGAACTACCAAAGAAATTGGAAAAACCAAAGATTGTCTTTACATTCCAATTTTAAGGAACTCAATTCCATCACTATAGTAGAGATGGATGAATGTTTTGTTTGACAAAACATTGTTCTTTATTAATCACTGATTGGATTATAGTAATCTAATTGATTGTCTCTATAGTAGAGATGATATGGTAGCGTTAACTGTTTAGAATATAATGATGCTTAAAACCCAAAAGGTTGCAAGATAGTGACTAATCCCAACTGAGTTGTGATACCTCTAAAACATAAATTACGAGTTGGTCATAGATGGATGCTTTGGATCGTTAGATCCGGATCCAATACATTCTTGTCAAAATTGTATAGAGGCGAAATGTTCGAATCTTTATTCTTTTGGAAAGAAGAAAGAATCACAAAGTTATTGAGGTTAATTCACTTAGATGTTAGTGGCACTTGTCCACAACATAATACTACTCATGTTGTTTGACATTCACCGAAGATCACTCTCGGTTGGACTATAGTTTATTATGAATAAACACAAGTCCGAATACTTTGCAAAAGGTTTCAAAGAATTCAAGAAATGTAAGTTGATGAGTAAGACGTCTAAAGTACTTACCTCCTTAGATTTGATTCAAGGAAAGGTAACACTTTAGATGAGTTTCCTTGAAAGATATCAAGGAAATTAGCATCATAAGATAATGACTTTCTCCATTAGGAGAAGAACGAACTCGAATAAGATTTAGTTCGTTGGATATTATCAATTACCCATATATATAGGATATATACTTCTAAAACAATATGATTGTCAATTATAAGATCTTCCAAAATTTTCATAACTCCATAGGATGTAGTTGGAAAGAAAGACAAATCTTAATCATGTTAAGATTTGGGGTTGTGTGCTAATAAGCAATATTTGTTTAAAAATTATCTTGTGGATATCCTTAAATTAACCTTTGGATATCACTTCTATAAACCAACCAACAAATGTTGTTTGTTGAGTAGTTCATTGTAATCCTACAATGTGATTTGCCTTAGAGCAAATGAACTAGGAATAGAACTCAAAAGAATGGGTTCTTTGAGAGACAAGATGATAATCAACAAATATAACAACCAAGTTCCTATACCACAAGCTCCAAGGTAGTCAAGAAGGATTTATAAACCGTCTCAGTTGAATGGTTTGAACTTTATGACTACATTGAGTGTATATACGATATATACTCAAGGAAATGGTAAAGTACCATTTGACCCGAAATAATGAAACCTTCATAGCTAATTGGTAGCTTAAGGTGACTACAATCAAAGAGAATGGTTGACTTTGAAGGAACCATTTTTGACGTAGTCTTAGTTTCAATTAATTCGAAGATAGCTAGCTACAACTAAATGTTGATTCAATGTTTGGACATAATATAGGTTTCCGAAACCATTATTAAGATAGTCCTAATAATATATGTCTAAAACTATGAATCACAAGACATGTAAGTTGTAGAGATCCAACCATCATGGATCTAAGCAAGCTAGTGGGAGCCATAAACGTCTTATGAGGGAAAGATCAAATTGTTTGATTTCTCATAAAGATGTAAATGAATCTTTTGTTTACTAGGTTTACAAAAGATTAGTGGGAGTTAATCATATTCCTAAATTTAAATATATGTATGATATATTAATTTTGGAAATGAAAAGAATACTTCATTATTAAAGTTATGACTTTAAACTTTCTATAACGATAGAATGTATATGGGAGACATAGTCTATATACATGGGATGAAAATCTATAATGATAGATTTTAGGATATAATTGGATTATATCATGCCCTAATAATAGACAAAAGGATGCTAGGAAGTTTCTCATATGATGATAAACTTCAATCAGAAGAACAACTCTAGTGGACTAGGAGGTAGCTCTTCTCAAAGGGAACGTACCCTTTGACTCCCAAAGAAATAATGCATAAATAGAATCCTTTATGCATAGGCAAAAAGGTGATTTACGTATTTCATATTGTATGAAAACGTTGATATGAATTGTACCTAGATCGGTACAAGGCGATATCAGTGCAAGCCCAGGATCAGAACCATGGCAACTGTCAAGTAAATCCTTAAGTATTTAAGAAATACTAAAGGATAGGTTCCTCGAAGAATGAGGAAGAATTAGAGTAACGTAATGGAAGCGTAAATGTATTAGATTGTGAATCTAATCCATCATTGGATGTTTCTTCATTATGAATGAAGAGATAAACAGGTATCCCTTTATTATGACTAAAGAGATATTTGGATGGAAACATTAAAGTATTGACTTTAGTGTGTTCCATTATGAATGCAAAATATATTGCCATATAGAAGTTTACAACAATGTTGTTTGGATGGGAAAGTTCATTTATGAACTCTCTATTCGGTTCCAACCAGAAAGTGTATCTAGTGTACTGACACTACGACACTAATGGGGCGATAGCTCAAGCCTGGGAATCAAGGTCTCATCAAGATCCGAACTCATATGAGAGACTGAACCACATGATTGGGAATCATGTATAATGGTGACGTCGATATTCTCAAGGTTGCTTCTATGGATAACATATAGATATCCATTTCCTAGGCCTACTACTTAGCCATTTAGGAAATGACTACAGAAGAGGAATCATAACAGATGACCAAGCTGATTGGCTCTAGTGCAAGTGGGAGATTGTTGGAAATGTGCCCTAAAGCCATTCATATGATGATACTTTACGGATATTTCACATGTTAAACTAATCTAGTTTACATATAAAAGGCAAACATTATTGTTTGAGACGTCTCATATAAATGTTATATGCTTAAACGATAAAGTCCAAGGAATATGTGATTGGGAGAATGCAATCTAATGAAGTTAGATTAATGAGACCATTCTTTCGTAGACACATCCTAAACGTTCCTGATCATAGGATTGCCAATTGGGCATTGACAGTCCGATAAGATCAGTACGTGCTATGTCTTCTTTCAGGGAGAGTGACTAGTCTCGAGTCATTGGTGTGTGTGACATCAAGACAAGTACGTAGGTGCTCAATAGAGAATGAGTCCACTGAACACGATCAACGAGGAGTTCTCATACTCATGTCACATGAGAACTCATGGTTGGGATAATGCAAATTAGTCCTTTGACCTGAGGCATCACAGTTGTTGTCTTGTGGTTAAGTCCTTGATATTTGATTATGTCAAAGTCACCCCATCGGGGTGTCCACGACATCATTGGGGTTAAGCCACTTAGTCATGGAGACAAGTGAATGTGCAACAAGGGATCTCTAACCTTCAAAATGGTTTGAGGGAGAATACTCTATGATATGATTAAAATCTCTGGCCAGAGTATGAATGAGATTTGGGAATGCGTTCCAATTCACATTCAAGGTAATCATATAAGCAAACGAATCACATTGGATAGTAGACATGAATAAATAAACTATCAAACCAAACAATGTGGTCAAGAGTATTAGATTAGAGAAAGACCGTATTGCATTTGTAATCCTAAACTGAATAGGTTCTTTACCTCTTCTGATTAGCTTGGGTAGCCATGATATGCTGCTAGGTGTCACTCATGGTTTGTGGAAGCCCTAAACGTGTGTAATCACTAAAGGGAGAATTGAAAGTAAGTTTCAATTCACAATCGATGTAAAATGGTTTTAATCGCCCACTGCCTCGCTAAAAGGAACCTAATGTATCGTACACCGTGTAAGGTGGAGATTGAAGAAACAAAGGAGATGAATAAGAATAATTAAATGGTTTAATTATTTATGGCAAGGATTAATTAATATGTTAATTAATCAAACGAATAAGTTCGTTAAAGACCTCGGGATAGTTTTGGACCTTAAGGCCCAATGGGCTTCGAACGTCAAAGCCCATTGACTTAAGTTGTATGACAACTTAATGAATAAAGATTCACAAAGGCCCAAAAGCCCATATCCATTTAGTGTTGAATTAGGGTTTTTGGTTCTTTAGGTCATTTAAAGAAGTGACTATATAAAGAACTTTATAACCTAAAATTCATAAGTTGTTGATTTTAGAGAAAATTGGTGAGAACACAAAGCTTCCATTTCTCTCTAAGAGGCCAACCACCTTGGGGGATATTGTCTAGCAATTCTACTTCCTCAAGGTCACTCATTTCCTCTCCAATCCAACCTTGGTGTAGAATCTTTAGAGGTTCTCAATTTTGGGAACTTGGAGAACCTATTCTTCTAACCAAATCCATGGAGCTAAGAAGCAAGGAATGAAGGCCCTATCTCTTGGGTGATTATCCTTTGCATATGCAAAGAGGAATCTACAAAGGTAAATATTTCTCAACTAACAAATTGTTGTTTTTAAGTTGAGTCAAGGTTCACCAATCTACTAGGCTTTGAATTTCATGGTAGATGTTTTGTTTTTGAATGCATGAAAGCATGATTCCGCCTTTAATTGTTAATTGCATGCTATATGATGTTATTCAAATGAACATGTTTTTCACAAAATTTCCTTCACTTAGCAATGTCTCCAATGGTAAAGACATAACCCGTTTGAGAATGTGCCTTATGTGGGCCAAATAGATAACCAACATATGTGTAACCTATGAGGTGGGAATCAACTCGAGGTCCAAGGAGGACGACGGTTCATCTCGAGGATTCGTGGGTGTAGAACAAGCCCAAATCCGTCGTACCCTTACGGTAGCGGAAAATGTCTTTAACACCATTCTAGTGTATACGCGTAGGCGCCTTATTGTATCCAGCCAAAAAATTAATAACGAGTGAGATGTCGGGTCTAGTGCATTAAGCCAAGTACAATAAAGCACCAATTGCACTTAGGTATGAAACTTCAGGCTCTAAAATCTCTCGTCATCCTTGGGACAAAAGGGATCTCGTTTAGCATCTAGAGTCCGAACGACCATATGAGTACTCGAAGGCTTCGCTTTTTCCTCATTAAAACGTCGCAACACCTTCTGAGTGTAATTCGATTGATACTAGGATTCCATCCAGACAATGCTCAATCTCCAGGTCGAGACAATATCAAGTTTTCCCAAGATCTTTCATCTCAAATTTTGATTTCAAGTGCGCGACAATTTCCTTAAGCTTTGCGGGAGTTTCAATGAGGTTCATGAACACGCATGGGCATAATTGGTTGTTCATATAACCCTGACTTGTCAAATATTCACTTAGACGGTTATACCACGTCTATCCAGATTGTTTCAATCTGTAGAGTGATTTCCTAAATCTAATCGAGAGGGTGTTTCGTGGTCTAGAACTATTTGAACCAGTCAATGGAAGTCCTTCTAGAACTTTCGTGTAGATTTCTGTATCTAGATCTTCATAGAGATACGCGGTTACCAGGTCCATAAGTTGCATATTCAGTTTTTCGAAAACTACCAAACTGATAAGGTAGCGGAACGTTATGACGTCCATTACGGGGGAATACGTCTCCTCGTAATCAATCCTAGGATGTTGAGAGAAGCCTTGCGCCACGAGGCATGCTTTGTATCGCACTATTTCATTCTTCTCATTACACTTATGAAAACTCACTTGTAGCCCATGGGCTTCACATGTGGTGGAGTAAGAGTTATAGGCCCAAACACCTTACATTTCGCAAGCGAATCGAGTTCAACCTGGATTGCTTGTTTCCAGTTTGACTAATCTATTCTACGTCGGCATTCATCAACGGAACGTGGTTCAATGTCACTGCTAAGCATGATGTCAGAAACAACGGTATACGCAATGCATCATCGACAATCATCTTATTTCGATTCCAAACCTCATCCAAAACTGCGTAATAGACTGAAACCTCACGATTCTCGGGAGGCCGGGTTGTCTCATCTAGGATATCATCGTAATCTAGAATAATCTCATATGTTGGAACAAATGAGTAAGTAATGGTCGGATTCAGACTAGGTTCACTAGTTTGTGCCGTTTTTCTCTTCCGGGGCTGCGAATCCTTTGAACCAGGAGATCTGCCACGCTTCAAGGTAGGAGAAGATGATTGGCTAGTCACTAGTATACCATGCCGTGTATGAGGTACAACAGCCCCACCCTCGGGGTCGGTCTGGCCTTCCATAGTGGTCGTACGACTTACATTAAGTACGTTCATCCTTACAGGTGCATTTACAGCGGGTATATGTGATCTCGTCACCTTTGTTAGATCAGTAAAAGCATCCGACATGCTTTGAGCAATGCTCCAAAGATCTAGAATCATCACACTTCAATTTCATATTGAAGGGTGCGGGGATCTAAATGAGACATAATGGGAGTAATCCAAGACAATTCACTGCATTATATAAGAACGTAAGTGATCTTATCTCCCCATAATGACGTGAATACTGTCTTATCGAAGTGATAATTCGTAAAATGTGCGATAAAGAGATCTTCTGTCAAGGGCTCTAGGTAGCATATAATTGATGGCGAATCATAGCCTACATAAATTCATATTTTTCTCTGATGACCTATTTTGGTACGTAGTGACGGCACTATTGGCATATAGAATGCGCACCCAAACCCATGTAAATGCAAGACATCAAGCTCATATCCAGTAACCAACTGTAACGGTGAATGAGGTTGGGTAGTAGTGGGCCTCAGGCAGACCGACATAGCTGCGTGCAATATTGTATGGCCCTAGGCAGATACCGACAAGTTGATTCGCATAACCAAAGTTCGAGCTCTCATTTGAATGAACTTTATGAAAGTTTCTACCAGGCCGTTTTAGGTGTGAATATAGGGTACATAATGTTCAACTTCAATCCCAGCAGACATGCAATAATCGTCAAAAGTCTATAACGTAAACTCTCCAGCATTATCCAGTCGAATTGACTTAA
Source organism: Malus fusca (assembly GCA_035220775.1). Classification (NCBI taxonomy): domain Eukaryota; kingdom Viridiplantae; phylum Streptophyta; class Magnoliopsida; order Rosales; family Rosaceae; genus Malus; species Malus fusca. Next base: position 4,111,092 of record CM069070.1, on the reverse strand, counting down.
TCGGATAATTAGGGTGGTGAGTCCTAAGCTTAATCATTTTTGCTAGGAGTTTCACAAATTCAACATTGCATGTGGACAATAAGTAGACATGTGACCATCGTGTCGATGCATCAACCAACACCATGAAGTATCTAAATGGTCCGCATGTTGGTTGGATAGGTCCACAAATATCCCCTTGAATCCTCTGAAGAAATTTAGGGAGGTTGTGAATAATCTTTGTAATTGAGGGTTTAATGTTCAACTTCCCTAAGAAGCATGCTTTGCAAAGCGGATGGCTGGATTAAGATTTTAAGTGATGCCCATGTGATACTTTGAGGATATGACGCATCATATCTCGTCCGGGGTGTCCTATTCGATCATGCCAAAGCAAGGGAGTGCTCTGGAACCCAACCATAAGGCCGGTCACATGGTGTGTCTCGAGGGCTCAAATGGTTGTTATAACTTATATACAACCCAATCGAGCCGTCACGTTACAGCTTATCGTGAATACTCTTCCAACCATATTCATAGGAAGTGATACAAAGAAATTCAGAACCATTCTCTTCAGTGGTTTCAATATGATAATGATTATCGAATATGTCTAAAGCTTAGCAACGTTTTTCCGGAACGTGGAGAATATAGTGCCTCTTTAATGGGTAATTCAGTACCAATGGACAACATAATACAAGCCTTTCCGTATCCTTCTATCAGGTTGGAGGGGCCTGAGAGGGTTGTCAGAGGTGCATTCTTAGGTAAGAAGTTAGTAAAATAGTGTTTCTTACGCAATATAGGGGTATGATATGATTTTTAGTACCTGCGCAAATAGGGTTAAAATAACTGAAAATACTTGCAAGAATACAAGGTAATTGTCGTATAGTTGCTCATGCAAGGTCGTTGTCCCTAAAGATTGTTTGACTAATTTGTAATTAAATTAACTCCTAATTAATTATTAAAATTTGAGATTTTTGAATTTGAAAAGATTAAATTAACAATAAAAGAAATTTGGAAGTTTGGAAATAATGGCAGCAAAGAAGAAAAACGTTTTTTTTTTAATTAAACAACTTTGGGAAAGACTAGGGTTTAACCGTTAGCGTTACAATCCTATGCAATTCTACCAAGTACTTATGAATTTTCACATACATGCTTTGAAGGTTAGGTTTTCCTAATGAATATTTTCCTCGTGATGTTCAAGCGAAAACGTATATCAAACAGGCAACCGGTCTGTGATATTCAGATCGAATATAAACATGCAAGACTCGTTAAGCTTTGTGAAAATCCTTTGAAAAACCATGCAACCCTTAAGAGCGTGATGTTTGCCTTAAGTGAACTTACAATTACTAATCACAAGAAGCCCTCCTCAATTTCAAGGTGATGTTCCAACATAAATTGCATCAAATTACTTGTCTAAATATCCTAATGGTGATCAATCATTAAACTATATAAGATAGTTTAAATCGCGGTGATTAATAATTCAAAGCAAGCATGCATTCATTCATAAGCAAATTAATAAAATCACGTATTCATGCTAAGGCTCATGGCCTAACCCTAGCAAAAGTAGAATTAGTTACGCATACTCATAATAAAAATCAAAGAAAATATCATTAACTAGAAAAAAGATGAAAACACCTTGTAGGTAAGAAGTCTGACATTCTCCAAAGCTTGCTAAGTTCTCTCAATGTTGCGTTGAAAACCCTAATTGCTAAAAAGCCTTGTTTATACTAATCCAAATTAAAACCCTCATAAAAAAGGTTTTCTAAAAACTAGGAAATAAAATAATAAAAGGATAATTAGGAATTACATTCCTATTCTAATTAGGAAATCTGCCCATTAAAGAGATAACCACATTTCTGGACCTTCAAGGCTCAAAACAAGCCCAAAATGACTTGAATTAAAGAGTAGGACCCCTCTTCAAGTTCCAAGAAGAGTTTAAGTCCAAAATCCATCATCTTCCAGCCCAAAAGTCGCACACAACCTCTGCGGCCCAATCTGTCAGCATTGCACATTGGGAATAAACTAATTCGCCACGACCAGATGCTTCGGGATAAAATTATGAAATTTTGATACAACCTTCTTGATAGATTTACTAACCCGCTCCAATTAGAATTACTAAAAAATTCCATCATTTGATTACTTTATGTTCAGAACAAGTTCGCATATCCTACATTAAAAATACATAACAAAGCATCAAAATCTCAACAAATTAATAACCAAAATATACCAAGAATAGGGAATAATATGTTGATGCACAAAACCGGAGGGTCTTGGAACAACGTAAATCAAACCGTGAATCTACAAGAAAGTAAATAACACAAGAGGTATCGTGGTTCACCCCAATGTTTGGACTACGTCCACATTGATATTGTATTTCTCTGAGAGGATTGAGGATGAGAGGGTGAGAGCTTCTGAGAGTGAGAGAGCTATTCCCATGGCCTAAGAATTGGCCTCCCTCAATGAGGAGAGTGATGAGTCATTTTATAGAATAAGGGCTCCTCACTTATTACATATTTGCCCATTCCTTTATTACATAATTACATTTGAGTCCCCCGAGTATTTATACGAGATCTAAATACGAAGGCCCTAAGTATGGTACAAACAGTAGTCCCTCAAGTCTTCAGTCAGGAGAGTCTTTTGGCTGGAGACTTGAAATTCAGTCCATGTGTGGGCCGAAGTAACTAGATGTCATCTAGAACTGATACTCGATATGAGGTGGTGCCTAATCTGAAATGATGCTCAACTCGAAGTAGCACATGTTGCGAGGCTGCTCTGCTTGTGGCTTATGTTGCCTTGGTTGGCTCGGCTTGTGGTGTTGAAGGTAAGGGAGTCCCTTTTATAGAATAAGGGCTCGTTCCTCAATACATGAATGATGGGTTATGAGTGATGCTCGCGGCGAGGCGGTTGCTCAGCTGGCGGCGATGCTCTCTAATGAAGGTCAGGGAGTCCCTTTTATAAAATAAGGGCTCGATCCTCAGTACATGAATGATGAGTTAGAGTTGATGCTCGCGGCGAGGCGGTTGCTCAGCTGGCGACGAGGCTCTCTAATGATGGTGAGGGAGCCCCTTTTATAGAATAAGGGCTCGCTCCTCAATACATAAGTGATGGGTTATGAGTGATGCTCGCGGCGAGGCGGTTGCTTAGCTCGCGGCGATGCTCTCTAATGAAGGTGAGGGAGTCCCTTTTATAAAATAAGGGCTCGCTCTTCAGTACATGAATGATGAGTTAGAGTTGATGCTCGCGGCGATGCGGTTACTCAGCTGGCGACGATGCTCTCTAATGATGGTGAGGGAGCCCTTTTTTATAGAATAAGGGCTCGCTCCTCAATACATAAGTGATGGGTTATGAGTGATGCTCGCGGCGAGGCGGTTGCTCAGCTGGCGGCGATGCTTTCTAATAAAGGTGAGGGAGTCCCTTTTATAAAATAAGGGCTCGCTCCTCAGTACATGAATGATGAGTTAGAGTTGATGCTCGCGGCGAGATGGTTGCTCAGCTGGCGACGATGCTCTTTAATGATGGTGAGGGAGCCCATTTTATAGAATAAGGGCTCGTTCCTCAATAGATAAGTGATGGGTTAGGAGTGATGCTCGCGGCGAGGCGGTTGCTCAGCTGGCGGCGATGCTCTCTAATGAAGGTGAGGGAGTCCCTTTTATAAAATAAGGGCTCGCTCATCAGTACATTAATGATGGGTGCACTCTAATGAAAGTGAGGGAGTCCCTTTTATAGAATAAAGGCTCGCTCCTCAATACATAAATAATGGGCTAAGTCCCCCAAATATTTTTCATGAGGCCCAGTTGAGGCCGAATATATGGTACATAATGTAGTCCCCCAAGTCTTCGGTCAATAGTGTCTGTTGGCTGGAGACTTCAAATTGAATCCATGTATGGGCCGAAGTGGCGGTTATTCGGGGGCGGTATTTGTATACCCTGCACTGAAGCTTTGTAGGTGAAGCTTTGCAAGTGAAGCTTTGAAGCTGGAGTTTTTGTAAATGAAACTTTTGAAGCTGGAGCTCTCAAAGCTGGAGCTCTGTAAATGAAGCTTTCGAAGCTAATTGACATGAGTGATGCTCATGAATGTTTATGTTGATTGACATGAGTGATGCTCATGGATGTTGACATGATTGTTGCTCATGAATGTTGACATGAGTGATGCTCATGAATGTTGATATGAATGATGGTCATGAATGTTTATGTATGATTGACATGAGTGATGCTCATGAATGTTTATGTGTGTTTAATATGAGTAATGCTCATGTATAATTTTGGAGTATTGGACGTACTTTTGATCACTTAGTGAGTGATAATAGCGGCAGTTTACCGAATAATTTTGGAGTACTAGGCGTAGTTTTGATCACCTGGTTGGTGATAAGAGCGGCAGATTGCCGAATAATTTTTGGAGTACTGGACGTACTTTTGATCACCTGGTTGGTGATAATAGCGGCAGGGTGTCGAATAATTTTGGAGTACTGGGCGTACTTTTGATCACCTGGTTGGTGATAATAGCGGCTAGCTGCCGAATAATTTTTTGTAGTACTGGACGTACTTTTGATCACCTGGTTGGTGATGATAGAGGGCCTGGCTATTTTGAGCATATGGGCATTTGCCCTCCATATAACATTCCGCCCATTATTTTGGATTTGCCCTTTTTTTATGTTTTTATTTTTTATTACCCTCTGATAAGGTTATACAGATGTCTCCGAAAGATAAGAAAAATAAATCACATCATTCAAAAATAAATCCGATCCTCAGTTCAATGGGTCACGCCCATAATTCCCTTTTCTGCATGCCATCACCACCGCAATTATGTCTGCTTTTGCTTTCTGCTTTTACTTTCCTCTTTTCTTTTCTGCTTTGCTTTTGCTTTCTCAGAAAATGGGAACATGCATGATCAAAGTGTGGGCATCTTCTGCGCTGTCATCGTGCCAAGTTGGCTCCCTTAATCAACAAAGAGCTTGGGCTGCTGTGCATTAATCGTTCATTTTCCTGTAGCTTTACTGGTGGTATCCCTTTTCTTTTCCTGGTGCTTTGTGGTCATGTCCCACCATAGATGCCTGTTGTCCACCAAAGTGATCAAGGAGGCCAACAAGGTCGTCGACGAGGTGGAGAATGGAGTAGGAGGTAGGGTTGAGAGGTCGAACGGTGGTGTCGCCATAGCCTCTCATGTCAGGAGCAAGAAATAGCAGGAAACGTGATATACTGAAGGTTGTTTGATTTGGCTAAGGTCAAGCTATTCCTGTACACAGCACTCAGAAAGGTTTCCGGGTTGCTTATCTGGATCTGAATAGTCTTGGGCTTTTTCTGCTCTGGCGGCGGCTTCTTTGCAACTGTCACAGTCAGCACCCCATCCTGACACTCGGCCGAAATCCTCTCAATATCGACGTTGTCCGGCTGCACAAACTTCTTGAGATACTTCCCGAGCCTCCTCTTCATCCTCAAGTACTTGATCCCCTGATCATTCTCCTTCTCTTTCTTCCTCTCCCCGCTCACCACCAGCACGTTGTCCTCCTCAATCTTCACATTAATCATATCCGACCTCAGCCCTGGAACATCCACCATGAAAATGTAGGCATCTTTAGTCTCCTTCACATCTGCGGGTGTGGCGGCCATGACCTTCACCTCCTGGACATACCGGCGAGAGGGGGCCTGGTAGCTTTGTTGGTTCTGCTCGTCGGAGATGTCAAGCAGGTCGTGCAGGGTCTCTAACAAGTTGGGATCAAAACCTAAGTTCCTCAGGCTCATCACTTCCATACCCACGACAATGAAAACGATGATATGGTATTCTGTAAATAAATTTGGTGCGGATAGTGAACGCTGTGGTGTGGGGGAATGGCGGGTAAAGTGGTAATTACATAACCGAAGACAGTGAAGCAACTCAGTAGGAGGACCGAGAGCTGCACAAACACTGCAGAAGAACCCATGTTTTGTTTCTTCCTCTTTGTAGATTGAATGAGTGTGTCTCTGAGTGTGGGTGTTGGGTTGTTGGTTCTTGGGTTTCTACAGATTCACAGCGGAGGTGAAAAATTGAGAGAGAACCGACATAGTTTTTCGTGTCGATTCCCACAGACGGCGCCAAATGTTGATGCACAAAACCGGAGGGGTCTTGGAACAACGTAAATCTGACCGTGAATCTGCAAGAAAGTAAATAACACAAGAGGTATCGTGGTTCACCCCAATGTTTGGGCTACGTCCACGCTGATACTGTATTTCTCTGAGAGGATTGAGGATAAGAGGGTGAAAGCTTCTGAGAGTGAGAGAGCTCTTCCCATGGCCTAAGAATTGGCCTCCCCCAATGAGGAGAGTAAGGAGTCCTTTTATAGAATAAGGGCTCCTCACTTATTACATATTTGTCCATTCCTTTATTACATAATTACATTTGAGTCCCCCCGAGTATTTATACGAGATCTAAATACGGAGGCCCTAAGTATGGTACAAACATAATATATAGTATAAAATGGACTCATCAAATACCCCTAAACTTAGCTTTTTGCTTGTCCTCAAGCAAAACAATACTCAAAAAGGAAAATAAAACTAGCAAACTAAGGGTGTAGTCAATTTGAATTTCATAGGATTTTAATGGACTGTTTTAAGTAACAGATTTTAAAGGATTTTAATGGACTTTATGATTCTGTATGGATTTTGGAAGATTTGTATGGATTTATATTATATATTTCTATGGATTTGTATGAACTTTTTTCATGGATTTCTTAGGATTTTTATTTGACTTCTACAACATAAAATGAATTTATTTCTCAGTACACAATCTAAAACATATATGATATCAAAATACAAACCAATACAATATATTTTTACTTTTCTCATTTGAATTATAATTTTTTTATGAAATTTTTAACAAACCAAAACATAGATCATTGATGGTTTCAGATGATATCTAGATCAAGCTAAATTCCAACTAATCGAACCCAACCCAAGCATACAAAATTAAATATTTGCTTCAGTTCCAAGTACAAGATAAAAATACGATTGAATCCTAAAGCTCATTTTTTTGTTGTTGTAGCTTCCAAAACTGAAAAAATCGCAACCCAATTCACCATTTTTCACTTCAGCACCCAAGTTACTCAAAACCCCAACATCCCATATTCCAATCCCTCCAACCCCTCCATTTTCCCACAATTCTGACATTTTCTAGGCTACCAAATAGAGTTAAAACACACAACTAAACAAATAGCGACAAAAAAGGGTAGAGAAGTAATATACACAGCAGAATAGGGAATGGAGATTTTGTGGGGGTTGAATTTGTGGTGAGATTTTGGATTTGGTGGATATATTTTTAAGAAATAAAGGAACTTTATATGTCGTCTTCTTTTCTTGAGAGATGGTTCATCCTCTTCTTTTTCTGAGAGATGGTTCGTCTTCCTCTCTAGAGAGAAGAAAAGAAATTCTAGGGGTGGAGGTTGGATTGTTTAAGGTGTTTGATATTTATTCCACCCATTCTCAAATCCATCAAAATCTCTAGTTCATTAAAATCCTAGCAAATCTTTGATATTTTCACTACACTTACATTTTTGTGGACTTTTTAAAATCCTAATCGACTACCCATGGATTTGGATGTATTCTTTAAAATCCTTTAAAATCTTAATTTGACCACATCATGATTTCAAAATCCTCTTTTAAAATCTAATTGACTACACCCGGATTTTAAAATCCATTAAAATACTATCAAGTTCTATCAAATCCTAATTTGACTACACCTCACTAAACTTCTAAATGAAAATTAACATAAACAAATTTCAGCGTCAAGTCGCAATCCATAGAAAACGCTAAAATTAAAACATATTTCCAAAGGTTCCAACTAATCCCACCACAGAGTCCAAGTTATTTATAACCAATTAGAAAAGAATTCATGAACTTCCTTTGGTGTAAAGTGTACTAACAAAGTTAAAGATATTCGATTAAAATCCCTACCTCTCGTCCTCTTTATTTAACACTTCACATATACAAACTTGATATATATTTTTCCTTTCTTTTTTTTTCTTTTTTCTTTTTTTAATAATTTTTTTTTCCAGTAACAATAGTGGTCGTGCAATGTCAGTTCACTTAAGCTTTCGATCCAACCCATGTAGCGAGTTTTAGGTCAATGAAAGCTTTCGATCCAACCCATGTAGCGAGTTTTAGGTCAATGACTCGCAAACCATAAGACGCGAGAATCACTGCTGATTAGGCAGACTGGCTTGGTTACTAATCAAGGCCTCAGGTGGAACAATTATTACTTTATTTATAACAATAAGTAACTTTACTTTACTTCGAACAAAAATTAAAAATAGATATGACTTAGACGAAAAGTAGGTCTTCCAATCTCACTCCCCACAAACCATGTTGGTGTGATTGTGCAAATTCTCAAAGTATAACTCATGAATTAGTGTCTAAGTAACGATACATAAAAAAGACTCTATTGTGGGATTAATCTTGACCGTGTCTATTTGTTCTAATATTTAAAATAATCTATGGATATTACCTTAAAAACGAAAATTTTTAGGCAGAACTGAAAAATTAAGAACCTAAAATTTTACTTTCCCACCCCCAAACTTGGATCATACTTTGTTCTCAAGGTGTGGAAAACAAATAAAATAATTATAAAAAACAAGAAGAAGACAAAAAAATAGATGAACTGTCTGTAACTAGACAAAAGGAAAAGAAAAGAAACTATAAAGAAATAAAATAAAGCAGTAGAACACAAAGAGAAGAAATTAAAACAATTAATAAAATAAAGGAAAAGAGTGCACCGGATAGGAATCGAAATGGTGACCAAGAGGCGTGAAAAGCGGTGCGGGGCAAAGGCTGAAAAAGAAAACACAAACCGTGCAGTGCTTGGGTTTCGAACCTCTGGGCTGGTAACATTGGCCGTACACGGAACACATATGCAGCTGCTTCTCACGTGGTAGCCCACACGGACACAAAACCTAAAATATCTCTATATAAAACTCATGTTAGCTCTCCTGTCCTCATTTCAAAATTTTGCCGCTTGCTCTCTCAAATACTCTCGAGCCCATTAATTAAAAATAAACCCATGTGATCGGATCTGGATGGAACATAATATGGGCTTAAAATGATCCAGAAGGACATTAATAAAGTGGGACCAAATAAAGATTGGAACCAAAATGTTGAGGACCCCAGATCCTGTGAACGATGTGATAAACAAGATGACTAACCAGGACTGCATACTGTGTTTTCAACTTATTAACTGCATGCTTCACTGATTTGTATATGCCCCATTCAGATTACAGTTGGCTGGTGACCATATTTGTTTATGTTTGCAAGGTACAAGACGCAGATTTGCTAGCACAAGGATGGAGTTCCATATACCACAAAGATCCAGAAATCGGAAGGTATACAACTCGTTGTAGTGCACTGATATCCTGGAAACTCCCAAACTTGAGCGCTGTAATAAAGATGTGTTGAATTCGTATCTCATGCTCAAATAGTGTTTGCAGATTCGGACAGTCCAGCAAGTCTCAACCAAATGGAGTTACTGGGAAGTCAAAAGAAAATCCCAGGAGCACATTTGCATAGGTATAATCCCGAACTTGCTTCATATTTCCTTCATTGATTTATGCTTCAAGTAACTGTTGTGGTTGATGGTAAAGTAGACTTACTGCTGGATGCAGGTTCCAGTACCTTCCATTCAGTTTCTTGTTTGTGCTTTGCATGTTTTGAAACAAAACTACATATTCATATACTTGTGTATCAGATTCACATAGATACTGCTAGAAAAAGATAAATCTAAAGATTACGACTTCCTCTTCAAGTTCACTCTTGAATTGAGACTTTTTTTAGATAGAAGCCCTGTAATGGCTAAAGGCACATTGCACAAGCATATGCTTCCCAAGTTTTTCTTCATTAAATAGAAATTGGACTCTGGAAACAAAACAAACCATATTAAAAATAGCTCTTAGTCCTAAGACAGTATATGTTGGCTGATTTATTGATTTTGACCCTAGAATTCAAAAGATAAAAAAAAAAATATATATATAAGCTTTATAGTCAAATAACGTATCTCGCTTTCAATCATGTTGTGTGCAATAGACTTACAATGTTTTTATCATACAAGAGTATCTAGTCTCTCTATATAAGACTCTTTATTCTAAGTTTTTTCATAACCTGATTCAACAAAGCATCTATAACATTGGCTTAAACGCAATATGAGGTATCATTCAACATGATTTTTCAAACACAAAAAATGATGGGGTTGCCAAGCCTCTATTATTGCAACAATAAGAACCGAATGATGCTTCTCAGCCGATCAATTGCTTCCAAATAGCTTTGAAAATCCTCACGTGGCCCTCTCAAAACTTTAGCCTCTGCCTAAACCAACACCGAATTTTCGATCAAATTCTTCACATACGTCAACAAAAAGAGAACAAATCACAAATTGATTTACATTGACGAAGCGAAAAATGGCTGATTAACCTTTCGTGCGAGGTCGAATTGCCCCAATACAATGTCTTATCAATGTTCTCGTGCGCCCTCCGAGTCAAAACCGTCCTAATCTACCATCCACAATTACCACCAATTCAATCAAAAGCCTAAATATATGTCAACTAAATCTAAAGATCTCATCAGCTCCAGCTACACATACATACATTATACATACATTACATGTGAAAAAGCAGTAATTAAACCAAAAGAGACGCTTAAATTTCACCAGACGAACAATCGCAGCGTTTGGAAGCTAGTACATTTTCCGAAACATAACGGTGACAATTATCCTCAGATTTCTCGGCAAACAAACAAACAGAAGAGAGAGAGAGAGAGAGAGAGAGAGAGAGATAGGCGACTGACCTGAGTGGGACGCATGGCGGTCTCGAGGCGGTGGTCCAAGGAGCCGAGAATGGCGACCATGTTGTCGGTGATGGTCTGGCTCTTGTGCAGCTCGTCTCTTACAGACGAATCTCTCGCTCTCCCAGGGCCTCGCGGAACCCTAAACCCATCTTTCCAAATTTTCTCGCGGGATTTTCCCTCACTTTCTCGGTGTCTGACTGTTTGGCAACCGAGAAAATTCGAAAAGCGCGATTAAATTTCAGAGCACGGAGAAATCTGATGAGCGCTTGCGTGATAAGTTGGTTTTGTAAGTGTGGGACCCAATCTCCTTTCGCCCGCCGTGGTGCTCATCAAACTATTGTATTCGCAAGGGGTTAACAAGTCAAGTACCCTAATAATCAGTTAAGAAGAGAGAAAAGATGAAAAGTGATAGGGTTTAGGTTTAACGTAATAAAAATTCAGACCTAGTCACCCTCGTACAAAATATTAATAATTGGTTTTTTTTCCTAAATGACTAAATAGATTTCCAATTCCTACAGAAATTTGGATTAATAGTGTTTCAAATTGGTATGAAAAGATCTTATGGTGGGATTGGAATTGTGTGCAGTTTCCTAGTTTAGGGAAAATCACAAGGGTTGTTTCAATATAAATAGTGGTCACTGCTCTCATAAAATAACACGCTCACTCTTTATTGTACTACTTAGACCTATTGTTCAAATCGTTCAGAGAGGAGAGTAATACACAAACTACGACGGAGACGATGGCGGCGGCTGAGGAGGACCGAATTGAAGAAAGGAATGGGGATGCTCTTAAAAAAGCGGTTTGGTCCTTTTGGATGTTCGACGTGGCTGTTGAACTAGCGAAGGCCAGGGGCGAGACTAGGATGTTTGAGCACACCTTCAGAGATCTCGAAAACATACTACACAAGTTCAAATCGTGCAAACCGTTCAAACCATTCGCGGAAGAATCAGTACGTGACCTGCAACTCTCAAATGAGGAATTAGAGAATCTCAGAGCACAACTGGAGACGGGTTTAGAGCTCGTCGAAAAATGCTCTACGGTTCATTGGTGGGCTATCTTCAAAAGATTTGCCTACGCCAGAAAACTTGACGCAGTGTATCGGTTTTTATTTGACACAATGCTGCATAAACTGAGAGAGTGGAATGAAAGAACGACGTGCATGGAGAGACTGAGAGAGTGGAATGAAAGAACAACGCGCATGGAGAGACTAAGAGAGTGGAATGAAAGAACGCACATGGAGAGACTGAGAATATAAGTGTGGCAACGTTGTTGACAATAAGGATTAGCGCGCATTTGCTTTGGTTTTCTCGGATTGAGGATTGTTTGTATTCGTTATTTTACAATCAGTCTGACAATTAGATGTAGTAGTTACATAGTTTTCTTGCCATTTTTTTTTCAGGTTCGCATTCGTAATTTTGTGATCAGTTTTATTTATCTGCGGACTCTGATTTTCAACTTGTAATTCTTACACAAATTATAAACCTTCATCTAAACATCAGATTGTTCGGTGCAGTTTTAACCCAAACTGGTATTTAATTTGGCATGTTTGATTGTTTTCTTGGTTTAACTCGTTAACTGTCTCCGTGGATTACTTGAGTCACTAGGAAAGAGTGTAACGCTTGTTACTGACGCTTAAAGAAATATGGAGATCGGTGCTGCAGAGAAAGTTTTAATGAACTAAAGAGGAGCCAAAGGCATGATATAAAGAAAACTTCTGCGAGTTGAAGTGGCAGATCGATGTCTTGTTTCATTAAGGCTCTGGAGTTTGGTGTTCAAGTTGGACAGAAAAATCGCGTCTTCCAATTTCCATCAACGACAGAAGCGAAATCTTTTTGAGTCAAGTCTCAATCTCGTTGAAAATATCCATCAGGAGAAGCGAAATTTCTTTGTTGACCTCCCAATTTTTTGCGACAACATATGCTATTTCCAGCCTTGCAAACAATGGGCAGCACCAAGGCCCGTGTGGCTATTTTGTTAGAAGATTTTTTTAGTGGTGTAATTAGGCTGCATCATGTTTTTGTGTTCATTGGACTTCAGAGAAAAGTCATCCCCCTCCCCATCTGCTAATATTCCCATTTGTGGATAGGCCTCTTCCGAGTCTGTGTACCCGTCACAATGGAAAAGAATTCGTCCCAAGGCACAATCAAAGGACACAATGGAATGGAATTGTGGAAGAAAAAAGATTGACAGTTCTAGCATGGAGATTAGAATTTTGCTTGATTCACGACTTTTACTTGAAGAAAAAAAGGTATAATTGTACGGCAAGGATAGTCAACATACCATCAACTATCCATCTGGTTGCATATTAAGAATTAATGGAAATGCTAGTAGGATCATGGGAACGATCGAGTACATGGCATGGGACAGTACTAGTAGTGTCTGCGCCCCAACCCGTGGTCATTCTACAAAACGATTGTCTCAAAATTTGTGTGTTTGGTGCTGCTCTATTGCCATAATGCATGCCACCTAATCCAATCATCCAAAGAAACTGGCTATAGTTCAGTGATGAGTATGGTGGTGTCATGCTCTATGATAAGTTCAGTGATGACAAGAGTGGCTGTAGTTCTAAGATTCAAGGCAGTGTTTAATTAGTTTAAGCCCTGCATTATGAGGTGGTCTTAGAGTTAAGGGCATCCTTAACGTAGAAAGACTACATAGTTATGAGCTTTTCTTCTGCAACAAGTTAGTAGTTTTAACTTTAGAGCGTCTAATTTTCATAGCTGTGATTGGATTGTCCAGAATTGGGGATGGCGCAGTTCACATCAAGTGCGGCAGTGTGCATGTATCTTGTTCTTATATTGTTTGTACCATACTTGACCAATCCCC